>CM068379.1:79122235-79736520 GCA_034770075.1 Aralia elata | reverse complement strand
ATATCTAGCTAAACCCTAAACCATAAAACCCTAAACAATTATATAATATTAATATTTTAAATAAATACATATTAATATATATTTATAAAATAATTAGATATATATCATATTAATATATATTTAAATAATTGAATATATAAATAAATAAATAATTATATCAATAATTAAATATAACTATATATGAATAATTAAATATATTATATTTATTCAATAATAATAAAAATTATTCAATTATATATATTTTAAATATATATATATATATATATATATATATATATATATATGTATATATTATACCAATAAATAATTAAATATATAATCTAGCTAAACCATAAACCCTAAAACCCCTAGGACCATAAACCCTAAACAATTATATAATATTAATATTTCAAATAAATACATAATAATATATATTTATAAAATAATTAGATATATATCATATTAATATATATTTAAATAATTGAATATATAAATAAATAAATAAATAAATATATAAATAATTAAATGAAACTATATATGTATAATTAAATATATTATATTTATACAGTAATAATAAAAATTACTCAATTATATATAATTTCAATATATATATATTATACCGATAAATAATTAAATATATAATCTAGCTAAACCCTAAACCATAAAACCCTAGAACCCTAAATCCTAAAAACCCTAAATCCTAAACCCTAAACAATTATATAATATTAATATTTCAAATAAATACATATTAATATATATTTATAAAAAAATTAAATATATATCATATTAATATATACTTTAATAATTGAATATATAAATAAATAAATATTATATCAATAATTAAATATAAATATATATGAATAATTAAAGATATTATCTTTATACAACATTAATAAAAATTACTCAATTATATATATTTTAAATATATATATATATATATATATTATACCAATAAATAATTAAATATATAATCTACCTAAACCCTAAAAACCCCTAAACCCTAAAAACCCTAAATCCTAAACCCTAAAACCATAAACCTAAACAATTATATAATGTTAATAATTATAATAAATACATATTAATATATATTTATAAAATAAATAAATACATATCATATTAATATATATTTAACTAATTGAATATATAAATAAATAATTATATCAATAATTAAATATAAATATGTATGAATAATTAAATATAGTATATTTAGACAATAATAATAAAAATTACTCAATTATATATTATATATATATATATATATTATACCAATAAATAATTAAATATATATTCGAGCTAGACCCTAAACCCAAAAAACCCCTGAACCACTATAAAACCCTCAAAAACCCTGAACCCCGGAACCATAAACGATAAATAATTATATAATATTAATATATGTTTATAAAATAATTAAATATATATCATATTAATATATATATTAAAATAATTGAATATATAAATAATTATACAAATAATTAAATATAACTATATATGAATAATTAAATATATTATATTTATACAATAGTAATAAAAATTACTCAATTATATATATTTTAAATATATATTATACCAATAAATAATTAAATATATAATCTAGCTAAACCCTAAACCATAAAACCCTAGAACCATAAATCCTAAAAACCCTAAATCCTAAACCCTAGAACCATAAACCCTAAACCATTATATAATATTAATACTTCAAATAAATACATATTAATATATATTTATAAAAAAATTCAATATATATCATATTAATATATACTTAAATAATTGAATATATAAATAAATAAATATTACATGAATAATTAAATATAACTATATATGAATAATTAAATATATTATATTTATACAATAATAATAAAAATTACTCAATTATATATATTTTAAATAAATATTATACCAATAAATAATTAAATGTATAATCTAGCTAAACCCTAAAAAATTAAATAATATTAATATATTAAATAAATATATATTAATATGTATTTATAAAATAATTATATATATATATATCATATTAATATATAATTAAATATATTATATTTATACAATAATAATAAAAATTACTCAATTATATATATTTTAAATATATATTATACCAATAAATAATTAAATATATGATCTAGCTAAACCCTAAACCATAAAACCCTAGAACCCTAAATCCTAAAAACCCTAAATGCTAAACCCTAGAACCATAAACCCTAAACCATTATATAATATTAATATTTCAAATAAATACATATTAATATATATTTATAAAATAATTAAATATATATCATATTAATATATATTTAAATAATTGAATATATAAATAAATAAATAATTATATCAATAATTAAATATAACTATATATGAATAATTAAATATATTATATTTATTCAATAATAATAAAAATTACTCAATTATATATATTTTAAATATATATATATATATATATATATATATATATATTATACCAATAAATAATTAAATATATAATCTAGCTAAACCCTAAACCATAAAACCCTAAAAAATTATATAATATTAATATTTTAAATAAATACATATTAATATATATTAAAAAAATAATTAGATATATATCATATTAATATATATTTAAATAATTATATCAATAATTAAATATAACTATATATGAATAATTAAATATATTATATTTATTCAATAATAATAAAAATTATTCAATTATATATATTTTAAATATATATATATATATATGTATATATTATACCAATAAATAATTAAATATATAATCTAGCTAAACCATAAACCCTAAAACCCTAGGACCATAAACCCTAAACAATTATATAATATTAATATTTCAAATAAATACATAATAATATATATTTATAAAATAATTAGATATATATCATATTAATATATATTTAAATAATTGAATATATAAATAAATAAATAAATAAATATATAAATAATTAAATGAAACTATATATGTATAATTAAATATATTATATTTATACAGTAATAATAAAAATTACTCAATTATATATAATTTCAATATATATATTATACCGATAAATAATTAAATATATAATCTAGCTAAACCCTAAACCATAAAACCCTAGAACCCTAAATCCTAAAAACCCTAAATCCTAAACCCTAAACCCTAAACAATTATATAATATTAATATTTTAAATAAATACGTATTAATATATATATAAAAAAAATTAAATATATATCATATTAATATATACTTAAATAATTGAATATATAAATAAATAAATATTATATCAATAATTAAATATAACTATGTATGAATAATTAAATATGTTATATTTATACAACAATAATAAAAATTACTCAATTATATATATTTTAAATAAATATTATACCAATAAATAATTAAATGTATAATCTAGCTAAACCCTAAACAATTATATAATATTAATATTTTAAATAAATAAATATTAATATATATTTATAAAATAATTATATATATATATATCATATTAATATATAATTAAATATATTATATTTATACAATAATAATAAAAATTACTCAATTATATATATTTTAAATATATATTATACCAATAAATAATTAAATATATGATCTAGCTAAACCCTAAACCATAAAACCCTAGAACCCTAAATCCTAAAAACCCTAAATGCTAAACCCTAGAACCATAAACCCTAAACCATTATATAATATTAATATTTCAAATAAATACATATTAATATATATTTATAAAATAATTAAATATATATCATATTAATATATATATAAATAATTGAATATATAAATAAATAAATAATTATATCAATAATTAAATATAACTATATATGAATAATTAAATATATTATATTTATTCAATAATAATAAAAATTACTCAATTATATATATTTTAAATATATATATATATATATATATATATATATATATTATACCAATAAATAATTAAATATATAATCTAGCTAAACCCTAAACCATAAAACCCTAAACAATTATATAATATTAATATTTTAAATAAATACATATTAATATATATTTATAAAATAATTAGATATATATCATATTAATATATATTTAAATAATTGAATATATAAATAAATAAATAATTATATCAATAATTAAATATAACTATATATGAATAATTAAATATATTATATTTATTCAATAATAATAAAAATTATTCAATTATATATATTTTAAATATATATATATATGTATATATTATACCAATAAATAATTAAATATATAATCTAGCTAAACCATAAACCCTAAAACCCTAGGACCATAAACCCTAAACAATTATATAATATTAATATTTCAAATAAATACATAATAATATATATTTATAAAATAATTAGATATATATCATATTAATATATATTTAAATAATTGAATATATAAATAAATAAATAAATAAATATATAAATAATTAAATGAAACTATATATGTATAATTAAATATATTATATTTATACAGTAATAATAAAAATTACTCAATTATATATAATTTCAATATATATATTATACCGATAAATAATTAAATATATAATCTAGCTAAACCCTAAACCATAAAACCCTAGAACCCTAAATCCTAAAAACCCTAAATCCTAAACCCTAAACAATTATATAATATTAATATTTCAAATAAATACATATTAATATATATTTATAAAAAAATTAAATATATATCATATTAATATATACTTTAATAATTGAATATATAAATAAATAAATATTATATCAATAATTAAATATAAATATATATGAATAATTAAAGATATTATCTTTATACAACATTAATAAAAATTACTCAATTATATATATTTTAAATATATATATATATATATATATATATATTATACCAATAAATAATTAAATATATAATGTACCTAAACCCTAAAAACCCCTAAACCTTAAAAACCCTAAATCCTAAACCCTAAAACCATAAACCTAAACAATTATATAATGTTAATAATTATAATAAATACATATTAATATATATTTATAAAATAAATAAATACATATCATATTAATATATATTTAACTAATTGAATATATAAATAAATAATTATATCAATAATTAAATATAAATATGTATGAATAATTAAATATAGTATATTTAGACAATAATAATAAAAATTACTCAATTATATATATTATATATATATATATATTATACCAATAAATAATTAAATATATATTCGAGCTAGACCCTAAACCCAAAAAACCCCTGAACCACTATAAAACCCTCAAAAACCCTGAACCCCGGAACCATAAACGATAAATAATTATATAATATTAATATATGTTTATAAAATAATTAAATATATATCATATTAATATATATATTAAAATAATTGAATATATAAATAATTATACAAATAATTAAATATAACTATATACGAATAATTAAATATATTATATTTATACAATAGTAATAAAAATTACTGAATTATATATATTTTAAATATATATTATACCAATAAATAATTAAATATATAATCTAGCTAAACCCTAAACCATAAAACCCTAGAACCATAAATCCTAAAAACCCTAAATCCTAAACCCTAGAACCATAAACCCTAAACCATTATATAATATTAATACTTCAAATAAATACATATTAATATATATTTATAAAAAAATTCAATATATATCATATTAATATATACTTAAATAATTGAATATATAAATAAATAAATATTACATGAATAATTAAATATAACTATATATGAATAATTAAATATATTATATTTATACAATAATAATAAAAATTACTCAATTATATATATTTTAAATAAATATTATACCAATAAATAATTAAATGTATAATCTAGCTAAACCCTAAACAATTATATAATATTAATATTTTAAATAAATAAATATTAATATATATTTATAAAATAATTATATATATATATCATATTAATATATAATTAAATATATTATATTTATACAATAATAATAAAAATTACTCAATTATATATATTTTAAATATATATTATACCAATAAATAATTAAATATATGATCTAGCTAAACCCTAAACCATAAAACCCTAGAACCCTAAATCCTAAAAACCCTAAATGCTAAACCCTAGAACCATAAACCCTAAACCATTATATAATATTAATATTTCAAATAAATACATATTAATATATATTTATAAAATAATTAAATATATATCATATTAATATATATATAAATAATTGAATATATAAATAAATAAATAATTATATCAATAATTAAATATAACTATATATGAATAATTAAATATATTATATTTATTCAATAATAATAAAAATTACTCAATTATATATATTTTAAATATATATATATATATATATTATACCAATAAATAATTAAATATATAATCTAGCTAAACCCTAAACCATAAAACCCTAAACAATTATATAATATTAATATTTTAAATAAATACATATTAATATATATTTATAAAATAATTAGATATATATCATATTAATATATATTTAAATAATTGAATATATAAATAAATAAATAATTATATCAATAATTAAATATAACTATATATGAATAATTAAATATATTATATTTATTCAATAATAATAAAAATTATTCAATTATATATATTTTAAATATATATATATATATATATATATGTATATATTATACCAATAAATAATTAAATATATAATCTAGCTAAACCATAAACCCTAAAACCCTAGGACCATAAACCCTAAACAATTATATAATATTAATATTTCAAATAAATACATAATAATATATATTTATAAAATAATTAGATATATATCATATTAATATATATTTAAATAATTGAATATATAAATAAATAAATAAATAAATATATAAATAATTAAATGAAACTATATATGTATAATTAAATATATTATATTTATACAGTAATAATAAAAATTACTCAATTATATATAATTTCAATATATATATTATACCGATAAATAATTAAATATATAATCTAGCTAAACCCTAAACCATAAAACCCTAGAACCCTAAATCCTAAAAACCCTAAATCCTAAACCCTAAACAATTATATAATATTAATATTTCAAATAAATACATATTAATATATATTTATAAAAAAATTAAATATATATCATATTAATATATACTTTAATAATTGAATATATAAATAAATAAATATTATATCAATAATTAAATATAAATATATATGAATAATTAAAGATATTATCTTTATACAACATTAATAAAAATTACTCAATTATATATATTTTAAATAAATATATATATATATATATATATATATATATATATATTATACCAATAAATAATTAAATATATAATCTACCTAAACCCTAAAAACCCCTAAACCCTAAAAACCCTAAATCCTAAACCCTAAAACCATAAACCTAAACAATTATATAATGTTAATAATTATAATAAATACATATTAATATATATTTATAAAATAAATAAATACATATCATATTAATATATATTTAACTAATTGAATATATAAATAAATAATTATATCAATAATTAAATATAAATATGTATGAATAATTAAATATAGTATATTTAGACAATAATAATAAAAATTACTCAATTATATATATTATATATATATATTATACCAATAAATAATTAAATATATATTCGAGCTAGACCCTAAACCCAAAAAACCCCTGAACCACTATAAAACCCTCAAAAACCCTGAACCCCGGAACCATAAACGATAAATAATTATATAATATTAATATATGTTTATAAAATAATTAAATATATATCATATTAATATATATATTAAAATAATTGAATATATAAATAATTATACAAATAATTAAATATAACTATATACGAATAATTAAATATATTATATTTATACAATAGTAATAAAAATTACTGAATTATATATATTTTAAATATATATTATACCAATAAATAATTAAATATATAATCTAGCTAAACCCTAAACCATAAAACCCTAGAACCATAAATCCTAAAAACCCTAAATCCTAAACCCTAGAACCATAAACCCTAAACCATTATATAATATTAATACTTCAAATAAATACATATTAATATATATTTATAAAAAAATTCAATATATATCATATTAATATATACTTAAATAATTGAATATATAAATAAATAAATATTACATGAATAATTAAATATAACTATATATGAATAATTAAATATATTATATTTATACAATAATAATAAAAATTACTCAATTATATATATTTTAAATAAATATTATACCAATAAATAATTAAATGTATAATCTAGCTAAACCCTAAACAATTATATAATATTAATATTTTAAATAAATAAATATTAATATATATTTATAAAATAATTATATATATATATATATATCATATTAATATATAATTAAATATATTATATTTATACAATAATAATAAAAATTACTCAATTATATATATTTTAAATATATATTATACCAATAAATAATTAAATATATGATCTAGCTAAACCCTAAACCATAAAACCCTAGAACCCTAAATCCTAAAAACCCTAAATGCTAAACCCTAGAACCATAAACCCTAAACCATTATATAATATTAATATTTCAAATAAATACATATTAATATATATTTATAAAATAATTAAATATATATCATATTAATATATATTTAAATAATTGAATATATAAATAAATAAATAATTATATCAATAATTAAATATAACTATATATGAATAATTAAATATATTATATTTATTCAATAATAATAAAAATTACTCAATTATATATTTTTTAAATATATATATATATATATATATATATATATATTATACCAATAAATAATTAAATATATAATCTAGCTAAACCCTAAACCTAGAACCATAAAACCCTAAACAATTATATAATATTAATATTTTAAATAAATACAGTATTAATATATATTTATAAAATAATTAGATATATATCATATTAATATATATTTAAATAATTGAATATATAAATAAATAAATAATTATATCAATAATTAAATATAACTATATATGAATAATTAAATATATTATATTTATTCAATAATAATAAAAATTACTCAATTATATATATTTTAAATATATATATATATATATATATATATATATATGTTATACCAATAAATAATTAAATATATAATCTAGCTAAACCCTAAACCCTAAAAACCTAGAACCATAAACCCTAAACAATTATATAATATTAATATTTCAAATAAATACATATTAATATAGGTTTATAAAATAATTAAATATATATCATATTAATATATATTAAAATAATTGAATATATAAATAAATGAATAATTAATTATATAAATAATTAGATACAACTATATATGAATAATTAAATATATTATATTTATACAATAATAATAAAAATTATTCAATTATATATATTTTAAATATATATTATACCAATAAATAATTAAATATATAATCTAGCTAAACCCTAAACCATAAATCTTAAAAACCCTAAATCCTAAACCCTAGAACCATAAACCCTAAACAATTATATAATATTAATATTTTAAATAAATACATATTAATATATATATAAAAACAAATTAAATATATATCATATTAATATATACTTAAATAATTGAATATCTAAATAAATAAATATTATATCAATAATTAAATATAACTACATATGAATAATTATCTATATTATATTTATACAATAATAATAAAAATTACTCAATTATATATTATATATATATATATAGGGAGCGGATCAGGTGCGGGATCCCGCACCTTGTTAAAATGCGGAATTTTTTTTTTTTTTTTTTTTTTTGCTATTTTTTTTTAAAACAACTAAAAAAAAAAAAATAAATAATTATGGAACTGAAATTTTTTACATAATACAGTGTTTTGGGCGTGATTTGGATACATATAACAAAACATGTATGTACAGGCTGCACAACTGTACATACATGTTTTGTTATATGTATCCAAATCACGCCCAAAACACTGTATTATGTAAAAATTTCAGTTCCATAATTATTTATTTATTTTTTTTTAGTTGTTTTAAAAAAAAATAGCAAAAAAAAAAAAAAAAAAAAAGTCCCGCATTTTGTTAAAATGCGGGATCCCGCACCTGATCCGCTCCCTATATATATATATATATATTATACCAATAAATAATTAAATATATAATCTAGCTAAACCCTAAACCCTAAAAAAACCCCTGAACCACTATAAAACCCTCAAAAACCCTGAAACCCCGGAACCATAAAATATTAATATGTTAAATAAATAAATATTAATATATATTTATAAAATAATTATATATATATATATCATATTAATATATACTTAAATAATTGAATATACAAATAAATAAATAATTATATCAATAATTAAATATAACTATATATGAATAATTAAATATATTATATTTATTCAATAATAATAAAATATACTCAATTATATATATTTTAAATAAATAAATAAATAAATATATATATATATATATATATATTATACCAAAAATAATTAAATATATAATCTAGCTAATCCCTAAACCATAAAACCCTAGAACCATAAACCCTAAACAATTATATAATATTAATATTTCAAATAAATACATATTAATATATATTTATAAAATAATTAGATATATATCATATTAATATATATTTACATAATTGAATATGTAAATAAATAAATAAATATATAAATAATTAAATATAACTATATGTGTATAATTAAATGTATTATATTTATACAGTAATAATAAAAATTACTCTATTATATATAATTTAAATATATAGATTATACCGATAAATAATTAAATATATAATCTAGCTAAACCCTAAACCATAAAACCATAGAACCATAAACCCTAAATAATTATATAATATTAATATTTCAAATAAATACATATTAATATATATTTGTAAAATAATTAAATATATATCATATTAATATATATTTAAATAATTGAATATATAAATAAATAAATAAATAAATATAACTATATACGAATAATTAAATATATTATATTTATACAATAATAATAATAATAATAATAATAATAATAATAGTAATAAGTACACAATTATATATATTTTAAATATATATATATATGTATGTATATTATATATATATATATATATATATATATATATTATACCAATAAATAATTAAAGGCTAATATATTAATTAATACGATATATATTAGTATATATTTATATATAATTAAATACATATCGTAAGATTAATATATATATATATATATATATATATATATATTTAATAGATATCTAAAAAGAATTAATATATGTTTAAATAATTGAATATATAAATAAATAAATAAAATATGCTTCAATAAACAATTAAATAATAATACATATTTATAAAATAAATATTATATTATTTACTTAAATAATTGAATAATAATTACATATTAATATATATTTACAAGTAGTTAAATATATTATATACTCCCTCCGTTCCATATTACACGTCCTAATTTTTTTTTTTGGATGTTCCAAAATAAATGTCCTATTTCTATATTAGTAACTATATTTATCCTATTCTTCCTCTTATACCCTCATAATGTATTTAATATACTTATTGAGAATGTGAGTTGTGACGCCCCCAAATTCGGGTCTCCAAATACCCTGATCCGGTAATCACGATCCAATACAAACATTCACCTCTAACAAGATATGGTAACTAAAATGCGAAATATAATAAACATACGTTGTTCATTACAAAGGTGTTACTAGTCCCAGAATACCATAACCTTAAACACTTACACAAATCCATACTCTAAATAAATGTCAGGGTTTAAATTACATGAACAGTAATTATCTACACATGAATTTAAAATCTGCTACAAGAAGTCTATCACTTCATCTTTTCTTTCCCTTTGTTCTTCCCTGACGTCTCGGGTTTAGCTGCAATGGAGTCATGATATAGCAAGGATGAGCACGAGTTTGCTCAGCAAGTTTAAAGTACAACAATAAGGATATATCATGATGAAAGGGATATAGAAAGAGATTTCAACAGTAGAATTATCAGAAGCAAGAATAATAAATGCTTTTAGAACAATTGATAGTCAAGTAGACTTTGAACAATAACTTCCAAAGGAGTCAATAGCTAGTTGACCCTCTGGTTACTGGCTACAGAATGAGTACTTGAGGGGATCAGCCTCGCGTACGCTATATGTATGCATAACATTTAATTTCGTTAGTTGTACCTTATATACGGTACATGGGGTACTCCCCTATAATAAAAGGGGTGTTCATTCAGTCTAAGATTCCTCACTATTGATTGGTTCGGATAGCTTTTATAAATTCTCATACGTGCCTGACCGAGACAAGGGTTCAGACTTAATCATGAATAGTTCATAAATTTCAGAATTTTAAATAGATATACGAATTCAACTGCACGAGTGCGAATGTCAATGAATACGTAGACGTGGAATTTTTTTTTTAAAAATAATTAAACCACTTAAGGCATGCTTGGAGATAAGATTCCAGCTTAAAGAATAACTTGCAACAATATATACCTTTTTGCACGAATTAAAAATAATGCATAAGGTTTAGAAACTTGCCTGTTCGCTCAGCTACAGATAAAATTTAGCTTTAACTAATTGATCTTGAGTGACCTATCATTGGATAAAGTCGATTTATCAATTAATATGGCATATTTATATATTGACACTTCTTACTATACCATTTATTTGGCGGATAAACAATTTACCAATTACATTTAATTACTATCTAATCATTAGCTAAACAGAAATTAATTTAATGGCCTCTAGCTATTATTTAAAAATAAATAATAGTTAATCATGGTTACCTATTATTTGAGTACTCAACTATTCCCCTTATTTGTCTCTAAATATGGGTTAATAATCCTTATTTATTATTCATAAAATAAATAATAAATTTATTTTGGGTTAAAGACAACAGAAAACAATTGATCACTTATTTAGTTTACTCTTAATTACTATTACCTTAGGGGTAATTGAGTAATTATTAATCTTGTTCCTTATTTAACATTAATTGAATACTTAATGTATTAATTCTACACACACTTAATTATTATTTAATATTAGTTAAATAATCCTTAAGTATTTATTATTTTTTTATTCAGGCCAAAAGTAAATAATCAACTTATTAATCTCACTCATACTTAATCATTATTTCATTAATGATTAAATAGTTGTTATCCTTATTAGCTTTATTCATACCCAATTATTATTAGTTAATAATTAGATATTTATTATCTTTATTTAGTACTATTTGCTAAAGAATAAATAACCCTTTATTAACTTTACTATACCTTATAATAATTCAATAGTTACTACCTTTATTTATTATTACTGGATAAATAATAAATAATTATTTATGAGTTTTACTTATACTTAATTATTATTTAAGATTAAATAATAATTAAATATTTATTACCTTTATTTATTATTTATGGGTAAATAATAAATAATTATCATTAACTTTACTTATACTTAATTATTATTTAATATTAATTTAATAATAATTAAATATTTATTATCTTTATTGGTAAATAATAAATAATTATTATTTTATTACTTATATTTATACTTGATTATTATTAATTAATAATAATTTAAATATTTACTATCTTTATTTATTGTTTATTGATAAATGATAAATAATTACTTATAAATTTTATTTATTAGTTATAATAACTACTTAGTTTACAAGTGTATTATTAGCTCCAATTGACAACCACTAGTTAAGCTAATGACAGTAATTAACAGTTAACTCCATTGAATTACACAACTTATTTCGAAAATAGTTCAATTGTTTATTCCTTCATGTCAAAATCATCAGCCACTATTATCACAATATAACCATTTTCCTGTAATTTTATTTCAAGCCATCCAGATCATTACTCACACCATAGGAAAATTTACAAACAGTTTCACATGGACAGACAACACAAGTATGAAATATCGGCAAAGTGTTTTGACTGTACACTTCAATACCAAACTGGAACACAAATCTGCAATTAACCATAATATGAATACGACACTGATTTCCCAATCTGTAATCAGCTCAAACATTATCAAAAACAATTGAATCCATTATAGAGAAACAAATATCCCAATACAGAGGAAGGTTTCAATCCAATACAGTACAAGGTATAGTATAATCAACACCATACCAGGTTTCTAAACCAAATAACCCAACACAATACACTAGCAGACTTGTTAACCCAAGCAAGAACAACATAATTCAACCAACCTACGATTATTATAACCAATACAAGCACCGTTGGCAACCCAAATCCAAGTTCATAAGAAAGAATTTTATACAAAACCTAAATAGAAAACTATCACAGTGGTTAAATGATCCCGTTGCTATACCTTGTTGTCGATTGCGTTGCAATCCTCCTCCTCTTCCCAAAATAATCCACCCAACCGGACATTCACTCCAACTGAAATTGAAACCCACGACCAGCCACCCCTGCTCCCTCTCTCACTTTAATTTTGAACCCTAATTTTGTCTAAATTTGGGACTCACAAACAAAGGGATTCGGCAGCTTTGGGGGGTTCAATTTATAGGAAATTGGTTACCCAATTAACTGGGTACTACCCCCAATTTATTCGCACCTTTGAACGTCGGTAGGAATGTGGCAGCGATGGTGACTCGCCGGCTGGCCTTTGAGCCGTGTGCGTCGTTGGTCACTTCGCCGAAAACCAGGAACCCATGGTCCGTTGGTGGCCGTTCGGTCCTTGCCCACGACAAACCCTTGCTGTCGCTGGCGATTGACAGCCCTCTCTCTCCCATCTCTCGCTTGACTCGTTCGATTGATTGAGGGGTTGGAGTCGCTAGGTTCGGCTAGCCTTCTTCTTCTTCCTGATTGAATCTAACTTAGGAGGTTAGGGCTTGCTTGGTTGTCTGATTTGAGAGCTTGGGTGCCCTAGCTTGGTTATCCCCTAGTTCTTCTTCTCGTCTCCATCTTGGTTCGGTTATTCAAGAGAAAAAAAATTTCCACCGATCAATTCTTTTCCCCAAATGAATTGGATCCAACCCAATTGCAAGGACTCATCCCGACTGAAAATGAAACTGGGCCCAACCCAACTGAAATGAGACCAACCCGGCCGGAAAGAAATGGAATGGGCTCAATTAAAATTTGGGTTCAATCCAATAAATAAAAACAATGGGCCAATCTATAAAAAAAATGACCCAAATTAACTTAACCACATTGCATTTCTAATATTCTAAATCAACTAACTAAACCAATTAATTATTCATTTAAAATATTTATTTTAACCACAATTCTTTATTCGAATTGTTTAATCCGATAATGATAAAATTATTTATTTAATTTTCCCAATTTTCTTGCCAATCAAATGTTAGGGTTAATTTATAAATTTAAATAATACTACTTACATGGATCCAATTAAATTTATAAAATTAAATAAAATGAATTTATTTATTAAAATAAATTCGATACAATGTTTAAAATTCCTGGACATTACATGAGTTACAAAAAAATGTATCTAGAGAATTAAATGCCATATGAAAGAGTAATTATTAGGGTTATAGAAAAGTGAAAGAATAATTATTGGGGTCATAGAAAAGTGAAAAAATACTTCAATTACCATCCTCTCCAAAAAAAATCTTCGTGCCGAAGGCACGGGTTACCGCTAGTAATACATATTTATACATATTTGCACAAGTATATATATTTTATATATATGTATATATTAATATAATAATATATAATTTTTATATCAACAAATAATTAAATGTTAATATATATTTAAATATTTGAATACATAATCTGACATTAATATATTTTTATGATTATATATATATATATATACACACACACATATATAAACATAATATGCTTCAATAAACAATTATATAAATAGATAATTACATATTAATATATTTTATAGATAATTACATATACATTTAATATATAATTATAGATAATTAAATACAAATCATAAGATTTATATTATTTATTATATATTATATATATAATATTATATATATATATATATAATACATATCAACAATTACATATTAATATATATATTTATATAGAGTTAAATATATCATTAGCTAAAACTCTCCTTAATTATATAGTCGTTACCATTGCCATTAGACAGTTCCTATATTGTCCTATTTTGTGTCATTTATCTTTCAGTCTTACATTTTACCTGCATTATTATTTGTGATTGATATTCTTAACTAAACTAAGAACTGAGATCTCTAGGATGAAGTCTTTTAATATCACATTCTCGGTTATGCTAAATTAATCTGATTTGTAATATATTGGGTAATACATTAATTAATATATAGATTTATAAATAATTAAATATTCATATTATTACATATTTACAGATAATTAAATACATAATTATACATAATTAACTATATAATATACAATTTACATTTAAAGTATATATCTAATCATGTATATATAAATATTATTTTTTTTACCAAAATCTGGTTCATCAAACTATTTGCAAAACACTCATTAATAAATTTAAGAGAACCAGAATCGGTTATAATAGAAAACGCTACTATCTTAACATATAACCTAAGAGTTCAAATTCTAGCGTTCATGTCCAACTGCCTAAACATATGTCAATCCATCCCAAACTAACTCACAAATTGTATTTTCATATCAAAGCAGACATCGACACTTGCATTGTCTTGAAGCTAACAAATACATTAATCAAACCAATACTTAATAGGTTCAACAAAAAATATAATCACCAACTTAATTGTTTTACAAAGATTGTAATTTAGCATAACTAAGGTAATTTTTCAAAAAAACTTCTATTCCAGTATTAAATGGGCCTTTCGACAAAATTTTCAATTACTGTCTAATTATTAGCATCCACCAATTCATTTAAATGTTAGTATTAGGAATCAAAATGGCCTGATTTATTGCAATAAGATTGCTCTTTAGTACGTTTTTCACAAATGAACCATTATTCATGAAGAGTAGATGCACGTTTGTACTATGCAACATTAGCACATAACATTCTAAGCAATATTATTCGATAATGATATAAACAATACTAACAAAATAAGCATATAGATGACGAAGCATTTAAAATTATAAAATAGGATTTTCTTTTTTCTTCTACAAGGCTCTTTTTCCAAATAAAAATCCATGACTCAAAATACTTCCAATTTTAGTCTAAATGTGATAACACCCTAGCTTGATCCAATTTAAGAAAATCTTTTAAAAAAATAATTTGAAACCTTTTTTTCATCACAACAAAACCATTCAGATTAGGGTTTGGGGTTTGATTTTCGGGCATGTAAGCCATCTTCAACAAACCCTAAACCATAACAATCCACAAATTCTCTATTAAGGGCCTTAATCTCAATTTTGGGCATAAAAGCCATCTTAATTGGTTTAAGGCCCTGAAACAACAACATTAAATCACCAATATCTTGTTACACAAACATCATCAACCAATATACATCACGAAGTTCCAGCGAAGGGGTTTTTAAAAGCCAATTAATGTACCTCCAACCTCGCAACATCCAAAAATTTCTCGAAGGGAAGAAAATACCCATACAAATATCCAAGTTAGAAAAGTAATATGAAATTCTATAATGTTTAACTATATTAACCATCTAATCACAAAAATGGTTTCAACAGTCAAATATTCTACTAAATATGAATAAAATCCAATGAATTTACTAAATTCACATCATTGCATGTATAAACTCCATACAAGACTTGAGGATCAAAAAAACAACAATGAACATTTTAGGGTTTTAAGAGTTAGAATATACCTTAAGAATTAGATTTCTTTTAAGATATAGGATGAAGCTTTGCTACTCCATTACGATATTCAAGAAAATAGCAATCACTCGCCATATTTTTCAAAACAATTACTCAATTATATATATTTTAAATATATATATTATACCAATAAATAATTAAATATATAATCTAGCTAAACCCTAAACCCTAAAAACCCTAAAAACCCTAAACCCTAGAACCATAAACCCTAAACAATTATATAATATTAATATTTCAAATAAATACATATTAATATATATTTATAAAATAATTAAATATATATCATATTAATATATATTTAAATAATTGAATAAATAAATAAATAAATAATTATATCAATAATTAAATATAACTATATACGAATAATTAAATATATTATACTTATACAAATAATAAAAATAATTACTCATTTATATATATATATATATATATATATATATATATTATACCAATAAATAATTAAATATATAATATAGCTAGACCCTAAACCCCAAAAAACCGTGAACCACTATAAAACCCTAAAAAACCGTGAACCTTGGAACCATAAACCATAAACATTTATATAATGTTAATATATATTTATAAAATAATTAAATATATATCATATTAATATATATATTAAAATAATTGAATATATAAATATATAAATAATTAAATACAACTATATACGAATAATTAAATATATTATATTTATACTATAATAATAAAAATTACTCAATTATATATATTTTGAATATATATATATTATACCAATAAATAATTAAATATATAATCTAGCTAAACCCTAAACCCTAAAAAAACCCTAAACCCTAAATCCTAAACCCTAGAACCATAAAGCCTAAACATCCGCAATCACAATTTTCACTATCACGGGACCTTAAATCCGATTTTCATAGGATGAAACCCTCGATACCATTTTAAGGCCCAAATTTATATTTTACAACGATCGGATAATAATTTTACAACCGAAATTATGTCCATCGTGGGAATTATGCCAAGATCCAATTCAAGGATCCCGATTCCAAAATTACTAGGCTCACATCACTTGAAATCATAAACAATATACTGAAACGAGGGACAAGATCTAGGAAAAGGGCTCCCGAAGACCCTAATTCCTAGATAATACAAATGAAATCGACGGACTATTACGTATTGACAAGATCTCACAACAAGATTTAGAATCTAGGGTATGATATCCATAGATCTAAGTTCTAACAGATCTATACAATAACGTAACCGGGATTTAAATCGAGAAATATATCCTAAATTAGCTATCAGGTGATCCAATTGTTAGAATCCCTTGACGGCGAGAAGGTGGGACCCTCTTACCACTAGATACGAATCTAGGGTTTTACAGGGTAAACAAAATCAACTTAAAATAAGGAAAATGTAATATCCCGAATATTTATGAGTTAGTAAATCATGATATTAAATTATTATAATGATTGTGGCATACAATGATCCTTAGAAAAGGAAATTGATGGGTTAAACATAGGATAATACTCAGAGATTAAATAGGTAATATGAAACCTATGTTATAGTGTAATACGTTAAAATTTATTCAACGATAAAATTTCGGAAGAAATTAGACGAAAACCGAGTAAGAGGTTTGATATTCGTGATTCCGAGGACGGAATCCTTATAAGGGGGAAGAATGTGACGACCCGAGAATTTATAAGATTTATTAATAAAATCTTGGATGATGATTAAAGGTTAAAGAATAAAACCTCGATAGGAATTTGTGGATTTATTGAAAATTTCAAAAAAAAAAAAAACCTATATGGTTTATTATTTGAAAGAGAATTGAGAGAATAAGGGTTACAAAATTCAAAACCCCGAATGGAACTATACTTGAATGTAGTTAAGAACAAGGTATTATGTTACCTTTAACTTTACGTGAATTAAGGAAAGAGATTATGTAAAGATACATATGGAAAAAGAAACGGTTGGCTGAATTAGTGTATTCAGTTTGCTAAATTAGTGTATTCGGTTTGCTGAATTAGTGTATTCGGTTTGCTGAATTAGTGTTTTCGGTTTGCTGAATTAGTGTATTCAGTTTGCTGAATTAGAAAAGCAGTTTGCTGTATTAGCGATGTTAGCTTGTTATAATAAGGAACAAGAGAATGAGTATATGTATAATTATATATATACCTATACTTAGAAAGTTTAATTAAATTAATCATATAGATTAATGGAAATTGAGCCTGATTGGTAGTCGTAGAGAACCCAAAGATATTAAATTGGGAAGAGATGAACTAGGTGCGGTAGTGTTAATTAAATGCGCCTAACCTATTAGTCAAGTATTAGAAGTTTAATAAAAGTCCAAGAAGGGATTAAGATCATGGTAAGTGAATTGTATATGGCAAGCCATGTAATAAAAGCTTGTGGAGCTTAGCAAATAGTAAAAAGAGATATTTGATAAGACATGAGGTTAAATGTCAAGCCTATTATATAGGAAATATTAATTATTGAATGATAAAGTGAATATATATATATTGTGAATATGTATATTTATCGACGGTGTAGAGTGTAATAAAAAAACTATATAACCTAATATATTATATATTAGGAATGAAAAATTGAATAACCTAAGAGTTATAGCTATTAGAAAAGCATAGTGTTTGATCCATGTGGTTTATATGGTATGTCTCAACATATTAAATTATGTTGAGGTATATATAGAATGAATATGAGAGATAAATGAATAACAATCTTATGAGATTGTATATATAATTGTTTATTATATAATAAACAAACAACAAGAAGTATTGTAAATTAATCTTTATATGTTATGTATGAGGATTAATGATGACGATTGAAGTGTACTAGCAAAAGTAATGTGATAGAGACTTATTTTAATATATATCTCAGTTATTATTTATTTTAACTTAATTAAGAAAGAATTTAATTGAGTTATATAAATAAATGTAAGTGAATAATTATTTTAAATTCCAAATCTTGTGGAAAAGAAATCCTAATTAAATATTAGGATAAAGTGATTATGTGGGTTGAATTATTTTATTTCATGACCCAAAGGATTTAATTAATTATGTAACAAATAGAATTTATATATATATATATAAGGATAAGGAAGGATAAAAAGGGAGGTAATATATATATATATATATATATATATATATATATATATATATATATATATATATATCTCATTCACTCCCCATTTGCTCATTCTCGGCAACAAAAGGAAAGGAGAGAGAGAGAGACAACCGACCGAAAGAAAGAGGGAGGAAGAGAGAGAAGAAGAGAGAGAGAAGGCTTGGCTACCATGAAGGAAGAAGAAAGCATAGGAAGCCATGGAAGGAAAGAGAAAGAAAAGGAAATGAAATCCAAAAAGGTAAAACTCAAAACTCTATCCATTTTTCTTGTGATTAAGCTTGGATCTAGCTTTGGGTTAGTGTTATTATACTTTATATAGATAGATCTACATGGTTTATGGTGATTCATGGTTAGATCTAGCGATTTTATTGGTTATTAAGCTTGGATCTAAGAAATAATTTCTTAAAATTCCAAACCGTCACTTTACTCTTTGATCCTTAGATCCGCTTAGTGAGTATGGATGAAAAATTGTATAGATTTAATATGTTGTAATATTATGAGTTACGAGTTCATAGAACTTGAAATCATTTGATTTGGTTGTGTAAAACTCAAAATATGAAAATCAAACGGAGAGGAGAGAATGAACTAGTGAGCTGCTGTCCAAAATAGAAATATTCGGGCCTAGCTAGATTGCTCCAAAAATTCTGGGCTTCTGGTATGTTATTGTACACTGAATAAGCTTTCCATAGACTCCAAAACGGACCAATTCTGACTTTGGAGCAAAAAGTTATGACCAATCTAAGTATTGATGCAAACTGCCCAGCGAATTTTAGGGGTCAGCCCACTTACGTGCGATTTCTGTATTGATGTGTTGGGAACTAGAAAAATTTCAGTAGGACAAAATTGTAGATACGGAAGTTAGCTTCGCGTGGCCATTAGAATCACCCAAAAATTGTAAATAACGAAGAAGTTATGACTGTTATGGCGAAGGACCCTGCGGCTGGAATGAAGGAGGCAGCCTGCATGGTTGTTTCAAGTGAACCGGTCCGGTTCACGAGGGACTTCCGGCGACGGTTCAGGCCTCTTCCGGCCGGTTCCGGCGACGAGTCCCGACACAAAAAATTTTCTAAAAAGGTGAAAGAACATGATTATAATTAATTTGGTATTTGTTGGTGTGATTAAGTAATTCTTAGAGTGATTAATGGTTTAATTCCTTTTTAATCATTTGAGACTACTAACTAACAAATTTTTATGTTATTAATTAATAATTACACTAATTAAATATTGTTTAAGTGTAATTAACTATTTGGTTATTATTTTATTAACATTGGGTAATAATTAAATAGATTTAATGTTACTAAGCTAACTATTTGTTATTTAGTAAAACTAAATAACAAATACGGATAAAGAATTAATTAATTATTATTTTATTAATGTTAAATAATAATTTAGTAATGTTAAAGTTAATAAATGAAGTATTTATTATTTGAGTAAGATTAGGTAATTAATAATGATAATTACTTACTCATATGTTAGTTAATTAACATAAAAAGTTATTTTGAATGTAGTTTGTTGAAATGGATATTCAATGGACTATATTAAGTTTATGGTATGCTAAAATGAGGAATCCGGGCTGCTAGATTTGGCAATTCAGGTTACTATACTTAGCAATCCAGCTGACTGGATTTGGCAATCCAGTTTGCTGAATTTGACAATCCAGTTTGCTGGATTGGGCCATATAGTTTGCTGTATTGGAGAAAACAGTTTGATGAATTCAATAGTGTGAATCTAGAATGATGGATTAGAGGTCAAGGTGAATCCAGGATGTTGGATTAGAGGTCAGTTTGAATCCAAGGTGCTGGATTGTAATCCAGGTTAGAATTCAGTTTACTAGATTGACATCCAGTTTGCTGGATTGCCATTTGGTTTGCTGGATCGGGAATCCAGTTTGCTGGATTAGGAACCCAGTCGGCTGGATTGGGTAGTTAACCTACTATATCATAAAGAAAGACTTATACAAGGATAGATTAAATAAAGAAGTAATTAAAAGATTATCAAAGGATAATTATAACACTAAGATTTTGATGTAATGTCTAATATTAACTATGTGACTGACTATTAGACAATGTAATATAAATTAATGATATTATGGGTGAAATGTGTGATGTTAATTGAGAGATCAATCTTATAAATGATAGGTCTTTCAAAAGAAGTCAAATTAGATTGCGTAGCAGTAATCGACGGTGCAGGCAAGTTCCATCTTACTCAACTTTTATATTGAGCAAGTACCTTAAATTCATTTTCATATCGAAATGCAAGTTCCCTAACTCACACTTGAGTTATTATCTTTCAAGCATGTTAGTGGATAATTATTGTTGATTATTCCACAACTATGATTATTGATTCGCACTTAGTGCATATTGCATATGTTCATCAGGTATGAAAGGCTGATCACCTTCATTACCATAAGGTTCAGTTAAATTGTTCATGTCATCAGTGACACCCTGTATTATTGAATTCAGTTACTCAATCATTGAAATTTTGATTCATGCTCTTTCACAATTATTATATTGTTGAAAATTCAAAAGCTTATTTATTTTTTCAATCATGATATATCTTTATTGTATTTAAACTTGCTGAGCAAAGTAGTTGCTCACCCTTGCTATATCATGATAACAAATTTCAGATTAAGGCGAATGTTCGAGGAAAGACAAAGACAGAAGCAAAGGACAAGATTAGATTGTTATGCATGATAACTAAATTAGTTATTTGATGTAAGTGAATTGTGTAAACCTTTTATGAATCTAAAGGTAAATATGTATTAAGTTAAGGTTATATTCCTTGGGATATATAGCAAAGTTTATTGTATAAACAATTTATGTTTATATCTTCCGCAATAGTTGTAAATATGATGTAACGTGACGCACCAGGTCCGAGGTTCAAGGGACCCGGGTTTGGGGGCCTCACAGAAAACACATAGATCCGCACTAGATCCATGTCGAATCTAACATAAAGGTTAAAGTTTTTAACTTTGAAACCAATAATAAGTTAGATCCAAGCTAGATCCTATGTGAATCTAGGAAAAGATTTAAACTTTAACATCGCACAAGCAAAATAATCGGTAAAACAGGTCGGATCTAAGTTGAAATCGATAAATTGAGTTGAGGATATCATTAGATGATTAGGATGAGATTTTAGCCATAGAAAATCCTTTCTAACCATCTATATTCCTATAAAGAGGATCCCCACACCCTAGATATAAATTTAAGATGCAAGGCGAGCTTCAACACAATATTAATCGGAAAACAAACCAAATCCAAGCACAATAACGTATAAAATGAATAAAATCTATACTAGATCTAATAGATCTATATTAAAACTACATAATCCATAACCACATCGTGTAAAAGGAAATATAAATAAATAACATATGCATGCATTATCGTATCCTTCTTGTGGGTATGTATTGGAATGTTATGCATGTGGGGTTATGAACTTTGGCATGCTATGACTAATGCCTAGGGGCGACGGCGGCTACTTCCGTCCATACCAACTTTTCAATGCCATGCTACTATTTTTATTTACCTCTTAACAAACACTAATATATGACTACAATATATATCAAGTCTGCAGGTTGGCCATTTGGTCACCCACTAAACACACAAAAAGGGGGGAAATCGATTGACTTTAATTCCACATATGTTTGCTTTGCTAGCTAGCATGCACATATATGGGGATTATTGTAAGTACGTACAGTTACTTTCAACTTTTCCCTCAAGTGGGTCTTTTCTGTGATACGTTAGATCATGATCAGTAGGTTTGATATATGCAAAAACATCATATATGGTCTTTGTCCTTTGCAAAAACATCATATATGCTTGGATGATGATTAAAGGTTAAAGAATAAAACCTCGATAGGAATTTGTGGATTTATTGAAAATTTCAAAAAAAAAAAAAACCTATATGGTTTATTATTTGAAAGAGAATTGAGAGAATAAGGGTTACAAAATTCAAAACCCCGAATGGAACTATACTTGAATGTAGTTAAGAACAAGGTATTATGTTACCTTTAACTTTACGTGAATTAAGGAAAGAGATTATGTAAAGATACATATGGAAAAAGAAACGGTTGGCTGAATTAGTGTATTCAGTTTGCTAAATTAGTGTATTCGGTTTGCTGAATTAGTGTATTCGGTTTGCTGAATTAGTGTTTTCGGTTTGCTGAATTAGTGTATTCAGTTTGCTGAATTAGAAAAGCAGTTTGCTGTATTAGCGATGTTAGCTTGTTATAATAAGGAACAAGAGAATGAGTATATGTATAATTATATATATACCTATACTTAGAAAGTTTAATTAAATTAATCATATAGATTAATGGAAATTGAGCCTGATTGGTAGTCGTAGAGAACCCAAAGATATTAAATTGGGAAGAGATGAACTAGGTGCGGTAGTGTTAATTAAATGCGCCTAACCTATTAGTCAAGTATTAGAAGTTTAATAAAAGTCCAAGAAGGGATTAAGATCATGGTAAGTGAATTGTATATGGCAAGCCATGTAATAAAAGCTTGTGGAGCTTAGCAAATAGTAAAAAGAGATATTTGATAAGACATGAGGTTAAATGTCAAGCCTATTATATAGGAAATATTAATTATTGAATGATAAAGTGAATATATATATATTGTGAATATGTATATTTATCGACGGTGTAGAGTGTAATAAAAAAAACTATATAACCTAATATATTATATATTAGGAATGAAAAATTGAATAACCTAAGAGTTATAGCTATTAGAAAAGCATAGTGTTTGATCCATGTGGTTTATATGGTATGTCTCAACATATTAAATTATGTTGAGGTATATATAGAATGAATATGAGAGATAAATGAATAACAATCTTATGAGATTGTATATATAATTGTTTATTATATAATAAACAAACAACAAGAAGTATTGTAAATTAATCTTTATATGTTATGTATGAGGATTAATGATGACGATTGAAGTGTACTAGCAAAAGTAATGTGATAGAGACTTATTTTAATATATATCTCAGTTATTATTTATTTTAACTTAATTAAGAAAGAATTTAATTGAGTTATATAAATAAATGTAAGTGAATAATTATTTTAAATTCCAAATCTTGTGGAAAAGAAATCCTAATTAAATATTAGGATAAAGTGATTATGTGGGTTGAATTATTTTATTTCATGACCCAAAGGATTTAATTAATTATGTAACAAATAGAATTTATATATATATATATAAGGATAAGGAAGGATAAAAAGGGAGGTAATATATATATATATATATATATATATATATATATATATATATATCTCATTCACTCCCCATTTTCTCATTCTCGGCAACAAAAGGAAAGGAGAGAGAGAGAGAGAAAACCGACCGAAAGAAAGAGGGAGGAAGAGAGAGAAGAAGAGATAGAGAAGACTTGGCTACCATGAAGGAAGAAGAAAGCATAGGAAGCCATGGAAGATCCATGGAAGGAAAGAGAAAGAAAGGAAATAAAATCCAAAAAGGTAAAACTCAAAACTCTATCCATTTTTCTTGTGATTAAGCTTGGATCTAGCTTTGGGTTAGTGTTATTATATTTTATATTGATAGATCTACATGGTTTATGGTGATTCATGGTTAGATCTAGCGATTTTATTGGTTATTAAGCTTGGATCTAAGAAATAATTTCTTAAAACTCCAAACCGTCACTTTACTCTTTGATCCTTAGATCCGCTTAGTGAGTATGGATGAAAAATTGTATAGATTTAATATGTTGTAATATTATGAGTTACGAGTTCATAGAACTTGAAATCATTTGATTTGGTTGTGTAAAACTCAAAATATGAAAATCAAACGGAGAGGAGAGAATGAACTAGTGAGCTGCTGTCCAAAATAGAAATATTCGGGCCTAGCTAGATTGCTCCAAAAATTCTGGGCTTCTGGTGTGTTATTGTACACTGAATAAGCTTTCCATAGACTCCAAAACGGACCAATTCTGACTTTGGAGCAAAAAGTTATGACCAATCTAAGTATTGATGCAAACTGCCCAGCGAATTTTAGGGGTCAGCCCACTTACGTGCGATTTCTGTATTGATGTGTTGGGAACTAGAAAAATTTCAGTAGGACAAAATTGTAGATACGGAAGTTAGCTTCGCGTGGCCATTAGAATCACCCAAAAATTGTAAATAACGAAGAAGTTATGACTGTTATGGCGAAGGACCCTGCGGCTGGAATGAAGGAGGCAGCCTGCATGGTTGTTTCAAGTGAACCGGTCCGGTTCACGAGGGACTTCCGGCGACGGTTCAGGCCTCTTCCGGCCGGTTCCGGCGACGAGTCCCGACACAAAAAATTTTCTAAAAAGGTGAAAGAACATGATTATAATTAATTTGGTATTTGTTGGTGTGATTAAGTAATTCTTAGAGTGATTAATGGTTTTAATTCCTTTTTAATCATTTGAGACTACTAACTAACAAATTTTTATGTTATTAATTAATAATTACACTAATTAAATATTGTTTAAGTGTAATTAACTATTTGGTTATTATTTTATTAACATTGGGTAATAATTAACTAGATTTAATGTTACTAAGCTAACTATTTGTTATTTAGTAAAACTAAATAACAAATACGGATAAAGAATTAATTAATTATTATTTTATTAATGTTAAATAATAATTTAGTAATGTTAAAGTTAATAAATGAAGTATTTATTATTTGAGTAAGATTAGGTAATTAATAATGATAATTACTTACTCATATGTTAGTTAATTAACATAAAAAGTTATTTTGAATGTAGTTTGTTGAAATGGATATTCAATGGACTATATTAAGTTTATGGTATGCTAAAATGAGGAATCCGGGCTGCTAGATTTGGCAATTCAGGTTACTATACTTAGCAATCCAGCTGACTGGATTTGGCAATCCAGTTTGCTGAATTTGACAATCCAGTTTGCTGGATTGGGCCATATAGTTTGCTGTATTGGAGAAAACAGTTTGATGAATTCAATAGTGTGAATCTAGAATGATGGATTAGAGGTCAAGGTGAATCCAGGATGCTGGATTAGAGGTCAGTTTGAATCCAAGGTGCTGGATTGTAATCCAGGTTAGAATTCAGTTTACTAGATTGGCATCCAGTTTGCTGGATTGCCATTTGGTTTGCTGGATCGGGAATCCAGTTTGCTGGATTAGGAACCCAGTCGGCTGGATTGGGTAGTTAACCTACTATATCATAAAGAAAGACTTATACAAGGATAGATTAAATAAAGAAGTAATTAAAAGATTATCAAAGGATAATTATAACACTAAGATTTTGATGTAATGTCTAATATTAACTATGTGACTGACTATTAGACAATGTAATATAAATTAATGATATTATGGGTGAAATGTGTGATGTTAATTGAGAGATCAATCTTATAAATGATAGGTCTTTCAAAAGAAGTCAAATTAGATTGCGTAGCAGTAATCGACGGTGCAGGCAAGTTCCATCTTACTCAACTTTTATATTGAGCAAGTACCTTAAATTCATTTTCATATCGAAATGCAAGTTCCCTAACTCACACTTGAGTTATTATCTTTCAAGCATGTTAGTGGATAATTATTGTTGATTATTCCACAACTATGATTATTGATTCGCACTTAGTGCATATTGCATATGTTCATCAGGTATGAAAGGCTGATCACCTTCATTACCATAAGGTTCAGTTAAATTGTTCATGTCATCAGTGACACCCTGTATTATTGAATTCAGTTACTCAATCATTGAAATTTTGATTCATGCTCTTTCACAATTATTATATTGTTGAAAATTCAAAAGCTTATTTATTTTTTCAATCATGATATATCTTTATTGTATTTAAACTTGCTGAGCAAAGTAGTTGCTCACCCTTGCTATATCATGATAACAAATTTCAGATTAAGGCGAATGTTCGAGGAAAGACAAAGACAGAAGCAAAGGACAAGATTAGATTGTTATGCATGATAACTAAATTAGTTATTTGATGTAAGTGAATTGTGTAAAACCTTTTATGAATCTAAAGGTAAATATGTATTAAGTTAAGGTTATATTCCTTGGGATATATAGCAAAGTTTATTGTATAAACAATTTATGTTTATATCTTCCGCAATAGTTGTAAATATGATGTAACGTGACGCACCAGGTCCGAGGTTCAAGGGACCCGGGTTTGGGGGCCTCACAGAAAACACATAGATCCGCACTAGATCCATGTCGAATCTAACATAAAGGTTAAAGTTTTTAACTTTGAAACCAATAATAAGTTAGATCCAAGCTAGATCCTATGTGAATCTAGGAAAAGATTCAAACTTTAACATCGCACAAGCAAAATAATCGGTAAAACAGGTCGGATCTAAGTCGAAATCGATAAATTGAGTTGAGGATATCATTAGATGATTAGGAGGAGATTTTAGCCATAGAAAATCCTTTCTAACCATTTATATTCCTATAAAGAGGATCCCCACACCCTAGATATAAATTTAAGATGCAAGGCGAGCTTCAACACAATATTAATCGGAAAACAAACCAAATCCAAGCACAATAACGTATAAAATGAATAAAATCTATACTAGATCTAATAGATCTAATAGATCTATATTAAAACTACATAAAAATCAAATCTTTCGCCAAAATAAATGAGATATATATTAGATCAACATTGAATCTACATGAAAATAGGATCTTTCGTCACAAAAATGGATATATGCTAAATCTATTAGATCTACATTAAATATACATAAAGATTGAGTCTTTCACATTGGGAATGGTGAAATCCTCCTCCTTGAGCTTGGATGTTGAAGGTTTGGATCTAAATTGGGGAGAGATTTGATGAAAATAGCTAGATCTAGATGAAATTAGAGGGTTTTTTGTTATTTCTCTCACAGGTTGCACCCTTTCTCTCTCTACCAATGCTATCCTCCTCAAAAAATACTGGAAATTCGCTCATATATAGAAAAATAAGGCAGCCATAGGTACACATGCTGCTGGCCGCAGGTACACCTGTAGCTGGCCTAGGGTGGGCCCCACTTGCTCATTTTCGTGTCGTGAAGTCGGTTTTTCGTACTGTGCACTAAAACGTCCATAACTTTCAACCCGGGAAGAGTTAGGATATATGTCATACCAATCTGGAAAACTCTTTTCGAGAGCTTCGAAATGATATATGTTCGCTCAAGTCTGAGTTCGGAAAGATATAAAAAAAGGGGTAAAACCATCCCTTGGTAGATGTCAGCTGGTCATTCACCTTGCTTTGCGTAGTCGATTGTTTGGAGGCCTTTGTGGCAGCTTCGTATACTTGTTCTCAACCTCTACTATACAATAACATCGGGCTTAACCAATTTTGGGTCTGGAAAGATGGAGCAAAAAAAGCATAAAAGTATCTTCCTGAATACGCCGACTAGTCAACCGTCTTACCTTAAATAGTCTGCTGCTCGGGAATTATGGTGATAGCTTTATATACTTGTTTCCAACTTGTGAACTATGCTCCGCCCTTCTTGGCGTGGGAGTAAAATGACGTTTTTTCCCTCCTGTTAAAGTTAGAGAATAAGTGCACAATTTTGGGTGTCTATAGGAGGCTTAATGCTTTAGTGCTCAAAGTGTCATTAACTGTAACTTATGGTATAACCGTGTATTTATAGCCTTCCCACATCGCCTCATCACGCCCTTCCCCAAGTAAGAATATGACTCCTTATTACGCCAATTACCATACTTAGATAGAAATCAATCTCCTTAAGAATAGGAAGTCGAAGTTAATCCGGACTGTTCCCATAAAAGTAGAATGTCAACAATAATTAAAATCGTAGATCCCTTGAGAATCAAATCTCCCAACCAAAATATACCATCATGTAGGACGATTCTGCCAAGTGGGATAGGCCCTACCGAATCAGTCGGGCCCACAAAATCATGTCCCAACAAGAAGTATGGTGAACCCAATACCCTATACGCCACTAAATTATAAAAGACGACTGGCCAATCTCTCAACTTTGTAGCTCTCTTTAATCCCTCTTCTCTTCTTCGCTACCTCTCTCTACAAGCTAATTCTCTCCCTCCGCCACTATCTCTAATACTTTATTCTACTACCTAAACACCGGTAACTCTCCCTCCCTCTTCGTTTTTTTGACAATTTTTTTAACTAACTCTAAATTTCTATGTTTGTATGACTATTTTATTATTATTTTTTATTATGAATTTTATTTTTACTTTTTATATGTATGCTCAAGATTGCGGAACTGGTGATCAGTGATAAACACATAATTCATACATTTTATTATCCCTAATTTTTTTCTTTTAATTATATTAGTTTATTAAATTAATATGTTTTATTTTATTTTGTAGGATTTTATATTTTGTTGTGATAAAATCAAAATCTTGGTGATCAAGCGATATTTAATGCTCTTATTCATGTAAGGAAATATCCAAGAAGAATTCTACAAGAAAAAGGAAGGAGGTGGAACAATCTTGGTGTGCAAGTCAAATCCAATGAAGAAAGGAAAGTCAATATAGAAGATATCTTTGAGAAGTTGATTGCCACTAAGAAGTTGAAACCTACATGGAAAGGGACTCTTGAGAGATTACCATCTAGAGATTGAAATCAAAAAGAGAACAAAAGTGGCCAAGTTCAATGAATCTAAATTAGGGCACAAATTTATTTTTCCTATAAATAGGTCTCTTGTTTTAAAGAGAGGGGAATCACTTGTTTTTTTCCTTAGTTTTTCGCTAGTGTAGAAGGGAGAGAGTTATTTAGCAATTGAGAGCTTTTTTTTTCCTCTTATTCCAATCATGTGTAGTATTAGTGTCAGGGAGTATGTGTAACTTTCTTTTATTTTAATAGAAATTCTCTTTTTAATTATTATTCTTATTTCATGCAATTATTATTAGTAGTTTTAATTTTGAATTTGTTGGTTTTAATTTTCATGGCTAGGTAAATTTCTAATATCTAGGATGATGATGAAACTAGGTATTACATATTAATTAATTTTTTTTCGTTCCGAAATTAGTGCCTAATTATTTTTGCCTTCATATTTTCCTTCGCATTAATTGCATATGATTCTTATATTGATTGCAAGGTTTTGATAAGTTATAGTTAATCTGTGAATTTTTCATAACTTATGCTTGCCCATATTAATTATATGAATCTTTATTTTTAAAGGGAAGGAAAAATAATTTCAGAATTAATTTGGACAATAAGAAATTACTTATTATGTTAGTATTTAGTGGATTCAGATTCCTAAGTAGCTTTTCTCATTACTAGTTTTCATTAATTTTTAATTTGCATTATTTCGTTAATTAATCATCTCTACCATATTTATTTCTAATTCGCCTAAAATAGATATTAAGGATACATTAAAATTAATCTAGTCTCTGTGGGTTCGGCCTGTACTTGTCAGTTCTTCAATTTGACACTGTGCATTTGTAGTTACATATTTTTATTACATCAAGTTTTTGGTGCCGTTGCCGGGGACTAGAATTAATTTTTTTTATCCCTTACTATTTATTTATTCGAATTAGTTTTTCAACTGTAATTTTTTATTTTTTTTATTTTATTTTTTTTCTTTCCAGGATTATCGAAGCAGATCGAAGGAGCGAAAAGATAAAGATTTTATTGTTCCGCTATTCTTGGTATTTTGTATCTTAACTCAAAAAAAATAAACATAGTAGCTTAGTTTTATTTATTTTTAGTTTTTATTGTTAGTTAAAAAACTAATTGTCGCATTCATGCATTCACTCACGTAGAGCACATCTTGTTTAGGTTTTTATTTTATTTATTTTTGTCAATTATAAACTGTGGTGATTGCTGGAGGATTGAGGTACATCAAATTTCTCCTTCTTTCGTAATTCACATAGTTTTAGGACACTTTATTTGTTTACAGTTTTTTTATTTGTGCATTCTCATTTGTAATTTAACTTAAGGGCACAACTCATAATAAGATAAGGTGGGAATTTCATCACCCTTCCTTGGCCCACAAACCACTCATTCATTTTGCATAACCTTGACCTAATAAAATCAAGTAGACGTTAGCCCCTAAGACTCGAGCTCAATTAGGACAAGAGACTCCAAGAGGAGGCTAAATTTTAAATTAATCAAACTATCGGTGTCTAGGCTAGTGGTTCAAAAGGCAAATGCCTAAAGAACGTGTGGTTATTCAATTAGTCACCGTACCCACGGAGAGACTCCCACCGTTCTTGCACTTACCTGGCTAGTGGTGTGATTAATTTCGAATTTGGTGGACCTTAAGGTGTAACTTAGAACAGTTAGGAGCTGTCTAGATTTTATTTAGGTTAATCATAGAATTAGGATTTTATTTTCTTTATTTTTATTTTTTTATGTGACTTTCGTGGTTAGTTGTTTATTTGTTTTGTGATTTGTGTAAAGATGGACTCCTATTATAGTTGGAATAATAATTTTGCTTGGAATCAAGAACCTTATGAAAATTTTAATGCACACCAAGTAAATCAATTTTTTCAACTTATGAAAATCCTTATCCATATTCATATTCATATCCATATTCGGATCCAGAACCTCAATATCCACACGAATTTTCAAATGAAGAAGAGGAAAGATTCAATACCTTAGAGAAAACTATGGAAGCTTTCATGCAAAACACGAATCAAGCTATATCCCGTCTAGAAATTTAAATGAGTCGGTTAGCCACCATAATAAATGAACAGGAGGTGGATGAATTTTCTAGTGACTCTGAGGTTAATTTTAAAAATCATGATGACTGTGGAAATGATGAGGAAAATAAAAATTTTGGATTTAATCCTACACACTTTGAGTAAAGCCAATTTGAGGAGTCTAAAAATTATGAGTCTATGTCTAAAATTCATCATGTCACATTTAATGAGTCGGTTGAAAAAGTCTATAAGCCTAAAGTTCCATATCCTGAAAGACTTATTCCTAGAAAACAACCGAGTAATTTTGTAGACCAACCCATAAAAGTAAACATGATCCAAGAGTTGTCCATGACCCAAGAAATAATTGAAAATATACTCGTGATTGAAGATGATCCAATTAATTTTTTCTTAAATCCCTTTGACCAAAAATGGAATGAATCTGAATATTTAGATAAGGTCAATGAGATGTTGAGATCCATTACACATAAGTCGCCCAAATTAGAACATACATTTGAGCCAATTCGTCCACACTTTGAGCATATTAGTGAATGTTTTCCTGAGATTGACTTTAAGCATAACTGTGATGGAAATTATGGTTATTTTCAATTTTATAGACCTCCGGAAAATCATAAGGAGACCACACTCACATACTCATTTGTATCACTCTTTTATCATTACATGTGTTTTAGGATTTATGAAATTCGTAGGCATGTACATTTGTTTTCTTTTTCATCGCATTTATTGTAGCACTACAGCCCCACATACAAGGTACAATTCTTTCATTTCTTTGTTCTCTATTTTTCATTTGCATACATTGAGGACAATGCATGATTTAGGTATAGGGGGAGTTTGTATTATAGTATTAGATTTTTTTTATTTTTTTAGGAATTTAGGAAAAATTTTAAAAAATTATAGTATTAGATATTTTTTATTTTATTTTTTTTTCCTTTTGTTTTTTTTAGGAAAAATTTAAGAATTTTTTTTTTGTTTTAAAAATAATTTAAAATTTTTGTTTGACTTTTTATGAGTTGGATTAATTCTAATAAGTATATGTAGAGCAAAACTCATGAGTAAGATTAAAAGATTTAGAACTCTTGAACCTTTGATGAGATACAAAATCTTAGTTCGATGCACTATCTGGAATAAAATTGAGTTCTTAAATATTTTTGCACTTCACGTTCACACTAACTCTTAGTTGTGAGGTATAAACTATGATTTGAGCAATTTCAAAAAAAAAGGAAAAAAAATTGAGAAAAAGAAAGTTGAAAAAGTTGAAAAAAATAACTGCTTCAATGTCCATTGAACGAAATAACTGGGTATCCAAGCCTCAAGAAGCATCGATATTCACGCTGAAAAGTGTGATGGATATAAGCAGCTTAACTATTCTAGTTTTGTGGCCTTTGTTACTCGAGTTAGCAAGCCCTTAGGGGTGTTTCTACACCTAGTGCCCTATAGCCAATTGGTTTGGGAGTTACTGGTCCAACGCTCGCTACATGGGTAACTCTGAAAAGCCTAAGAAAATGAGAAATTGCACAAGTCAAGGGAAAAAATTCAAAAAAAAAGAATGAAAAAAGAATGGGAAAAAATGAAAAAAAAATGACGAAAAAAAGAAAAAAATGAATTTGCTTGATTTTCATGGTAAAAATCCCTACTAAGAGTTACATCACATACACAATGCATGCATCACATGGAATAAATTTATGAAAGATGGTGTCTAGAATGAAAATAGAGTATATTTGATAAGGTAAAAGTGTGATTTTGAATTTAATCTTGCTTATGTATATTGCCCATGTATACTTAGAAGTTTTCTTTCAATTTCATAATTTGTTAAACCCAAAAATATTTTGTTTTGAATTTTGAATTTTGTGGGTATATTCACTGCAAACCCTCACGAGACACAACTCGTCCACTTGGGGTAACCTTGGGGTTTAAAGGCTTATTGCACATGCTAAGTGCAATCGTGTTTCCTACGAAAATGGGGTAGTATAGTTTTTATTTTTATTTTATTTTATTTTTATTTTACTCGAGGACGAGCAAAAGCGAGGTATGGGGGTATTTAATAAGTACATAATTCATACATTTTATTATCCCTAATTTTGTCCTTTTAATTATATTAGTTTATTAAATTAATATGTTTTATTTTATTTTGTAGGATTTTATATTTTGTTGTGATAAAATCAAAATCTTATGATTAAGCGATATTTAATGCTCTTATTCATGTAAGAAAATATCCAAGAAGAATTCTACAAGGAAAAGGAAGGAGCTGGAATAATCTTGGTGTACAAGTCAAATCCAATGAAGAAAGGAAAGTCAATATAGAAGATATCTTTGAGAAGTTGATTGCCACTAAGAAGTTAAAACCTACATGAAAAGGGACTCTTGAGAGATTACCATCTAGAGATTGAAATCAAAAAGAGAACAAAAGTGGCAAAGTTCAATGAATCTAAATTATGGCACAAATTTATTTTTCCTATAAATAGGTCTCTTGTTTTAAAGAGAGGGGCATCACTTGTTATTTTTTTCCTTAGTTTTTCACTGGTGTAGAAGGGAGAGAGTTATTTAGCAATTGAGAGCTTTGTTTTTCCTCTTATTCCGATCATGTGTGGTACTAGTGTCAAGGAGTATTTGTAACTTTCTTTTATTTTAATAGAAATTCTCTTTTTAATTATTGTTCTTATTTCATGCAATTATTATTAGTAGTTTTAATTTTTAATTTGTTGGTTTTAATTTTCATGACTAGCTAAATTTCTAATATCTAGGATGATGATGAAACTAGGTATTATATATTAATTAATTTCTTTTCGTTCCGAAATTAGTGCCTAATTATTTTCGCCTTCATATTTTTCTTCCCATTAATTGCATATGATTCTTATATTGATTGCGAGGTTTTAATAAGTTATAGTTAATATGTGAATTTTTCATAACTTATGTTTGCCCATATTAATTATATGACTCTTTATTTTTAAAGGGAAGGAAAAATAATTTCAGAATTAATTTGGACAATAAGAAATTATTTATTATGTTAGTATTTAGTGGATTCGGATTCCTAGGTAGCTTTTCTCATTACTAGTTTTCATTAATTTTTAATTTGCATTATTTAGTTAATTAATCATCTCCACCATATTTATTTCTAATTCGCCTAAAATAGATATTAAGGATACATTAAAATTAATCTAGTCTCTGTGGGTTCGACCTGTACTTGCCAGTTCTTCAATTTGATACTGTGCACTTGCAGTTACATATTTTTATCACATCAATCAGTGTTGAGAATTTGATGTGGGGAGGTAATGACAAGATCCCAATGGTCGAGTTCATTGCCCATTGGTTGGCTGATTCTGAAATTTCACCTATCATCCTCATCATGTTATTTTATTAATTTTGCCTACCCTACTTGTTATTACTACTCGTCTTGTTACCTCTTTTTAAGTCTTTAATAAAAGAGCTCTAACTCGTGCAAGTATACACGGTCAACAAATAATACAGAGGAAGTAGAGTATCGTCCCACAAAGACAGTGTTAAATTAAAATATTATGCATCAGTCCTATCACTATATTTATTTGCCTAAACTAATGATTTGATTGTGTTGACAAAATTATTTCTATATCAATTAATAACTAAATATGCAAATACTAACAAAATATATCAAACCTGGAATTAATGGGATCCTAACTTCATTTAATAATTCATCTAATTACCACTATCATGCTAGTAAGTTCACATATCGCAGAAAAGTAGCCAAGGACACAAAAATAGACATAACCATTCGTCAATGCATTATGACCTACTTACATAATATCCATACTTGATAGACACCATATAATCATCACTATAACCAAAATCACTATATTTCTATGTGAAATTGCAATTATATTGATTTTAAGCACAAGTCCTTATTTTGACTCTTACGGTGAAACAGTATATTTCTATCTGACTCACACAATATTAAGCTATCCAATTAAGCCTCATATTCGCAAGCTATCATGATTACAATCCATACTTATATGTTATTTTTCAATTCCAAACAAGTACTGAAATCGAATGATGATCAAGCATTCATACATGCAAAACAATCATGATAGAAATTCCTTATGATATATAAAACAAGCTAACAATCAAGATTGTAATTAAACTACATATTAAAATCCGTTAGAATCCCATAATGGAGATTAGTTCATGTCTGAACCAAAAGCCATTATGGGATCAAAACTAAACATGAAAAATAAACAATCAATTGAAGAAAGAAGAAATAGATTGATCAAACCCAATTGAAGAATAAAATCCAAGATAAGCTTAAACCCACATCAAAATCCAAAGCTCGAACAAAAGTAATCCACTGAAAAATCCCTCTCTCCAGAAAAGTAAAAAAAAAATATCTATGATATATCTCAAACTACTAAAAGTCTCCAAGTTTTTATACTTAGGGTTTCCTTCTCCCTATCTAATCAATATAGACTAGAATCCTCTTCAGAATTGGCTTCTTTTTCCTCCTCCAGCTGAACTTTTTCAACCAAAAATCGAACCTAGCGCTATTAGCGCTTGAGGGAGCGCATCTGGCGCCAATATGCAGTAGGTGTAGCGCCTCTGGCGCTTGAATGGGCGCTTCTGGCGCTCACCCTTGTCCAGCAAATTACAAAAATGCCACTAGGTGTGTTTTAAGCTCCAAAATCACCCTTTTGCCCCTCCAGCTCCAACCTACAATAAAGAAACACCAAAAACAAGTAAAATAATACTATAAGCACTTAAAAACCACAATAATTAAGTCTAACAATACATGATTCGTAGGTATAAATCCCACTCATCAAATACCCCCAAACTTAACCAATTGCTTGTCCTCAAGCAATGCAATGATGCAAATGCAAACTAACTATCCTGCCTACGAATCCAACAATCAACCAACATAGTATCCAACACCAGGCCTCAAAGATATCATACAATACTTAAGTAGAATCTCTAACCAATGCAAAGTTTCTAACTTTAACCAATGAGTTAAGTTACACCTGTCATCACCCATGTCGTGCGTGTGTGTATATCAACCATTTCAATCAATTACAACTCAAATCCATCACATAATTGACTTCTTAGAAGAAAACTTTCAATTGTAACTCAATTCAACCCGTGAACACAACCAATTCAACTGATTCAAGCAATCACTAAGCATAGGGGTTTTTCGAAAGTTATTTAACACATATAAATCCTTTTTAAACCCTTCCCCAGAAATATAGAACAAAATTTTTTTTCTTTTTAGTGAGTGCATTTTATGCTCCATCTCACTTTCTTCTGAACGAGTGCGTTTTACGCTCCATCTCAACCCACCACATGATCCACTCTTCAATTGGGAAAGGTTCAAAATTTTCCAAATTTTTCTTCTTCTTTTTTTTCATTTTTTCACCCCAAGATTCCCCCAAACTTAGATTCTTGCCTGTTTTTCATTTAATGGACGTTTCACTGATATTATCAAGTTTTAACCCAAATCTTCTACCAGAAGAAAATTATGCAACAATTTGAAATTAATTGGTCAAAACAATTGATTATGTGCTTTCCTTGCCAACAAAAGTTTCAGACAAGTTAAACTTCACTTCCTAATCAAAGTCATCACTAAGCACCAGTTTTCAATTCTTCTCAAGTTAAAACCATGAAACCAGTCTTATCATTGGCCACATTAGATACTATATCAATTTATGCTTAATTCATGAAACTAAATGCTTGACACACCCTAAAATATAATGCACTACCATGCAACAAGTCTGACACAATGAAACCAAAACAAACTACATGCATGAAAACAAAAAAAAAACTACCCCCCAAACTGAACAAGTCAATGCCCTCATTGAAAAAAAAAAATAAAACATTAAGAACAGAGGACTCCCCTGATGAAGAACACTACTCGTCATCACTGCCATCAGCAGCGTCATCATCATCCTCATCATCCGCATCAGGAGGCGAGTCAGGTGGTGGGTAAATAGATAAAGGAGGAGCTGGATATTTGTATATCGCTGCTGGCACTTGAACCTTACTTAGTCAACTTTTCAATCCCTTTATGCTACTACCTGCAATCAAATTAACCCTAAGTCCCAAGTTAGTTACAAAAACCCCTTTTTTTTCTTCTTTTTTTTCCTTTTTTTTTCTTTCTTTTCTTTTTCTTTTTTTAACAAAATTAATTGAATAAATAAAAACAAAACAGAAAATTAAAACGCTGGGTTGCCTCCCAGATAGCGCTAAGTTATAGTCAATTAGCTTGACTGTCTCTGAATCTCATCCCGGTTCAAACGCAAAAAATATCATTGCATGCCTTCTCTTAGTCTTTTCTTTAAATTCCGTGGCATCATCGTACGTTTGAAAACCCCCAAACTTATCTTCATCCATTAGCAGAAAATAACGATCATCATTCGATTCAACTTTTCCTGTATCTTCGACCACTTCTTTCATTATCGGATTAAGCCCTCTTTGCTGCTCAACCAACGGCTTGCTACCATCTTCCAGTAGGATCTTATGCATGCAAAAAGACGAGCTTATCCCCTTGATATCTGCTATGGTCCATCCAATAGCTGATTTAAACTCTCTAAGCACTCGTAGCAGTTTTTCCTCCTGAAAAGATGTTAGTGCAGAAGAAATAATCACAGGTAGCTTTGAATCTTTATTTAAAAATGCGTACCTGAGATGTTCTGGAAGTGGTTTAAGTTCAAGTTCGGCACATTCTTCATCCTCCAATTCTAAATTCTCAGCAATCACTCTCTGCAATGGTTCATAGCCCAACAAACTTTTAACTTCATCATGCACTCTACTATCCACCAAGTCTACTCTGAAGCATTCTTCTTCATCGGTTGGGAGCTTCATTGCTTTGAAAATGTTAAACGTCACCTCCTGATCATGTACACGCATTGTGAGCTCCCCTTTCTGCACATCTATCAAAGTCCTCCCCGTGGCTAAGAATGGTCTCCCTAGTATGATTGGTATATTTTTATCTTCCTCATAATCCAGAATGATGAAGTCCGCCGGAAAGATAAATTTATCCACTTTTACCAGTACGTCCTCCACTATACCCCGTGGATATGTGATAGATCTATCGGCTAACTGCAGAGAGATATTTGTTGGTCTTGGTTCCGGCAATCCCAACTGACTGAATACTGACAACGGCATCAGGTTGATACTTGCCCCAAGATCACACAAACATTTATCGAAGCTCATCTTTCCGATCGTGCATGGAATTGTGAAACTGCCCGGATCTTTCAGCTTTGGAGGTAATTTACGTTGAAGCACTGCACTGCATTCCTCTGTCAAGGCCACTGTCTCAAACTCGTCTAACCTTCTCTTCCTTGACAGTATACCCTTCATAAACTTTGCATAACTTGGCATTTGTTCCAATGCCTCTGCGAAGGGTATGTTGATCTGCAGTTTCTTAAAAACCTCCAAAAACTTTCTGAACTGTTTATCATCCCTCTACTTATTCAATCTCTGCGGATATGGAACTCGCGGGTGAACTTGTGATTCTGTATTAACGGGCTTCTTATCTGAACTAGCTTTCTCCTTCTCTACTGACTCGTAGTTATCCTTCTTCTCTTTCTGTTCATCTTCAATTTTTATCTCAGTTTCTACCCCAATGTCATCCCCTTATAAACTCGGTGCTGCTGAGTCTGGTACATTTCCTGAATATTGCTTTCCCGATCTGAGTGTAATGGCCTGACACTGTTCCTTACCTTCTCTCCGTGGATTTGCCTCTGTGTTACTTGGCAATGAACCCTGGGGCCTGCTGTTAAGCATAGTCGCCATTTGCCCCATCTGAGCTTCCAGATTTTTAATAGCCACTGCCTGACTTTTGATCATCACCTCTGTATTTGCCATGTACTTTAACATCATCTCCTCCATTTCTGATTTCTTTTCCTGCGGAGGTGCGTATGGAGTAGGATGTTGTTGTTGAGAATATCCCGGTGGAAAAGGTGGTCGTGGAGCATACTGTTGCTGCGCCGACTGAAACTGATTGTTCTGCTGAAACTGCTGCTGCTGATTTCCTTGGTTGTTCGACCAACTAAAGTTTGGATGATTGCGGTTGTTGGGGTGGTATGTGTTCTGAAACTGACCTTGGTCTTTCTTATAAGTGTTCACATATTGCACCGACTCCGAGTTGATAGCACATTGATCTGTTGAGTGCGACCCCGCGCAAATCTCGCAAAAAAAGGCAACTGACTTGACTTTGCTTTCCGACAATGAATCTATTTTCTTTGCCATGGCTGCCATCTGTGCTGACAACTGGGTAATAGCATCCACTTCCAACAAACCTGCAACTCTGGGCTGTGACGTTCTGGCTGTAGGATTTTGAAAATCATTTGCTGCCATAGTCTCAATAAGGTTATAAGCCTCGTCATAGCTCTTTGCCCCTAAAGCTCCACCCGCAGCTGCATCTACCATCTGCCTAGACTGCCATCCCAATCCATTATAAAATGTGTTGATCACCATCCAATCTAGCATCCCATGGTGTGGACACTTCCTTAGCATCTCCTTGTACCTATCCCAAGCCTCGTATAAGGACTCACCCTGTTGTTGCTCAAATTGAGAAATTGTCGTCCTTAGTTTTGCAGTTTTAGCCATTGGGAAAAACTTGGCTAGGAATTTTTGTGCTAAGTCCTCCCATGTAGTAATTGATCCTGCAGGCAAAGAATGAAGCCAACTTCTTGCTCTATCCCTTAATGAAAATGGAAACAGTCTTAGTCGGATAGCATCCTCCGTCACCCCGTTGTATCTGAATGTATCACAAATTTCAATGAAACTCAAAAGATGCTCATTAGGATCGTCTGTAGCAGCACCCCCAAACTGGACCGAATTCTGCACCATTTGAATGGTTCCTGGTTTAATCTCAAAGGTATTTGCTGCTATTGCCGGTCTTACTATGCTAGACTGCAATCCAGTGATGTTTGGCATGGAATAGTCCCTCAAAGCTTTATGTTCCTCTCTTTGCTCAATTCTCTGTTCCTCCGCCATCTTCGGAATAGTTCTTTCTAACTGTGCTTGCAAATTCCTACGCACTCTTGCTTTCCAACCTCTTTCGTCAATATTATCCTGAGCTGGTGTTAATTCTGAGTGGGATGAGCGTGTGTGCATAAAAATTCTACAAGTACCTGAAATCAAAACAAAAATAAAAATAGAAATGAGAAAAGATTAGAGTTGTCTAAGTCAAACAATATAGCTTAAAACTAATGATAATAATAAAAATCTAACGCCTGTCCCCGGCAACGGCGCCAAAAACTTGTTACCTCTTTTTAAGTCTTTAATAAAAGAGCTCTAACTCGTGCAAGTATACACGATCAACAAGTAATACAGAGGAAGTAGAGTATCGTCCCACAAAGACAGTGTTAAATTAAAATATTATGCATCAGTCCTATCATTATATTTATTTGCCTAAACTAATGATTTGATTGTGTTGACAAAATTATTTCTATATCAATTAATAACTAAATATGCAAATACTAACAAAATATATCAAACCTGGAATTAATGGGATCCTAACTTCATTTAATAATTCATCTAATTACCACTATCATGCTAGTAAGTTCACATATCGCAGAAAAGTAGCCAAGGACACAAAAATAGACATAACCATTCGTCAATGCATTATGACCTACTTACATAATATCCATACTTGATAGACACCATATAATCATCACTATAACCAAAATCACTATATTTCTATGTGAAATTGCAATTATATTGATTTTAAGCACAAGTCCTTATTTTGACTCTTACGGTGAAACAGTATATTTCTATCTGACTCACACAATATTAAGCTATCCAATTAAGCCTCATATTCGCAAGCTATCATGATTACAATCCATACTTATATGTTATTTTTCAATTCCAAACAAGTACTGAAATCGAATGATGATCAAGCATTCATACATGCAAAACAATCATGATAGAAATTCCTTATGATATATAAAACAAGCTAACAATCAAGATTGTAATTAAACTACATATTAAAATCCGTTAGAATCCCATAATGGAGATTAGTTCATGTCTGAACCAAAAGCCATTATGGGATCAAAACTAAACATGAAAAATAAACAATCAATTGAAGAAAGAAGAAATAGATTGATCAAACCCAATTGAAGAATAAAATCCAAGATAAGCTTAAACCCACATCAAAATCCAAAGCTCGAACAAAAGTAATCCACTGAAAAATCCCTCTCTCCAGAAAAGTAAAAAAAAAATATCTATGATATATCTCAAACTACTAAAAGTCTCCAAGTTTTTATACTTAGGGTTTCCTTCTCCCTATCTAATCAATATAGACTAGAATCCTCTTCAGAATTGGCTTCCTTTTCCTCCTCCAGCTGAACTTTTTCAACCAAAAATCGAACCTAGCGCTATTAGCGCTTGAGGGAGCGCATCTGGCGCCAATATGCAGTAGGTGTAGCGCCTCTGGCGCTTGAATGGGCGCTTCTGGCGCTCACCCTTGTCCAGCAAATTACAAAAATGCCACTAGGTGTGTTTTAAGCTCCAAAATCACCCTTTTGCCCCTCCAGCTCCAACCTACAATAAAGAAACACCAAAAACAAGTAAAATAATACTATAAGCACTTAAAAACCACAATAATTAAGTCTAACAATACATGATTCGTAGGTATAAATCCCACTCATCACGTCTCATCATATTTTTTGTTTCTTTTTTTGGCTTCTTCTTCTATATTTTGCTCTTATTAATCTGGTTTTGACTTTAATTTTTATATAATCCGAATTTATATATTACATCCATCCCAAAATGAGAAGAATCCACTTTTGATTAGCCCACATGTTTTTAGGAAAATTCACTTTAGAGATAATCAGTGGCCAACATCATTATTGATCTTTGTAAATGGAGTATTAATATTGCAGTAGTTATATTTTTAATGGAAAGTACGAAAGGTATAATGTGATTACTGATTCTAATTAATGGTTTTGATTATAATCAATTTTAAAAAAAATAGTTTGTGTTTGGTAAATAAGCACTTAAACTAGTAAGAAGTGAAAAATGTTTGGTATAAATTTTTTTGTTAATCACTTATTTCAAATGTAAATTACTAAAAAGAAATATTTTGAAAAATAAATATAGGTAATGGTTGAAAGAGGATGGATCTAAAGAATACCTCTTAAATAACATCTATCTCTTAAATAGTATACTTTTATTAAAACTACGTCGTTTTGGAGATTCTTTTAAAAAATAAGTGGGGTCGCGGGTGACATTTTTGTAAATAAAAGGAAAGTAAATGGGACTACTCTCTTTTAATATTATTTTGTTTTTAAAAGAATCTCCAAAACGACGTAATTTTAATAAAGGTATGTTATTTAATAGGTATGCTTTAGATCCGTCCTCATGGTTGAAAATTTTAAAATAAATACCGATAAGTTATTAATATACTTGATCAAATCTGATTATTAGATTTGACAAATAATTAGAAGCTTCAAATTGGAGTTTCTGATTATTTCTAGGGGTGTTCATAGTTAATTTACCGTATTTAACCGGTTATCGAATCTACCTAAAACTAAGTACCGATATCGATACCAGTTGAACTGGTATACCGAACCGGTTAGCCGGTCCGGTACCGGATCGGTACCGGTTTTTATCTACTTTTGTACCGGCCTAGTCTTCCAAAATAGGCAACTTTTAAATATTATGCCCTTAATTAAGCTTCACTTAGTAGTCATTTTATAACAAAAACTTCCTTAAACTTTTACCAATTAACTAGTGTGGGATTTGAAGACCTTGGCTTCACTTGGTAGTCTTTTTATAAGGAAAACTTCCTTAAACTTTTATCATCTAATCAATGTGGGACTTAGAGACAACCAAAGCCTTTTGCACATGATGCTGAAGTTTTTGTATTAAGGCATGGTGGACTGGTGGTAGCTTTAAGCTTGTATCTTTTTGATGAAATTAATGCGAGTTCCCCTTGAGCAAAATCAGAGAGCTTTTGAACTAAAATGTCTGTAAAATGGTTAGGTTTCTCCGCTTGATGGAACCATACTTATTAGTAACTTTTTGGCGGTATAGAATTACTTCTTACTTCTTGGCAGTATACTTTTTGGAACCATACTTATTACTTCTCAGCTGGTCAACATAGTTTAAATGAGAAATACATGTTTTGTATTAAAACTTTTTTAACTACACAACTGGATATGAAAGGATCGCATTTAATATCAAAATGCTAGGACTACACTATGCAAATTTTAATGTAGTCTGAAAAAAGAAAAAGGGATAAATGTGTGATAATAACTAATAAGTAATGAATGACCACCACTGCATGTAAGAGAGCCACTGCAATTCCAAATTTCCAATAAGTCTCACATTGTCTAATATGTCTTCTCTTGTCTTACCTCTGTTTTATAAATAAAGGAGACCACTGCAGATTATAATAAGTCCCACATTGTCTAATATGTCTTCTCTAATCTTACCTCTGTTTTATAAATAGAGGAGACTTTAAGCTAATTTCATAAGGCTAGGCATGAAGGTCTAAAGAAAGGGCCTAGACTAACCGCATTCTTCCGATTGGGTTTGGCTTGACATTTTTCGCCAAATAAGAATCAAGATATTTCGTTACTGTCAATTTTAACTTAAAGTGATCTTACTAACCCGAGCAATTTGAGTTCAATTTTAAAAGATCTTTGTTGTTTTTTCTTGAAAATAATTTTTGGTGATAAAAAGAAAAATCAAATATCGAAATGGAGTTGGGATCATTCATGGGCATGAAAGCTATTTTAATAATCCCAAACACCCGCAATCACAATTTTTACTATCACGAGGCCTTAAATCTGGTTTTCATGGGTTGGAACCCTCGATACCATTTTAAGGCCCAAAATTATATTTTACAACGATTAGATAATAATTTTACATCCGAAATTATGTTCATCGTGGGAATTATGCCAAGATCCAATTCAAGGATCCCGATTCTAAAATTCCTAGGCTCACATCGCTTGAAATCATAAATAATACATGGAAACGAGGGACAAGATCTAGAAAAATGGCTCCCGAAGACCCTAAATCATAGATAATACAAATGAAGTCGACGGATTATTACATATTGACGAGATCTCGCAACAAGATTTAGAATCTAGGATATGATATCTGTAGATCTAAGATCTAACAGATCTATACAATAACGTAACCGGGATTTAAATCGAGAAATATATCCTAAATTAGCTATCAGGTGATCCAATTGTTAGAATCCCTTGACGGTGAGAAGGTGAGACCCTCTTACCACTAGATACGGATCTAGGGTTTTACGGGGTAAACAAAATCAACTTAAAACAAGGAAAACACATATATTCGCACTAGATCCATGTTGAATCTAACATAAAGGTTAAAGTTTTTAACTTTGAAACCAATAATGAGTTAGATCCAAGCTAGATCCTATGTGAATCTAGGAAAATATTCAAACTTTAACATCGCACAAGCAAAATAATCGGTAAAACAGGTCGGATCTAAGTCGAAATCGATAAATTGAGTTGAGGATATCATTAGATGATTAGGAGGAGATTTTAGCCGTCGAAAAATCCTTTATAACCATCCATATTCCCATAAAGAGGATCCCCACACCCTAGATATAAATCTAGGATGCAGGGAGAGTCTCAACACAATTTTAATCGGAAAAAAAACCAAATCCAACCGCAACAACTAGGAGTGAGCAAAAATCGGTTATAACCGAAAAACTGAACCGAACCGAATTTTTTTAACCGATTTTTTTCGGTTATTCGGTTATTTTTAGAAATTCGGTTATATCCGATTTAATATACGGTTTTCGGGTTCGGGTTTGGTTTTAAAAATTTTGTTATTCGGTTAACCGAATAACCGAATAAGAAAAAAAAATAAAATAAAAATATTTATTGATAAAATTTTGTGATTGGAAACTCTTGTATTGGAAATTTGAAATGACTTTTCTTTGTTGGAGAAATATAAACCTTAATTTCGGTTATTATCCGAATAACCGAATAGTAAATTCGGTTATTCGGTTTTCGGTAATTCGGTTATTTGTTAATTCGGATAGTATTTCGGATAGCAAAAATAAGTTCGGTTCGGTATTCGGTTATAACCGAATAAGCTATTCGGTTCGGTTATAACCGAATGCACAGTCCTAGCAACAACGTATAAAATGAATAAAATCTAAACTAGATCTAATAGATCTATATCAAAACTACATAAAAATCAAATCTTTCGACAAAATAAAGAAGATATATATATTAGATCTATATTGAATCTACATAAAAATCAGATATATGCTAGATCTATTAGATCTACATTAAATATACATAAAGATTGAGTCTTTCACCTTGGGAATGGTGAAATCCTCCTCCTTGAGCTTGGATCTTGAAGGTTTGGATCTAAATTGGGCAGAGATTTGATGAAAATAACTAAATCTAAATGAAATTAGAGGGGTTTTTTTGCTATTTCTCTCACTAGGTTGCACCCTTTCTCTCTCTACCAATGCTATCCTCCTCAAAAAATGCTGAAAAATGCTGGAAATCCGGTTTACCTTAAAATCCGAAAAAATTGAAACTTTTGACCACCCTTAATTATTTCCATAAAAAGTGATTATAAATAATTTTAAAATCAGTTTACCAAATACTTCTTACTTCTTAAAACTGATTATAAGTAAATTTGACTGTTTATAATCGATCTCAAAAACCCTCCAAGTCTGATGTTCAATATCCTGGACCATAATAAATAAACAAACTAATATCCTCAAATGTTGCTATAAAAAAGGAATTAAAAAAATAAAGTAAAATAAAATAAAATAAAATAAAAAGAAGAAGATGTCCCTCTAGCCTCTATTTAAATCAATTGTCCTTATTTACTCATTTAAATCTTCTAATTTAAAATTTTTCAGCTAGTGTATCAACACTATTTTATTATTGTTATTTAAAAATCCACTTGATACGAGTTTGAAATGAAACTCTTTTTCAATGCACATTTGGAAAAGGCAATCGTTGCATATTTTGCTACTAATTGTTGAACTCTCCTTTTTATAAGAAATCATGTGACCGCCAAAGAAGGAAATGGAATTCACCAAATATAATTTAGTGCAAGCAGAAAACTCAGACTACAAGTACTTAATAATTAGCACTCATTCCTAGTGTTGTTATTCCTGCTTAGTTTCTCCAGTCCAATAACTTTTGACAGCAACAAGAACTTTCTCTGGGTTAAATGGGCCACTTTCATGGTCCGTTATGTGGCTATTCCACCTCATTCCATCGGTTATACTTTTGATCTTCACAAGGACTTCCACCACATCTCTAAATATAACAGTCCCTTCTGGCCGCAGGATTCTGTCCATCTCCAGGAGAATGTCGGTAACGTCGCACCTTCAGAAAGTACATTATCATCAGTCAGAAATAATTAAAAATAAAAATTGAAAAAGACCAACTGATGATTATATGGCACATTAATTTACCACACGTACCTATCTTGGTAGATGCTGAACACACCACCTGCATGGATGAGATCATATGTTCTTGGATATGTTGAAAATGCCTCGCACCAATCTTGGTATGTACCAATAAAACCTCTTTCATATATCACGCCAAGAGTGTTGCTGCCTGAATTTGCAGGGACCACATTCATTACCCACACAGGATATTTTAACAAGGCTGCTGCAAACCCACCTAAGAAAGCATTCATGTCCATTATGTTTCGGTATTGCCCTTGAGTTAAGGGACTTATGATACGTTTGTAATGTGACACGCGGTCCCTCCACAATTCATTATCCTCTCGGAATTTCTCCGGAGTTATGCTAGGCATCAAACCACTGCTAACTCTAGGAGGAACAGCGAACGCACGCTCTGGCCATTTCACCAGTGAACCACCTGCAATCTCATCTGAGCTGCTTACCTCTGGCAGGGGAGTGATGCAAGCTTCCATATCTTTGTACCTTATTTTAACACATTGAGTAAATCATAGTTAAATAGGATCAGTTCCATAGATAGGCTGGAAAGTGATATTTCTTGATCATGGCATGAGACATCGAGTATACCAAGCTGCATCAGCATTTTCTGATTTGCACATGTGTGGTGTATGATAAATCTGCCTGCTCTTCACGCACTCAATGTGGTTGACAGGCTTTTGCCATACTGCAAGGTCACCCTTTTCGATCACTTTCTTCCAACACAGGCGCTTGGCAACATCCTCGATTGCATCTTGCTCTTGTTTCAGATCTTCTTGACTTCTTTCCCAACCTCTCCAGTATTTTTTCCAGTGGATTGGAGGGCCAGAGAGTATCCAATAACCACCAGGCCTTAGAACTCTATCCACTTCAATCAGATACATTCCACCTGAAGAAAAATGTTAAAAACAAAGCAGTCAGAAAGCACCAAATGCAGAGCGCAATGGATCTAGGTTTATTTTGACTAATGTTAAGTTTTCAAAAGTCTACAAGATAATTATCTTTCGGAAACAATGATGCATCCTACCCATCTAGACAATTTTTGTGATCTAATAAATACTTGATCAGAAGACCTAATTAATTAAGGACAATTTACCATACTGAAACCAGGGGATCAGGCAACGGGAACAATGGGCCATATCGAAAGCCCTTGCTGGGTAAGGAAGTCTCTGAGAACCCATGATTCCAAGCATGGCAGGAACACCACGTTCCAATGCAAACCAAACTTGTGCTTCATGTGTATCTCTTGGAGCAAAAGACATAGTCAGAATGTCCCTCTTTAATAGGAAAGCACCCCAGCTTGCAACCTATTAACAACAGTATCCCAAGAAAATGTAAAATACGGAGGAACACCAATGATAACACTGGCAATATGGAAAAGGTTATAGACATCAAAAGAAATATAGAAAGATATGTAGGAAAATAAAGATTATATAGCATAGCATAGATAGGATGTTATTTTCTGAGTATATATTACTTACTCCACAGCCTGTATCAATTGCAGTTCTTATGCTTCCGCTAGTAAGAGGAATGAGGTCATTAATGTCATCTATGTAAGCATCAGCTCCACGCGGGAACATGGTGCCACCACCAGGAAATCTGAAACGATCCCCTTCGACTTGGATCCAGTTTTGAATGGCCTTCTCAATGCTGAGCTCTTTGTGGGGAATGTTGTTGTACCAAGCATAGTCTCTGCTTTGAGGCCATTTGAAAGGGGACTTGTAGTTAGGCGGGGCAGGTATCAGGCAGCGAAGGAGCTCCTCTTTCTTCGGGCAATGTCGCTCTCTATATTTCATCATGTCGCGGCTAAATGTCCTTCCCCTAGCACGATCTTGACATGGAGTGTACTCGCTGTATGACATATCACATGGCGAGAAATTGTGGGACTCTTTAGATCCGTTGACCTCTAACTGATGATGGCTTTCAAAGTCTAGAGGGGTTGATGATGAGGATGAAGATGTTGTAGATGATAACGATGAGGAATGGTACCCCCCAGATCCAGGAGATTCAACATCACATCCAACCCTTGTGTAGACCTCGGATCGGCCAGATGGAGCAGGAGTTGTTGTCTGCCAAGCTCCCAGAACGTAGAACAGAATGCAGAGGCCACTAACAGCTAGGATCCAAGTGAGACGCTTCCGATTTGATTCCAGGTGGTGAGGCTTTGGGGATCCATTATACTCCTTCGCCATTTAAATCTACGAAATAATAATAATACTTACCTTGGTGAAGGTAAAATTTGGATCAAATATTGGTGAATAATTTTACTTATTGTCAAGATTGTGAAACAAACTTGAAGATATTAAGATTAAGAGATGAGTTACAAAGCAGAGTTTCTTTTCTTTATTTTCTCGCTATATATTTCCCGCACCAAACAAAAATGTTCCAGAGAGGGGGGAAAAAGCAGTAGATAATATGCAGACCCACAAGAAAAGTCTATGATTAACTACTTGAAGGATGGATTAAACTAAAGTTTAGCGAAGATGCAGGAATTAGGTAAAATTAAAAATGAGTGCGCAAATGCAAAATCAGATTAACATACTGATTTACAAATAGAAGCAAAGTCCATATCACAACAAAATCATCGTAACTAGAAGACAATTACTCCACTTAACAAACGGAAACAACTAGCTACAGAATATAAATTACTAAAATTAATTAAAATTCCATCGCAAAGTACAACATTATAAACCCAGACTTAGGATTGCATGTAACTTTAGTCTATCAGCAACATCAAGCTGTTATGGCAACTCTATAGCGTGCAGAACAAAACGAAAGAAGAAACCATAAGAAAAGTGAAGAAAGTTATAGGAAATAACCATTAGACAAATGAATTACTTTACCAGCCGCCTTCTCTAAACTTTGTTAGGCACGTTCCTTTCTTTTCTTTCTTTCCTTAAGAAGAAGAATCCCCAACCCACGTTTAAGAACCTTCTATGTACGTTCTACTTCAGACAACCTAACTTTGCTGCCGATGTTGAGGTATTCGCATAAATTACCGAGAAAGAAGAACTTTGCTGCTGATGTTGAGGTATTCGCAAAAATTACCGAGAAAGAAGAAAAACCAGCCCAATAGCACTCCTCCCACTAATGCACATATTAATTTCATTGTGTGGATAAAAAAAAAAAAACTACCTGCGAGTTATCCACTAGTATCGAATGAAAGACATGATTATACCTTAAGATGTTGATCCACAACTCTATCTCACGGAAGTTTTGGTTGTCAGATTGGGATGTATTTTCAGCCTTGTAATTTCATCACACCAACTACTGTATTTATTAAGTAATAGTATCTTTTTACCATTTCGTTTTGAAGGATGAGATTTGATGAAAGGAAACAACACTAGGAAATAGGAAGATTGCGGGGAATTTGATTTGGTCCACAATGACACCACCAACAGAAAAGTAGGGATCAAACAAGCAATGCGGTTACTTAGAGGGAGTGAGAGAGTGAGGCTACCGCATAAAGACAGACCCGATAGACCAGCCTTAAAGAGCTCCCATCCCCATCACTTTGGATCAGCTGTCCCAAACAATATCTACTCTGCTATCCCCCAACAAAGAGGTTATACCATGTTAATTTTTTATGATAGTTTTTTACTTAATACACTATTGAACTTTTAATTTTTTAAATTACACCATTAAACTAATTAATATTTTCAAATTAGGTCATCCGTTACAAAAATTAGATGGACGTTAAATCTAAGAATTAAACTCTCAACATGAAAGTATTTTTCCTCTTTTTCATAGTCAATTTTCTATACTTTATTTTAAAAAAACTCTAAGAAATGTCAATTTTTTATATTCTGCTTTACTTTACCCTTAAATCTAGGAATTAATCTCCAAGAAAGTCACTTTTCTATGCTCTGTTTTAAGAAACTCCCCGAAACACATCAAATCAAGATATTTTGGTAGATTAGTATGAGAAAAAGAGGAAAAATACTTTTATGTTGAAAGTTTAATTCTCAGATTTAACGTCCATCTAATTTTTATAACGAAATGACCCAATTTGAAAATATTAATTAGTTTAATGGTGTAATTTGAAAAATTAAAAGTTCAGTGATGTATTAAGTAAAACGTACCAAGTACAGTTGGAAATCATTAGTTTTACCAAACTTAATTATGCCAATTGTAAGGAATAGAGTAAAATATAAAAGTGACAATTGTATTCTTAATATATTTGGATATTGTGTGTTTTTATTATAGAAAAATTTGGATATGTGACGGTTGGACATTGACTATCCTATGATGACATAAACTACTGTCCAACCAAGCTACATGATGTTATTATAAATGAGACATCATAAATTTTATTTATACAAGTTTCTCTATTTAAACAAGAAGATAAATAAGTGGATAAATCATTCTCTATTTAATTTTTAAAAAATTAAATATTGTTTTTTTATTATCAACTTTTTTTTTATTGAAATTCATCAAAACTCATTATCTCCAAATTTTTGTTTGTCGTACATCTTTAATTCTTCATCATTTGAAACGCAATGTTGCAGTAATCACTGTTTTAGGTTTTGGTACTTTATGGCGTGGGATTTCATTTTACATGATGACATAGATTGTCATCAACAACTTAAAAGAACTTTTTTTTTTTTATATTTTTCTATTTTTGTTAATTAACTTTAAAAACTTTTGATAGTGCTAATGATGCAAGCATAGAAGGGGTTTATCAACTTATTATTATTTTTTTTGGTTTAAATGGAGAAACTTGTATAAATAAAATTTATATTGTCTCATTTACAACTACATTATGTAGCTTGGTTGGATAGTTGCTTAAAATTATGAGGTTAAGGTTTTGAGTTCGAATCTTAACGGAAGTGAATTTTTTAGTTTAGTTTGACTTACTTACATGTCATTATTGTCATTGAAGATAGTTAATGCCCAGTTGTCACATAAAAGTTTATTATCCAAATTTTTCTATAGTAGAAGGTTTGTTTTGCATTGACCAACAAAAAATGGCACACTATCCAAATATAATAAGAGTACAATGATCACTTTTGTATTTTACTCGTAAGGAATAGGCAGGGATATAAAAATAAATATAGGATTAGTGAGGGCATAGTGGTAATAGTGGTATTCTAAATAGATATATAGCTAAATTGTAATTCTATTTGGAATTAACGAATGATAATGTGAAGTTTCTCTTTTTCTCTCTACGATTTTCTCTCCCAATTTTCAGTCTCTGTCTTCTTCTTCTTTAAATTCTTTCTTAATTCTTCTCAAAATCCTTGTTCTACTTCTCTGTTCCTTACAATTGGTATCAGAGCCGTTTTGATCCTAGTAACAATGGCAACTGAAAATTCAAATTCTACAACCTTAGAAAACTATTTTGAGAAATTTTGAGAATTAATGAAAGAACTGCAGAGTTCTATGGATGAAAAGTTCAAGCAAATCGTGAAGAAATTTGGTGATATAAGGGTTTCCAACGAAAGTGTTGTTTCCCAGAGGCACAAAAGAGATCTAGAAGAAGGGTTAAATAAATCCTTTAAAACTTTTTACTTTCTTAAAGAATATATTACCAGATAATTAATTAATCAAAGTTAATTAAGCACAACAGAATATTAGTTAAAAATCCGTTTGAAAATATAATAAAATCACAGCTCTGAATTTAGTTCTTGTGGATGTTAGTTACCAATAGATATAACAGTTAATAGACAGAATGTAAGTGCAGAAAGTAAATGATACACGATATTTAAGTGATTCGGAATACAAATAACTCCTAGTCCACTCTTCTACTCTGCGAGTAGGAAATCTACTAAGGATGCAGATCACTAAGATCTATAATAACTGAACCACTAAGGTTCCTTCGAGTTACTAAGTCTCGGTATATGTCACTAAGACAATGACACTTAGTCTAGTTTACTTAGAACTCTTCAAGTCACTTAAACTTGGTATAATGGTCACTAAATCCAAGTGAATCACAGTTGAAAGTGATGTTGAGAGGTGCTACTAAGCGGCATTGAGCTCAGATTTTAATGTACTTATTAGCAGAACATGTAGTTTTATTATCGTAGAATAAGTCTCTTTTTGCTTTGGCAGAGTTTTAGCTTTGTACTTCGTGATTCGTACTTTGATTTGAATCTCTTAGCCCTTATATAGCCCTTCTTGAGAGCTTCCCGTTGTAATGTTCCCATTGAGCATTTAATGCCCTGATACTCAAGGATCCTTGATGTTGACTGTCAAGAGAGTTGTGTCAGCTTGCTTTTCGGCTTTGACTTGTCACATCAGTTTGCTGCTTCACCAACCACATGAGTACTATCACATCACTAAGCTAGCTGTTAGACACAAACATGTTTTGATCTTCTATTTCAATCAAGGATGTTTGATAATGTCTTGGGTTCTTCAATCTGCAACGCTCCTTATTGTCAGTCCTCTGACCGTCCTGACTTGCTCTACGAATTTGGTCGATCGTAGAGTTTCATGAAAAACGTAGAGTCTGAAATTATTTTACTCAACGTTTAGTGCTCTGCGATGGACACACTCTACGATGTGCTCTCCACGATCTGCTCTACGATTGACTCTATACGATCTTTTAGCAGACTTTGCAATTTTTCTTCACTAAACGATCTTTGAGTCATTCTGCGATTCATACTTCACTATACGATTTTTGAGTGATCTCTACGTTCTGGCTGCAGGCTCTGCGATCTTGACTTTTACTCTACGAGTCTCTGGCAGACTCTATGATCAAACACTTGATGCTCTATGAAAGTATAACTTACTCTACGATCCTTGATAACATTACGAAATGCAAGAATAACTATATGATCGTTTAATTTGATTCTACGATCAAATCGATTCTATCATCTATACATTAACTCAGCTCTTAAGATCAACCTAACAAGTTTGATCTTTCTATTCTAAGTCCTTGTACATCATATTACTATTAAGGACTTTACAAAAACTACTAAACAAATATACTTTAATCATATCATTATCAAATTTATCATGCAGACTCTAACAATCTCTCCCTATTTGATGATGACAAAACTAGTAGTTACAGAGTACTCATCAATTCTACAATGCAATTGCTTAAAATTAAACATGACTTAAAATATAGTGAGCAACTATATTGGTAGATCAAAAGGATGAATATATTGATGTATGACAATTGTACACAGTATATAAAAATTTTAAAACAGTTAAATTTTATAACAAGTTTATATACAATGTATACCTATCTTTTATACTTATCTTTTCCCTCTCTTTGGCTTTGGCTTGGGCGGATCTTTACGTTCAGCTTCTCTCTTTCTATAATATACTTATTTTCCTTTTATTTCTCTCTTCTGAATTTCTTGCATTGAACTTCTGGCTCCAAGATCAGGCATATAAATATCTTCTTCTTCTTCCTCTCTTTCAATGTGAATCCCCTAAAGATTTTTATTCAAGAGCATGCGATCACCAAACGGGAGTCGTAAACTAGTTAGTGTAATTGAACTCAATGATCCTTGTCTTTAAGAAGAATGAGGATGACCTTGACCCGTAGAAGTTACAAGAGTTCTAGAGGAAGGAGGAATTGATGATTGTAGTCTTGACCTCTCTCTCTCTCTCCCCCTGACTTGGTCACTTCTTGTTCTCTCCCTTTTTATCAGTATCTCGACCTTAATTTAATGCAGTGAACTCGTCGGAGAGCTGTTTGACAGTTTGCACAAAGTTCTTCCGTTTGCCCACAATTCATAGCAATGTCAACTTGTGCTTCTTGTTAACTGGCTTCAGCTTGATCTCTTTGATAGTGCACAAGAGCAAGAGCATTATCTATTCTGTCTATGGAGTTCTTGACCATGCCTTTGAATTCATTGAGCGAAGAACTGAGATTGAAGACTTTGTCAGAGAGGAACTTGATAAATTCAGCATTTGTCTGTTGAAGAACAAGGACAACAGCTGATAGACTCCACGACACGCTTGCGTGAGGTGGTCATCGCCCATATCGTTTCTAGAAAAGTCTAAGGGGGAACGCTCACGACACCTCAACCCTTCGTCTATATTGAGATGAGAATGTTGGTACAATCGCTTGCGCAAGGAAGTCTGCGTTGAATGGACACCAACGACAACTTGACCCCGTGCTTATATAGAAGTAGGAACCTTGGTACAATTGACAATTGATGCGGTAAAAGACACCACACACAACTATAAATTGTTATATAATAAGTCAGGTTTAAACCTCACAGAAAAATTATGAACAGTTCGAGAGTTCTCAAAGAACTAAAAGGAGAATAATCTCACAAGAAATTTATTAATAATCTGAATAATGTATAGAATTACATCAACCAATCCTTATTTATACTACTCAAAAGATAACCTAATTATATAAGGAAGTAACAAATTAACTTGGAATGAAAATCTTAGCTAAAAAGCATCTTAATTACATTAAAATTGAAAAACCAACTAAAATCCCGTGCAAATCCGCTTCAGAATCTTCCAGAAATGCGCTTGGATGCTGAAATTAGAAAAGGGAGTGTCGCTGCGTCGTTTTAGAGCGTAGCTGCACTTGAACTAGCGTTGCTACGTTGTACGGGAGTGCAACTGCGCTTGACATTCTGTCCGACTGCTGAGCTTGAGTTGATTTGAAACAAACAATTGAACAAAGTTAAGGAACGTAGGCTCATCCTCGACTCTTGAACCCTTATTAGTCCAAACTTCTTGGATTAATCCATTAAGTCCCTCTTTGAACCGTTTAACTTGTGACCTTGTAATTGGACTAAAAGGCACTTGAACTGGATCCACCCACGTTTGACCTCCATGGTTTCCGTCCTCGCCCACGCTACGCATGTCCTCATCATTCCTCTCCTCTTGAAAAGGATTTGTCCTCAAATCATCACCTACATCAAACGGACTTAAATTAGTAACGTTAAATGTAGTACTAACGTTAAACTCACCAAGTAAATCCAATTTGTAGGCATTGTCATTGATGCGCTCAAAAACTCGAAAATGACTACCTCCCCTTGAAAGCAATTTAGACTACTTTTGAGTTGAAAATCTTTCTTTCCGCATATATAACCAAACCCAATCCCCGGCTCAAAGATCACTTGACGAAGCCCCTTATTGGCGTGCTTAACATACTACTCCGTCCTTCTCTCGATGTTAAGCCTAGCTTTCTCATGTATCTACTTACCAAAATTAGTCTTTTTTTTTCATCCATATTAGTATATTCAGAAACAGGTAATGGGGATAAATCCAACGGTGTCAAAGGATTAAACTATATACAATCTCGAATGGAGAAACAGAATGAATAGATCGATTATAACAAACTCAATATATGGTAAACATTCTTCCCAGAATTTGATATTCTTTTTAATGATAGCCCTTAACAAAACAGATAAAGTTCTATTTACTACCTCGATTTGACCATCAGTTTATGAATGACAAGTAGTGAAAATAACATTTTAGTACCTAACTTACACCACAATGTCTTCCAAAAGTAACTCAATAACTTAGTATCCCTATCAGAAACAATTATTTTAGGCATACCATGCAATCTAATAATTTCTCTAAAGAATAAATCAACAACATATGAACCATCATCAGTTTTATGACATGGAATAAAATGTGTCATTTTCGAAAATCTATCCACGACCACAAAAATCGAATCATGATCACGCTTAGACCTAGGGAATCCTAACACAAAATCCATAGAAATAACAATCCACGGTTCACGAGATTTAGCTTGACGACAAGTAATGCATCTATCACATATTCTTTTTACATCACGTCTCATGTGTGGCCAATAAAAACGTTCTTGTAAAACTGCTAACGTTTTAACCACACCAAAATGTCCCATTAAACCACCCTCATGTGACTCTTTCACTAACAACTCATGCAAAGAACAAGTAAAGTATGCACAATTTATTTTCACGAAATAAAAATCCATCATGCTTAAAGTACTTACCCACCACATTCTTTTCATAAGATTTAAACTCTTCACGAAAATCATGGTTTAAAGCATATAATTCTTTAATTTGTTCAAAACCAAGTAATTTCGTATCTAGAGTTGATAACAACACATACCTTCGCGAAAGAGCATCTGCGACGACGTTTTCCTTACCTTGATTGTATCGAATGACATATGGAAATGTCTCGATGAACTCCATCCATCGTGCATGTCTCTTATTCAACTTATGTTGGCCTTTCAAATACTTCAAACTCATGATAGGTATGAATCACGAAAACCTTATGCCAAAGGTAGTGCTACCATGTTTCTAATGCTCGAACCAACGCGTACATCTCTTTATCGTAAGTAGGATAGTTCAAAGCTGTTCCACTCAAGTTCTCACGGAAATACGTCAGTGGTTTCCCTTCTTGCATCATCATAGCTCCAATTCCTAAACCTAAAGTATCACACTCAATTTCAAAGGTTTTAGAAAACTCAGGTAAAACAAGTAAAGGGGTATTAGTCAATTTATCCTTAATCAACTGAAACGCCTTTTCTTACTCATCTCCCCACTTAAAACCCATGCTTTTTTTGACTACTTCGGTAAGTGGTGCTATAATTTTGCTGAAGTTTCTCATGAAGCATTAGTAAAAACTCGCGAGTCCATGAAAACTACGAACTTGTCTCATATTTGTAGGACTTGGCTATTCCTAGATAACACGTATCTTTTCTTCGTCCACCTATATTCCATGTGCACTAACAACAAAACCAAGGAACACAATTCTATTCATACAAAACGTGCATTTATCTATATTAGCAAATAACTTTTCCTTTCTAAGTACATCTAAAACAGATTTTAAATGTAACGCATGTTCACCCAAGATTTTGCTATAAACTAAAATATCATCAAAATAAACCACAACAAATTTGCCAATGAAAGAACGCAAAACATGGTTCATTAATCGCATGAAATTACTAGGAGTATTAGTTAAACCAAAAGGTAACACTAGCCACTCATATAAACCATATTTAGTTTTAAAAGCAGTTTTTCATTTATCGTCTTTTTTCATTTTAATTTGATGAATTGCATGACTCATGCAATTCATCAAGCATATCATCTAAGCGAGAAATAGGATGTCGATACTTTACCATAATATTATTTATCGTTCAACAATCAATACACATACACCATTTTTTATCCTTCTTAGGCACTAAAATCACCAGAACTGCCCACAAACTCATGATTTCTCTCACGAACCCCTTCTCCATTAATTCGTTAACCTACTTTTGTAACTCCTTTGTTTCCTCAGGATTGCTACGATAACCTGGTTATAATTTATGAGTTCTTGAGTATTTTAAGTTATTATTAGGTATTTATAGTGTTTCGATATTATTTTGTATGAATAAGTAAGGAAAAACACTACGGACATCTTTTGGAATACAATATGCAAGCAAATGCAAGAGAGGGAGATTGAAGGGCTTTTAAAACCAATTTTAAAATGTTTTCTTGGTTTGAAGGTTAGATTTTATGGTAAATCTCGTTGAGAGCTTCAATTTGATAGGTGTCACGCCTCGTAACTCCTCCCGGATCAAACGTTATGAACGTTTAACCAAAGGACGTCGCAGTAGAAAATTAACCGGCGCGAAAACTTGTTTGCCTAAATCTATACTAGCAAAATACACAAGTATACGTAGTCCACAAGTAATAATGTGATAAGAGAGTGTCAAACCCACATAGAATTATTTAATAATAATTATCAAGTACTAACTCTTAATCAAATTAATTTTATTTAAACAACTCGATAATAGTTGTTGAATTTTGAAAATAAAGTACTAAACTAACTAATCACTAAATACCAAGAATTGAATTCAGAATAAAAAGGCTTAAAATTATAATTTTCCTTAATATTTCACTTGAATTAATACACTTCTTGTTAAGTTATGTAAATTATTCTGGATTGTTAATCAAGAACTCATCAATATTTATAACATCTCTTGATGCATCATAAACAAATCAACTTAAATCTAAAAAGGTTAGAATTAAGGTGAACACCCTATATAACTAATTCACTATATCTCTATGTGAATTACAATTAAAAAGGATTTAAAACACAAGTTCCCTATCAGATTACATGCGGCGTATTGTTATATTTATATCCTAGACACAAATTATGAGTTCCGTCACTATGCAGAAAATACAATCACATGTTATTATGATCAGGTCTAAACTTATAATCCATCTCTCGAGTTCATATAGATTATCACGGTAATTGTTGATCAGACAATTAAGCAATTAATCACAAATCATAATAGACAATTTGATAATAATCAACAAAAACTAACAAGGAAGCATATCAATAAAAGTTACGCAATAAGTTCCATTGTAATCTTAAAAAGAAATTAGTTCATAATTGAATTAAAATCCATAATCCACAAGTAAACCATCATCCAAGAATTACAAAATAAAAAGATAAAAGAAGAAAGGAAAAACTTTTTTGAAGCAATTCTTGATATCCTCCTTAGCCTCCTATCTTGATCTTCCTTCGTGATAATCTCTTGCTTCAAGCCTCCAATCCTTCTTCAATTCTAGGGTTAGCAAAAATTAGCAAGATCCCCTTTATTCTATGCCTCACGTCATGTATTTATAGATTCTAGTTAAAGTCCTAAATCAATTAGAAGTTAAAATCCTTGTTCCATTCAGTTTGGATCAAAATGATGGACTCCACGGCACGCTTGCGTGAGGTGGTCGTCGCCTGGATCGTTTCTAGCAAAGTTGAACAGTGGATAGCTTGCAACACCTTAACCCCTCGCCTATATGTAGACGGTAATCTTGGTACAATTGCTTGCCTTGGAAATCTGCGTTGAATGGACACCAACGACACATTAACCCCTCGCTTATATGTAAGCGGTAATCTCGGTACAATCGATAATTAGTGCGGTAAAAGACGCCACACACAACTATGTATTGTTGTATGATAAGTCAAAATTGAATCTCAAAGAAAACTAAGAAATAACTTAGAAATTCTCAAAGACCCAAAAGTAGAGAATAATCTCACAAATAATTGTATTGAATAAATCTGATTGAAGTGTATCAAGTAAATAATCTATGTCCCCTATTTATACTACTCAAAAGTAATTCTAATCCTAATAGGAATTATAATATCAACTGGAAACACAATCCTAGCTTAACAAATTAATTTAGAAATTAAATCCTAACTTACCAAATTAATTTGGAAATCAAATCCTATCTAATAAACAATAAGGAAATTCAATCCTACTTATCAAACATTCTAATTACATTAAGAATCTAAAACATGCTGAAAATACCCTAATAATTAAAGAAATCCGCGTCCAAATTTGAATTAGAAATTCGAAGCCTTCCTCCATTTGGAATTAGAAACCCATTAATTGTTAGGAACCTATTAATCCTTGGAAAACAAAATCAGCTAGTTGTCTACTTGAAAACTGCGTGGCCCACATGATATAAGAAGCTAATATGTTAAGTCCTTCATATGTAAATGTTAAGTCCTGAATATGCTAGGAAACTCGCGTGATTGGCTGATTAGAATTGGAATGTCCGTTGCCCCATGCGAATTTGCTAGAATATAAATTGCCACATGAATTGATTAAAATTGGTCTTAAATTGAACTCTATTTTAAGCATCTTTGAATAAACTTCAGCCCAAATATTTAAAATCGCTTGATAAATCCCTGGGATTTGAGTTGAGTTATTAAGGTTTGATGTGAGCCTGATCAGGATTGTATTATTCCCCTCCTCTTGAAAAGGATTTGTAATCAAATCTGACATCCCCTCCTCTTGAAAAGGATTTACCCACAAATCTGATCCTACATGAAAACAAATTAAGTAAGTAGCATCAAATAAATCATAATCACAATTCTCACTTTGCACATAACATGTAAAAGTAATATCAATATCACAAGTAAGAATATGAAAATAATTATCAAAAACTCCGACTCCTGCAAGGAACACTTCGTCGTCTGGCAACTTCCCCGAATTGACATGAACAACTTGTAAACATCTCTTTCAAAGCAATACTCGAATCGATATAGCATCCTGCAAGCTCCTCGTAACATAACTTGGAAACTCAAACTTTCGAACTCCCCTAATCAAGAACCTGTCCACATCAACACTATACTTTTCCACACGTAGACCAAATACTTCCACAATGCTAACTACATTAAAATAAACTAAATTAGCAACTATAACAAAAACGCAATCAAAATTTCTACCTAAAAAATCAAATGTATATATAATTAAATAAACGTAACTAAAATTATGAAAAGCTCTATATCCCCCTGGATCAAAACTCAGTATGTAGAACTCTTCACATTGCAGCAACTTCCATTCACAACTTCCTGGATCAAAAGACAATCTGATGATCTCGTCCATCCGTAAATATATCCATTGACGAATACCCGGATCAAAAATGATTCTTATGATCTCGATCATTCGCACCAACATCCATTCCATTACACCTGGATCAAATAACAATCTTTGAAACTTTTCGTGGCACAATTGCAAACATACTTGAATTCCTGGATTAAACACAAAACAAAACAAATCAGCATGTTCCTTTTGTCTAATCACAAAGAAATTAAATAATTCAAATTCACATGCATAGTCTACTAGAATAATATTCAAAACACTTCCCTGTAGACTCTCAATGCATTGTCTGAATGGATTTACCCAACGATCCATGTTTTTCTTCTCAATGAGTAAGAATTCATCTCGAATCTGCAAAACAAAAGTTGCCTTTCTCTTTCCATTGACATTAACAAATTCAAAATCATGTAATATCATCAATGGAATAAAAAGGTCACTTCCAACTTCACAAGATGAAAAGTCAATAGCATATTGATGATAATCACAAACAAACTCAACCAGTGCTAAAGAATTGTTTCCAAGTATTGACAAAAGTAGGAATATCATCAAAACAGATATTAACAAATTTCTCCATGAAAGAATGCAAAATATGATTTAACATTAAAACATTTAATGCATTAGTTAATCCCAACGATTTAACTAAACATGTATGTAAACCATATCTTAATCCAATCCGATGATAATCACTTTTCAACTCAATACCAAATTCCTTTCCATTCAAGACAGTTTTCTCAAAATCATGCAATGATAACAACTCTAATGGAAAGATATTACCAAATGACAGCAAATTATGCAATACAAATTTCTTTACTGAAGAATCATGATCACTACCATTATCAATTAACGACATGCCATGTAAAGATTGATTAACATCAAATCCTAATTCATCATGTGAATGAAATACCCTAGAATGAGTTTCATGCAAGTACAAATGATGAAAACGAGAATACCCATAATAATCACTAGAATAAATTCTACGAAGATATGCACTTTGACAATGAGAATTTACCAAATGATAGTAGGAATATTGACAATGAGAATATAACATATGCTCATAAACTAACTCAACAAATATCAAATATCCTCCATAATTTATGATAAAGACGATTTTACCCTCAAAATAGCCAAACACAAATTTATCCATGGAAACATGTAAAACATGTTTTAACTAACGCGTGAAAACACTAGATGCATTAGTTAATCTAACAGAGATAACTATCCACCTATACACGTCACATGTTAACACAATTTTCCATTTATCACTTTCACTCATGCTAAATTGACTAGGTATTGTCATCACATGGCCATCATCAATTGTAGATAAAACATAAGTTCTATGCAATTTATCAAACATATTATCTAAGAAAAGAAAATAACAACGATACTTATTTACCAATTGAAAATCAACGCACAAGCTCGATGTCCTATCCTCCTTAGGTATTATGATCTCATGAACAACACATGCACTCATGACTTCATCCACGATACCCGCCTTGATGAAGATGGGCTCCATCAATTCTCCAACCCGCCGTTGTAACTCCGTTGTCTCCTCGGGAATACTACAAGTTGGCTGATACGGAATGATAGCACGGGGTACGTCATCAATAACCTATACAAGAGACAAAACAGAACTAGACAAAGAAGAGTTAATCTTGTTAGTATTCAAAAGCGCCGTCTTGTACGAATGTACAGTCATTGGCTTTTCAAAATACAACTCGCTTTCCAACTCACTCTCCTCTCTTTTTTCACTCTTACTCTCTACTGTTTCTTTCTCTCGTTTATTTTCACTCTCATTCTTTTTATTCTCTCGTTTCGTTTCATTCTCTTTTTCACATTTTTCTTGTTCACACTCAATCTTTTTTTCACGTTCTTTTTCACTTTCTTTTTGTCGTTTACTTTCACTTGTATTTTCTTCCTCGGGATCAAGGACTTTATCTCGAACATTAGAATCTAACAACTCTCCTTGGACCGCATATTCTATTATTTCTTCTTCCACCTGCGGCTGAACTGGCTCCTTTTGTGCTTGTCGGGCATTTTGTAGTTGTTTCGCCATCTCTCTAAATGATCCTATGACTTTTTCTTTTTTTTCCTTGGAAGATATTGGTTCCTTATACGCCTTAGGAGTGTCTCGTGGTTGTCTCCAATGCGAATCTCCATACCTATGATCCTTCCTTTCATCATCCCAATTTGAATGCCTTGAAGGTTGATCGAAATAACTTGGAGTTGCATATTCATTCATCCGATTAAGCTGTCTTAGAACAAACCGCTTCCTCATGATAACTCTTAATTCTTCCCATGTCTCGATCGGATGCTCTCCATATCTTCTCCTGCTAATCGCAAATTGATCCCACCACGTAGCTGCATGATCAGAAAAATCTTGAACCGTAAGTTTGAACTTCATTCGCTCGGAATAGCCATGATAGTCAAACTCTCGCTCCATCTTGTCCTCTCATCTCAAATAAGCATCTGGATCATTCCTGCCTTGGAAAGTATTCCTTCGAGACCCATAAGCACTTTCATAATTATAACCATACATATTTGCTGCAAAACAAAGGTTAGTAGATAAAGAAAATTTTCTTCACACACTCCCTTACGGGATTCGCTCAAACAATATATCCCACAATTATGAAAAACGCTCGTGTATCACACAATTAGGCTTTTACCCTCAATTGATCTCACACTCTTACCTTTTACCACTCTATTTCCCTCTTATAGGTTCTTTTTGAATTCACCAAACAAATATCACAGTTTTCTAATTAATTCAATAAGAACTTATCACAAAACAAAATATAGCAAGTGTGACGTACGATAACCACCAAATATTAACAATCACCAATTAGAATCCTCTTGAGTGAAATCCCAATATCCTCAAAATTCACGAATTCTAACACTAGAATCAAATAATAATTTCTTCAATAAGATCCCAATAACACGAAACTTATGAAACCCAGGCAATTGTAACAATCATAATTTTTCCTTTTTTTTTGTACTCACAAATTTATTTATTTATTTTTACTCTTCAACAAGAAAAATAAAGGATAAGTAACCTACTAGGAACTTAGCTTTGATACCAAATGATGGACTCCACGGCATGCTTGTGTGAGGTGGTTGTCGCCCGGATCGTTTCTAGCAAAGTTGAACGGTGGATAGCTTGCAACACCTTAACCTCTCGCCTATATGTGGACGATAATCTAGGTACAATTGCTCGCCTTGGAAATATACATTGAATGGACACCAACGACACCTTGACCCCTCACTTATATGTAAGCGGTAATCTCAGTACAATCGACGATTAGTGCGGTAAAAGACGCCACACACAACTATGTATTGTTGTATGATAAGTCAAAATTGAATCTCAAAGAAAACTAAGAAATAACTTAGAAATTCTCAAAGAACCAAAAGTAGAGAATAATCTCACAAATAATTGTATTGAATAAATCTGATTGAAGTGTATCAAGTACATCATCTATGTCCCCTATTTATACTACTCAAAAGTAATTCTAATCCTGATAGGAATTATAAAATCAACTGGAAACACAATTCTAGCTTAACAAATTAATTTGAAAACCAAATCCTAACTTACCATATTAATTTGGAAACCAAATCATAACTAATGAACAATAAGGAAATTAAATCCTACTTATCAAACATTCTAATTATATTAGGAATCTAAAACATGCTGAAAATACCCTAATAATTAAGGAAATCTGCGTCCAAATTTGAATTAGAAATTCGAAGCCTTCCTCCATTTGGAATTAGAAACCCATTAATTGTTTGGAACCCATTAATCCATGGAAAACAAAATCAGCTAGTTGTCTACTTGAAAACTGTGTGGCCCACATGATATAGGAAGATAATGTGTTAAGTCTGAGAGTCCAATAATAATCTAGAAGGGGGGTTGAATAGATTATTACCGTTTAAAAATTTATTTTAGGCCTTTTGAATTTTTAGCAAATTAATTTGTGATGACAGAAATTAATATGCAAGATAGTAAAAATTCAATCACACAATGCACAGAGATTTATCTGGTTCACAACATACATCCCGGGTATGTTGCTACGTCTAGTCTCAAGCTCCTCTCCAGGACTTGAGATCCTATTACTATCAGTAATAAATACTCCTTCAAAAGACGGAGAAGCCTTTACAAAGTTTTATAGACAAACTTACAATTATTACCAACTGACTATCTTGGACAGCAAGCTCTCGGCTCCTTCCTCAAGTTTAGTTGTACTTTTCTTTTGAGTTCAGTTTTACTTTATGATCTGATCTTGAAATGACTGCTTCTTCTTCACCTCACAAGTACACTAGAGACTCAACTCCCAGCTGACCTCTCTAAGACTCTAGTCTTGGTCAAAGACTTTACTCGTCTTTCTCACAGGTACATAAAATAAACTAACTCTCTCCTTTTTCCTTTTACAAATGATTAAAAGAAATGGACTTCTTGATTAAGCAGATAGCAATTAAAGATCAAATAATTATATAAAAGTTCAACGACTTATATATATATATATATATATATATATATATATATGTAAAATGTGCTTCTGTGTAAGCAGATATGAAATTTATAGCTTAGTTATAAAAGTTGATATAACTTTTATACTTGTGTGAGGATGCTTCTTGATTGGGCAGATAGGTTAAATTAAGTGTAGATCAGAAATGCTTTTGTAACCACAGATAGATAGCTTTGATGCAAATATATAAAGAATAATTTATTCTTTATAATAAAGAATGTGTTTCTATGGTTTAAGAAATGTAAGCAAGTATGCAATTAAAGATCAAGTACTTGTAATCCCAAATATCAAGTTTAAATGAATCAGTTTTAATAATACTTGATATAACAAATATTTGTCTCACTCAAATATATATTTTAAAGCATTTGATCTATGAAGTGAATACGCTAAATAAGGCCACTTAGGACTTTGAGTCCTCGTTCGGCTAATTCCCTCACTTAAGAGAAATATCTCCGCTATAGTCTCGATGTCTAAGTACTGACCAAATTTATAATTTTCACAACTGATATTTATATAAATATTTTCGATAGATTACTAAGAATCTCAAATACGGTTCGGATAATTCACTCTTTATTTAAGAGGAAAATCTCTGGGTCGTTTTGAAGATTAAGTATCTACTTTACGATATTTATATAAATAATATCAATAAAAGGCCACTTAAGACTTTGAGTACTCGTTCGGCTAATTCCCTCACTTAAGAGGAATATCTCCGCTATAGTCTCGATGTTTAAGTACTGACTTTTTATTTGATAAATAGATGAAATATAGATATATATTTAATTGAGTATAACAATTTATATTCGTATATCTATAAGTTTAGACAAGTATGAGATAACACAGATAAAAGAAATTTTAATAACGTATCTCAAATACTTTGACCAATTTTTCTCTTCTACAAATAATCAGAACTTTTGAGTAGAAGAGAGAGCGCTTTTTAGACTGAGAGAATGTAGGCAAGGAGAGTAAGCTTTTCTTTGATTTGTAAATTGGCAAATTGAAATGAAAGGAAAGCCTCCTATTTATAGAATTTCTGAGCTTGGGGTAAAAAGGTAATTTTGAGATTAATTTTTGAAATCGCCGGTCCGGATTGTTTTGAAGCAAAACGGATGGTTCAGATTAAAAAGATGAAGTACTCGGTTTAAACATTAAAGGAAACAAGCTGATGGTTTTTCAACCCATGCATGATTGTCCATTATCCAAGCACTGATAATCAAAAATCAAATGTATTCCCAAGCTTTCATATAACCTACACACTCGGTCAAAGGCTATTAAGTCTTGGTCATTTTTTTTATATTAGCAGTACACATGCACACACATTATATATATAATATACACGGTATACATATATATAAATATATATGTATATCTTTTTGAAATGAATTTTGAGGATTTAGAATGAGAAAATCATTAAAAAGAAAATAAGAGTTCTCATTGCCTTAGGAAATGTTAATGTATGAATTTATTCTTTTGTCACTTGATATTTAAATTATCAAGGTCAAGAAAAATGAATTCAATTTTGAGATGAAAAACATTTTTGGTCAAAGTAGGATAATTCAAAATCAATTATATAAAGTCCTATGGAGAGGATTCTACCCATTTTAATTATAATATTAATTTATTGTTATCATCAAAATATGACTAAAAGATGGAGACCTATCAATCTCCCCCTTTTTGATGATGACAATAACTACAAATATTATCTATGAAAAACTCCCCCTCAGAATGAGCATAGTTTTTCAAAATTTTGAATTTTGAACTATCTAATACAGCTAGTACGGAGCATGCTATATAACAAATACATAGCAGTTTCATATCAGTTCATGGCAGTATATAGCAGTTCATGAATAGTTCATGGCAGTGTATAATAGTCATATAATATTTGTCTTCTCCCCCTTTGTCAGCATAAAAAGTGGGCAAAAGAATATTATATGTGGCTGAACCTGCAAAAAAAATTATCTTTTTGAAACAGTTATAACCTGCAAAAAGTGAAATAGTTAAAAGAAATAAAGCATAGTTAGTACTGTATTAGGTTTACAGTAATCCCAAATAGTTAGTAGTCAGTAATATATATATATATATATATATATATATATATATAAGTTTACAATCCCAAATAGTTAGATAGTCAGAAATCTCCCAAACTAATAGGAGAAAAATGCAGTCCCAAGTTGGGAACAAGATCTTCAAGAGGGGCGGAGCTTGTGCTGGTGATCAAGGGATACGAGGGCACTGATTGCTTCGAATTTTCCACCAACAGTTGAATCATAGCCTTAAGATGCTCAATGTTCTGTTGTATTCCTTCTACTTGAACCATTAAAGAATTTTGATTGTTTAATAAAAGTTGGTTCAGTTTCTTAGTGTATCCATTTGGGATTGAAGGTTTATATGTGACTCAATGGCCTCAAGATCAACTTCTTTACAGACTATTAAAGGTTTAGGAGGAAGATTGAGTCGAGAGACAACATTGGTATTGGGAATCATTTGAAAATGATGACTGATGAGATTAATTTTAAGAAATTTAAAGAAAGATGTGAGAAGAAGTCCATACATGAAGTGGAGATAATAGGACTCGGAGATGACTGCATTATGTAAACTAAAGCTTCTTTATACATGAAGTGGACAGTTTAATATATCAAATCAAGAATTAATGCAAGAATGGAAGGGAACTATCAGGCGAATGCAGAAAACGGGTCAGAGATATTCTCAGTGAATCCAAATGTAGATATGGAGTATAGCAACTCATTTTTATGACTTAAGCATATAGCAGGCAAGAAATCATGAAGATTTAATAAACTATTGTTAAAAAAAATATAATTACTGCATATTGAATGCACTCAACTGCAGATATGACAAAGTCAAGAAAAAAATGTCAGATAAGTGCATTAACCAGCCGTAAAATGTCATGGACAACATTTAATGTACAATGGAACTGGGGGTCTAATCAGAGTTTATACACAACACACAAAGGATTACTTATGTTTATCATAAAAGGATTGTAGTCCGCAAGAGTAGCAAGGAAAGTTTCACAGCACAACGCAACAGTTTATAGCACGTAAGAGACGGCGCAGCAGAGAGTAAATCTCATAAAAAGATTTGACAAAACACAAGAGATTACCTGAAGGTTCTTCTGTAAAGCAAATACATAGCTAGGTGTAAATCGAGTGCACATCCATTATTAATTTTCATACACAGCCATTCGCAGAACATAAGTCATCTCATTTATTTCTCTCAACAAACTCAGTGGATAGATTAAAGATAGATCTAAGTTTGTCTGTCTGACATAAAAAAAATCTCAAGTGGGTATAACTATAGATAAGAAAATATGTTTTAGGAGATGTGTATATATATATATATGTATATAAATATTGATCTACATCGGCATGAATAAAAAAATTCTTCAGATCGAGGATCCAAGAACTTGCGACAAATACCCATATCACCAGATTCAAACAATAGTATAACACATAGATAGAGCAAAAAAAAAATTTATTTTTTTTAAAAAACAATCGGTAGAAACTCTAATTAAAGCAAAAAAATCGTTTTAACCAATTAAAATTTTGAAATTCGGCTAGAAATCAAAGATGTTTGATGTATATGAGTTAGGGTTTGAGAGAAGATGGACAGAGAGAGAGAGAGATCGGCGGAAGAGAGAGAGAGAGTGAATAAAATGAATTAAAAAGTGTTATTTTTCTTTTTATAGTTAGGATTACCTGATGAATCGAACAGATGAGAATTAATCTAAAAATAAATCAACGGTGGAGATGGAACCTGAAGATTTAAACTTTTGTTTTGACCGAGTAAGCAGCGATCTGACGGATGGAATTGATTTGTGCTTTCTTTAGATGATCGAACGGTTGTGATGCTTAATCCGTGTGAACTGATCTGATTGGTTCATTTGAATGGGCACGGATCAATGCTTTTAGCCATTGGATCTTAAGCCACTTAATCGAACGATGCACAGTAAATCCGAATAAAAAACTTATAAATATATTTATAAAAACAGAACATATTAATAATAATTATAAAAGAATAAAGAGAGAGATCTTAATAATAAAAATATAACAATATCTTTTAAGGACAATTATATATATATATATAAAATATTAATGACATTAAAAAAATAATAATAATAATATTTTTTTAAAATATAAATAAAAATTATATTTAAGATGAGATATCTAGCATGCCTAACTCAATTCGTAATTTGCAAAATCTATCAGAGCTTAATGGTTTAGTGAATATATCAGCAATATTTAATTCTGTATCAATGTGATCTGTATCAATGATCATGTAAATAGTGGCAATATCAGATATTGCCTATTGCCACTGTTTACATGATCATGCAAAAAATGATGTCTTATATCTATATGTTTTGATCTAGCATGCAACACAGTATTTTTACTTAAGTTAATAGCACTGGTATTATCACATAATATTGATACGCAATTAAATTTTATATTATAATCAGCAAGAGTCTGTTTCATCCACAGTATCTGTGCACAGCAACGTGCAGCAGCTATATATTCAGCTTCGGTGGTTGAAATAGATACGGAGTTTTGTTTCTTAGAAAACCAAGAAACTAAACATCCGCCCAAAAACTGACAAGTTCCACTGGTACTTTTTCGATCAACATGATGACCTGCATAGTCAGAATCTGAAAAACACACAAGATTAAATGGTTAACTTTTAGGATACCATAAGCCTAATCCTGTGGTTCCTTTGAGATATCGAAAAATTCTTTTAACAGCAACCAAATGTGATTCTTTAGGATTTGACTGAAATTTGGCACATTTGCAGACACTGAACATAATGCCAGGTCTACTAGCTGTGATATATAGCAGACTTCCAATCATTCCTCTATACTTCTTTGTATCAACACTTTTTCTATTTTCATCAGCAGTTAATTTATCAGTAGTTGACATAGGAGTATTAAGAGGTTTCACAGAATCTAAACTAAATTTCTTAATTATTTCTTTGCAGTATTTGGATTGAGAAATATGAATACCTTTTTCTCCTTGTTTGATTTGCAATCCTAGGAAGAAATTTAATTCTCCCATCATGCTCATTTCAAATTCTTTGCTCATGCTTTCAGAAAACTCATTGCACATAGTATTATTAGTGGAGCCAAAAATTATGTCATCAACATAAATTTGTATAACAAGAATATCATCATTTTTATATTTGGTAAATAAGGTAGTATCGACTGTACCCCTTTTAAAACCATTTTCTAGTAGAAATTTACTTAAACATTCATACCATGCTCTAGGGGCCTGTTTTAAACCATATAAAGCTTTGTGTAATTTATAGACATATTCAGGATGATTAAAATCTTCAAAACCAGGAGGTTGTTTAACATAAACTTCCTCTTCAATAACTTCATTTAAGAAAGCAAATTTGACATCCATTTGAAATAATTTTAAATCTTTATAACATGCAAAGGCTAATAACATACGTATAGATTCAATTCTAGCAACAGGAGCATATGTTTCATCATAATCAATACCTTCAAGTTGATTGTACCCTTGTGTGACTAGTCTGGCCTTGTTACGAATAATAGTTCCGCTTTCATCTAACTTGTTACGAAAAACCCATCGAGTTCCAATAATGGAAGTATCCTCAGGTTTTGGAACTAACTCCCAGACTTTGTTTCTGGTAAACTGTTCAAGTTCATCTTGCATAGCTATTATCCAATCTTCGTCAGACAAAGCATCTTTTATATTTTTAGGCTCAATTTGAGATAAGAAAGATAAATGACCAGCCAAGTTATGTGCTTGTGATCTAGTAAGTATTCCTCTATCAATATCACCAATCACATTTTCTGAAGGATGATTCCTAATAACATGTGATTCTTTGGGTAAGTCACTCAACTGAGGATTGGGATTTTCTAGTGGATTAACATGGACAGGTGGAGATGCATTATCTAATTTTGGTTCCTCCATATTTCTGAGAATATCTTCAATGACAACATCACTATCAACTAATTCTTTATATTTGGGAGGAGGTTTAGACTCGTCAAAAGTTACATTCATTGACTCCTCAACAACTAGAGTTCTTTTGTTGAAAACTCTGTATGCTTTACTATTAAGAGAATATCCCAAAAAGATTCCCTCATCAGATTTGGGATCAAACTTTGACATATGTCCTTTAGTATTTAAAATAAAACACTTACTCCCAAAAAACGCGAAAATAATTTATTTTTGGAGTTCTTTTGTAATAAAGCTCATAGGGAGTTTTGAGCAAAATTGGTCTTAATAATACTCGGTTTAAAATGTAACAGGATGTTGCCACTACTTCAGCCCAAAAATATTTAGGAAGACGATATTCATTTAACATGGTATTTGCCATTTCTTGTAAAGTTTGATTTTTCCTTTCAACCACACCATTTGATTGTGGTGTATAAGGAGCAGAGAAGTTATGACTTATACCGTGCTCATCACAGAACAAAATAAAATCAGAATTATCAAATTCTCTTCCATGATCAGACCTAATATAGACAATAGAACTTCCCTGTTGATTCTGAATTTTCTTACATAAAGCATAAAAGGAATTTAGAGCTTCATTTTTAAATTTCAAAAAATCAACCCATGTAAATCTAGAATAGTCATCGACCAAAACTAGAATGTATACAACACCACCCATGCTATGTTTAGGAATAGGTCCTACTAGGTCAATATGTAGGAGTTCTAAAGGTTGAGAGGTTGACACGGTGAGTTTGGGTTTATGAGATGCATGTATTTGTTTTCCTAATTCACAGGTTTCACAAATATGATCTTTTAAAAACTTCAGTTTTGGAAGACCACGAACATGATCTTTAAATGAAATATTATTGATCAGTTTCATGTTGATATGTCCTAATCTGCGATGCCAAAGCCATGGATCATCATTTGCAGACACAAGACAAACATTGTTTAAGTGAGAGTATGCATCTAGGTCACACGTGTATACATTCTGATTTCTAGGGCATAATAAGACCAATTTATCAGTTTGATCAAATATTGAACAATTATGAGGGCTAAAAGATATTTTGAAACCACTATCACATAGTTGACTAATAGATAGAAGATTGTACCTGAGTCCTGTGACTAATTGTACATTGGAAATTGTTATGTGTTTATTTCCAATACTTCCAATTTCAATTACTTTACCTTTGTTGCTATCTCCGAATGTTACTTCACCATAGTCTGTGGCTTGTATGTTGTTAAGTTTTATTTTATCTCCCGTCATATGTCTTGAACAGCCGCTATCAAGATACCATTTATTTTTACTAGTATCAGCTGCAAGGCACACCTGCAATATATACTAATTTCATGAACTGGTACCCATTAATAAGAAGGGTCCTTTGGGTAAGTTTTCCATTTTGTATAAGGAACATTTGTGTTTTCCTTAACAAAACTGGGAATAGGATAATCAGTCTTAGTATGTGAAAGGCTTTGATGATAATTTCTATAAGATCTTTCATTTTTCTGATAATTATGAAATTCTTTTCTTGTATTCTTCATAGTAATAGGTGCAGTGTAAGTTCCTTTTGGAACCCAAATCATTTTTCCTTTATAGTTTCCATTTCGAGCATTACACATGTGAATAGAATGACCATTTCGATTACAGTAAGTGCATTTTGTAAAGGGAGATGCATGGCTTTCTTTTTCGTTACTCTTAACATGATAGAGCCCCTTATCTATTGTTTTACTAGATTCTCCAATATATCCTAATCCTTCTTTATTAAAGCCGCATCTTTGTTGATTAAGCATGACATCAAGGTTTTCTTTCCCTTTTGTGAATTTAATAACTGTAGTGCTCAAATCATCACGTTCTTTTGTTAAGACTTCAATTTGATTTATTAAAGAAGAATCTATACTTTGTTTTTCCAATTCTTTCTTTAAAGAGGAATTCTCAAGTTTGAGATTTTTAATGTCTTCATTCAACACTTGATTTTCTATTTGAGTATCTTCATTAATGACTGCCAGTGTTGAATTCTCAACTTCGAGATTTTCAATAGAAATAATGAGTGTTGAATTTTCTATCTCAAGATTTTTATTTATTTTTCTTAATTTTTCTAATTCTTCCTTTAGTAATAAATTTTCTAAAGAATCATTTTCTAGTTTTTCTTTTTCTTCTTTTAAGTTTTCATTAATAACAATTAAATTTGAGTTTTCAATTTCAAGATTTCTGTTAGTCTAAATTAATTTTTCTAATGAAAATTTTATTTTAATAAAATCTTCTTTAATGATTTCATTATCTTCATATAAACAATTATATGCTTCTTGTAGTTCATGATGTTCTTTATTTATATTGTCTAAATTGTGTGTGACAAATGAGGTACTAGGTAATTGATGTTGAGAATTTACCTCAGATCTTGGTGATGAATCATTGTCTGCCATTAAGGATAGATTTGCAATTTCCTCGATTTGTTCAGCAGATCCTTCTTCGTCGCTTAGATCCCAGCCTTCCTCAGCTACTAGTATTTTGTTGTTGACTAGTTTTGGACAGTCCTTTTTGAAATGTCCAGACTGGTTGCATTCAAAACATGTATTTGAATTTTCATTTGAGCTGACATTTCTGAAGTTGCTGTTATTATTTGCTTTGAAGTTTCCTCCTTGTGTTTTTGGCTTGAAGACTTGTTTGCCTTTGAGGTTGAAGTTGTTGTTTGTTTTTAGAAAACCTTTGCCATATTTTCTGGCTTTTCTTTGGATAACTCTCCCGAGTTGTCTTGATAATAATGCAACTTCATTATTATCTAAACTCAGGAGTTCTTCATTTAACTCCTCATCATCACTTTCTTGATCTACAAGTAGAGCTTTGAAAGCGATTCCTTTCTTCTTGAGATCTGCATCTGATCTTGCTTTTTCAACTAGCATATCGACTTCGTGAGCACGAAGATTTCCAATGAGGCTATCAAGAGAATAGGTAGTTAGATCTTGCATTTCTTTGATGGCCGTCACTTTTATTTTCCATACGGATGGAAGGGCTTTGAGAATTCTTCTGTTTTTCTCATTAGTTGTGTATGCCTTCCCTAGCTGTTCCAGTTCATCAATGATTCTGGAAAACCGTGTTTCCATATCAATGATCTTTTCACCTTCTTCTAGTTTGAACCTTTCATATTCTTAAATTAGAGCATCTTTTCTGGTTTCTTTGATATGATTGGTACCTTCATAGGTTATAATCAATTTTTCCCAGATTTCTTTTACATTCTTGCAATTACTAACTCTTTTGTACTCTTTTTCAATGAGAGCACTGGTCAATACTTGTTCGGCTCTGGAAGCTATATTCATAGCCTCTTCATCTTCAGTGGTGAATTCATCAGCATCTTTCTCGACTATCTTTTCATCTTCAATTTTTGTGGGAACTTTTACTCCTCGTTCTATTGCTAACCAGATTTTGATTCCTTGTGATTTGGCATAGATTTTGAATCTATTCTTCCAGGTGGCAAAATTTGTGCCATCGAATAATGGAGGTCTGGACATTGACAGTCCTTCTCTGCAACCGGTAGCATTGTAGGCCATAGATGGATCTACTCTTAGATATGCCTGTATTCACTCAACAAACAAGTTAAAGAGTACCGCTCTGATACCAATTGAGAGTCCAATAATAATCTAGAAGGGGGTTGAATAGATTATTACCGTTTAAAAATTTATTTTAGGCCTTTTGATTTTTTAGCAAATTAATTTGTGATGACAGAAATTAATATACAAGATAGTAAAAATTCAATCACACAATGCACAGAGATTTATCTGGTTCACAACATACATCCCGGGTATGTTGCTACGTCCAGTCTCAAGCTCCTCTCCAGGACTTGAGATCCTATTACTATCAGTAATAAATACTCCTTCAACAGGCGGAGAAGCCTTTACAAAGTTTTATAGACAAACTTACAACTATTACCAACTGACTATCTTGGACAGCAAGCTCTCAGCTCCTTCCTCAAGTTTAGTTGTACTTTTCTTTTGAGTTCAGTTTTACTTTATGATCTGATCTTGAAATGACTGCTTCTTCTTCACCTCACAAGTACACTAGAGACTCAACTCCCAGCTGACCTCTCTAAGACTCCGGTCTTGGTCAAAGACTTTACTCGTCTTTCTCACAGGTACTGATAAGTGCATATTATTCATTTATTTTTATTCCTTTATATCTAGTTTATTGCGTGTTTTATTGTGTATATGCACTTATTAGGTTATTTATTGATTTCAGGAGAATTCAAGGTCAAAAGTGGAAAAAGATGGAAAATTGGAGCTTAAAATACACATGGTGGCATTTTTGTAAATTCGAGGACTAGGGCTAGCGCCAGCAGCGCTAGGGCCAGCGCTAGCAGCACTACACACACCACCAGACACTGCACACCAGCGCTATTAGCGCCCAACACAGCGCCAGCAGCGCTACATCAGCGCCAACAGCGCTCAACCCTTCACAAACCAAGCGCCAGCAGCGCTAGGCACAACTTGAGCACACTGCATAGCAGCGCTAGCAGCGCTTGGGACAGCGCCAGCGGCGCTAGTTCGCATTCTTGAGTGCTAAAGGCCAGCTGAAGGAGGAAAAGGAAGTTGATTCGGAAGAGGATTCTATTCATTATGATCAGATAGTAAGAAGGAAACTCTAAGTAGGAACTTGAGGACTTATATATATATATTATTCTATTTTTCTAGAGAGGGATCTTGGCAACTATAATTGTAACTCTAATAGGAGGAGATTGAAGGCATGTCAGGCTAAAACTCTTACTTTCAGTTCTAAGGGATGTTGAATCTTTTTCATAATTAATGATTTAATCAGGTTTTATTTATTTATTCCTTCTTCCATGAGATTTATTCTGATAATCTGTTTTTAATTGATTATATGTTATCTAATCTTTTGATTTGATTTGGCCAATTGAATTAATTTGATTGATACCATCTGCTAGATTAAGATATAGTATTAAGTAAACGATATTATGTCTGATCATAGGTAGCAATTGATAGTATCTGATTGTGGACAAGCTTTTGGATATTATTAAGATTATTAGAAGGCAAGTTAAATAATTCCTGATTGTGCAATTGTTGCTTGGAATAACCTAATTCTCTCATTCTTTATGCTGCTGTTATATTAAATTTAGACTGATAGTTCTAGGTTATATGATAGTTAGAGTCTCTTGAGGCGATTGTCACATTAGATTTACACATAAGGAGAATTGGCGGATAATTAGCGATTGCGGTTATCTAGGGTTATTAGTCTCATTGAAGGATAAATATTGTTAAACTTGATTTTCCCATAATTGTGATAAGGTGATACTGAACTGAAGAACTGAAGCTTTTTATTCATTGATCATTCTTAATTACTTTTGTTAGTTTAGTGAATCAAACTCAAAAACCCCTCATTAATAGAAATAATAGGAATGTTAGAATAAGTAAAAGATTAATTCACTTCTCTGTGGGATCGATCCTTGCTTGTCATTATACTAAGTTTTGTGCTAGTAGAGTGTTAGTAAGGTATTAATTTTGGAGTGTAAAACGACAGCTCCCAAATTTTGGCGCCGTTGCCGGGAAAGTGTTATTTATCTTTATTTATTCTTCATTTTATTTTATTTTATTTTTGTTCATTATTGTAGTTTATGACACGATCCTCTCAATCCGGTGATTTGAATTTTGATCCAGAAATTGAGAAAACTGCACGCAGGCTAAGGAAAGAAGCTCGTCAAGCTCGAGGCATCACTGCAGAGTCAGACGAAATTCCATCACCGGGACTCAACATAGCACTTGAGTTACTGTCAAATACATCATCCACCGATTCAGAGAAGGAAGAAGAAATGGCGGTGCCAAATAACAACAGAACACTCAAAGAATTAGCCACTCCCAATCTTAATCAACAACCCTTGTGCATTGAATATCCTACTTTAACTGCTGCTTTTGAACTTAAATCGGAACTAATTCATCTTTTGCCTACTTTTCGTGGTCTCACAGGTGAAGATCCATACAAGCACTTGAAGGAATTCCATGTGGTGTGTTCCACCATGAAGCCACATGGAATAACAGAGGATCAAATCAAGCTAAGGGCATTTCCATTCTCATTGGGAGATCTAGCGAAGGACTGGCTGTACTATCTTCCTTCAGGGTCAATACAGTCATGGAATGACATGAAAAGGCTGTTCTTGGAGAAGTACTTTCCTGCTTCAAGAGTTTCCAACATCAGAAAGGAGATATGCGCCATTCGACAGTTCAACGGAGAGACACTGTATGAGTATTGGGAAAGATTTAAAAAACTGTGTTCCAGTTGTCCTCCCCATCAAATAGACGATCAACACATGATTCAGTACTTTTATGAGGGATTATTACCAATGGATCGGAGTATGATCGATGCTGCCAGTGGAGGAGCACTAGTAGATAAGACACCGGAGGCTGCAAGGACTCTAATTGCAAATATGGCTGCTAATTCTCAGCAATATGGGACAAGGAATAACCATGCACTTGCAAGAGTGAATGAGATGACCACGAGCAACCTTGAACAACAAATTTCTGATCTAACTGTGCTGGTTAAACAAATGGCTACAGGAAATACACCAGCAGCAAAAGTTTGTGGGATTTGCTTAATGACTGGTTGTAATGCCCGTGAATTTTGAACGTCCTTATTAATTAAATCTAATTTAATTTAATGAGTTAATGTTGTGTTCTATTTAAACCAACTTGGGTTAATTGGTGGGAGATGTATAAGATGTGTCTATACTTGTGTTGGCAGGTATGATATAATTATGGTTAAGAAATAACCATAGGTGAGTCAAGTGTAGGAATTTGTGTGTAATGACTAAAATGGCCAAGAGTGGTTAATAACCAAGGTAATCATGAAGGGGCAATAACCACTGTATATCCCAGTGGTTAATAACCAATGAAATGATGGCAGGATAATAACCATTGTGTTTAACCAATGTAATGATGGCAAGATAATAACCAATGTTTAATAACCAATGGAAAATGGCTAATAACTAATGGATAATTAAGATTTTGAGAAAAGACTATTTTAACCTTGAAGGAGGTTGGAAAATGACTAAATTACCCTTGAGGAAGTTGCTAGGAAACTTCCTATTATTGACGAATTGACCGAATTGCCCTTGCCTAGTCATGGTTAATGACTATGTTGCCCATGGTCTTTATTTTTCCTATAAATAGGGCCCTCACCAAAGATAATAGGGGTTGGCTCCCTTATTATTCATCTCCTAAGAGAGTTGAGAGCATTGAGAGCATTGGAAAGCATTTGAGAGCAAAAGAAAATATATTGAGTCACCAAGGAGTGAAGGAGACCTAGCTAGTTCATATCCTTTTTCGGATCATACTTGGAAGGAAGAGGAGAATAGCCACTAACTCTAGGTATACATCTTCATTCTCTCAAACCCTAGTTTTCTTGTTGATATTAAATGGCTAACATTTATTAGTGGTAGTCATTTATTTGTGTTGGGGTTTCTATGGCTTATTGGTTGGAGGTTGTGGAAGAAATGAAATATTTATAGATCTAGGTTTTTATTTTGCTAGATCTATGTTTTATTTTGCTAGATCTATGTTTTATTTTGCTAGATCTATGTTTTATTTTACTAGATCTACGTTTTATTTTGTTAGATCTATATTTTTTTCTAAAAGAATGCTTAACTCATGATCTTAAAACCTAGGTGATGATAAATAATGGTTTAGTATGTTTTATTAATAATATGTTGAAGTTTAAAAATATTTGTAGCAAGTTTAGGTGGTTTGATGGGCTAAAACATGTATACAATGATTTATTGGAGTACAAAACTTATTGACGAAAAATATTGATTTAAGTCATAAATATTTTGTTGTAATATTAGAAATATTTTTCTTAGCCATGGGGATTTTTTTTAGAATTTATAATGGAGATTTAAAACTTTCTTGATGGTATTAGAATTAATTGAATGTAAAAAAAAACAACCCCCTGGAAGGCTGCTGCTTGATAAGGGCTAAGACAGGCCGCGCATGGCGCGCGTCTTAGAAAAGGGGGCTGGCCGCGCATGGCGCGGCCAGCGTATTCCTTCAACCAGCGGCAGCCAAAACGGCGCCGTTTTGGCCAGGCAGGGAAGGCTCACGCGCAATGCGCGGGCGGGCGATCAGGCGGGGGAAATTACGGTTGTGCCCCTCCGTCCGAATTTCGTCTTATTTACCAAATTGCCATCGAGACTTGTTTTTATAAATATTAAATACTTAAAACCCTTACTATTATTATTATTTTTATAAAATAATAATAATAAAAATAATAGTCATATAAAATTTAATTTCTGGGATGTGCTATTATATTTTCCATATATACTAAATTAATTATTGTTTATTTATTATTAAATAATGATTAAGGATAATCAAGAATTGTAAATTTATCTATTTATTATTTGATTAACTTTAAATAATAAATAAATATAATTAGTTATTATTTATTATTAAATAATAACTAAAGATAATTCATACTTACTAATTAATTATTTATTATTTGATTTACTTTAAAAAATAAATAAACCTAATTAGTTATTATTTATTATTAAATAATAACTAAAGATAATTATTACTCACTAATTAATTATTTATTTTTTGATTAACCTTAAATAAATAAATAGACCTAATTAGTTATTATTTAGTATTAAATAATAACTAAAGATAATTCCTATTTACTAATTAATTATTTATTATTTGATTAACTTTAAATAATAAATAAACCTAATTAGTTATTATTTATTATTAAATAATAACTAAAGATAATTAGTACTCACTTATTAATTATTTATTATCTGATTAACATTAAATAATAAATAAACTTAATTAATTATTATTTAATCTTAAATAATAATTAAAGACAATTAAAAATTTATAATTCGATTATTATTTTAATTAATAATTAAATAATAAATGAATATAATTAGTTATTAATTACTATTAATAATAACTAAAGATAATTAATTAATTACTATTTAATAGTAATTAAGTGAAGATAGAGTTAATAAAATAGAGAGAGTTTAATAACCCATTAATTAAACAATCATAACAAATTGTTTAAGGGTTTAATAAATGAATATTACTTAAGAAAGAGTAATGTTAATTAATTTAACATTATAATAAATTGCTTAAAGGTTAACAAGTGATTATCACTTAAGGGAAACATGGTTAATTAATTAAACCATCAACCTAAGGATCAATTAAGTGTCTTATAGGATTTACGATAGTTTATGTGTGCTATGTGATTTGCTTAATTGTTAAATAAATAGCATAAGTAAGCGTATCGATATACAACTACGCAGTACTAATTGATAGCTCAACATTATCTATGTTAGGTTCTTCAAGGCCAAATAGTTAAAGCTAGAATTATTTGTAGCTGAGCAGACAGGCAAGTTCCTAACCTTAAACTTCTTACATTATTGCAAGTTTCCTAACTCAAACTCGAGTTATTATTTTCGAAGCATGTTAGTGAATAATTATTGTCGATTATTCACATCTATACTATTTATTGAGATTCGCACATTGTGCAATTGAATTCCTATCCTATTATGATTGAACCGTAAATTTAATTAAAGTTCTTTCAAGTATGAATTGTTTATGAGATCGATCTATGCTATTTGTATCAGCTAGATCCAGCATGTCTAAATTGGTTAAGACAATGGTATTTTAAAAGCTGTTCTTATTAAATTGTTGTGGTAAGAACTCTTGGCTGAGAAAAGGATAAACTTGTTTAAGGCATGATATCAATGCTGGTTATTAAGTGTTTATGCATAAATCACGGGGTATGAGAGGCTGATCCCCTCGATTACCAAAACTTTTAAGAGGTCCAGCTTACATGCTGAGAACCTTGGAAAAACGTCCTTGGTTATTTCAAACCACTCAGTAATTGTCATTCAATTATTCGAATATTCAACTATTGTTTATTAATTCAATGCTCCTCCACACTTTTATACTGTTGTTGAACATTGAAAGCGAAATTTCCTTCTATCATGATATATCTCTTTGTGTATATACTTGCTAAGCAAATTAGTTGCTTACCCTTGCTATATCATGATCTTTATTTCAGCTAAGGCAGAAACGTCTAGGGGAGACAAAGGAAAAGGGAAGGTGCAAGAGTAGATGCCCGTTAGTGCCTATGTACTGGCTATTTCCGAATGTGGTTTGATTAAGTGAACCCTTATTTGTATTAAGAGTACGTTTTGTGTTAAGGTTAAAGAACCTTGGGACCAGAATTGTAAGACTTTATTTCCATTCGATAAACAATGTATGTTTATTATTCCGCATTTAGTTAGATAGTATGTTTGTCGTCGAATTATCGTGAGCACCGAATTCGAGGTTTGGAAACCTGGATTTGGGGGCGTAACAGGTTGGTATCAGAGCTATAGGTTATAAATGTTAGGAATGAGAAACCTAGGTTATAACCTTAGTAGAAAACTCATATAGAGTATGTAGGTAAGGGGTTGAGGAGATTCATCGAGTTCTAGTTGTATCGAATAAAATATCATTTCATTTTATCAATGAATGTATTTTATTATGGTACTGATGTTGTTTATGGTGTGGTGTATTGTAGGATGTCGAACGAGAGTCAAGATAGGTAATCAGTGAACCAGGAACCCATAGAACCTAAGGTGATAGGAGAATTGCTGGCGAGGGACGCCGAGCTAGAGGTTAAGGCTGAACAATTAGAGGCGCAGAACCACATCCACCAGATTTCTGAACAGCAGTACAAGGACGCTGCTTATCAGGACCAGGCTGAGTTAGCCGAGTTGCGAGGGAGGCTGCTGCTAAGGGAGCTGCAGTTAGGACAATTGAAGGACGAGGTAAAGGCTAAGGATGCGAAGATAGTTGATTTGGAGCGAGCCTTAGACATCGTCTGGATGCAGTTCGACGCCAGATGGATGGATCTGTCCTCTAGTAGCAAGGGCAAGCGTTGAGTTGTATTCACCTTGTGTCCCTTAGAGGATAGTTGGAGGTGGGCCGTTATGCCTTGAGCAGTGAAGTTGGTACTACTTTTGATTTACTAGAGTTTGTATTAACCTTAGCAGGTGCGAGGTAGTTCGTATGTAGGATGTACTTCTATTTATGTAGGTAGAAAAATAATGGTTTAAGTAAATCCCATCTTTGGTTATTTTACTGAGATGGTAGCATTTATAGCAATATACCTGTGATAAACGTGTAAAACACTAAAGTTGGTATATGAATATAAATGCATTATTATGGTATGTGTTTGAGAATTTTACCTGGTTATTAAAACCGTTCAATTCAATAGTTATGTTAATTCAGTAAAACTGAATCGGTATTTTAGCAACTTAAATCACTAATCGGGTAAAAGTAGAATTCCCGAGGTTGGGTAATCTAGAGCTCCCACATGATGGTCATGCGATTGTTCGAGTACAATATTGTATTGCATGTTAAATACTTATATGTTACTAAAACCCGAGTAACGTGTTAGGACTTTGTTTAAACAGATAATGCCGCCCAGCAGACGAATCCTACGAAACCAAGGGGTCGAAGAGTCGGTTAACAATGCAGAGGGAAACTCAGCCAAACCCAATGCAAGACTTTATCAACATGATGGCCGAAGCTCTGCGGAATCAAACGACTACGGCAGGAAACCAGACGGGCAACCACTTAGCCAATTTTAAAAGATTTCAAGGCAGTAGGGCCGCCGGAGTTTAGGGGAACAGCGGACCCGATAGAGGCCCAGTCGTGGATAAAGGAGATTGAAAAGGCCTTTGTCATCGCTAGAGTCGCTGAGGAGCAGAAGACAGTTTTTGCTACTTACTTAATGAAAGGTGAGGCTAACTTCTGGTGGGAAGCCAATCAGAACAAAGCTGGAACTGGAGTCGTGGCGTGGGAAGCTTTCAAGACGTTGTTTTTCGAGAATTACTTTCCTGAGAGTACGCAGGCAAAAATGGAGATCAAGTTTCTAGAATTGAAGCAAGAAAATTTGTCAGTGTCGGAGTACGCTGCAAAATTCAATGAATTGGCTAGATTCGCCCCATATCAGGTGGATACTGAGGTGAGGAAGGCCAGGAGATTCAAGAATAGATTAAAGCCGTGGATCTACAGCAAGGTAGCGGTTTTGCAAATTACATCGTTCTCAACCTTGTTGGAGAAAGCTCTCATTGCTGAAGGTGGGAGTGAAGCGGTTTCGAAATATAATCGGGAAAGGAACAAAAAGAAGGTAGAAGGAGAAAATGTAAATGTTAGCGGTGGTGGCAACAACAGTAGGAAGCGTCAATGGAGCAGTGGGGGTAGCAATTCTGAAATCCAGCAAGGGAGCATACAACAGAAAAGGCCGGTATGTGGGAATTGCGGAAAGGGTCACTCGGGAGAGTGTATGAAGGGGAAGATGGTCTGTTATACCTGTGGACAAGAAGGGCATATCTCGCCCAATTGTCCTAAGGCGAAGAAGGGAGGTTGCTTCAATTGCGGAGAGATAGGACATCGGAGCAAGGAATGTCCCCGAAAGAGAAACATGGATGGCGGAAATGGCAATAGGGGCAACAACTCGAGAGCAACCAGTGGAGGACCAGCCCAGCCAAATAAGCCAACAGCAAGGACCTTCAACATGACAGTGCAAGATGCCGTGGCATCCAGGGAGGTGTGGTGTCAGGTATTATTCCAATCAACAACATAGATGCCTATGTGCTATTTGATTCGGGAGCTTCATGTTCTTTTGTTTCTGATGAATTTGCTCAAAGACTTAATTTACCTAATGAACTGTTAGAACACCCGATGAATGTAGAAGTAGCGAACAAAGAGATTATCCCCGTGAACTACATTTATAAGAATTGTTGTGCTGATGTGAGAGGGTTTAAGCTTAACGTGGACTTGTTGCCGATTCGTCTTGGAGAATTCGATGTAATCCTTGGGATGGATTGGTTAGCGAGCCACGGGGCGGTCATTGACTGTAAGAAAAAGTGCATACACCTGCAGACTCCGGGTAAGTCGAAGGTGGTGTTCTATGGTAGTAAATCGCCGAGACAATCTTGTTGTCTAACGATGATGCAAGCGAAGAGATTGCTTAAGAAGGGTTGTATAGGTTTATTTGGCTCACGTGGTAGATACTCGACGGGTCGAGGGGGAACTGAGTCAGATACCCGTTGTAAGGGAATTCGCTGATGTCTTCCCAGATGAACTTCCGGGACTGCCACCGGATAGGGAGATAGAATTTGCAATCGACTTGGTACCTGGAACGGCACCGATATCTAAGGCGCCTTACCGAATGGCACCAGTAGAGATGAAAGAACTGATGGTTCAACTCCAGGAACTGTTAGACAGGGGTTATATCAGGCCAAGCGTGTCACCATGGGGAGAGCCAGTTCTGTTCGTAAAGAAGAAGGATGGCTCGATGAGGCTTTATATCGACTACCGTGAGTTGAACAAAGTTACGATTAAGAATAGGTATCCGCTGCCCAGGATAGACGATCTGTTTGATCAACTCAAGGGAGCGAAATACTTTTCAAAGATCGATTTAAGGACGGGCTATCATCAACTAAGGGTGAGACGGGAGGATATCCCGAAGACGGCATTCAGGACTCGTTATGGACATTTCGAGTTTCTGGTTATGTCATTTGGCCTGACAAATGCACCAGCGGCATTCATGGATATGATGAACAGAGTGTTCAAGCAGTATTTGGACAAGTTCGTGGTAGTATTCATCGATGATATCTTGGTGTATTCAGTGTCAGAGGAAGAACATGCTGAACATCTAAGGATTGCCTTGGAGGCATTAAGAAGGGAGAAGCTATACGCGAAGTTTTCAAAGTGTGAATTTTGGTTGCAGAGGGTGCAGTTTCTTGGACACGTCATTGACAGTAATGGTGTTTCGGTAGACCCAGCAAAGGTGGAAGCCATTATCAACTGGGAGCAGCCGAAGACACCAACGGAGATCAGAAGTTTCCTAGGGTTAGCGGGATACTATCGGAGATTCATCCAGGATTTTTCGAAGATAGCATCACCGTTGACCAATCTGACTAGAAAGACGGTAAAGTTCGTCTGGACAGAGAAGTGCGAGGAGAGTTTTTTTGGAGTTGAAGAAGAGACTTAGCCAAGCACCAGTGTTGGCATTACCAGACGACACTGGAGGTTTTGTAGTATACAGTGATGCGTCACACAAGGGCCTTGGTTGTGTACTAATGCAGCACGGCAGTGTCATTGCGTACGCTTCACGCCAGCTGAAGGACTATGAGAAGGGATACCCGACTCATGATCTGGAATTAGCAGCAGTAGTGTTCGCCTTGAAGATTTGGAGGCACTACCTATATGGAGAGAAGTGCGAGATATATACAGATCACAAAAGTCTGAAATATATCTTCACTCAGAAGGAGCTGAATATGAGGCAGCGCCGATGGTTAGAATTAATCAAGGATTACGATTGTGAGATTCTGTACCATCCGGGCAAAGCAAATGTAGTGGCAGATGCCCTGAGTAGGAAAGGCAGAGAGAAGTTGATGAGGCTTACAACTCAGGCAGAGCTGATAAAGGACTTTGGACGCCTGGAACTGGAGGTTAAGTATCCAATGGAGACGGACGAAAAATTGTTCACCGTGACAGTGGGTCCGACTCTACTGGATAAGATAAAGGAGGCTCAAGAATTTGATGAAGAATGCATTGGCATTAAGAAGCAACTATCGGAAGGAAAAACGTTGAAGTTCAAGGTTGACAGCACGGGTCTGCTGAGATTCGAGGGAAGGATCTGGATACCCTATGTACCAGACTTAAGGGAAGAAATATTGCAGGAGGCCCATAATACGAGATTTTCGGTACATCCGGGTAGCACCAAGATGTATCAAGATCTTCGTCAACATTATTGGTGGCCGCATTTGAAAGGGGAAGTTGCGGAATTCGTCAGCCGGTGTTTAACTTGTCAGAGGGTCAAGGCAGAGCACCAACGGCCGCCGAGCGGATTGTTGCAGCCCTTAGAGATTCCCGAGTGGAAGTGGGAGCACATCACTATGGATTTTGTGGTAGGACTCCCGACAACACAAAAGGGTCTAGACGCCATCTGGGTGATCGTAGATCGGTTGACCAAGTCTGCCCATTTTCTACCGATCAAGATCAGGTACAAATTGGAGCAGTTGGCGAAACTCTACGTAAAGGAGATAGTATCGCGACATGGGGTGCCGGTTTCTATTGTATCTGACAGAGATCCGCGCTTCACGTCAAATTTTTGGAAAAGCCTACAGGAGAGACTGGGAACACAGTTGAGAATGAGTACGGCGTATCATCCTCAGACCGATGGTCAGAGCGAGCGAACTATTCAGACCTTAGAGGACATGCTCCGGGCAGTTGTGATGGACTTAGGTGGCAGCTGGGACGATCATTTGCCCTTGGTAGAGTTCGCTTACAACAATAGTTACCACGCTAGCATTGGTATGCCACCGTACGAAGCATTATATGGAAGGAAGTGTCGAACGCCGTTGTGTTGGAATGAAGTTGGTGAACGGAGATTGTTGGGACCAGAATTGGTACAACAAACCGTGGAAATCATTAAAGTAATAAGGCAGCGGTTAGTAGCGGCCCAGGATCGTCAGAAGAAGTATGCCGACTTACATCGTCAGAAGCGAGACTTTGAAGTTGACAGCTATGTATTTTTGAAGGTATCCCCCTGGAAAGGGAAGATCCGCTTTGGGAAGAAAGGCAAGCTGAGCCCTAGGTTCATAGGACCTTTTGAAATATTAAGAAAAATAGGCGAAGTGGCGTACGAGGTAGCATTACCTCCTGAACTTGAGCACATTCACAATGTATTTCATGTATCAGTGTTACGTCCATATAAGCCAGACTACAAGCATGTTATTTCCTATGAGCCAATTCAAGTCGAGAGGGACTTATCGTACGAGGAGGTTCCCGTCCAGATTCTCGATAGGAAGGAACAGAAGCTGAGAAACAAGACCATACATTCCGTCAAAGTTCTCTGGAGGAATCACGCCAGGTAGTCGAAGAAGCTACGTGGGAACTCGAAGAGAAAATGAAGGCGAATTATCCGTTCTTATTTGAGTAACCCTATTTTTGCAATTCCGAGGACGGAATTTTTATAAGGGGGGAGGGATGTAATGCCCGTGAATTTTGAACGTCCTTATTAATTAAATCTAATTTAATTTAATGAGTTAATGTTGTGTTCTATTTAAACCAACTTGGGTTAATTGGTGGGAGATGTATAAGATGTGTCTATACTTGTGTTGGCAGGTATGATATAATTATGGTTAAGAAATAACCATAGGTGAGTCAAGTGTAGGAATTTGTGTGTAATGACTAAAATGGCCAAGAGTGGTTAATAACCAAGGTAATCATGAAGGGGCAATAACCACTGTATATCCCAGTGGTTAATAACCAATGAAATGATGGCAGGATAATAACCATTGTGTTTAACCAATGTAATGATGGCAAGATAATAACCAATGTTTAATAACCAATGGAAAATGGCTAATAACTAATGGATAATTAAGATTTTGAGGGAAAAGACTATTTTAACCTTGAAGGAGGTTGGAAAATGACTAAATTACCCTTGAGGAAGTTGCTAGGAAACTTCCTATTATTGACGAATTGACCGAAATTGCCCTTGCCTAGTCATGGTTAATGACTATGTTGCCCATGGTCTTTATTTTTCCTATAAATAGGGCCCTCACCAAAGATAATAGGGGTTGGCTCCCTTATTATTCATCTCCTAAGAGAGTTGAGAGCATTGAGAGCATTGGAAAGCATTTGAGAGCAAAAGAAAATATATTGAGTCACCAAGGAGTGAAGGAGACCTAGCTAGTTCATATCCTTTTTCGGATCATACTTGGAAGGAAGAGGAGAATAGCCACTAACTCTAGGTATACATCTTCATTCTCTCAAACCCTAGTTTTCTTGTTGATATTAAATGGCTAACATTTATTAGTGGTAGTCATTTATTTGTGTTGGGGTTTCTATGGCTTATTGGTTGGAGGTTGTGGAAGAAATGAAATATTTATAGATCTAGGTTTTATTTTGCTAGATCTATGTTTTATTTTGCTAGATCTATGTTTTATTTTGCTAGATCTATGTTTTATTTTACTAGATCTACGTTTTATTTTGTTAGATCTATATTTTTTTCTAAAAGAATGCTTAACTCATGATCTTAAAACCTAGGTGATGATAAATAATGGTTTAGTATGTTTTATTAATAATATGTTGAAGTTTAAAAATATTTGTAGCAAGTTTAGGTGGTTTGATGGGCTAAAACATGTATACAATGATTTATTGGAGTACAAAACTTATTGACGAAAAATATTGATTTAAGTCATAAATATTTTGTTGTAATATTAGAAATATTTTTCTTAGCCATGGGGATTTTTTTTAGAATTTATAATGGAGATTTAAAACTTTCTTGATGGTATTAGAATTAATTGAATGTAAAAACAACCCCCTGGAAGGCTGCTGCTTGATAAGGGCTAAGACAGGCCGCGCATGGCGCGCGTCTTAGAAAAGGGGGCTGGCCGCGCATGGCGCGCCAGCGTATTCCTTCAACCAGCGGCAGCCAAACGGCGCCGTTTTGGCCAGGCAGGGAAGGCTCACGCGCAATGCGCGGGCGGGGTGCGATCAGGCGGGGGAAATTACGGTTGTGCCCCTCCGTCCGAATTTCGTCTTATTTACCAAATTGCCATCGAGACTTGTTTTTATAAATATTAAATACTTAAAACCCTTACTATTATTATTATTTTTATAAAATAATAATAATAAAATAATAGTCATATAAAATTTAATTTCTGGGATGTGCTATTATATTTTCCATATATACTAAATTAATTATTGTTTATTTATTATTAAATAATGATTAAGGATAATCAAGAATTGTAAATTTATCTATTTATTATTTGATTAACTTTAAATAATAAATAAATATAATTAGTTATTATTTATTATTAAATAATAACTAAAGATAATTCATACTTACTAATTAATTATTTATTATTTGATTTACTTTAAAAAATAAATAAACCTAATTAGTTATTATTTATTATTAAATAATAACTAAAGATAATTATTACTCACTAATTAATTATTTATTTTTTGATTAACCTTAAATAAATAAATAGACCTAATTAGTTATTATTTAGTATTAAATAATAACTAAAGATAATTCCTATTTACTAATTAATTATTTATTATTTGATTAACTTTAAATAATAAATAAACCTAATTAGTTATTATTTATTATTAAATAATAACTAAAGATAATTAGTACTCACTTATTAATTATTTATTATCTGATTAACATTAAATAATAAATAAACTTAATTAATTATTATTTAATCTTAAATAATAATTAAAGACAATTAAAAATTTATAATTCGATTATTATTTTAATTAATAATTAAATAATAAATGAATATAATTAGTTATTAATTACTATTAATAATAACTAAAGATAATTAATTAATTACTATTTAATAGTAATTAAGTGAAGATAGAGTTAATAAAATAGAGAGAGTTTAATAACCCATTAATTAAACAATCATAACAAATTGTTTAAGGGTTTAATAAATGAATATTACTTAAGAAAGAGTAATGTTAATTAATTTAACATTATAATAAATTGCTTAAAGGTTAACAAGTGATTATCACTTAAGGGAAACATGGTTAATTAATTAAACCATCAACCTAAGGATCAATTAAGTGTCTTATAGGATTTACGATAGTTTATGTGTGCTATGTGATTTGCTTAATTGTTAAATAAATAGCATAAGTAAGCGTATCGATATACAACTACGCAGTACTAATTGATAGCTCAACATTATCTATGTTAGGTTCTTCAAGGCCAAATAGTTAAAGCTAGAATTATTTGTAGCTGAGCAGACAGGCAAGTTCCTAACCTTAAACTTCTTACATTATTGCAAGTTTCCTAACTCAAACTCGAGTTATTATTTTCGAAGCATGTTAGTGAATAATTATTGTCGATTATTCACATCTATACTATTTATTGAGATTCGCACATTGTGCAATTGAATTCCTATCCTATTATGATTGAACCGTAAATTTAATTAAAGTTCTTTCAAGTATGAATTGTTTATGAGATCGATCTATGCTATTTGTATCAGCTAGATCCAGCATGTCTAAATTGGTTAAGACAATGGTATTTTAAAAGCTGTTCTTATTAAATTGTTGTGGTAAGAACTCTTGGCTGAGAAAAGGATAAACTTGTTTAAGGCATGATATCAATGCTGGTTATTAAGTGTTTATGCATAAATCACGGGGTATGAGAGGCTGATCCCCTCGATTACCAAAACTTTTAAGAGGTCCAGCTTACATGCTGAGAACCTTGGAAAACGTCCTTGGTTATTTCAAACCACTCAGTAATTGTCATTCAATTATTCGAATATTCAACTATTGTTTATTAATTCAATGCTCCTCCACACTTTTATACTGTTGTTGAACATTGAAAGCGAAATTTCCTTCTATCATGATATATCTCTTTGTGTATATACTTGCTAAGCAAATTAGTTGCTTACCCTTGCTATATCATGATCTTTATTTCAGCTAAGGCAGAAACGTCTAGGGGAGACAAAGGAAAAGGGAAGGTGCAAGAGTAGATGCCCGTTAGTGCCTATGTACTGGCTATTTCCGAATGTGGTTTGATTAAGTGAACCCTTATTTGTATTAAGAGTACGTTTTGTGTTAAGGTTAAAGAACCTTGGGACCAGAATTGTAAGACTTTATTTCCATTCGATAAACAATGTATGTTTATTATTCCGCATTTAGTTAGATAGTATGTTTGTCGTCGAATTATCGTGAGCACCGAATTCGAGGTTTGGAAACCTGGATTTGGGGGCGTCACACTGGTCATAGTACCGATTCTTGTCCAACATTGCAAGAGGAAGACACAACACAGCAAGCTAATGCGATGGGGAACTATCAGGCACAACCACAGCGGAAGTATGACCCGTACTCCAATACTTACAATCCAGGATGGAGGGATCATCCTAATTTTAGTTATGGAGGAAATAGGCCACCAGCGCAAGGTGTGTATCCGGTTAGACAACAAGGGTTCCCACAAGGCTCTCAACCAACTCAACCTCAATATCAACCTAGACAGACAGCTCCTGCAAATTCTGGAACATCTTTGGAAGACATGTTCAAGGCATTCATGAGTCAGACACAGCAGTTCCAGCAGGAAACGAAAAATTATGTTCAAGACTTGAGAAATCAGATAGGTCAACTTGCCACCACAGCGGGGAGGTTGGATTCGCAAGGTTCAGGAAAGTTGCCCTCCCAAACAATTGTCAATCCAAGGGAGAATGCTAGTGCGATTACACTAAGGAATGGGAAAGAGTTGGAAGGACCTAAGGTGGCTACAGAAATTGAAGCGGACAAAGATAAAGAGGAAACTGAGACACCAAGGAAAATTGTTACCCCATCTACTCCAGTTACAACCCCACCGTTGCCGTTTCCACCTAGAACCCACAAGACTTCAAAGAAGGAGGAAAATGAAAGGGAAATTTTGGAAACCTTCAGGAAGGTAGAGGTAAATATTCCTCTATTGGATGCCATCAAACAAGTGCCCAGGTATGCAAAGTTTTTGAAAGAATTGTGTACTAACAAAAGAAAATTGAAAGATGATGAAAAAATCACTGTAGGAGAGAATGTGTCAGCAGTGCTTCAAAGAAAAATGCCCCCTAAATGTAAAGATCCAGGAATGTTTACAATCCCATGCAGAATAGGTAGTACCAGATTTGAGAAAGCCATGCTAGATCTAGGAGCTTCAATAAATGTCATGCCATTGTCTGTATTTGCCTCTTTAAATCTAGGACCTTTGAAACAAACTGGTGTTATCATTCAACTTGCTGATCGTACTAACACTTATCCGCAAGGGGTAATTGAAGATGTCTTAGTGCAGGTTAATCAGCTAATATTTCCTGCAGATTTTTACATTGTGGATATGGAAGATGATAGATCTCCAAATCCTTCACATATCTTGTTAGGGCGGCCATTCTTGAAAACAGCAAGGACAATGATCGATGTACACAATGGGACCTTGACCATGGAATTTGATGGAGAGAAAATTCAGTTCAATATATATGATGCAATGAGGTACCCTAGTGATGTTAATCATGTTTTTGCCATTGATATCATTGATTCTATGGTGCAGGAATCTTTTGATCAAGTACATCGGGAAAGCTTGGAAATGGCCATTACTAACAACTTGGACATGGATAAAGAGGAAGAATTTGATCAGAATCAGGAATTGAAGAAAGTTGTGGCTGCATTGCACTCGTTGCCAAAATTCACAGATAAGTATGCAGTTCAATCAATTCAATTGCCTGTTTCTCATAAAAAACAGTTACCTTCTGTGGAGCAAGCTCCAATCTTAGAATTGAAACCCCTACCTGCTCACTTAAAATATGCATATTTAGGGACTAATGAAACGTTACCTGTGATTATTGCTAGCAATCTAACCAAAGTGCAGGAAGAGAAATTGTTGAGAGTCCTAAGGGACCATGTCACAGTGTTTGGTTGGACGATAGCAGATATCAAAGGCATAAGCCCCGCGATGTGCATGCATAGGATTCTTTTGGATGATGGAGCAAAGCCCACGAGAGAAGCACAACGAAGATTAAATCCACCCATGATGGAGGTAGTCAAGAAAGAGGTGATTAAATTGCTTGATGCATGCATAATCTACCCCATCTCCGACAGTCAGTGGGTGAGTCCGGTACAGGTAGTTCCGAAGAAGTCTGGAATAACTGTCATCACGAATGACAATAATGAGTTGGTGCCCACACGGATACAAACAGGATGGAGAGTGTGTATTGACTACAGAAAATTAAATGCTGTAACTCGAAAAGACCACTTTCCTCTTCCTTTTATTGATCAAATGCTAGAACGATTAGCGGGGCATACTTATTATTGCTTTCTAGATGGTTTTTCAGGATATAATCAGATCGTGATTGCACCCGAGGACCAGGAAAAGACCACATTCACGTGCCCATTTGGTACTTTTGCATACCGGAGGATGTCGTTTGGACTATGTAATGCGCCAGGTACTTTCCAGCGATGCATGGTAAGCATTTTTTCTGATCTTTTAGAAAGTTGCATCGAGGTCTTTATGGATGATTTCACAGTACATGGTGATTCTTTGGATTTGTGCTTGGAAAATCTAACGCGTGTGCTAGATAGATGCTTGGAAACTAACCTTGTTCTTAATTGGGAAAAGTGTCACTTTATGGTAGAACAGGGTATAGTGCTTGGTCATGTTGTGTCAGCTAAAGGTTTGGAGGTTGATAAAGCTAAGATAGATATTGTGTCTTCTTTGCCTTACCCCGCTAGTGTGCGGGAGATTCGCTCTTTTCTTGGACATGCAGGTTTCTATCGGCGATTTATCCAAAACTTCTCCAAAATAGCTCTGCCATTATGTAAATTGCTGCAAAAAGATGTGGAATTCCAGTTCGATGAAGTGTGCAAGGAGGCATTTGACATGCTGAAGAACCTATTGACTTCCGCACCTGTGATTCAACCGCCAAATTGGAATCTTCCCTTTGAAATAATGTGTGATGCAAGCAATTATGCAGTCAGAGCTGTTTTGGGCCAAAGAGTTGACAAAGCTGTCCATGCCATCTATTATGCCTCTAGAACATTGAATGCAGCTCAGATTAACTACTCGACAACTGAAAAAGAACTTTTATCTGTTGTTTTTGCTTTAGATAAATTTCGATCTTATTTGCTTGGCACTAAAGTTGTAGTTTATTCTGACCATGCAGCTCTCAGGTATTTGTTAACCAAGAAGGACTCTAAACCCAGGATTATCAGATGGATTCTGCTGTTGCAGGAATTTGACTTGGAAATCAAGGATAAGAAGGGAGCAGATAACTTGGTAGCAGATCACTTGAGTAGACTGGTGAGAGATGAGGAGGCACTACCATTGTATGATTCCTTTCCAGATGAGCGTCTCTTTTCTATTCAGGAGGAATTGCCGTGGTATGCTAATATTGTTAATTATTTGGCAAGTGCATTTATTCCCAATGAATTTTCTAAAAACCAGAAGGATAAGCTTAGGAGTGATGCTAGACATTATGTTTGGGATGATCCGTACCTGTGGAAATTTTGTGCTGATCAACTAATCCGTAGGTGTGTGCCTAATACCGAAACATTGTCTATTCTAAATTTTTGCCATTCCTATGCTTGTGAAGGTCATTTTGGACCCAAACGGACTGCTCATAAAGTTTTAGAAAGTGGTTTTTATTGGCCAACAATCTTTAGAGACTCATATCTATTTTGTAAATCATGCGAGAATTGTCAACGAACAGGTAACATATCACATAGAAATCAAATGCCACAAACTCCCATTTTAATTGTTGAGATTTTTGATGTTTGGGGTATTGATTTTATGGGACCTTTTCCTGTTTCTCATGGTAATGTTTACATTCTCTTGGCTGTTGACTATGTTTCTAAATGGGTGGAAGCTAAAGCCACCAGGACTGATGATTCTAAAGTTGTTGCAGATTTTGTCAAAACTAATATATTTGTCAGATTTGGAACTCCTCGAGCTATCATCAGCGATAGAGGAACTCACTTTTGCAACAGGATGCTAGCAGCACTTTTCCGGAAATATAATGTTTTGCATAAGATTTCTACATCTTATCATCCGCAAAGCAATGGTCAGGCTGAAGTATCCAACCGTGAAGTGAAATCGATTTTGGAGAAGGTTGTCAAGCCAAGCAGAAAAGATTGGAGTCTGCGGTTAGAAGATGCATTGTGGGCGTATAGAACTGCATACAAAACCCCCATTAGTATGTCTCCGTACAGATTGGTTTTTGGGAAGCCATGTCATTTACCCGTGGAATTAGAGCATAGAGCTTTTTGGGCGATCAAGCAATGTAATATGAGTTTGGATGACGCGGGAATGCATCGGAAGTTCCAGCTACAAGAATTGGAAGAGATGAGGAATGAAGCTTATGAGAGTTCTAGACTATACAAGAATAAAACAAAGGCCTTCCATGACAAGCAGATTTTGAGGAAAGATTTCACCGTTGGCCAACAAGTTCTCCTATTCAATTCGCGGCTGAAGTTATTTCCAGGTAAGTTGCGCTCTCGTTGGGAAGGTCCATTTGTTATTACTAATGTGTTCTCTCATGGTGCTATAGATATAAAGAATCCAAAGACAGGGAAAGTATTCAAGGTCAATGGACATAGGCTGAAACCTTTCCGTGAAGGATTTTCGATGGAGAGTGTGGAGATGATAGACTTAGTGAATCCAAGTTATGAGTGATTGCGGAGAATCGATGTCGGGCTAACGACGTTAACCAAATGCGCTGCTTGGGAGGCAACCCAAGACATCAGATTTGTTTTTCTATCCCTTTTTATTTCTTTATTTTTTATTTTTTTTTATTTATCTCGTCTTTGCATGATTGTCTTACATTGGGGACAATGTAAGGTTTGAGTGTAGGGGAAGGGTTTAGGTAGGATAGTATAGGGTTTAGGTAGGATAGTATAGGGTAGGTTTGCTTTAAATGTGAAAATCTGAGTTATTTTGAGTTGTTTTGTGAAAAATTTGTGCTTGGTCAAGTTTTCAAAGGTTTTTGGTTTTAGAATGAAAATTGATGCTAATTGATAGAATTTGTTTGATGCTGAATTAATTGATAAAAGATGATAATGAAGTTAGGACCCATAGTTGACTGATTTAGATTGAGTTGGTATTGCATGAGTACTTGAATGTGAGATACATGTTTACTTGACTGGGTTAGTTGTGGAGTTGACTATGTGCACTGCTTCCATGATTTAGAACTGTTTAACTGTTTATCTTGTTTCTAGGATCATGTGAAGACAAAATCAAGAATTGGAAATTAGAAAAATTGAGAGCAAGAAAAAAAATTGAGGAAAAAAAAAACATTTTGTCTCAAAAGGAAAACATGTGGTGGGTTGAGATGGAGCGTAAAACGCACTCACCCATAAACACATGCAATGAGATGGAGCGTAAAACGCACTCGTTGGTGAGAAGAAAAGTGAGATGGAGCATAAAATGCACTCGCTTGAGAAAAGAATGAGGAAGGTGAAATGGAGCATAAAATGCATTCACCTGAATGAAGAAAAAATGAATGGCAGGAAAAAAAAAACATGTTCTGGTTGTGAGTCAGTGTGCATGGTTGTTGTTCCATATAAACTGAGTTGAGTATCTGTGTTAATCATAGGAGCTGCTTATGTGGTTTCAATTTGATTTAGAGATGTTCAGTGGGGACTGATGGGATTATTGTTATGAATTGATTGATGATGTATAGAATGAATTTTTGTTGATTGGTGTTAGTATTCATGGATGCTAATTGAATTTGAACCTTTGGGAGCTTGGTTGAATAGAATTCAAATGATTCCATTATAACCTTTGTTTGAGTTTACACGAGGACGTGTAAAGACTAAGTGTGGGGGAATTTGATAAGTGCATATTATTCATTTATTTTTATTCCTTTATATCTAGTTTATTGCGTGTTTTATTGTGTATATGCACTTATTAGGTTATTTATTGATTTCAGGAGAATTCAAGGTCAAAAGTGGAAAAAGATGGAAAATTGGAGCTTAAAATACACATGGTGGCATTTTTGTAAATTCGAGGACTAGGGCTAGCGCCAGCAGCGCTAGGGCCAGCGCTAGCAGCGCTACACACACCACCAGACACTGCACACCAGCGCTATTAGCGCCCAACACAGCGCCAGCAGCGCTACATCAGCGCCAACAGCGCTCAACCCTTCACAAACCAAGCGCCAGCAGCGCTAGGCACAACTTGAGCACACTGCATAGCAGCGCTAGCAGCGCTTGGGACAGCGCCAGCGGCGCTAGTTCGCATTCTTGAGTGCTAAAGGCCAGCTGAAGGAGGAAAAGGAAGTTGATTCGGAAGAGGATTCTATTCATTATGATCAGATAGTAAGAAGGAAACTCTAAGTAGGAACTTGAGGACTTATATATATATTATTCTATTTTTCTAGAGAGGGATCTTGGCAACTATAATTGTAACTCTAATAGGAGGAGATTGAAGGCATGTCAGGCTAAAACTCTTACTTTCAGTTCTAAGGGATGTTGAATCTTTTTTATAATTAATGGTTTAATCAGGTTTTATTTATTTATTCCTTCTTGCATGAGATTTATTCTGATAATCTGTTTTTAATTGATTATATGTTATCTAATCTTTTGATTTGATTTGGCCAATTGAATTAATTTGATTGATACCATCTGCTAGATTAAGATATAGTATTAAGTAAACGATATTATGTCTGATCATAGGTAGCAATTGATAGTATCTGATTGTGGACAAGCTTTTGGATATTATTAAGATTATTAGAAGGCAAGTTAAATAATTCCTGATTGTGCAATTGTTGCTTGGAATAACCTAATTCTCTCATTCTTTATGCTGCTGTTATATTAAATCTAGACTGATAGTTCTAGGTTATATGATAGTTAGAGTCTCTTGAGGCGATTGTCACATTAGATTTACACATAAGGAGAATTGCGGATAATTAGCGATTGCGGTTATCTAGGGTTATTAGTCTCATTGAAGGATAAATATTGTTAAACTTGATTTTCCCATAATTGTGATAAGGTGATACTGAACTGAAGAACTGAAGCTTTTTATTCATTGATCATTCTTAATTACTTTTGTTAGTTTAGTGAATCAAACTCAAAAACCCCTCATTAATAGAAATAATAGGAATGTTAGAATAAGTAAAAGATTAATTCACTTCTCTGTGGGATCGATCCTTGCTTGTCATTATACTAAGTTTTGTGCTAGTAGAGTGTTAGTAAGGTATTAATTTTGGAGTGTAAAACGACAGCTCCCAGGTACATAAAATAAACTAACTCTCTCCTTTTTTCTTTTACAAATGATTAAAAGAAATGGACTTCTTGATTAAGCAGATAGCAATTAAAGATCAAGTAATTATATAAAAGTTCAACGACTTATATATATATGTAAAATGTGCTTCTGTGTAAGCAGATATGAAATTTATAGCTTAGTTATAAAAGTTGATATAACTTTTATACTTGTGTGAGGATGCTTCTTGATTGGGCAGATAGGTTAAATTAAGTGTAGATCAGAAATGCTTTTGTAACCACAGATAGATAGCTTTGATGCAAATATATAAAGAATAATTTATTCTTTATAATAAAGAATGTGTTTCTATGGTTTAAGAAATGTAAGCAAGTATGCAATTAAAGATCAAGTACTTGTAATCCCAAATATCAAGTTTAAATGAATCAGTTTTAATAATACTTGATATAGCAAATATTTGTCTCACTCAAATATATATTTTAAAGCATTTGATCTATGAAGTGAATACGCTAAATAAGGCCACTTAGGACTTTGAGTCCTCGTTCGGCTAATTCCCTCACTTAAGAGGAATATCTCCGCTATAGTCTCGATGTCTAAGTACTGACCAAATTTATAATTTTCACAATTGATATTTATATAAATATTTTCGATAGATTACTAAGAATCTCAAATACGGTTCGGATAATTCACTCTTTATTTAAGAGGAAAATCTCTGGGTCGTTTTGAAGATTAAGTATCTGCTTTACGATATTTATATAAATAATATCAATAAAAGGCCACTTAAGACTTTGAGTACTCGTTCGGCTAATTCTCTCACTTAAGAGGAATATCTCCGCTATAGTCTCGATGTTTAAGTACTGACTTTTTATTTGATAAATAGATGAAATATAGATATATATTTAATTGAGTATAACAATTTATATTTGTATATCTATAAGTTTAGACAAGTATGAGATAACACAGATAAAAGAAATTTTAATAACGTATCTCAAATACTTTGACCAATTTTTCTCTTCTGCAAATAATCAGAACTTTTGAGTAGAAGAGAGAGCGCTTTTTAGACTAAGAGAATGTAGGCAAGGAGAGTAAGCTTTTCTTTGATTTGTAAATTGGCAAATTGAAATGAAAGGAAAGCCTTCTATTTATAAAATTTCTGAGCTTGGGGTAAAAAGGTAATTTTGAGATTAATTTTTGAAATCGCCGGTCCGGATTATTTTGAAGCAAAACGGATGGTTCAGATTAAAAAGATGAAGTACTCGGTTTAAACATTAAAGGAAACAAGCTGATGGTTTTTCAACCCATGCTTGATTGTCCATTATCCAACCACTGATAATCAAAAATCAAATGTATTCCCAAGCTTTCATATAACCTACACACTCGGTCAAAGGCTATTAAGTCTTGGTCATTTTTTTTATATTAGCAGTACACATGCACACACATTATATATATAATATACACGGTATACATATATATAAATATATATGTATATCTTTTTGAAATGAATTTTGAGGATTTAGAATGAGAAAATCATTAAAAAGAAAATAGGAGTTCTCCTTGCCTTAGGAAATGTTAATGTATGAATTTATTCTTTTGTCACTTGATATTTAAATTATCAAGGTCAAGAAAAATGAATTCAATTTTGAGATGAAAAACATTTTTGGTCAAAGTAAGATAATTCAAAATCAATTATATAAAGTCCTATGGAGAGGATTTTACCCATTTTAATTATAATATTAATTTATTGTTATCATCAAAATATGACTAAAAGATGGAGACCTATCAAAGTCCTTCATATGTAAATGTTAAGTCCTGAATATGCTAGGAAACTCGCGTGATTGGCTGATTAGAATTAGAATGTCCGTTGCCCCATGCGAATTTGCTAGAATATAAATTGCCACATGAATTGATTAAACTTGGTCTTAAATTGAACTCCATTTTAAGCATCTTTGAATAAACTTCAGCCCAAATATTTAAAATCGCTTGATAAATCCTTGGGATTTGAGTTGAGTTATTAAGGTTTGATGTGAGCCTGATTAGGATTGTATAAAAAATAAGCTTTTCAGCAACCCGACCTAGCCCGACCTCGCCCATATTTGGCCTAAAAAGCAGCGCTGCCGCGCCCAAATGGCAGAAACCATGCTTTTCATTCTCCACACCAGCGCGGTCGCGCTCAAAATACACTTGGAACGGGTGTGGTCGTGCCTTATAATTTTCTGCTGCAACGTCTGTTGGTAAAATGGTAATAACGTTTGATCCAGGACCTATCAAATCGAAGATCTCGACGAGATCAATAAGTTTCATTTTTTGAGAATTTAGATATACCGGCTGGATCAAGGTCGAAATTGGGCTTCAAGTGGCTGCTATGTAAATTCAAACATGACAACTTCAAACTTTGATCTCTGTTGATATCAAGGCCATAACTCTCGCATCCGAACTCCGATTGGGATAATTCAAGATGTTCCGAAAAGCCAAAAAGTAGATCTACAATAGAATCCAAGTTCCAAACTAAGAACATGCATCCAACTTAGGTTAAAACCCCTGCAATCTTTCCTTCTTACATTTCCTTGCATATTTTACTCCAATAGATGTCCGGATTGCGTTTCCTTTCTTCTTCCTACAAAATAACATAAAAATACTATAAATACCTAATACTAATTTAAACTACTTAAGAACTCACAAATTATCAAGCCAAATATACTCAATTTGTAGGTATAAAACTCACTCATCAAATACCCTCAAACTTAAATCTTTACTTGTCCTCAAGCAAAACACTAAGAACAACTACTATAAAACTAATTCTAAATAGCAACTCACACGACTCGAATAATAAATCAATACAAAGTTGCATAATAGCCTCAAAGATTCACTTTAATGATAACTCAAAAAAAATTTCGAAAACATGCAAAGCCTAAAATTTCAACATAATTATCAATTCCAGAACTACTCATGATCCTTTAAATGCATGTGTGCACCCAAATGTTCAAACTAGTCATAACTCATATAAGATCATATAACCAAATACTCATAAAAGATTTTCAAAATCAACTCTAAAAACCTTCTTATCACATCAATCTCTATTAATAAGGACAAAACATAAAATTTAGAGGATCAAAATGATATTTAATACATTTAAGCACGCTTGAACCCTTCCCAAATAATTCAAAAATACAAAAAAAAATTCCTTTTATTTTTTTTCCTTTTTAGTGAATGCGTTTTACGCTTCATCTCACTTGTCATTAAACGAGTGCGTTTTATGCTCCATCTTGTTTTCTCTTGCACGAGTGCGTTTTACGCTCCATCTCGCGCCTGTGTTTGTGGGTGAGTACATTTTACGCTCCATCTCGACCCACCACATGATGCATTATTTCTACTTGGGAAAGTTCAAAAATTTCAAAATTTTCAATAATCCAAGATTTCCCCCAAACTTATGTGAGTGCCTAATTTTCACTTTGAATGATGCTCAAATAAGATTTCTCGAGTTTCAATGATATCTTTCACAAGCATTTAAACATATTAACTTTTTAAGCCCCAACAAGCTAAACATATGGATTTGTGATTTTAAGTGCAAAAGATCATAAACAATGTAAAACCAACTAATAAGTTGAACTATAGACTAAGCATACTTTTTAATTTTCCATGAGCTAAAAAAATTAATCACAATTTTTTTTATCCTTTGCCATAATCAAGTTCAATCAACTCATTGCTCATCTATCCTAAAACATACTATCTAAAATGCAAATCTAAAACATATATCAAGTACTAAATAAAACAAAAACATAGAACAACACCCCCAAACTTAAACTAGACATTGTCCTCAATGGCTAAGATAGGGAAAAGTAAAACAAAGGACTTTCCTGAGAAACGTGCTGATTGGCCAAGTCAGCGTCCTACTTGCCCGCTAGGTCGGAAGTGTAATCCATTTTGCGCGATACTTGGTGCCTGTAAACAATTGAAACAACTAAATTAAAATGCAATTAAATAAAAACTACATAAACTAAAATGCAGTCAACTAAAATAAAAACAAAAATTAAACTTGGGTTGTCTCCCAAGAAGCGCTTGTTTTAAAGTCTCAGCCTAACTTCTTCCTCTCTCTATCCAATTCCCCTTCGATAAGTGAGTAATCCTCCATCCATTAGTAGCAATGTAACATTTGAGGGCTTCGCTTCTGTAAGGGTCATTGTTTCAAATTCACCTAGCTTATTCTTTTAAGATAGAATTTCTTTTAAGAACTTCAAGTAGCTAGGCGTTTGCTCCATTGTGTTTGTGAAGGGATTATTGAATTGAAGTTTCTTAAACACAACTAGATCTTCATCAATCTTCTTATGGACCCCTTTCTCATCACACCATGGCTCCAAATTTATGCTAGCTCCTATGTCACATAGATCTTTACCGACGAAATGACTACCAATTGGGTAGGGGATTGCAAAACTACCCGGATCCTTAAACTTCGGTGGAGAAAGTATATGGGGCACTATCAAAATCGGCTTATCTGCGTTGGAACTCAAGGCTGGATCTTCTCTGACTGTATTTTCCTGGTCCCCACTATTCTTCTCCTCTTTTTTATCCATATCTTTTGGCACGTTTGGTTGCAGCTTTGGTGTGGGTAATCCATCAGTCTCGGGAACCATGTCGCTGGGCCATGCACCTTGATAGGCGTTGATAAGCTGTCCCATCTGGTTCTCAAGATTTTGAGCCAAAATCTCCTGACTATTCCTTATCTCCTCATTCGACGCTATGATCTTGGACAGAAGTTCCATTAAGTTAGACTCTTTTTCTTATTGAGGCGGAACTTGATCCTGAAATTCTGAAGTGTATGATTGGCTTGGAGAAAAGGTTTGGACTTGATTGTTATCGCTCTATGAAAAATCCGAATGATACCCCGAATCATTATGATAATAATCGTTGAAATAGTTATAATTATTGGGGTAGTCGCTAAAGTTGCCACCATACTTTACTGGCTTGAAACTGAAGCCGCATTGATGACTCGGATGATTTTCAACACAAATATCACAAATCACTGCTACACTTTGAATACAATGTGCTATTAAAGCGTCAAACTTCCTCGAAAGTGTCTCTATATGTGCTGACAATTCATTGAGTTCATAAATCCCTATCGCTATTGGCTGAGTCATTCTTGTATAAGGCCACTGATAGTCATAGTTGACCATGGTGTATCTGCGAAAAAAAATTAAACAGAAAAATTTAAATAGAAAAATACACGTTTAAATTAAGATCAATTTGATTGAAATTAATATCGGCAAAAATTATTAAATTAATTCTCCGGCAACGGCACTAAAAACTTGTTTGCCTAAATCTATACTAGCAAAATCCGCAAGTATACACAGTCTACAAGTAATAAAGCGATAAGAGAGTGTCAAACCCACAAATAATTATTTAATAATAATTACCAAGTACTAACTCTTAATCAAATTAATTTTATTTAAACAACTCGATAATAGTTGTTGTATTTTGAAAATAAAGTACTAAACTAACTAATCACTAAATACCAAGAATTGAATTCAGAATAAAAAGGCTTAAGATTACAATTTTCCTTAATATTTCACTTGAATTAATACACTTCTTGTTAAGTTATGTAAATTATTCCGGATTGTTAATCAAGAACTCATTAATATTTATAACATCTCTCGATGCATCATAAACAAATCAACTTAAATCTACAAAGGTTAGAATTAAGGTGAACACCCTATATAACTAATTCACTATATCTCTATGTGAATTACAATTAAAAAGGATTTAAAACACAGGTTCCCTATTAGATTACATGCGGTGTATGGGTATATTTCTATCCTAGACACAAATTATGAGTTCCGTCACTATGCAGAAAATACAATCACATGCTATTATGATCAGGTCTAAACCTATAATCCATCTCTCGAGTTCATATAGATTACCACGGTAATTGTTGATTAGACAATTAAGCAATTAATCTCAAATCATAATAGACAATCTGATAATAATCAACAAAAACTAACAAGGAAGCATATCAATAAAAGTTATGCAATAAGTTCCATTGTAATCTTAAAAAGAAATTAGTTCATAATTGAATTAAAATCCCTAATCCACAAGTAAACCATCATCCAAGAATTACAAAATAAAAAGATAAAAGAAGAAAGGAAAAAAAAAATTTGAAGCAATCCTTGATATCCTCCTTAGCCTCTTATCTTGATCTTTCTTCGTGATAATCTCTTGCTTCAAGCCTCCAATCCTTATTCAATTCTAGGGTTAGCAAAAATTAGCAAGATCCCCTTTATTATATGTCTCACATCATGTATTTATAGGTTCTAGTTAAAGTCCTAAACCAATTAGAAGTTACAATCCTTGTTCCATTCAGTTTGGATCAAAAATAAGCTTTTCAGCAACCCGACCTAGCGCGACCGCGCCAATATTTGGCCTAGAAAGCAGCGTTGCCACGCTCAAATGGCAGAAATCATGTTTTTCATTCTCCACACCAGCGCGGTCGCGCTCGAAATACACTTGTAACGGACGCGGTCGCGGCCGACAATTTTCGGCTGCAACGTTTGTTGGTAAAATAGTCATAACTTTTGATCTGGGAGGAGTTACGGGGCCTGTCACCTATCAAATCGAAGATCTCAACGAGATCTATAACTTTCATTTTTTGAGAATTTAGATATACCGGTTGGATCAAGGTCGAAATTGGGCTTCAAGTGGCTACTATGTACATTCAAACATGACAACTTCAAACTTTGATCTTCGTTGATATCAAGGCCATAACTCTCGCATCCGAACTCCGATTGGGACGATTTAAGATGTTTCGGAAAGCTAATACGTAGATCTATAATAAAATCAAAGTTCGAAACTAAGAACATGCATCCAACTTAGGTTAAAAGCCATGCAATCTTCCCTTCTTACATTTGCTTGCATATTTTACTCCAATAGATGTCCGGATTGCGTTTCTTTGCTTCTTCCTACAAAATAATATAAAAATACTATAAATACCTAATACTAATTTAAAATACTTAAGAACTCACAAATTATTAAGTCAAACATACTCAATTTGCAGGTATCAAAACTTACTCATCACGGGGCGCCAGACCATCAGATTTCCTGCACCTCTAGCGCGGGGCACACCCAAATTGGCCTAGGAGCAGCGCTAGGCGCGCCGAACGTTGGGGAGAGAGAGCTAATTTTGGTGTCATGATGTCCAAGTTGAGTTTTAATAGGATTTTGGATGCCTAATGTGTTAAGGTTTCTCGTAGGACTATAAATACTTGATTATAACTTGGATTTGAGAGACTTTTTAACTGTAAGAATTGGAGACTTTTTGACTGCAAGAATTGGAGACTTTGTGACTGCAAGCAATTGAAAGCCACCTAAAGGAAACTTGGATATTGAATTGGACAACAAGACAAGTCAGAGATTGAAGCTTAAGGAGATTGGAGATCCTTATTAGAGTTTTTCTTCTTATCTTTAATTCATTATCTGTACTTTGAATGTTATTTAAATTTGATAAGATGATTTGGTTTTAGGATTATGAACTAATTTCCCAATTAGGGATACAATGGAACCTTTTGCTATGCATTAATTTATTTATCTCTATTTACGCTATTGAGTTGTTTATCATATCTTGTGCTCAATTATGAATTATCTAACTAGCAGGTAATCTGATATCTTAGATGGAATTGAAAGAGAAAATTTAAGATTAGATCTAGATATGATAACGTATGAACTTGTTGATTCTTTCTAGAATAACATAACAATGTGTAGGATGAAAATACATATGTATCATGCGTAACTTGATTAGGAGTTTGTGCTTAATGAATCTATTTTAAGTGTCTGGCATGAAAATAGCAATATAACTTAAATAGGTCTTTTTGTTAATCATTGAAAGATGTTAATAAATTGATAGGCAATCATAGTTAACAATTCATTGGATTAATAAAGTGGAAATTGAATAAAGCGATTATTGCAACGTAATTGGGGAAATTATATTCCTAGACTTTAAATATCTGGTAATCAACTCTTGTAAATTTAGCTTAATTATAATTTTAATTAGTTTAATTTCAAAATTCAAAGTTGGTATTCGTTTAAATAAAAATGAATTGATAGCAATATGATAAATAGAGTAGTTATTAGTTCTTGTTCTCTGTGAGTTCGACATCCTTCTTATCTCTATATTACTTGATTGACCGTGTATACTTGCGCAAATTTGTCATTATATAAATCGGACAAGCGCCAGACCATCAGATTTCCTGCACCTCTAGCGCGGGGCGCACCCAAATTGGCCTAGAAGCAGCGCTGGGCGCGCTGGATGTCGGGGAGAGAGCTAATTTTGGTATCATAATGTCCAAGTTAAGTTGTAATAGGATTTTGGATGCCTAATGTGTTAGGGTTTCTCCTAGGACTATAAATACTTGATTATAACTTGGATTTGAAAGAGTTTTTGACTGTAAGAATTGGAGACTTTTTGACTGCAAGAATTGGAGACTTTGTGACTGCAAACAATTGAGAGCCACCTAAAGGAAACTTGGATATTGGATTGGACAACAAGACAAGTCAGAGATTGAAGTTTAAGGAGATTGGAGATCCTTACTAGAGTTTTTCTTCTTCACTTTAATTCATTATTTGTACTTTGAATGTTATTTAAATTTGATACGATGATTTTCTTTAGGATTATAAACTAATTTCCCAATTAAGGACACAATGGAACCTTTTGCTATGCATTAATTTATTTATTTCTATTTACACTTATTGATTCTATTGAGTTGTTTATCATATCTTGTGCTCAATTATTAATTGTCTAGCTAGCAGTTAATTTGATATCTTAGATGAAATTGAAAGAGAAAATCTAAGATTAGATCTGGATATGATAACGTATGAACTTGTTTATTCTTTCTAGAATAACATAACAGTGTGTAGGAGTTTGTGCTTAATGAATCTATTTTAAGTGTCTTGCATGAAAATAGCAATATAACTGAAATAGTTCTTTTTGTTAATCATTGAAAGATGTTAATAAATTGATAGGCAATCCTAGCTAACAATTCATAGGATTAATAAAGTGGAAATTGGATAAAACGATTATTGCAACGTAATTAGGGAAATTGTATTCCTAGACTTTAAATATCTGGTAATCAACTCTTGTTAATTTAGCTTAATTATAATTTTAATTAGTTTAATTTCAAAATTCAAAGTCAGTTAATTCTGGGCGCGCCCCGCGCTGGTCAATTTTCTACTACGACGTCCTTTGGTAAAACGTTCCTAACTTTTGATCCGGGAGGAGTTACGGGGTGTGCCACCTATCAAATCGAAGCTCTCGACGAGATCTACAATAAAAGCCAAGCCTCAAGCCAAGAAAACTTTCAAAATTGGTGTTAAAAGCCCTCCAATCTTTCTTGCATTTGTTTGTATATTGTATTCTAAAAGATGTCTGAAGTGCTTTTCCTTACTTATTCCTACAAAATAATATAGAAACACTATAAATACCTAATAATAACTTAAAATAATTAAGAACTCATAAATTATAAAACCAAGCGTACTCAATTCATAGGTATAAAACTCACTCATCACTTGAACGAATAGAAATGATAGCACCAAGTACGAAGTCAATTTGATGTTTAATTTTCAGAATAGGTGGTAAACCCTATGGAAGCTCCTCGAGAAACACATCAGCATAATCCTGCAAAAGAGATGCAACAACACTAGGCAACGAAGAGTTAATCTGGTTAGTATTTAAAAACGCCTCCTTATATCGAAGTATAATCATCAGCTGTTTAGAAATCAAAGCCCTCCTCACATCACTATTTTTCATAGATATTTATTTTTCTCTCTTCATCTTTCTTTTTCTCTCTTTCTTTTTCTCTTTTATTTTTTTCCTCATTATTTTTCTTTTCTTCACTCTCTTTTCTTTGTACATGATCTTTTTGTACATGTATTTGATCTTTATGCACTTACTTCGGTGTCATAGGACAAAGAGTGACTTTTTGCTGATTATGCATAAATGAATATTCGTTCGTAAAGCCATCATGCCTCACACGCTTGTCAAATTGTCATGGCCTCCTAAGTAACAAATGGACTGCCTACATTGAAACCACATTACACATCACTTCATCCACATATTTAGCAATAGTAAACGTAACCAATACCTGGTTAGTCACTTTTACATCGCCACTATCATTGAGCCACTGTAAATGATAAGGCTGAGGATGTCTGGTTGTGGACAACTCGATAACGACAAGGCTCCGATACTCAAGGATCCCTGATGTTAACCTTCAGGAGAGTTGTGTCAGCTTGCTTTTCGGCTTTGACATGTCACATCAGTCTGCTGCTTCACCAACCACATAAGTGATGTCACATCACCAAGCTAGCTGTTAGACACAAACATGCTCTGATCTTCGATTTCAACCAAGGATATTTGATAATGTCTAGGGTTCTTCAATCTACAATGCTCCTTATTGTCAGTCCTCTGACAGTCCTGACTTGCTTTACGAATTTGGTCGATCGTAGAGTTTCATGAAAAACGTAGAGTTTGAAATTGGTTTACTCAACGTTTGGTACTCTACGATCTGCTCTACGATTGATCGCTCTACGAGTAGAGACACACTCTACGATGTGCTCTTTATGATCTGTTCTACGATTGACTCTCTACGATCCTTTAGCAGACTCTGCGATCTTTCTTCACTGAACGATCTTTGAGTCACTCTGCGATTCATACTTCACTATACGATTTTTGAGTGAACTCTACGTTTTAACTGTAGGCTCTACAATCTTGACTTTACTCTGCGATCAAACACTTGATGCTCTACGAAAGTATAGCTTACTCTACGATCCTTACTAACATTACGAAATGCCAAAATAACTATATGATTGTTTAACTTGATTCTATGATCAAATCGATTCTATCATCAATACATCAACTCAATTCTTAAGATCAACCTAACAAGTTTGATCTTTCTATTCTAAGTCCTTGAACATCATATTATTATTAAGGACTTTACAAAAACTGCTGAACAAATATACTTTAATCATATCATCATCAAATTTATCATGCAGACTCTAACAGAAAGAGCTCTTAATATGATTTCAGAACTAAAAAGCATAAGGTTAGATCATGAAGAAATCAAAGTTGCAGCAAATGGAAGTAAAGAAAATGATGACCAAGGTCAGGTGGTTTTGGATTTATGAAGAGAAAGCCAATCATGAGAATCTTCAGAAAAAAATTCAAGTTCCAAGCCCACCAAATCTTCATGTTTTTGATCAATTCAATTATGGTAAGCTAAATTCTCTTTCTAAAAGTGATTTCTTATCTCTTAACTTGGTGGAAAACACAATGACTCTATGCACAAATAAAATAAAGATAGTTGATGCGTGCAATGTGTTTGATAAAATTTCTGAGAGAAGGGGATACATTACTGCCCTTAACCCAGATCCCCAATGGTTTTGATCAACTTACTCATGGTGAAACAATAGCGCAACTGGATCCTGCGACTATTAAGCTTAGGGATATAGTACTACTACAGAAAAATGAACAAGATCTACCTGTTTGTGTTCTTGATTTTAACATGTACTCAGTTGAGGGTAGGATGTTAGTTTCTATTATCAAAAATGGGCCATTGTTTGGAATACTAATGCCTTACGGGATTGAGGCGTGCAAAGTATTTGATGAAATATGTAGGAGTGTTTTAATTTCTGGCTATGCCGAGGAGGTTTGTGTGCGCGCTATGATTGATCTATACCAGCCGATGTACAATGACAGCAGAGGTGGTATCAGAATTCTATTATTTGAAGGAGCTCATGTCAACCTGACTACTGTCAGCCGCACTACACCATCAACAACTCCATTATGGCAATATCACTCTTGTAGGTCTTAAACAACCAACGACTGAAGTTAAACTAAATGAAGGAGGGGGTTCAATTATTCATATTGTTGATCATATGAATTTGGAGGCGAGGAGTTTGCCTAAAGTATTGCTTCCGTTGTACAAATCCTCTACAGTGCTTGCTCAAAAGACAACAATGGCGACTTTACACGAACTAAGGCAGATAGCTCATGAGGTTTATCAGTTTAGTGATACTTATTGGGGCCAACGACCTACAGCTTTATGAGCGTGTAGCCAGAGGTTGAGCAGGGGTTTTAACGAGGCTTTTAATTGGTTTACCGATGAGGGATGGTCGTTGATGGGAATATATGGCACAGATGATGTAACTGTCCTCGTGAACTCTTCTCTGGACAAATTAATGGGTTTAAATCTTACATTCACAAAAGGATTCTCATATAACAAATTAATGGATTCCAATGCACTGCAGGCTGTAAGTGATCACCAAATGCAGGAGCTTCAAAATAAACACCACATGGAGGCTTTTAGTTTGCAGGTTATAGCTACAGGGTATGACAGACAAGTAAATATTGTTGATTATGAAAATAATCTTGCTTCTAATATTCGAAATAACATGACCAATCCCATGAAAGCGCTACGTGGATTTATTCCTGTTGATGAACGCATGCGAGTGACTGATGCAAATGGGAAATCGGTTCCTCACTTGTATTGTAATGGTGATGCAAATGGAAAGTTAATGCTTGTTCATGCAGCAAGTGCATAAAAAATCTCCGTTGTTGAGCAAGTTACTAGGAGGGACCATGTGCTGAATCATTTAAGCATCCCAATAATGTGTTTTAGTCACCCGAAAATCAGCATGGTTGTAGCCAAGACTAGCTTCAAGACTAACACAAAAGCCCTCGCTGAAAATGAATTGGAGGGAATTGCTAAGTTAATTTATATACCAGACAATGGAGAGATCCTTGGAGTTCATATCTTTGCGTTGCATGCTGCTAACCTCATACATGAATCATCTAATGCAATAGCTTTGAGAACAAGTATACATAAAGACATGATTTACTTTCATCTATTCCATAAAATGACAACTTTCATAAATTTCTCCAAATTTCTCTGTATTTTGCTTGATGCCTATTATCTTCAAAGGGAAACTATATTAAAGTACTTTCAAGCTGTGTACAAGCTGGCCATGAATATTGGGCGCAAGTTGATCTCAAGTATGGGTTTGGCCAAATTACAGGATGATGAAAATGTTGGAGGACTAGAAGATATGGACAAAAATTCCGGCGCTTCGCATTTACGGGCAACATACATAAACATCATGGAATCGCTCAATACAAACAATGAGAACATTTACGAGAGGAATGAAGTAGCAGCATGTAATCATGCTTTATTTGCAACTGGGTATGGATTAGAAAATGGTTTAGTGTGGCTTGTTCCTGTTGCTAAGATAGTTACCTGCTTAAATGAAGACTTTCATATGGTAAGTGAAATTTTAAAGGGTTATGGTCCTCTCAACTAGTTTTGGAAGGTGGGAATGTATCACCATAACGTGTTGTTTTTCTTTACCTCGAGAAGTCTGGTGATGTGAAAAACAAATTTATACCAAGTGGACTAACCAATAGAGAAGGCTTGAGCCTATGGGTGGATACTACGTTCATTGGAATTCGAAGACACGGACAAGGTGCCATTGTTGCGATGTTTGTGAAAGGTGGTGATCAGGGTCATATGGTTGGTTATGCCACTGATGAGACCCCCGAGTGGACGCCCCTCAGCCATGTTCTTGCTACCAAACTTGGAGTTCGCCTAGCTGAAGCTTGTACGAATGCTACATGTACATGGCTAAGGCTTGATGGCAAAACTCAAGTGACTGTTGGGTACCAGAATGACAGTGGTGTCATGGTCCCCATTTGTGTGCACATTATTCTGATCTTCATCCAGCTTGATGAGACTATTACAAATGATGAGATTGTTGTTGATCTTAAGGAGCATATCATTAAACCTGTTGTTCTTGAGGATTATCTGGATGAGAATACCATTTTTCACTTGAACCCGTCTTGCTACTTTGTCATCGGTGCTACTAAGGATGTTGACGTGTAGAACCATATATTGCCAAATTACACATTTTTTTGCCAAATACCTAATACTCTAGTATAGCTGGTATTTGTTGTTTTTATATTTTCAGTCTCTTGTTTGTGATAAACCCCACCCTTGAAGGCAAATGTGTTTTTGAGGAACAGGAAATGTAAGGAATAAATAGGAATATAGAAATAAATATAGGATTAGTGAGGGCATAGTGGTAATAATGGTATTCTAAGTAGATATATAGCTAAGTTGTAATTCTATTTGGAATTAGTGAATGATAATGTGAAGTTTCTCTTTCCCTCTCTATGATTTTCTCTCCCAATTTCCAGTCTATCTTCTTCTTCCCCAAATTCTTTCTTAATTTTTCTCAAAATTCTTGTTCTACTTCTCTATTCCTTACACCAATCTCCCTCTTCCTGTTCCAAATCAGAATACTCCATTTCAGATGATGACGAAACAGAGAAAAGAAAACATGAAAAAGAGGGAAAATGTATACTCTCCTTAATGTTATTAGTGAAACAACCTTGAAACTATGGCGATGATAATCTTGTATTGGGATACTTAATATTTCATTTGTTTACGTGCTACTTTTTGATAGGAGATGCTTAGACGATATCAATGAAATTGCATGGTATTCTTCAATATGGAAAATGAGTATTTTGACTTGGAACAGGAAGAGGGAGATTGGTGTAATTGGGCGTAACTGAGGTTTTATTTTATTTAATTTAATTTTTTTATGCCTGGGTCTTTTTATTTGTTAATAAAAAAAATTAGTCAATTGATATTAACAATGTATTAAAGATGGGCACAAGACAATATATATTATGTTGCCAATTCAACCCTTTAACCCTCTTCGAAAGACAAACTCGTCTTTCAATTCACCAAGCAGCTTCGAAGCCATTTATATGTCATCCAAATTATCACCAGACCATTACTATCATCTTCAATATGTAAGCAACCCATTTTCAAATGGCAATACCATTACTAAAGCTTCAATATGTAATGGTATCCCGTATCCGGACAAATGTTGCATAGCCCAAATACCAAGTAGTTTCAATATGTAGTGGCCATTTCCTTTTCAAATGCAGTCGTCTAAACTGAAGCTATCCAGATCCACAACCATTACTAACTGAAGCTATCCAGACCATTACTGCAACCACCTCTGTACCCCTGCCATTAACCTCATCTCGCGCCGCCACTATCTCATCCCGCCATCAAAATTAATGACTTATTTTATTATAATTGAAAATCATTTTGCTAGTTTGCTTCAACCGCCAGAAAAGCGAAGAAAGATGAATATCCTACCAATTATATAAACTTATGGGGTGAGATTATTAGATAATTGAAATTAAGATGTTTGATTCCAAATTGAGGATGAAATCAAGATGTTTGATTCTAATCCGAAAGACTCATGTAGTATGTAATCGAACAAATTAAGACCCAATTTGCTAGTGTGACTTCACCTCCACATCCAGCCGTCAATGGTACGAAATTAAAGAATGTGGGAACACGAAGAAGATAAGGAACAGACTCTTTGTTCTTCGCCGGATTCTATTAGTTGTACCCCTATTTTAATAAAAAGGGCTAAATTGTCTAAAAATTAAACATTGCTATGTGCCCATCTTTAATACCCTGTTAATATCAATTGTAAAAAATTATCATAAAAAATTATAACATAACATAATCTGTGTCAGAATAAAAGATGAAACACTATTAGAGACGGCTGATCCCAACTCCCTCTACAGTTCCAATCGTAATTAAATTTTGGAGTTACTTACTTCTTGACCCTCTAAAAAAAATTATCGATTAACAAAATAATAATTATAATATCTAATATCTACCTCACCTTACACATCACTTTCTTTCTCCTCTCCACTTGTTTCCTTAATTTCCCAACTCCATTAAGAATCAGCAAGTATAAGTTTTCTTATTTTTCAATCTCATCACCCCTCTCTCTCTCTTCAAACCTGTAAAAAAAAAATATACTCCCACTGTTCATAACAATAGTAATTTTAGAAAAGCAAATATTTTAATTTATTTGTTGTTTATTCTCTATTTTGTACTACTAGTTCCCAACTTCGATAAAGGGGTAATGAATTTGTGATAGAATTAATTGATTTTCTTAACATGAACTAAAACAACTATTATCATGAAATGAAAAGAGTACTACCCATCTCCACGAATCACAACAATAACATTCAATCCTCCATCAAGCAGATCTTATCAATATCCATACTTCAAAAATGAAATGTTGAGTTGTACACATCCGTCATCGTTCCTCTTTTAACAGCAATTAAGGAAATTAGAGAGCATAAGCCAAATAAACAATTATGATATAAAATTAAAAATTACTTTAGTGAATAGAAAAGGTTACAATGATGTAAGACCATATACAAGATGAGTCTAGATCAGCTATCTCAAATAGTGTCTTATTCGCTGTCCAACAAAGAAATTGTGTTATGTGACATGAAAAAAGAAAAAGAAACTCCAATTAAGCTAGCTAAAATATCCCAAATTTCATTCTTTCATCTTTCTGTTACGAGTAAATCCAAAACTTAATCATTCTGTATATATTTTATTTAAAATCCTATTAAAAAAAACACTAACGCATGCTTTCAGAAAGCCACGGAAGTATAGACATCTATAAGGAATTCAAGCAACTGATCTGTTTAAATTGAAAAGCTGCAATGCATCACAGCCAAACACAATCATGGCTGTATTCAAAACTGGTCATTCAGTTCAAAACAAAACAAACCGAAAGTCCCAACCATGTACCAGAAATTTCCCACCAAACTTCTCTTTTCACTACTTTGATGCCCTACAACACCACCACCACCAGAGCAAAACTCCCTAGATTTGTTCAACAAGTTATAGTCTATAAGAGAAGTTCAGGCTTGATCTTCTAAGCCTGAAAAAGAAAAGAACTGGTCCTCGAAGCCTTGTGGGCTGAAGATAATGCGTAGAGGTTTGAAAAATGCCGATCATCACGCTTTTCTTACATTATGCTGCCCAGCTTGTCAAACCTTTGTGCAATGTTATGATGGTTTTGACCTTCGAAGACCTCAACTAGTGAATGTATTGCTTTACATATTACCTCTTTCTTTTGGTTCCTGGTGGAATTATGTTCTGCCTCTGGTCTACTACTTGCCTCCTCAAGAGATGAGCATAGCACCTTAAGCCAGTCCTCAAGAAATGAAGATTTCTATAGATAAATTAAAACAATAATAAGTATACAAACAAAGACAAAATGCTCTAAAATGCAAACTCAGAATCTGGGGATGTGCTAAATTACAGAGTTCAAAACCAGATATACATGTTTTTCAGTTTTTGGTCATACGTGCAGGTAGAGAGAAAAAATTAGGAGTGTTAACCATTTGAATGAAGCCTTACAGAAGCAAAAGTAGCAGCATTAGCATCAAACTGTAATTTGTCTAACGTAAATTATAAGCAAATGTCCATAAAAGATAATTTAGCTACATTCTTCAAGATATCCAAAACTATCAGGTGCTTACTTTGACGAGAAAATCATGTATAGGTTGATGATCAGTACTTGAAGCGAGGCCAAGTAAATGCAGCATAGTTGAGGTTAGCTGTAACAAACAAATATAAAAATTCAAAAGTAAATCAGAATAATAAAGAATGAAAGCAAGCAAAATTTGTGTTTTACTTTGCTTCTTTTCTTACTTTAATAATAAAAAATTGACAAAAGTAATGAAAACAAAACAAGACAAGTTCATCAGAAAATGATTTCTAAAATTCATGTAAATACGAACCATAAAAACTGTTTTATTTTATTTTTATATTTCCTGGATTTTCATGGCAAAGTTCAATAAGTCAGAATCTCACAACTTATGGTTTAAACTTGAAACCTTATCAAATCACAGTCCAAATACATGCTAAATTTTCAAGTGAAATTACAAACTCTCATCCTTCCATCAATGTCTTGTTGTGTTTTTGGGTTGACCAAATACAACAAAGGAATTTCAACAATGAAATCTACTTTAAAGTACTTGGTTCACAAATGCCTGTCGCCTCAAAAATCTTGTTAGAAGCTAAGTGTATGTGTGTGCTGTGTATGTTACTTGAGTGCTGTTAGCACTGAGGAAAACATGCTCCATGTTTCCTCCTCCACTAGCTCAACTTCTGTATATAAATGTAGCTACCATCAATGAAAGAAAATAAGAAAGAGTACATATTTATTCTGGCTTTCTTCATGGTATCAGAGCCTACTGCCTTATAATTTTTTTTGCAGTTAATTTTTTCTTCCTTGTTCCTCCCTTCCGCGTCGCTGCTGTCCATTCAATCCATCAGAAAGCTAGCCCAACAGTTATATATTGAAAAATTGACATCATATTTAGCATACCTGTTGCCGGGCGACCTCGTCGGAACCTTCAACTTTCCGACCCACCGCCGCACGCGCCGCCACGCGCCGACCAGTCGCCGGAGCGCCGACGCCACGCGCCGGCGCGTGAGGCAGATTCCGGCAGCCATTTCCGACTCGGCTTCTCACAGTTTGGTCGCCTCCTCCTCCTCTTTCCATCCATGTTGGTCTCCTAGAGCAAATATCAGGTTTGCTTGGATTTGGCTTATTTTTTGGTTCGGTTGGCTTGTTTCTCTCACTGCTATCACATGCAACTTGAACCCTGGGACTCTCTGGCATATATGTTAGGTCACCATTACTGATATATCTATTTGGCTTATTTGTATTACCAAAGTACTATTTGGTCTTGACCCATACATATACTGCTATATATATATATATATATATATATATATATACTGCTATTCTTACTGGTTGGCCTATTCTGCTGCATTCGTACTATTTGACACCAACTACTGCTATCAGTGTTAAGCTAGTACCAATTTAAACCCTCGGATTTTTTTTTGGAGCCTGGATACTATCTTTGTTGTTAAATTCCTTGGATAAATTGTTGCTCCTATTATATCACCATGGCAGAATCTGGGCCTATTATCGAAACCAATAAGGGACAAATGATTAGAAATCATCATCTCAATTCCGCTTTGGTTCTTAGTCCATTTAAATTGGATGGAAACAATTATCTTGCCTGGTCTCAAGCATGTCGTATGTCCATTGAAGCAAATCGAATGCAACACTTTATCACTAGTACAAACACCATGCCTGTGCAAGCAGGTACTGCCCAAGAAGAATGGAAATCTGATAACTCCATGGTAAAAACATGGATTTTTAACTCAATGGAACCTAGTCTAAGGAGTAGTTACATGTTCTTAGACACTGCATATGCACTTTGGGAAGCTATCTCTCAAACATTCTCTATCTCTGGTGATATGTCTAAAGCCTATGATATTCGTAAACGAATCCGTGAGTTGGGCCAAGGAGAGAAATCTGTGGCACAATATTTTGCAGAGATTAATGCACTTTGGCAGGAGCTTGATCATTATCGGGTTTTCTCAGCTAAATGTCCGGAAAATGCAGCAGCTTATCAAAAGTTTATTAATGAAGATAGAGTTGTGGATTTTTTGGCTGGTTTGAATATAGAGTTTGATCAAGTTCGAGCTCAACTGCTTGGTCAGACACCTTTTCCATCCCTGAGAGAGGCTCATGCTAGAGTCCAGCAAGAGGAAAGTAGACAACGAGTGATGATACTAAAAGCTAATCCTATTGACCGATCAGCCTTGATTGCCTCGTATCCTAAACCTGGCTTTCCCATTTCCTCTCCGATTGAGAAGGAGTCCCGTGAATGTGATTATTGTGGGGGGAAGAATCATACCCGGGATCGCTGCTTTAAGCTCCATGGTCGTCCTAGAGGACGTGGAGGTCGGTCTGGTCCTGGTCGTGGTCGTGGATCCCATGCCTACATGTCTGCTCCACCTTCTGCTAATGTATCTGGCACTGCAGACACTACTATGACACTTACTCCTGAGGAAATCTTAGCCTTTCGGAACCTCTATTCCAAACCTACTTCCTCTCATTATGCCCAAACAGGTATACCTCCTTGTGCTTTTCATGTTTCACGGACTAGCCCTAGTTGGATTATAGACACAGGTGCCTCCGAGCATATGACAGGGTCTTCTAACCTGTTTACTTCATACACACCCCGCTCTGGAAAAGACAAAGTTCGAGTTGCTGATGGCTCCATGTCTCCTATCTCCGGGAGTGGTTCTGTAGTTTGTACCTCTTCATTAACATTATCATCTGTTCTCCATATTCCTTCCTTCACTGCAAATTTACTATCTGTTCAACGTCTTTCTGAATCTATGCACTGTTCCGTAACCTTTTTTCCCAATCATTGTATTTTTCAGGACTTGGTGACGGGGCAGAAGATTGGCAGTGGTAGTGCAGTTAATGGTCTCTATTATTTAGATGTTCCCTCATCTAATATGATCTCCACTCAGGCTCATCACTCTATTTCAGACTCCAGCTTAACCTCCCTCCACCAATGGCATCGTCGTTTGGGTCATCCTTCTTTTTCAGTATTAGAGTCTTTATTTCCATCTTTAGTTAAAGGATGTAACAAAACTCAGTTCTTGTGTGAACCATGTGAATTCGGTAAACACAAACGTTCGACTTCGACTTATTCTGCTATTAACAGTCGTCATTCTGAGTCTTTTGCTATTATCCATACTGATGTATGGGGCCCTTCTCGGGTTGTTTCTCGTTCTGGTTTTAGGTGGTTTGTTAGCTTTATTGATTGTCATTCTCGTGTCACTTGGATTTACCTTTTGCGTTCCAAAAATGAAGTTTTTGATTGCTTTCAGGACTTTCATAAAATGATTCAAACTCAATTTAACGCTAAAGTCAAAATTCTCCATAGTGATAACGGTCGTGAATACAGTAATAATCACGTTTTTGAATCATACCTCTCCCAACATGGCATCATTCTTCAAACCTCCTGTGTCAAAACCCCAGAACAAAATGGAGTAGCAGAAAGAAAAAATAGACACCTACTAGAAGTTGCCCGCACTCTTATGTTTACAATGAAAACTCCTAAATTTTTATGGGGTGATGCGGTTCTGACTGCGGCTTTCCTTATCAACCGCCTTCCTTCTAGAAGTCTTGGAAACAAAAGTCCTATCTCCTTTCTCCAGCACATAACCACCCCTTCCCCCTCACCACGAGTTTTTGGATGTGTGTGTTATGTTCATGATAAATCTCCCACTCGGGGTAAATTGGATCCCAAAGCCCTTCGATGTGTTTTCATTGGTTATTCCCCAACCCAAAAAGGTTATAAATGTTATCATCCTCCTTCTCACAAAGTGTTTGTCACTCGGGATGTAACTTTTTGGGAATCTGAACCTTTTTATTCTTCTTCACCATCTCCTCAGGGGGAGGATGTTATTGATGAGGAGACGTCTTTTGAATCTGGTATTACAAGTACTATACCATCTTCTACTCCTGTTGATTCTGATAATGCTACACAGGGGGAGTTACAGTTACATGTGTCATCTTCCTCTACTCCTGTTGTTGTTCCTGATAATGCTACACAGGGGGAGTTACAGTTACAGTCTGAATCCGAGCCTGAGTTGAGGACCTATACTCGAAAAGGGAAGAATAAGGTCACCATTGCTGCACCACTACACCAACCTTGCCCTGAACCGAGTCTTGGTAATACTAATGGTATGAATCCTGATCCTATTTGTTCTTCAGATGAAACTGACATTCCTATTGCTCTTAGAAAAGGTGTCAGGTCTTGTACACAACATCCTATCTCGCATTTTGTTTCATATGATAAATTATCTGCATCCTACCATTCCTTTGTTTCTTCCTTGTCCTCTATATCTATTCCTCAGGGTGGAAAGAAGCAATTAGCAACAAAGACTGGAAACATGCTATGATAGAAGAAATGAATGCCCTAAAAAAGAATGATACTTGGGAACTAGTTACTCTTCCTTATGGGAAAAGACCAGTTGGTTGCAAATGGGTATATACAGTGAAACAAAAGGCAGATGGGACAGTTGAAAGACTCAAAGCCAGGCTAGTTGCAAAAGGGTACACTCAGACTCACGGGATTGATTACCAGGAGACTTTTGCTCCCGTGGCAAAAATGAACTCTGTTCGTACCATAATCTCATGTGCAGTACACTTTGGCTGGGATATTCAGCAATTGGATGTGAAAAATGCATTTCTTCATGGTGATCTAGAAGAAGAGGTATACATGGAAATACCCTCTGGTTTTGCCTCATCTGTCACCAAAGGTAAGGTTTGTAGACTGCGAAAGGCTTTATACGGATTGAAGCAATCTCCTCGAGCCTGGTTTGGTAGATTCCACAAAGCAATGATAAAACTTGGATACAAACAGAGTCGAGCAGATCACACTCTATTTGTCAAACAAATAAATGGTAAAACTGTCATCCTTATTGTTTATGTTGATGACATTGTAGTGACAGGGGATAATAAAGAAGAGATAGTCAAACTCAAGGCAAGCCTGACTAAAGAGTTTGAAATCAAAGATCTGGGCACCTTGAAATATTTCCTTGGTATTGAAGTTGCAAGATCTTCCAGTGGAATTTTTCTATCTCAACGAAAGTATGTTCTTGATCTCTTAACAGAAACTGGCATGCTAGGGTGTAAACCTGCTGATTCTCCTATTGAAGTTAATCATCATCTAGAAGGAGGCACAGGACCTACGGTTGATAGAGAAAGATATCAACGTCTAGTGGGACGACTGATATACCTGTCTCATACTAGACCCGATATATCTTATGCCGTGGGTATAGTCAGCCAATATATGCATGATCCTCGACAAAGTCATATGGAAACCGTTTACAGAATAGTGAGGTATCTCAAGTCTGCACCCGGTAAAGGTCTATTGTTTGCACCACATGGTCATATGAGAGTCGAAGCTTTTTCCGACTCAGATTGGGCTGGCTCTATAGAGGATCGTCGATCTACATCAGGCTACTGCTCATTTGTTGGAGGTAATCTTGTCACTTGGCGTAGTAAGAAACAGTCTGTTGTGGCAAGATCTAGTGCTGAGGCTGAATACCGAGCTAATCGCCTTGGGTATATGTGAAACTAATGTGGCTTCGAACCTTGCTAGAAGATTTGGGTGTCTCAACTAAAGGACCTATGCAGTTGTTTTGCGATAACAAGGCAGCCATTAGTATTGCAAATGATCCGGTACAACATGATAGAACGAAGCACATTGAGATTGACCGACACTTCATCAAAGAAAAATTAGTCAGTGGTCTTATTTGCTTACCTTTTGTAAAAACAGAACATCAGCTAGCTGATATTCTGACTAAGGGTCTTAGTGGTAAGATGTTTCATCCCTTGTGTTTCAAGTTGGGTATGCGAAATATCTATACACCAACTTGAGGGGGAGTGTTAGAAGCTAAGTGTATGTGTGTGCTGTGTATGTTACTTGAGTGCTGTTAGCACTGAGGAAAACATGCTCCATGTTTCCTCCTCCACTAGCTCAACTTCTGTATATAAATGTAGCTACCATCAATGAAAGAAAATAAGAAAGAGTACATATTTATTCTGGCTTTCTTCAAATCTCTATCATCCTAACACTCTAGACGTCTTTCCTTTTTGTTTCAAAGACCGCACACGCACTACCGAGTAATTTCTGAATTGAACTTTATGGCGGCAAAGTACGTCACTCACAAATGACTAGGATGTAATTAGAGGGAGTGCTGCATATGAATTGTGAAACTGTACAAGCTGAAGTGCATTACATGCATTTGCGTATAACATGGTTTAGAGCCATCAAGTACATATAATTATAATTAGAAACTTGCAATAATAAATGACAAAACGAACTTGATATGCGAATGACTGAAGGGTATAGAGAAGAAATGACAGATGACAAATGACAGATGTGAAGTTAACAAATTTCCACCTTCACAAATCTCTACCATCACATGTGAAGTTTAACATTGTTGAACTGCTCCTCCTTAAGTGTGAACATATACTCCCAATAAAGGCTTGCACATTACTTTTGCAATGAGCTGAAAACTCTCAACACTCAAAACGCTGAGGCCTAATTATTACTTGAGAAATAGTTGAGAGTAGTAAGATCATGGATTGCGGCTTGGTCTTTCAGTGGTCCCCCTAACCACCCTAACAAATTGGTATCAGAGCCACCATTAATGATCACGGTACACTCTGAAGTAACTGGTAAAATAATGTGCATGCCTTGACATGCTGAGTGTTATGAGTTTTCAAGTAATTGCTCAAGTGATAATCAAGCTTCAAATTGTCAAATGTTGTAAGTATATGTTCACAGTCAAAGGGTGCAATTTGTCCATGTAGGGACTCACATGTGAAGTGTCAAATTTGCTAAGGTAACCTGTGAATTGGCATAGACCGACAGAAGTGTTTGACATATACAAAGTTGAACCCAAGATCTATCATCTTAACCTTTGGGTTAAGTTAGGTCCAACAGGTGTATTGGGCTTTTGTTAGTGGACTCCCAAAACTCCCTAACACTTCTCCATTTGGTGCATAGATTGGCTGGGAAATCTTATAAGACTCAATCCCATAATCGCGGGCTTCGAAACTAGACTCTTTTTCCAGAATAAGACCCAATATCAATGTCTGACATTAAGAACAAACTGAAACAAAAAGCACTAAAAAGCTTATAAGAGATGATATCCTATTACAAGAATAATTGGACATGTATAGTTGGTGAGCTAGATTCTGCCTAAAACTTTAAGAATCAAAAGCAAAAAGAATGCAGTTCGTTTGTTGTGTCGTACTGTGTCCCCACAATCCACATGGAATCTCGGCGTAGAATTTTCTGAATAAATTTGGATTGAGGAACTTGACCTGCTTCTCAAGAGGAATCCTGTATCTGAAACTAGACGGTGTGGAAACCTGGTCTGAATTCAGATTCTCTAGTATCTGCTCCACACTTTGAACAACATCCGAGAATGATCTCCCATAATCTGCATTTATTAAGATGAGAACAGCATATCAACACAACACTCCAAGCTATGGATTTAGCAACAAAAAAAAATGAAAGCAGAAGCCATATTATAGAACCATGCTAGGAAGCACGGATACGGACACGGAATGCGGATTCAACAAGATACACGACATGGGACACAACATTTTCTCAAAAAATAGGATATGATACGTTGGGGGATACGTTGAACTTTATATATTTTTTAAATAAATATGTATGTATAAATAAATTTACGTGTTAATTAAACATGATAAAAATCAAGGAAAATAGTGATTAACCCATATACCATAACCATCTCCAAGACTAATAACAAGTAAGATTATAACATATAACTCAAGAAAACTACGTATAAGGAAGGCACATACATGTTCATAGCAGTAGAAGTTGGATTTATATTTGATCCTTTTTATACAATTGAATACTAATGGTAGAGCAAACTAAAATAAAAAAACACTAAGGAATCAGTAAATATAGCATATAGAAATTAGAAAATCAATAAGTTATCACAAACTAACATCAGACTTCACCATATAAACAAGATGAAATTTTATACATTTTATAGATATACATATATATGTACCTAATCATAACTTCATAAGGAACTCTTCAACTTCAAAGTTTACGTTCAACTAAAACACTAGCAACTATCGTAACGTATGAGGAAGTATTACTAGAGTGGAGACAGTGGTGTGTCAAGGTCCGACATATATCTGATACAGATACGTCAACATCCGAGAAGTGTCTCTGCTTCAGAGGAACCATGTATAATTGCAGTAAAGACTTGAGAGAACATATGCATCAATGGACCTCGAAAGAAATTTGTTCAATAGGGTCGTCTATAAATAAAACAAGCAATTCAAATATAAACTAAAAAAGCACCCATTCTGAGTGTACCAGCATATAGTCTTTATTTCATTTTATCCCTCTAGTCGGACACATACTTACTGTTTACATAATTCAGACTGAAGCCGTTGCAGCACAGTGGCAATGCTAACACGGCAACTAAGAATAGGGGTGAAATTATGTGTTCAATCCTCATTGTTAACAATTGCGAAACAAAGATTTGATAGTCAAATTTTCAGACAATAGAATCTTAAGAAACAATTTATATTAGTTTATTTAAACAAACCAAATTCCTGCACCCAATCCTTCTCTACTGATTAGTGTCAATGGTCTCTGAATTTGTTAGTGAGTTTCTTTAGTAGATCATTCTTCTCTTTTCATCGGGGAGAACTATCAGTTTGCTTTGGAAACTTATATTTTGAAGGGCTCCGGCGATTAGGCTTTTGTTTAGTTGCTGGTTCACGATAGGCTCGATATTTACAATTTGCTTCAGCACCGCGGACCTCATAAAGTCTTATCTCCAAATGTTTGTGTATTGCGCATGTGCGCTAGTGAGACTAGTTCTTACATGTTTCTTCATTGTCGTATGATGTGGAAGCTATGGACTTTGGTCTTCCCTATAGGGGCATTGGGAGAGGTTTGGGTTTCTCTATCGGATGAGGAGTACTGGAGGAGTTCCTTATCCAGGGATTTTGGTGGGAAAAGGATTGTGACATTAGCAAATGCGGATGATTTGTTATGTCTTGGGATCTTTGGACCGTGCGTAATCCTCAGATCTTCAGTGACCGTTCCTTGCCTTGTCTGGTGACACTGTTACTTTATAGACATCTCTGCCGGGTGCTTTTGGAGGGTTTCAATATCAGAATTGCATATGTATTGGAGGGGCAGTCCTTAATTAAGGATTTATTGTTTTCCAGTTTTGCTTTTTGGGAGGATTCTTCTCCCTCCCTTCCATTTGAAGTCTCTTTTTTAATAGAATATCCATCATTTATCTAGAAATATTAAAATAAGTAGTCCAAGTGAAGGAAATCGGGTTCCAGCACGAAAAAAACATAATTCAGCGTCCTGGCAGAATGTGGCCGGCTTTGGAAAGAGCTATATAAGATAGATATTTCGTGTAGCTGCAAGCATATATTCGCTCCTGGAAAAGAGAGTCCCTCATTTTCAATTGCATTTTTCCCCTAATGTCAAGGTTTGCAAAGGACACACTTTAAAATTTAATATTATAAAACTCATAAAAAAAATTGTGTCTAACCATGTCTTATACAAACCTAAATATTCGAAAGTGAAGAAGTGAACAAAAAATGTAGGACTCTCTTTGCCATACATGGGAGTAATAAACAAGCAAATCATAATAAGGGTAATGATAATATTGGAGCAGCATTTGGTGTATTCTATGTAAGTACCAGATAAAACAAGTAAAACAGAAAACGGAAACTTATGAGGAATGAGTGTTAAATATTCGCAATGACTGCGTTCATAAGGAGTATATTCTCTTCGTCGAAGGCCATACAATAGTTGCATGAAAACTAGGAGCACATATCATCTATGAAACAATTGAGTTAGCGATTTGCGGTATGACAGAATGTTCATTTACTGGGGAAATCAAAACCGAATCGCACTTCAATGGACGATAAATGTGGGACCCAAAAAAAAAGAAAAAGAAAAAGGATAAACAAATACTACCAATTATTGATGCTGGGACAGCCAAAGCAGCAGCAGCATGTATCTTGATCTTAAAGTTTGATGAATCACGAAGCAATAGTAAAAGAATACTAAAAACAGAGGGAGCCCTGCAAAAAGTTGAGTACAAACATTATCTGAAAAAGGGATACAATATCGCTTAAAAGAGCTTCACATAAATGCTTGTCATTCCGCTTACAATATAGAAGGGGCATGTATAACATGTAAAAGTATATATAAATACAAGCATGTTAAAAATGTAATCACCATATGAATTGTAGCCAGATTGCAACTAAGAAACCAATAGTGTGCCTCAAGAAGATAAAATGGGAAGTCCTCATCATAGCATGTAACTAACCTATTAGACGGGAGTTGGTAAAAGCAATAATATCAAAAGAGAGAAGTACATGCAGGACTATTTCGGGGTTGATGATTGAAGTTTAAAATGATTATAGACAATTAGACACTAGAACCAGAATTGTGAATTGAGAGTGAGAAAAGAGAAAGTTCTTCAAGATTTATATAAAAGTATGCGGGAGCTAAAAAATGACATAAAACCCATGATTGTTGTTGCACTATGGGATGAATTAATCTTTATATGTCCTTTCTACATTTATGGAACGCTAGGAAAAAGGAAGCACCTCCATATGGTGTTCATCTATCTAGAAAAGGCATATGATAGGGTTCTGAGGAAGGTCCGCTTGTTGGTTCTTGAGAAGAAAAAATTGCCTAAAAAGTACATCAATGAGATAAAGGACATGCATGATGAAGCAAAAATGTATGTGTTAAGACTCTTGTCCATCCATATGAACATCAATCCTAGCCTTGGCTTCACCATTGGCTTCATCACCACTTTATTTCTACCTATGAATGATTTCAGAAATCATGCTTCACAACATAAAAGCTAGGACCATACTGAGAGAAAAAATGGAATTAGAAGAGACCTAGTGCTGAAAGATGAAGAGATGTGAGAGGCTAACAATGTGACTCAAATTAAAGCCCACTTGGATCAATTTTGATTAAGCACAATACTGATACTGATCAAAGAAATAAAACAACCAAATATAAGAAAAAGGAAAGAAATGTAGTGGCAACTTTCCAGCCAACTACATGAGATAGTGTAGATAGTTTAGCAGTACTCCATGGTACCCTTTGGCCTTTTCGTATCAACAAAATATGGAATAACAAAATTAAGATGAATATATTGAGGCTTATTCAGTTTTGACGGAATCATTAGGATTGTCTTTGATTTTCAACTAGTGTAGTAGTGTTATATGCAAAAAGAACTAATATATATTGTTATGCATGTCATGAATTCTAGTTCGGGAATCTATTTTTGACCCAAATTGGAATACAAATTGCGGCAACCCGAAGGAAAAGAAAGATGAGGTCTAGTAGTGATAACGGAGGACCGAAGCTGATGGACCTATTATGTTATTTGGGCCTATTATGTTTTTAGTATGGCTATATGTATGTTATTGTAGATAAGGTTTATGTATTCTTTTCTTTTTGAGTTTTTAGCCGCATTCAAAGAAAGGAATAGTTTGGGTGCATTCGAGCATTGGGGTGTAAGAGTTCTCTTCACAAATTCTATTCACACCTTGATAGTGATATTTTCTGCCTATTGCTCGTGGTTTTTCTCTGGTTGGGTTTTCCACGTAAATCTTGTATTCTAGTCTTTAATATTTTATTGTTTTTATGTATGTCTATAGTTTGTTGCAACACACACACACATGACACACACACACACATATATATATATATATGAAGAGATGGAGAGATGTGATATACTCATATATAACTGCTTCTACACTCACTATAATGGGTGGTCTGGTATTGATATAATTTCAGTGAGAGAGTGAATAAAGTGAGAGGGAGGTAAAGAAAGAAAATAACTAATTCAGCTACTAAAACCTTTCACATTTAGTGGTAGTAGTATAATTCATTTAAACATTATAATTATAAATTTTAAAACATGTTTTTAAAATTTTAAAATTGATATAATTAATTGTTTTTAAATATATGCAGTACTTCACAACTGTAGTGATTAAAGTCAATTGAATCACATCATATTTTAATTTTTAGAATTTCGTAAATAAATTTTTATCTGAGCATGGGATTCAATGTCATAGATATTTGAACTTCTTCCCCCTTTTCCACTAAATCCTCTATGATACTCCATAATTTTGTCAAATAGAATGATAATCTACATTATTTGATGTGTAGAGCTGGAGAGTTCAATTGTGTTTTTTTAGGATGCTTTTGTCCCCTAGATTCTAACTAAACTACTTAATCATTTCCTTGAATTTACTTTTTTTCCTTTCATATGTACGGTTCATTCTTTATCTCAAATTACACACATGTATACATTATAATCAAATCAAGAGAATGTTTACACATTTAAATTATCACCTAATATTCGGGAAAGCCATGAATTTATCTCTTGGGAGAACAAATTAATGAATGAGTCCATGTACCAACCGAGTCAACTCATGGAATTTTAAAATTTGTAAATGAATGAACCCATATACCAACTGAGTCAACTCAGTGAGTTTTCAAATTAAAATTTAATTAGATGTCGTGCTTTTATATATAGATATGGATATACTTGGTGTCCCCAACCTATTTCTAGAACGTTCAGCATAATCATTATTCGATCCATATAATAGGTTTTTCTTCTTATTATTAAGTTATTATCTATCCCCGCATGTCAATTTATATCTCTAATTTTTTTTTATCCTCAGCTCTCTCTTTCTAAATTTTAGAGAGAAAGAGAGGAGAAAAAAAACTTAGAGAGAGGAGAGAACATTTTAGAGAGAAAGTGAGGAGAGAAAATTTTAGAGAGAGAGTGATGGGAGAAAAGTTTAGAGATAGTGATGAGGAAAAAAAAATAACAAGTACAATTAAAGTTTTTTGGATAAGTGAGTCGAATCAAATCTGATTCATGATCTGATCCACTTATAATTTTGATCCAATGAGTCAATATCGTGAATCAAGGGATCAAACTAATGTGGAGCACTGATCCACTAAAATAAGTTGGGGCAAATCAAATCAAGGCCATGATCTGTCCCATTGATAGGTCGACCATGTACCATGTTGTGAGAGCTACAGGACCAACCACCTAGTTGAATGACTCTTCTTGATCCAAGTCTAGGCGGAATAAGAAGTCATATCTGGTGTTAATAATGGAATACATTTCCTTCTGTAATCCCAATGTTCTAAACAACGTTAGGCGAACTAGGCGGCAGAGGGGTAGCCTAGCGCCTAGGCGGGCTAGGCATTTTCATAGGCAGTCTAATTTATTTATTTTTCTATTGTACATAATATACATTACAAAGCATATAAATGTACTTTTTTAAAATTTTACATGAAACATTATGAAAAAAACAATCTTTTAATGATTAACAAATTCATTTTAAATATTACAAAGTTTCAAAGTAAAGGTCCTAGGCGCCTGCCAAATCGAGGCGGTAGAGGACCGCCTAGCGCCTAGGATGTAATATCCCAAATATTTTAAATGTGATCTGACAAGATCTAATAAAGGTTGTCAATTTAAAACCTAAGAACGATTGCTCAAGTACACGTTGAGCTATCTGAAAGACTAAAAACGATTCGTAGATACGATCGTATACGATTAGAGGTTAGAATTATAACCTAAACTATGTGTTATATGAATAAATAAGCTTAAATTGAGCTTCAAATATGTTATATGATTTTTGCTATGTGTAGGATTTTGTGTTTTGGTTTAAGTAGTTAACCTTAACACTTATTAAAATCAAGAAGTTAATTTAAGGCTAAAACCTAAATTAGGGCAAAGGTTAAAACTGAAACCCTAAGGGTTAAAACCTAGAAATCAGATATGCCCGTGAAATCCATCTTGCATCCGAAATTCCACTTAGATTGTCACTTAATGAAACAAGCTCTTCACAAGATTCTAACTATCATATAACCTAAAACAAGCTCTTTAAATTTAATATGACAGCAACATTAAGAACTAATGAATTAGACTATTCCAAGCAACAAACACATAAGCTCGATTTGTTTAACCAGTCTTCTGATAGCCATAGCAATAAACCAAAAGCTTTTCACATTACACGAAATAGTGTTTATATGAGTCAGAGAACCCAAGGAGCCAATAAAAGTTTTCGAGAAAAAGACGAAAAAACACGATTTTCGAGAAAACGCTTTTCGTCTTTTTGATCAGTTATTTTCGTCGTTTTGACTTGTTATATTTCACGACATAGTAATTATACGTGGCTTAGAGACCAATGAACCAATAATATTTTTCCTACGAAAAAGACGAAAAACACTGTTCATTCGGGGACTGTCTTCTGAATTTTGAAATTTCAGATTTCTGAATAGCGTTTTTACGGACAACCGATATATTTTCACAAATAAAATTTTTAACGAAAAATGATTGGGGTTTATTAATTATTAATACGGGACGAATATGGAACGAATACGATGCAAATACGAAAAGAATACGAAGAATATTGTAAGTATAATGTACAGTATAATACGAGAATTATACTGAAGATTATACGAGATTGATGCAAGATTAATACGAGGTATAATACGAGTAGAATACAAATATTATACGATGTATTATATAATATATTAAGTATAAATACTTAATATATTATACTAATTTACTAAATAGTTGAAATCAAACTTGTTTGTAACTGGGAATCCAAGGGAATTGTTTTCGACCAATCACGATCAAGTATGGTTATCCATGTGAAATGGTTTAGACCAATCAGAGCTGAGTTAGACAATACCAAGTTAGTGTAACCAAACTAGGGAAAGAAAACCTAGTTAGACTAACTAAGTAGTAACTCAATCCATGTGAATTTGAATCGACCAATAAGAGAAGAGATGATGCGAGCATGACATCATCCTCAAAGAAACACAAAGATGATGTCATCATGATATCATGATGATGTCGCTTGGTGGAAGATATTTTAAGGCCTAAAGGACTATTTTACCCCCACTTAGCAAGGCCTATAAATAGCAACCTCCATCCTTCATTATTTACATTAGTTTTCAAGAAATTTAAGAGCAAAAACCCTTTATACTTAGATTCTAAGAGATATTGTGAGATAAAAATTACTTTTGAAGCATCGAAGCGCTACGCGATTGGAAGTAAAGCTAGCAACTACAAGAGGATTTACGACAAACGTTTAGACGTTATATTAACTGTAAAAGATATACGAGGCAAGTATTCTAATTCTTATGTGTTATTTTTATATGTTATATATATATGGTTTATACGCTTTGTGTGACAACGTGATATAAACTGTTGAATGAAAAGTTATTTGTAATATCAAATTGATATATGTGATATGTCAAAGCACGTTAAAGTTTATATGAAAGTATAAATTGTTTGTGTGTTATTAGTTAGACTTGCTGAGTCGTAGTGCTCATTCTTGCGAATAAAACTTTATTTGCAGTTAAGAGAGAATGATAAGAAGATCATGAACGTAAAGAAGAAGCGTAGACTAGGTTTCATGTTTTAATTACTTGTATTTGTATTTAGTCATAATGACTGTTGTAATACGAACAAGTAAACCTTGTAATCGAAGATTATATTAATAATACCATGTTATTATTTTTATAATGTTGTTATGTCTTTACTTTGATATAACTTAGAATTGTTAAAGAACTACAAATCTGAGCGAGGGTATTGGTAATATGGACCAATCATGTTATGCCGATACTCTGAACTTCAGATAGATAGTAAAACATTAATACAATGTTGATAAAGAACTATAAATCTGAATGAGGATATTGAATAACATTGTGAGTACTGTAAGACCAGAGATCTAGCACCGATGAAGAAACTAAATTCATCACAAGGTTCCTTTGTTCCAAGTACAAGTGTGCATAGTTGTCACGGCGAGACGCGACGGTAATTGACCGCCAGGACGCCTAGGCGATAAGGCGCCCGCGCATGGCTTCCATATGGCGACAAGTCGTTGACAATGTACAATTTATATATTATTTGTTTTACTTCAAAAGCATATTCGACAAAAAAAATTTATATACATTAAAACTCAAAACATAATAACTAACACTAAGTAATACAATTAAAAACACAATTATATATGAATACTTCACAATTAAAATTCAAAAATAAAACACATGATATTGAAAACTAGTAAAACAAGTTAACAAACACTACGTAGAGAATAAAAGATAACTAAGTCAACAATCATCACATATTACAAGTCTAATAAATAATAAAAATTACACAGTATAGCTAGTACATGAGTTATGATGAGTCATGGGTACACAATGACTTAATTACTGGACTTGGGCCAGCTTCCAAGGGGTAAGCCTTGGCGGCTCGGCGTCCAAGGCGTTGCCTTATTCTTCTCTAGCGCCAGGACGCCTAGTCGTCGCCTAGACGACGCCATGGCGACGCCATGACAACTATGCAAGTGTGTTATTAATATTGTGAAATCCAGATAAATAGGAAATATCGATATGAAGAGATATATCTATAAGGATATATGTCTAAGTGAGGGTATTGAATGATACTGGGAGTTCTGTAAGTACTGAGGTTACGCTAATGAGCGCCGCTAAGATGCCAAAATTATCGGAATGCGCCCCTTTGTTGCCAAGAACAATCTTTGTTATTAATACTGTGAGACTTGGATATGTAAAATTATAGAATGTCTGAATCTGAAGGTTAAAATTTGACCGATATATATATATATATATGGTGTTATCCATATATACGAATGAACTACAAGTTGATACTTGTAGAAAGAATGAGATCGAGATCAAGTTAAGATCCAGGGATGAAGTTAAGGAAATTTATATTTTTATAGTCTGTAATAGACTAATTCAACCAATATGATTATGGGATCATTGGTTAAGTTACGAAAGATGTTGAGTTAACGTTGACTCTTACTCGGGCGGCGATCGTCCGAATTCGGGGGCGTTACATAGTACCTAGGCGGGGATTTTTAGAACACGGTATAATCCCACATCAGAACCATTTATACATAATTATAAATCTTCTTAGCCAGCTGTAAGTCCCCGTTCCCTCTCTTTATTTTCTCTACTTATAATTTCTTTCACATGCATATAATATACATGTCTTTTCTTCTTTCTCCATATCAGTTCATTTCAAACTTTAACATTTTTAAAAGTACCCTGATTTGATGAAGTATAAATAACCTTACACATAAGAGCTGTCCCGAATCAAGGAGTGACACCATCCCGAATCAAGGAGTGACACCATCATCATCATTGTTTCTTTCTTCACACACCAGACTACAAATTCATACATCCACAAGTCTCAATGGAACATCCTATAGAAGAACTCTGAGTTGTTAATCTAGTAATTCAAGATCTTTCCTAGCCATGTCTAAAACAAAGGTAAAAACCTTTTATATAATACATTTATCTTTCCCACAATTGTTTTCAAGGATATTTGATACCATTAAGCATCAACATACATTACAAATTCACAAATTAGACTTCAACATAATGCAAATTTTCTATGGTCATTTAATCCATTAAAGAAAGTGATGTTAATAGTGCCTTACCAATCCATATCGCGCAATTTTAATGTCTCATTCAGAAATAAATTGCTCAATGCGTGACAAACATTCCACTGGACCTGCTCTTAAGTAAAAATTGTTAAAATAAAGATAAAACTGAGAAGAAAGCACATCACCCATAAGATAACTGAAAGTTTAAAGTGCTCACTCCAAGTACTGTAGTGAACTTACCTTCACGTTTCCAGTAGTAACACAAGAAAGAAATGTTTGTACCATTCTTTCTAACCAATATGAATTTCCCAAAGATGGTTTCTGGAAATAGTGTGGTGACAGATGCTCACTGTAACTATTAGTCACTAATGATAAGGTCGAAGTCTCCATTGGCCCGTCATGTGCACCTGATTGACTTGTAAAATGAACAACTCTCGAAAGATTTCCTAGAGCTCTGACGGCATTTGCTTTAATCTAATGTCATTAAAGAAAAAGAAAAGCAAAAAGGAAATAAGATTGATTTATGAGCTACAAACACATCGAGTACAAGTAAACTAGTAAAAGGCGCAGGAATAGGGCTGTAAATACTAACAGGAAAATCTGATATTAGTTTTCTAGTCCTAAACCATTGTCTAACATCACATCATACCGACACTCGTTTCTATCCGAAACCATTGTCTAACATCACATCATAATGGCACAAATTGGAGCGCGACATGGAATAATTTTACTTCAATCAACAATCAAAGCCTAAGCTCCTTGCGGAACATAGGAGAAATTTTGAAACGGTGCTGAAAAGCAAAAGCTTAGAAGATTTTAGAAGAACTTGAAGCCAAAGAATAATTTTATTAGTAATCAAAAAGGATCCTCTCAAAGTTTCTAAGGCTACTACTTATTTTAATACATCACACTAAACCCTAAAAAGATTTAATCATAACCACAATTCTTAGGGTGTGCACTAGATAAACCACCAGTGCCCGCAAAAGTTTCCACAGCCACCATCCTTAGGTTGTACACTAGATAAACCACCAGTGCACACAATACCCCACCAATCATGCACTATGGGATATCTTGTAGTAAATTATGTGTGGATGGCCCCACGGAGATCATTGCCTATGCTAGAGTACTGAACCCATTACCACAAAATATTAATTGCTACAGTATTCAAAACTATTCATCGCTGCAGTAGTTGAAAGGCTCGAAACTATTCAGTCTACAGTTGTCGGTATTATTCATCGTCTTATTTTTGAAAAAAAAAAGGAAGAAAAACTTGTGGCGTCATTTAATTTGTTCTTGAAGAAAAGAGAACAAATAGATTTTGTTTTATATTATGACGCTGCTACTGTTGCTGAAGAACAGATTTTCATGGGCATTAGATGGTTTCCTGGCAGACTAGCTTGAGAAGAATTGGTGATTGTATTTTCTGGACTTGAGATGATGTCGCTGGTCCATCTTCAACAGTCTCGGCAAGCTGGGAAAAATAGAAGTTCTGGTGGCTTTTGTTTGTAAGCAATTTGATTTCGTTTTTCCTCCAGTTTCTAGATTGCAATATATTGTCTGCTTGAACATTAGATTTGTTGGAATTTGTTGCTGGTTGCCAGAAGATAGCTCGTTTGGTTTTGCTTGGCCGAAGTTCAAGCCTGGTAGCAGAAACAGGTACGCTTGTTCATGTGTGATACCCGCAATTATTTGGACGAATTGGCAAGTGATTGCCAGAATAACAGGGCATGTCCCTCGGCAACATTAGTTTTTGAAGTCTTATTTGGTCTGGTTTGGTTTGGTTTGGTTCGGTTTGGTTCGAGGCAGCTGGTGTCATATAAATCTGTCTATGGGGTCCCAACGGTTTCACTGTTATTCTCTGTTAGAGACTAAATTTAGAAGATTGTGTGCTGTATGACTCAATAACAAGCAGGTCCATTTAGCTTTAGTCCGTTGATTGTTTACAGCTGATTATCACTTCTGTTTGGCTCCAATTTTGGCCGGCGCTTATGGTCTTAAATCACCCCTCTGGTTTTCCATGGTTTTTCGCTATTGAACAATGTACAATACCTTCACTAGTGATAGTGTAGTTGTAAATTAGGAGAGGATGACAAAATATACAGGATGCTCCGATGCTGGTATGTATGCAGAACACTCGGGATTGCTTTCATTCCACTTGATTTCAAAATGACTCATTTACAAGACTATTTATATGACTCGTATGGCATTTATAGTGTCATTCCATATAATCACCACTAGACCTAATATATATTCATGTACCACATACACATTAGCATGCGCATGCACCATGTATGAAGACAATATTCTAGACCTGTCTAGGAACAATTTTACGTTTCAATACCCCTTAAACTTGTTACCCAAGTAAATTCCTTAACTTACAAAAAATCATCTTTGACGGGCCTTTCTTAAACCACTTTAATTTCTTCCACTGCTTTCCATACGTTCTTTCTCGTAGTTCTTGTGAATCGAAAAATTGCTCCATGTTAATCCAATTTGTATCATAGTTGTCACGGCGTCGCCTAGGCGACGCCTTGGCGTCCAGGCGATGAAAAAATGGCACGGCGAGAGCTCGACTTGGGCAGAGCTGCTAAGGCGAGCGCCTTGGCAGCTCGGCGTCTCACGGCGTCGCCTGGCCCAATTTTTTTTTATTTTTTAATTTTTTTTTTTTTAACTTTTGAACATAATTTAACATTTTTGCCTTTGGAAAGAATGGATCCCAAGACCTCCTCTCATGCACCCAAGCCTTATATTTGTGATGGTTGGTTGTAACTTTATTTTCTATGTGGTGTTTGTTGAATTCTTCATTTCTTTTACTAATTTTTAATATCAAGTGTTTTATTTTTGGATTGTTATTATTAAGTATTTACATAATTGTGCTTTTATCCATAGTGTTATATTTTGGGTTTTAATGTATATGAAATTTTATTGCCAATATATTTGTTAAGTAAAATAAATAATATATAAATTGCACATTGTAAACGACTTGTCGCCATACAGACGTCATGGCAGTCGCCTTGTCGCCTAGGCGTCCTGGCAGTCGGCTACCGCCATGATTCGCCGTGGCGCCGTGACAACTATGATTTGTATATTCCAACACTCTAAATCTTCCAAATGAAAATTATGATTCACATAACGCATCATGACAGACTTTTCAAGAAATTCATCAAAAGAATCTTTGCTTGCATAAATTTCCAAAATTTCCCTACTTGATTTGCGAATTTTTCCCCCCTGCATTTTTACAACATTTCTTCTGTCAATTTTTAAATCTTTACAAGCTCTCCAACATCAACTTTTTCACCAATTATTTCAGTTTCTTTGACCACCTCCTTTTTTTCACCTTCATTTTTAAAACAAAAATCCCTTCAACTTTAGTATTTTTGTCAACAAAACTCCTATAGTACTTGTATATTCATGCACCATGTATGAGGACAATATTCTAGAACTGTCTAGTACTAAGTTTATATTTCAACATGTTTCATCATATTCTTTGTTTTATACTGCTTAAGATCTGTTTCCGGTTCCTTGGTTTAACTCATGTTGTTTGCTTACTAGGTTCATTCTTTATCTTTATTGAGAGAATTGGGTGTAATTTGATCCGCTCTTCTGCATGGTGAGGGAGAAGTGGACTTTAGCTGCTGGTTTTCCCTCTCAGGTTAGGAGTTCTTCTCTTTTCAGAAGATACGCGACTAATGTAGTGGGTTTCTGAAAGTGGCTGACAAAGGTGGTGGAGCCTTCACGATGGTGGTACAGCTCTGAGTTCAGTCACAGCTTTAACACATGGTGTTGCCATGTGATAACTGAGGAATGTCACCCTTCAACGGGGTTCAGCCCATTGGATTTTATTTCACAAAATTAAAACTTGGACCAAAGAACAATAAGCTATGATTCAGAATTTTCCAACAAACATATGGCAGTGCGTAGGAGTCTCAGACTTTGCTGTTGGTGTGGAGGATTGTTGTGCGCGAGTAGAAACAGTGGAAAGGGAGGGACAACTTTTCACTCGGTCAAAAGTTGAGGGATAGGTGAAAAGTGTAGTTCAGTCCAACCCTATCAGAATTATAAATTGAATTTAGTGGATTCACATTCTGGGCCTGGCTAAAATTTGCAAAGCCCAAACAACCTAAACCACAGGGAATTAAAGGCCACAATTATGCCAAAAATAAGAAAATTCTGCCCCAAAAACCTAAAAACTAAAAAAGAATAAAACAGAAAATATAATAGTATATTGTGATGGATGTAGGAGAATTGTCTGATATCAGACCCTTCCACTGATGGAAAAACATGACCTCTAGTTTGCATCTAAATTTAAAAAACTTCAAAGCCAAAGAATAAGATATCTTGAACACTGATTTTATGCTCATTTGTAGCCGCATTATGTAAAATATCTTCTGAGCAAATCTCATTCATATATATGATCACTGGCAAAGTTTTATTTGTATACTAAAATTAAATCAAGGCCCAAATGAAAACAAACAAGACAATAAAGGACTGAAAAGAGAAAATACACCCTCGACCTCACTATAGCCTGGTGTTAAGGCGTCGCCTAGGGGTCAGAGCGGCTCATGAATCGTAAGGCATAGCCTCGCCTTGCTGACAGGCTCTTAAGGCAAGTCCCTTAGTGAGGTGTCTCCTTTCAACCCAAGGCATAAGCCTTGGACTCCTTGTCGCAAAGGGGATCGCCTTAGCCTCAATTTTTGTGCTTGGTTTTTTAAGCGGTGCAACATTTCCGTCTAGAAACACATTTCCGTCTAGAGATTTCACAATATCAAATAAATATTTGATGAAATTATGAGTCTTTTGAAAATTTTAAGAAGGAACATCTATTTACATTTCAATTGAAATATAAAACAATAAACGCCGAGTTGCAGACATAATATCTAATGTTTGCATTTGGGTCATATGCTAGTCTCTCTCTCCCTCTTCTTTTTTTCTTTTTTTTTACTGTATGTATTTAAATGTTACATATTAATAATTTGTGTATCTAATGGTATTTCAGTGTTAATCACTTTATTTTAGGCTTTAACGTATATAATTTTTTTATGTTTAATGTATTTTTCAAGTAAAATATAAATATTAAGAAAAGTAAAAGTAGAGGAAAGAGAGTAAAAAAGTTTTAAATTTATCCTTAGTGGCCTCACAAGATTATATAAAGTGATGAGTACTTTTATTTTTTTTATACTAATGGACCCCACTAAATGACATATTTACCCTTCACTTTATGTACTTTATCTATAAATCCTTTTAGAGACCAAAATATTTATATATTTAGTCATCCTTTTGGAGACGGAAGGAGTATGTGTATATATATATATATATATATATATATATATATATGGGAAGTGATCCATAGCAAGCACTTGCTATGGGCCCTATTCCAGCAAGCGCATCTTACGCCGTTAATCCAGAGATCCAATGACCTAAAGAGGAATTGGCCGCAACTCTTAGTAGCGGCTAAAGAATTTTTATTTTTTTTGTTGGCCGTTACTAAGAGTAGTTGCCAGAGATTTTTTTTTTTTTTGTTGGCCACTAGTAGGACCTGTGGCCAGGAGAAAAGTCTAAAACACCCCACTTTTGTTAGATTTAAATAGTTTCAATATATAAAATATTTGTAAGGTAATTCCAAGTTGTATTACAATATAGAGTTTAAATTTTAAACAATCAAATTATCACAATAATTGACAATGTTAAATTATATTACATAAGAAATTATTTATACAAATATTTTATAAAAATAAATACATTAAATATAGTTGACAATGATAAATTTTATTACTTGAGAAATTATTCATACAAATAAATACATTGAATATATTTGACAATTTTAAATTTTATTAATTAAGAAATTATTTATAAAAATAAATACATTATATATAGTTGACAATGTGTTAAATTTTATTGCTTAAGAAATTATTTATACAAATATTTTATACATTGAAACTATTTAAATCTAACTAAAGTGGGGGTGTTTTAGACTTTTCTCCTAACCACAGGTCCTACTAGTGGCCAATAAAAAAAAATATTCTTTGGCCGCCAGTAAAAAACAAATTTCTATGGCCGCTACTAAGAGTTGCGGCCAGTTCCTCTTTGGGCCATTGGATCTCTGGATTAACGGCGTAAGATGCGCTTGTTGGAATAGTGTCCATAGCAAGCGTTTGCTATGGATCACTTCCCTATATATATATACACACACACACATATATATATATATAATTTGCACATTGAGGATGACATATCGCCATATGCACGCCTATGCAGGCACCTTATCGCCTAAGCATCCAGGTGGACGACCATCGCCACGCCTCGCCTTGACAACTACGCACTACACAATTAGCCAATGTAAAGAAGATTCAACTTCTCAGTATCTCAAGCTCTACGAAACTAAAAAAAATTAAAAAATTAAAAAAAAAGAAGAAAAAAATAGAAAAGAAAAGGAGGTGGTATGTTTCCCATACAGATTCCTCTCCTCCTGGGAGTTGGGACACCAAGCGAGGCATAAGTATCAACACTAGGAATTAGTCACTTACAGAACTATAAGTCTACACATGTTTACCTTGTCACCATCATTTGTCAATCGCATAGCACAGTCAATCAACAACAGAATCAACTGAGAGCTCCCCTTGGAATCTACCATGGCAAACAAAGATAAGATAAAAACACAAAATCTTACTAGAAGAAAAGGTCACTTCAATAAAGTTCAAACCCACCTATAGAACACCTGGTGTAGGAAAACGCACTTAAACAATGACGGAGAGCATCACATATGTTCGCCAAAGCCCAGGAGGCTGCAACGCGCACCTGAAAATTATTTTTAAAATTTCTTTACCTGCTTAAGTAGAAATATATAATGTACATGGAAAATGGAAGAAAAAGAATGACCATCATCTAAGATACAAGTTGAAAGAATACCGAGACTAATGGACTACAAGTGTTGATTTCTGCAGCATAGACAAATTTTTCAACAATCTCTGCACTAAATATGGTTTCAAATACTTCATAAATAATATGTTTATTTGTGTCGAGAAAAATAACAGGAGGTGTGACAAATACCTTTGAGCAATATGTGGGAAACATGCAATGACACCAATGGCACGACAAGCAGCTGACCTAACTGACGGAACCTCATCATTCAGTGCAGCATTGATCTACGTGAAATCAGAAGTAAATGCAGAGAAGAATTGTTATTTACACACATATGATATTAATATTTCAAAGTAAATGTTGGAACAAGACTTACACAACTAGTTAAAATGAAGTCCTGTTTCTCCTTTGGAAGAGATAAGAAAACAAAAGAAGTTATTCCTGCGAAACAAGTAACTGATGCAGTCCTTACCTTCCAGGGATAAGAAGAAGTGAATTAGAGCCATGCTGTAGTCAAACAACAAATTATTTCGACACATACTAAAATTCATAACAAAACCATACATCACTTGTCTAAAGACCACTTTTCGCCAGAGCGATTGTAACAACAGCGCGTAAATGACTGGCTACAGCTACTTTGACAGTGGTGAAAGTGCCAATGAATTTCCAAACCAATTAATGTAAATGACCTTGAAGAATAGATGAGAATGTGTAGAACAATTCAATGAAATTCAAAATAGAATGGTACCTCCAAAAGAAAAAAATAAATAGGACTAATTCAGATGAAATCCACACAAAAAAGGACCAATGCCTTGAAATAAGTTTAGTTCATCTTTTTTTTAGAAGGTGACAAACTAGCAAAATAACAATATTGTGAATCTAACAACATTTTAGTACTCTAGCAAAACGACATTTTAAGCAAGTACGCTTAGTAGTGTAAAACATAGCTAATTGGCTGTATTAATTTAAAATAAATAAATCTGACAACATTTTAGTACATCACTTAATAGGATCCATTAATACAATTCTTGTTCTTAGTTCATATTAACCATCTCAACTGAATTCACACAAATTATAAACCCTCTTCAAAACAGTGTTATTATATTTAACACGATATTTTTTACAGCATTCATTCCCACTCAGACATTCAACTCAAATGGAACTTTCTCCACACTAGATGACCCTACCATAGGGCTTTTCCAGGCTATACTGGGCAAAAATTATCAATTCAAAATACTTGTCTAAAAAACAAAGTAGCATACATAACAAAGAAGCTAATCTCTTGGACTGGTTACTTTTTTATTAATACCAAGTGAAAATAATCAAATAAACTCCAGAGTAGAGCTGGCAAAATTAATGGTTAACCCATCAACCTGTCCAACAACCCATGATTTAATGGGTAAGGTGATCCATTTATTTTAACAAACTTAAGTGGGTTAAGTTATATGGATAATCCAAAAGATAAATGGGTTGGTGGGTAAAATTGTGGGTTACATGGGTAAATGACAAGCATAGTCTAGCGAGTTATGAAGAGACTGTTTACTCCTCACGCTTCTAACCATGAATCAAGTAGCATCGCCATCATCATCACCAGCCACCTTGGACGGCAGTGATGGTGCAGCCATGGCTAGCTGATGGTATGGTCAAAGGTGAAATTTCAGCTCCTCCCGCGACGTCTCCTTCGATGTCATCAGCGACACCAGCCATGTGGTCGACGGCGAGGAACTCCTTTTGGTTCCTATTATACAAATACATATAAATAGAGATAGACTGGATATATACAGAATGATTTTTGGTTCATATATAATAAAATGACTTTTAAGTTTTGTCTCCTTCTATTAAGCTTTTACTACTTTACAATTTTGGATTTATTAATAATGACTATTATATACTACCTTTGTTCCAGAATTAGAGATACAATCTGAATTTTGAGATCAAGCGGCGGCATATTAAACTTCAAAATTGGTATGACTAATAAAAGTTTAACATTAAATAAATTGTGTGATTAATAGTTTTTGTTATATACTATTACAATTATAATAATTGTATCAACTAAAATTAAATAAAGTTACATCAATTTGAAGTTTAATATGTCGTCGTTTGACCTCAAAAGTCAAAGTGTATCTCTAATTTTGGGTACATGTGATTACTGCTGCTTTTAGTTATCTAATAGCACAAACATATTGATGACTCGCATTTATTACAATTAAATTATACCTTTTCATTTATTAATAAAAAATTTATACTAATTTGTCCAAAACTGAGGTCACTAACTGTATGGAAAAAATTGTAAAACTTAACTTTTAAATTTTATACGGGTTGATGGGTTCAACCCATATCCATTTAGATTAATCCACATTCAACCCATTTAAAATAATCCATTTATGACCCAACCCACCCATTACCCATTAAACTTTATCCATTACCCACTAAATCAACCCATTTGCCACCTCTACTCCAGTCGTCCCTTAATGTCTACAAAAAAATTAGTAGAATTATTAGATTAGTAATCAATAGCAATAAAAATAATTTAGCCACGGAAGTCGAAGAAACTTTGAGCAAAAAGGTTAATTGTCTTCACCAACCATGGCTGAAGTGTGCTGCAGAATCAAAGACATATGACTATCAATTGTTATACACCACAACCTGCTTCCTGACCTGTGCGTTTCAGGTTCTTCTATGATTACAGAAGGTCTTTCTGACACATATGATGGAGCTGATGAAATTGTTTTTATCTTCACACAATCAGATGTGAATGGGCTGTCGAGTACTTTATCATTCCACAAATCTTCCATCCCTTTGAATCCGCTGATTGCACGAAGGCATTCATCTAAAACCTGTAAATGGGTCAATATTACAAATGGAAAGGGAGCCCCCACATGCGAGCACAATCATTTTTAAATTTTTATTTTTTGTGACATGTAATTTAATTATACAAAGAAGCTAGGAGGAGGCGAAACTAGTATACATACAAAAACAAAGAAACTTTGCAACCAAAAAAAAAGAAGCTCCTTCCGAAACAATAGCCTCCAACATAATCCACCTACCATTAACAAACAAGATCTATCAAAACACAAAATCCTCTATAAACTCCAAAAATGGAAGTGTGTCACCGTCACTCTAGGGAAGGACTTGTTAAGCAAAAATAATAATACTCAACATCAAAGATTTCAATTTACAAGTTGAAAATTATACCCCCTTCTAAATACCTCCTTTTTGCTCCCAACATTTCAAAGTATTTATCTCCGATTGGGTCATGACTCAACACGCCAACATACTGAAACATAGAGTTCCAAAACCTGCTACAATACTGGCACTTAATCAGCCAAGGGCCTCACCCTACCTAGCCTCCTTAGTCCCTGAAATTATAACAGTAATCAATTAAATATTCCCCCTTATAAGAAGGGTATGAACATTAAGCCACAAATGGCACCGTCGCTACCAAGAAAGCCACAAGCATACCAAAGAAGTTGAATTTAGTAATGAAACAAAATAATAGCCTAGGAAGCATGGATACTTCCTGGAGGGCCACGAATCTGTGTCGGACACAGATTCGCTCGGACACACACCCATGAGCTCCTCCTTTTTTTGTTTTTTTTTAAAGCCTGGACATGTTCAGACACATCGGGACTCACCAAGAACACACTCACTTCATATTTGAGTCATTGAGTGGCTGCCCAAATTCTTAGCTCTTAAGTTTATTCCTTATATGGCTTACATATTTGAGTCCTTGAGTGGCTGCCCAAATTCTTAAGTTTATTCCATATATGTTTGACTGCGGGCTGCCTAATGGGTATGTTATAAATGTGCATATGGTGTAGGCTGCATATTTGAGTGGCTAGCAGGCTGCATATTTCATCTTATTATAGTCTTGGTTAACATCAAATATTATTACAAATTTACAATGTTAACATTAATTTTATTCCATATATGTGATTAAATACATTGTTAGAATATATCTAGAATATTTGTATTCCTTATTTAATAGGTTTGATGAGTGGTTGACCCATTTTTTCTCCTATGAAGAATTTTTTTTGTAAAATCTCGTCCAATAACAAAAATAAGTAATAAGTTTATATTCCAACACGGAACGAAAAGGATTAGCTCCACGATAATTGGAGTAATCTGTGGGATTTCCAGCAATAATGGATCAGATTGTAATCCCATAATTATAGGGATATAATCCCATAATTATGGGGATTTGATTGTAATGCTCGATATTATAAAAGGAGATGACTCCTTCACTATGGAGCATCAATTCATTCTCTTCAATACTGGTATACAACATGGTAACAAAGCTTAGGCTCAATCCATTAGTGTTGTAACCAGACTCACCTCTTTCCTCATCTCCACAAAACTTCTCATAACCACTTTAGCCATCACTTAGTAAACAGCCTTTGTTTAATTTTTTTTTAAATCAGACCCTTTCTCCCCCCCCCCCTCCCCTCTTCCATTGGTGGTAAATATAAACCACCAGGAGGCTTTGTTTGAATCGATGATATAGGTGAGTCATTCACCCTCTTTGAACATCTCACAATTTTTTTGTTTCACCAGCAACATATCTACAATAGGAGAGAATAGTTCCACAAACACTAGTTTTAATACCAACACTAGTACAGGAAGGCGAAATTCAGAAACACCAACCTTCCCTTTGAGTCTTGTTAAATTCGACGGAACAAATTACTTGTTGTGGGCACAATCTATGCTTTTGTCCATTGCCTCAGGAGATTGTACCGGATATCTTACGGGAGACAAGAAGAAGCCTACAACTGGTGGTGTTGATGTTGCGAGATGGACTAGGGAGGATTCCCTTGTGAGGTCCTTTCTAATTAATCACATGGTACCAAGTTCTGCTAAAGGGTACATGTATGTGAAGACTGCTACAGAAATCTGGAAGTCACTCAAAGATACATACTCTGAAGCTGGTAATGAAGGTCAGACTTACGAATTAAAGAAGAACATTCAGGAATTAAGGCAGGAAGGTACGACAGTGCCTCAATACTATTCAGAACTTTGTAGTATGTGGCAAGAACTCGATGCTAATGAAGCTTCAATTGTGGATGGTACTCAAAATTCTAATGGCATGATTTCTAAGGAGGAAGTTCAACAACTTATTAAGAAAACAATTATTCAGATGGGCAATCTGACTTCTCATGTGGCATCTAGTGCCTCAAATTCATCACCTTCTGCCTTCTTCTCAAGTATTGACACACACTCACACAGTCACTTTGTGGATCATTAATTCCGGTGCTTCAGATCATATGACAGGGTCCTCAGGTCAGTTCATTAAATATAATCCTTCTTCTGGTAGAGATAAATTTCGACTTGCTGATGGATATTTCTCCTCTATTTCTGGGAATGGAGGAGAAAGAATGGTTCAGTCACTTAAAGAAGATTAAATGGAAAGTCAGGTGTATATAATGTAAAGTTTGTATTTCGGGTATAAATTAAGGGGTTATTTATCTTTACTAAATCATAATTAGTGATAATTAACCCTCGGATTTGCCTGTATCGAGAAAATGGTCTCTGTCAGACTCCCAATGGGCCCCATCCGGGAGGCCACCCAGGCACCCGTGTCGCCACATCAACTTTAAGAGACCCAACGTACTAATTGACATCCCACACCATCCATCATGGCTGCCCAAGAAGGAGTAAAGGCAAGGCATTGGCCTTTTCCACCCAAAAGGGCCAAAATTTGGTAAGTATGGAAAACCGACAAGAAAATGGCCAAGTATAGAGAATCTCACTAAGTGAGTCACTATGAGGAGTTGCCTCATGCCATCACCAAATGCATATCCCACACTCATAGATGGAATAAAGACAAGTCAAATGTGCAACGCATGAAGGAAAGAAGCTAAGCAACAAAGGACCCTAGGGTCGGCCTATAGGCATGGAGTCGGCCCATAGGGAGCTCACCTCATGGCAAAGCCTCCCCAAGGTCTATCCCATCATGCCTCAACGTCAACACTTAGTTTAATTCAACAAAGCTACACAAGGAGGGATCAAAGTGTGGAGAAGCTAAAGAATAAGCCACCATGAGGTGGAAAAGTGCCCTAGGGTCGACCCGTAGGGAACTCAACCTCATGAAGGGGCTGCCCCAAATGTTCCCTCATCATGTCTCTCTCCCAATATTTAGTCAAATTCAAAGAAGCTATGCTAGAGAGAACCAAGGCATGAAGCAGCAAGAAAAAACCACCATGGGGTGGGGAACTCTCTAGGGTCGGCTCGTAGGTAGTAAGTCGGCCCATAGGGTTCTCCACCATGACGAGCTCCCCACTCACCTCGCCAAGAGCCTCAACACTTGGCCAAAATCCCAAAGTGTTCCAACTAAGGAAATTTCAAGAAAATAACAAGGTAAGGTTCTCCATAAAGACGAAGAATAGGAGAAAAAAGAGGGATCTCACTTCCTAAAAGTAGGCCCGTAGAGAGTAGATCCCCATCCAATGACCTCTAGCAAAAGAGAAGGGCATGAGGGGTTTAGCTCTAAGATAACACTCCTAAAGACTAAGGAATTAGCAAAGGAAGAAGGAAGCCCCTAAAATTCAGCCCATGGGGACCACCGCATAAGGGAGAGCATCCCCCATGGCCCCCCTCTCCAACACTTGGCCATTTCAAGGGGATTTTGGCACCAAAACTTCCGAAGCATTCAAAAAGGTAAATAGCAAATTTGGAAAGGATAGAGAGGGAGTGCAACTCTCTTAGGGTTGGCCTCCCTAACTTGACCCCGAAGGCACTCCACTGTCAAGGTCGTCTTCCTCCAGACTTGGCCAAATTCCAAGCAAGTTAGGCAACAATTCAAACTTCCAAGCAACCGATTGGCACCATGAGCACAAGATGTATGTCAAGGCTTCAAGAGTAATGTTCCTTGTGGGATCCAACTCTTTGAAGTAAAATGATAATGTCATAAGTGATGTCACCCCTATTGCACCCAAAAGAAGGATGATATCACGCCTACAAGATTGGTCCTCACCAACTGTCCCCGATTAAGCCGATATGAAAAAATACTGTCAGAAATAGCTACTTCAGGTAAACAGATTATCTCTCTAGCCTCCGACAGTCGATAGAGGGTTAGAGAGGTCGTCTAGAAGTGAGATTCAGTGAGGGTTTTAGACTGGTAAATGGAGACATAGGGTGAAACGGATTCCGAAAAGGCAGTATTTACTCTTAGAACCGATATTATAGTCACAGTTTACAAGTGAGAGTTAGGTCATGTGCACGGCACATGGGGGCACCCCCCATGAAGCCTATAAATACCCCTTTCACCTCATTTGCAAGGAGATTAGAAACTTGAAGAACTTGAGCTTCTCTCTCTAGAACTCACTAAGGGACATACCTTGTACTAAGGGACATACCTTGTTGCTTTGGTTGGCTAGGTTCCATAGTCTCCACAAGCCTAAGGGTCTTCTTTAAGGACTTAGCCCCAACGGACCTAAGTCCCCAATCACACCCAAACCCACATACACATACACCACGAGCCTAATACTAGGGTTCTGCCTATATTGCCTTAAGGAGTTTGCCTACGATCTCTTCTCTCGTCCAAGTCTTCGTCAATCCTGCATCCTTCGTGGAATTCTCATCTCAACCCCAATAAATCAAAGAACATGACCGCAATGGGAAGTGTAACAATATAAGAAATTACTATATTGTCCCCAATATTTGTGAAGTTATTAAATGAGTAATGATTAATAGCATCATTTGTTAGTTAATCATGTTGTCTAATTATGCTTTACATTTTCCAGTCTTACAAAGTTAAACGAGAGTGATGGGCTTAAAGTAGCAATGTCAGTTCCCTTTACAGTGACACTAGGAATAGGGGATAGTTTGACCAGAACCATCTACTAAAGTGACACTAGGAATAGGGGACAATTTGAAAATGAGAGAGTACTGGGTGTAATTGTCAGGTCATCAGATGCCCCTAAATCTATTACCAATGATGAGAGGTAGTGAGACAAGCACTAGCATTACCTATCTGAACAAAAATAGCAATGGAAGTGGATGATGGCTATCGAGAAAATTGATACTGTGTGTAGGCAACGTATTTTGTTGGGGTCATAATCATTGTCTTTTCCTCAGATGATGTAGGGACATAGGGTTATCCTCCATTCTCCGAACCAATAACCACATTTGCAAATCGTGGTTGTCCCTAATTTTGAAGATGTCTACAAAATAGTTGAATATGACCAAGCTCTCCACAATGGTTACAAGCTCTACCTAGTCCAGCCTCTCCTTTGCTTTCTACCTAGTCCAACCCCTCTGTTGCTATCTGAACTCTGACCCCTATTACTCTCCCTGCCTCCAAAACCACCTTCACCACGTATTCTGGAACGACCTCCAAATCTACCTCCATGAGCATTCACAGGGCCCCTACAACTCGTACCTCTCCCATAGGAAGCGATTAAAGTAGACTTAACGGAAGTATCAACAGCAGGGGTACCTACACGGGACATGTAAAACTCGGACAAAAGTATCTCTAAGAGATAGTATTGACAGGTTGCTAAGTATTTGGGAGCGAATAGTTTCAAACTCTGATCCAAGAGCACCTAGGAAACCCATAATTGCCAACTGCTCACGTTGGAGAGCAATAAATTTAATTCCTCGTACATCTTAAAATTAGCAAAAAATTGTGTAAGTGCACATTCATCTCGACGAACCCCGTAAAAATCCTAAGACCTTATAGAATCGAGCAAGATTATTCTATCCCGAGTATACTGATTACCGCCAAGTACTCCCATAATGCTTTGACGGTATCAATGAGTAACTGTTGGAAAACATGTTTCCCCACATGGGCAGCATGGCATGTTTCCCCACATGGGCAGCCAGCATGGGCACATGGGCAGCATGTTTTCTGCATAGGACAAAAGCTAGTGGAGCAATAAATCAGTTAGTGGAGTATGGGCAAACCTAGAGGAGCATGGGCTGATTCCTTGTATTTGTTAAATGCAGTTTCCCTGTATTTTTCCTCTTGTATGCTATAAATAGGACTGCTCTCTCTCTTGTAAAGGCAATGGAAGTCATGACATATTAAAGTCAGATTACTTCCTATTCTTCCTATTCTTCCCCTTACTTGTTCTATTACACTCTTATTGTCTCTCAACATGGTATCAAAGCATTAGGTACTGTTCCTGTTGGAGCACTGTTCCGAGTTACTGTTCCGAGTTACTGTTCACAAAAAAAATAAATAAAAAATATGTGAATCAAAGCAGCTTTGCATAAACCAAAATATCTTCTTGGTATCAAAGCAGCTTTGCAATTCGGTGAATCAAAGCAGCTTTGCATAAACCAAAATATCTTCTTGGTATCAAAGCAGCTTTGCAATTCTGTTAGTTTTTTGACTTGATAGTCAGTAATTTGTGACTTGAGGAAGATGTCAGAAGTTGCAACACAACAGAATGAAGCAGCACCAAAGGAAGCGAGCAGTCTCAACCAAAAAGAGGTCGAGAAGGTGAGATCTCTAATTGCCAACCTTGACAAACCTTCAGGTACTTGTTCAACGGCGTATTCAGGTAAGTCTCCATCCTCTGTTCGATTAAATGTCTCGAATACACCTTTTGCCGACTCCTGGATCATGGATTCAGGAGCTATTGATCATATGACCTATTCACCAAATATTTTTTCCACATACTTACCCTGCCCAAGCAGTAGAAAAATATCCACAGTTGATGGTTCTTTGACCACTGTAGCAGGTGTAGGAGATGTTAAAATAGGCCCATCATTGACTTTAAAAAATGTTCTTCATGTCCCCAGATTATCCACAAACCTTGTCTCCATACAAAAGCTTACTCAAGATTTATGTTGCAGTGTGATCTTTCATCATAATCATTGTGTATTTCAGGCCAGAATTCGGGGAAGATAATTGGACATGCTAGAGAACGGGATGGCCTCTATTACCTAGAAACATCGAGCCAGTCAAATTTTACCAAGGGCAAACTACATTCTTCTTTTGTTTCTGAAATTCATTCATCTAATAAAGAAAAAGGTTTGGCTTCACCACCGCCGACTTGGGCATCCGTCATGTAGGGTCATTAAAATTCTGTTTCCGTCTTTACTTCAAGGTCTAGATGTTGAAAACTTTCATTGTGAAGTGTGTGAACTTGCCAAACACAAACGTGTACCTTTTCCAAGTAGTGATAAAAGAAGCTCTCTTCCCTTTTACCTCATTCACAGAGATATTTGGGGTCTATCTACTATTCCTAATGTTTCTGGGGCAAGATGGTTTGTGTCATTCATTGATGATTGTACTCGTATCACTTGGCTTTTCTTACTTAAACATAAATCTGAGGTCAATATTGTTCTCCCAAACTTTTGTTCCATGATTAAGAACCAATTTGGGGTTGCTATTAAAAGGTTTAGGTCAGATAACGCCAGGGATTATTTCAATCAAGTACTAACTCCTTATTTCCAAAAGGAAGGAATAGTACACGAGTCATCCTGTGTCGATAGGCCACAACAAAACGGAGTCGCGAAAAGAAAAAATGGTCATCTCCTTAAGTCGACCCGAGCGTTTTTATTCCAAAAAAATGTGCCTAAATCTTTTTGGGGAGAAGCAGTTCTTACAGCCACTCATCTTATAAATCGTTCGCCTTCCAGAGTTTTGGGATTCAAGAGTCCAATGGACATACTCTCAACATTCTATCCAAACATACACACTACAAATAATCGTCTCCCTAAGATATTTGGGTGCGTATCATTTGTCCATGTTCATAGTAGAAATAGGGGGAAACTAGATCCAAGGGCGTTGAAATGCATATTTGTAGGTTATTCCTCAACTCAAAAAGGGTACAAGTGTTATCACCCTCTATCAAAGAAATTCTATGTCTCGATGGATGTTACTTTCAATGAACAAACACCTTACTTCATCTCACCTTCTCTTCAGGGGGAGAATTCAATACTTGCAGATAAGGACGGGGATTTCTTGCTCGATCTATCGTCACTTCCTAGACCAGTTTCTAGTAATCCGAGTCATGTATATGAACCAGTATCTGAGTCCATGCCAAATCTTGTGTCTGAACCAGTATCTGAGTCCATGCCAGATCTTGTGTCTGAACCCGTGCCGAAAATTTTACACACTCCCAACTTTGCCATTGAGAATTTGTAATTTGACAAAAGCAAGGCGTATCAGAGGAAGAAGACAATTGTCCCTGAATCAGTACAAGTCCAAGAATCCAACCCAGATCCTGAGAATGAGGTAACAATTTCTAATTCTTCATTACAAGCTGAAACTGAATCTCATGTAGACAATGATGACAATAATGACCAGGACCTTCCCATTGCTATTAGGAAAGGAACTAGAGAGTGCCCAAAATGACCTTTATATTCTCTTGCACACTTTCTTTCCTTTAAACATTTTTCACCATCACATAGAGCCTTCCTTTTTAACTTGAACACCATTACCATCCCTACCACCTTATCCGAGGCTTTGACCAAAGAGAAATGGAGACAAGCCATGAATATAGAAATAGAAGCATTAGAGAAGAATAAAACGTGGGAGTTAGTGAAGTTGCCTGTCGGAAAGAAACCAGTAAGGTGTAAATGGGTCTATACAGTGAAATATAGAGCAGATGGGTCAATAGAGAGATATAAAGCAAGGTTGGTAGCCAAGGGCTATACTCAAACCTATGGGATTGACTATCTAGAGACTTTTGCTCTGGTTGCAAAGATAAATACTGTTAAACTCCTACTGTCATTAGTAGCTAATTATGGTTGGGAGTTACAGCAATTTGATGTTAAGAATGCATTTTTGCACGGAGCACTAGAAGAAGAAATTTACATGGAGGTCCCACCGGATTATGGGAATAACGTGGGTGATCATACTGTGTGTAAATTGAAGAAAGCCTTGTATGCACTTAAGCAATCACCACGGGCATGGTTCGGCAGATTTGCGAGAGTAATGATTAACATGGGATATAAACAAAGCCAAGTGGATCACACACTTCATTAAACACTCACCTTCAGGGGGAGTCACAACATTATTAGTGTATGTTGATGACATAATAGTGACAGAGAATGATGATAATGAGAGACAACTTCTGAGTCAGTGGTTGGCTAAGGAGTTCGAGATCAAAGCATTAGGAAAGCTTAAATATTTTCTTGGATCGTGGTGGCTCTCTAGGCAGGGCATTTTTATCTCCCAACAGAAGTATGTTACGGATCTCCTTAAAGAAACAGGCAAGACAGCATGCAAACCAACAAGTACTCCAATAGACCAAAATCTTAGGCTTGGAATGGCAGAGGAAAACGCTGCAATAAATAAAGAAATGTACCAGCGCCTCGTAGGAAAACTCATTTATCTGTCTCATACACGACCAGACATAGCATACACAGTGAGTGTGATTAGTCAGTTCATGCATAGCCCAAAGGAAGTTCATCTACAAGCAACGCACCAAGTGTTACAATATCTTAAAGGGACACCGGGAAAGGGTATTCTGTTCAAAAGGAACGGAGGCTTGGTGCTTGAGGCATATACGGATGCTGATTATGCTGGGTCAATAGTTGACAGGACGTCAACAACAGAATATTATACATTTCTTGGCGGTAACCTCGTGACACGGAGCAAGAAACATGTGGTAGCACGGTCTAGTGCAGAGGCAGAATTTCGAGCAATGGCTCAAGGTGTGTGTGAACTACTTTGGTTAAAGATCATCTTAGAAGACTTGAAAATCAAGTGGGATGGACCAATGAGACTTTATTGTGACAATAAGTCTGCAATTAGTATAGCTCACAACCCGTTACAACATAATCGCACGAAGCACATCGAAATTGACAGACACTTCATCAAGGAGAAACTGGAGAGTGGACTGATTTGTACCCCTTATGTGTCTACACATGGCCAACTTGAGGATGTACTTACAAAGGGGTTAAGTAGCTCAGTATTTCAGAGTTTTGTATCCAAGCTGGGAATGGAAAACATTCATTCACCAGCTTGAGGGGGAGTGTTGGAAGACATGTTTCCCCACATGGGCAGCATGGCATGTTTCCCCACATGGGCAGCCAGCATGGGCACATGGGCAGCATGTTTTCTGCATAGGACAAAAGCTAGTGGAGCAATAAATTAGTTAGTGGAGTATGGGCAAACCTAGTGGAGCATAGGTTGATTCCTTGTATTTGTTAAATGCAGTTTTCTTGTATTTTTCCTCTCTTGTATGCTATAAATAGGATTGCTCTCTCTCTTGTAAAGGCAATGGAAGTCCTGATATATTAAAGTCAGATTACTTCTTATTCTTCCTATTTTTCCCGTTACTTGTTCCATTACACTCTTATTGTCTCACAACAGTAACCAAATCAACAATTTGACTTTCCATGGAATTAAGTATATGATAAAGAATCCTGACATCAATTGTCTTCCATACCTCATTGGAAACATTGACTGTCGTTAAGTGATCTCCCTGTTCTCTGCTAATCACGGCCAACCCCAATCTTCCGCCACTGCGGATAATTATGAACTACTTCCAATTACTTATTAGTAAGACATGTTGATGAAGATAGTAATTCCGTAACATTCATTGACTATCGAGAGTCAGATGTACTCTGACTCACACAATAGGCTCAGGTATTCCTGATTTCATGCTCGGAATCATCTTGTATTAAACTTTTTCGAACAACAAACTACGACAAAGGTTCACAACTAAACAGTAACCACATTTACCCAATCCAAACGCCTCGTATATCCAATCACCAAGTAAATTCCACGAGGCAAAAAAAAATCAAAATAATGCTATTAAACCAATGAAAAATTGCCACAATGCAAGTACTTCATATATATATATATATATATATACACACACACCCACACAGTCCCCTTCAGTTGAAGGATCCCTCAAATAGTGTTATTTGAGGGATGTGTATCTCAACCGTTGGATATGTTTTATGTGGCTGGGATTGTTATTCATATCAGATAACCACCTCATATCAGATAACCACCCCAACAATAATATTAAGTTTATCTGATATGAATAACAATCTCAGCCACATAAAACATATCCAACGGTTGAGATACACATCCCTCAAATAACACTATTTGAGGGATCCCTCAACTGAAGGGGACTGTATATATATATATATATCAAAGGAAAGCACTTAACAAAACACCACAAAAAAACTCACTATTGCAGCTGGGAAAAAAAAAACTTGATGTTGCAGAGGCTCAAGTTTCTGGCACGATGAAGTCTCGTTACAGTTCACGATGAACAGTGTCGTTAGTGTTTATAATGAACATTTTTTTTTTGGAAAAAAAGGAGGAAGAATAAAATTAAAAAGAGACTAGAAAAACTTAAACAACCATGGTTGTGATACCATGTGAAATAGAGAGGTTTATTCCATAATCATATCAAGTACATATGAGAGCTGAGCACCCGAGCCTTTTATAGACTTGGACTCGTGCTATACAAGGAAAGCTCCCATTACTCTACATATTACTCCTACAATCATGCTACTAGAATCCTTTAGAATCCCTAACAAGCCCTAACTAACCACTAAAAGACCTAGAAAACCTATTCGAATTTGTACTACATCAACAAGGAATATCTTAGTGAACAATATCTGTGAATATATCATCATGCAGGCTATTTTAGGTTTTTTTTCACCCGATCATCGTAGAATGGATATTAAGAAATGACGCAGGACGGAAGCGTCCGGGGGCTAGATATCGTTCTACTGCCAACTACCACTTTGTGAAATAACCCTATAATCCACTAGGGGCCCTCAAATCCACAAGGAAAATTGTTCTGCAATCCACCAGAGAGAGAAATAAAACCCAATGATAATTTTCTTTCTACGAATCAAATTATTGCCAACAAAAAACACATCTCAAGCACATACAAGCAAACAAAATCAATATCATATGGTGCCACAGTTTTCCAAGTATACAACCCAGGGAAGTATGATACCCTATTACAGAATTATACCACTTTAATTACCTCGCCACTTCATTGCGTCTATGCTATAAAATTACGGAAGAAATCTATAAGTCTGTCAACCTCAGATACCACTTTCAATATTTCTAAACATTTACAACAGAGAGATGATACAGAAATAATAAAAAAAAATGAAGAGTAATCGATCAAAAGTTTAAGATTTCATATTAGGTTGGGCACATGTCACCTTGATTGCAGCTGTAATGACTTTTTCCTCAATTGCAGAAACAGAGTGCCCAGCATTACTCTTACTTGGCCATACAGCAACTTGAGAAGAAGTAAGACTCAAGAATCGAAAAACAATACAGGAAACTTGATCCCAACACACGGCCATGATATTTGGATAATTGTGTGCAACAGCTCTAAGTGCCTGCAACAAACAACATATGAAACAAAAAGGATACAACATCAAACAAGATATTCTGTAAATAGGATCCACTTAAGAAAATAAGGGAAATAAATTATTCATATAGAGGGTAAAGGTTTGACTAGAGCATAAGAACTCAAATAAAATGTCAGTTATGGAAACTATAATCCAATCATACGCATCCGAGATGTTCAGCAGTTCAAGGAAAAAGAATGTTTCACTTGAATAACAAGGCTATATAATCATAATTACTTGCTGCAGACCTGAGACTGTGTTTTGACTTCTGGATATGTGCCCAATGAAGATATAAGTCTTATAAAGAATCTAAGATTGATTTCATGAAAAACTTTTTAACATCAATGCGACGTTCCTCTCATATAAATATTGTAAGGCGCATATCTAAGTTCACCTAAATAAATAAAAAACAAAAGATAAGATAAGCAGATGCACAGTGGCCACAATTTGTTAGGCTTACTAAACAAACTATGATGTTCATGAACAGCTTGTGTGGGGATAGACCAGAGCTAGTTCATTATTAAAGCAAGTCTAGCTTGAACTTTCCAAGTCTCCGCACGGATAAGCTAGTGAATGTAGAGCTAGTTGGAATAAATTAATATAATATACTCCCTCTGTTCCAAATCAGTCTTCTAAGGTTATTTTATGCAAATTATGTTTTGCTTGCAAAATTGGTCCCATCTGTACTTTCAAGATTCAATTTACATGCACAATACCCCATTTTACTTGCATAATGTACCTTACTTACATTATGAATCCCTATTTAAAAATTTTCTTTTTCTTTTCAAAGAGGACATTTAATTTAGCACCCCAAAACAAAAATAATGCCAAAAGAACACTTATTATAAATTGAGGGAGTAATACTATTCTTAGAATCAGTATTCTTATGATAAATTTTAGTGCATGATTATATAAGTTTTTATATGTATATTTACTTAATATTTAAATGTGTCAAATCCCAACCAACCCAAATCCCCATTTTTCTGAAATTCGCCGAAACATCAAACCTGAATCCTTGCTTCTAAGCAAGTTTCAGTTATAAAATGCTGAATGGGGATATCTTGGTGGTTGCAAAACCACCCCAACTACCACTACGTTTTGTTGTAAATCCCACATTCACCAAATTCCCAAATTTAACCCCAGAAAAATAAATAAATAAATAAACTTCAAGTTTTAGCTATAAAACCACGACATAAGGCCTGCAGTCAACAACAGTTGTAGACTCATAACTTGTAAGTGAATGTTCCCCGACCAGGTGGCATGTCTACACAAACAATAAGATGGACCCCGGCTAGTGGAGAATATAACCCAAAAAAAAGGATACAGAAGCATGAAAAACGGCCCAACATGGAATGGACTGAACCCAGATCTTTTATCCAAGTCTCCATATCACTAAAATTTATTCCAGTTTGCAAAGAATTGCATCTGTACCACCAGGGAGTCTTATGCTGACCACACAACATTTCAAGATAAATGCAAATAATGCATATGCATCAATAACTCATTAATGGATTATTGATTGTTCACAAGAAAACTTTAACACCAATATTACCTGCAGCGCCTCAAAGCTAATAGTGGGGCTTGTTACTGGTTCCAAATGGCGAAATAAGGTAGAAAGAACACCTGACCTCCTTTGGTACTCTGGAAACCCTGGAGAAAGTCTTCTTATGAACTTTTAATGAAATATTAAACAATGTAATGTGTACAAAAATTTAAATAGATATATACATACACCCGTGTAAACATATTTATGACAAGAATATTCTATGTTCACGTAACATTTTGCAAAAACCAGTTACAATGAAAGCCCTATAAAATTTCAATTAGCCATCTCTAAAGCTAATGGGTTGATAAGGTATATCAATTCTTCATAGTTAGACAAAAGAAGAAAAATTTATTAACTACGAAGGAAGAGATTACAGCACAATAAAGCAACCCAAATGAGGGGGAAAAAAGGCATTAGTGAAATGGCCTGCCAATCGCCACAAGGATCTCGGACAAAGAAATTACTCGGGAAGCTCCCAATCCATGAGCCCAAAGAAAAGCAAGGAAAAATAGATAAAGAAAAAGACATTCTAGGCAAAGTAAATCGATATTCATTGCCCAGCCAAAAAACTTCTACCATTCCTCTAAATCGGAACACCCACAGTACGATTAAAAAAAAACATTTGTAATTCTCCTATCCTTGTTACTGCCAACACCCTCACTCTGCAAAAGAAAAAGAACAAGAAATACCACAACCTCAAAGCCAACGGACAGTGAAGAAACACATGAGAATGAGACTTACTTTTCTGCATACACATAATACATGTCTACAGACAGATTTGACAGGTATATGCCTATAACACATGTTATTAGTATTAAAACAGATCAAGGTCAAAGACCACACGAAAACCATAATTTCAAGAGAACCTTCGATTTCAAATATAAGAAGGTAGACGGAAAATGACGGATTACAAGATAACTGAGTAAATGAAAATAAACCAACAAGCAAAGACTCGCGAGGGATCAAAACACCAAACACACCTATATAAGGATTGAGAATCTTCTTTCTAACTCTGAAAGTGTCACTAGACATTATTGAGGAACGGGCAAATCAATCATATAGAACTGAATAAGAAGCTGTATGAAAATTGAAAACAGAGAAAGAAAGAGAGATTCATATTCCTCCTTGTCATTTAAATTGTAAAAAAAAGGTGGGAATTCCAACAAATTGTATCGCCCTACAAAAAATAGAAGCCAGAAATGGAGAATTATGCCTATGCAAGAGATAATAAAGATGATGCAAAACAAAAGAGGAATATCTCAAATCCATATATCCTCCCTAAATGCAATATGCATGCCTTTACCAACTCGAAGTCGAACATGGATTATAAAGGAACTGTGCCATTGGGATACGAACTTCTAAGGACTAGAATGAGTAACAGCGTGATTTAGATTCGAATACCACCCATTTTGCTAAAGTCTATACTTGTTTCTGATCACCTATTGCTAAAGGGAGTCGGGTTTCAAATGAAAGCGTCAATAGTTATTAGCCCACCAAATATAAGGTTTTAGCTACCATGTCCCAAAACCCTAAATCGCCATCCTCTCTAGGACAACAAAACTTATCCCAATCCTCATTGAAACTTGCACATGCGCTTAAATGACCCCCACTATGATCTTGAACAACGAAACCAATCCACCAATTGTCATACCAATCCTCGTTGAAATTTGCGCATGCGATTAAGTGACCTCCACCGCGATCTTGAACAACAAAAAATAATAAATAGGGATATTCGCTAGGAAAGATTGAATAAGTGTTATCCTCACACCCAGAGTGAAGTAAGCCTATTTACAATAATCAACTCTCCTACTCACCACTCTACTATGGGATTAAAAAAGATTGACAGCTCTGATTTTTTACCCCACCCCCCTCTCCACAACACACACAAAAGAAACACTATACAAGTTATGGTTAAAGATTCAACCTCACAACCAACAAAAAAAGAAAGCATAGGAAGCAACATCCTCGTCAATATTAACACTAGTACGGATACACTTTGCGAGATTAATTTTCATACTTGAGGTTGCCTCAAAAATATGCAACAACTCTTAAAACCTTCAACACCCTCAGTGAAAAAGTTATGCAATTACTAATGGAGAGTACACGGGAATATTGGTAGATTACATTATACTACCATATATGATTAAATTTACCGTAATTGAAAATTTCAGTTACGTAATAATAACTCATATTACATAGTTACATTAGATATTGTAGTATATAGTAATTAGGAGTATATCACTTCTTGAAATAGGCTTCGTAGTTGTATATAATTAAAGGTTTGTATTTCCTTTATAAAGTGATGTAATACCCCATGAATTAGAGTTGAATGTGAATTCGAAAATTGAGGCTTTGTACCTTTGTGGCCTTCCATCATGGCTCTCTTTTATCCCTTCCCTAATCCTTAACTGTCCCCTTCATCAAATTGATATCAGAGCCTAATCTCAGCCTTAACCGTACCTGTTGTCATATCAGAACCGACCATCACAATTGCCTCCACAACATCACCATTGAACCAGCCCCTTGCCTCATGTGTTACAGACGTCACTGCTTCACTTGAACCACACAAATCTTCATCACAAACCCAACATCAGCATCAACAAGTCTCATCCGCACGACCAAAACTGCGTAGAACCAACAATTTGCAAACCAAAAAAGAAAAGAAAATAACCATTGCCTTCCACCATGATGCAGTTCATCATCGAGAAAAACCCACCCACCCTAGTGGCTCAACACCAAATCACACCCCTCTGCCTTGACCCACTATCCAATTGCCTATAACCAAAGTCTTCAAAAATAAAAATAAAAAGAGGAGGCGATTGACCAACGCTGATCCCATCCTAGCGTATGCCATCTCCTGCCGACAAGGTGACAACTATCAACAATTATCAAACCAGACCAAACCCTCCCATCCATCTCTCACAATTGTCATCATCGAGCCCCACCAGTACCGCCACTGAACCACCTATGACTATACCCCTCATCTTCCCTCATCATGACTCTTTGTGTTGCATGCAGCCAATGACGTGACCCATCTCATTTCTTCCATATATCGTGACAAAGTTGCAATTAGGTCCCGCTTAGTTAATATAAATCAGCCCTGAACTTAAAGTATTTATAGATGTACTCACTTTTATTTCTTTCAGTAAGATTTGCATTAAAAAATAATATTAATCCTGAAGAAAAATATATATGTAACTTACGTGAGAAGAGACGAGAGGAGTTTGTAAAGCCTTAACCCTAATCAGGTAGGCAATTGACACATATACTAAATGCAAAAGGTTACAACCGTCTTAAATACCCTCTAGTATAAAATCCATTAGTACATAAGTAATTTAAATAATCAACACTGCCCCTCAAGTCAGCATGATTAATATAGATATTAATCATGCCCAACTAGTTACATAAATAGCCAATCCGTCCCCCACCAAACGCTTTTGTGAAAATAATTCTTAGTTGTTCACCAGTTCTAACATAATTAGTAACAATGAGTTTATGCTGAATCTTTTCACGAACGAAGTGAATCTACCTCAATATGCTTTGTCCTCTCATGAAAGACCGGATTTGAAGCTATATGAATGGTTGGCTCATTATCACACCACAACTGCATAGGCGAAGACATCCCAAAACAACCAATCTCAGCTAAAAGATGGCATACCCACATGAGCTCACATGCGGCTTGTGCCATAGCCATGTAATTTGATTCAGCACTTGAACGAGCCATAGTTGTCATGGCGTCATGGCGAGACGCGGCGGTAGTTGACCGCTAGGACGCCAAAGCAATAAGGCGCCCACCATGGTATCCGTATGGCGACAAGTCGTTAACAATGTGCAATTTGTATGTTTGTTTATTTTACTTCAAAAGTATATTGAACAATAAAATTTTATATACATTAAAACTCAAAATATTATAACTAACTATGGAATACAATTAAAAACACAATTATATGAATACTTCACAAATTCAAAAATAAAACAATAGACACTGAAAAATAGTATAACAAGTCAATAAACACTACGTAGAAAATAAAGAATCAACCAAGTTAACACCCATCACACGTTACAAGTCTAATAACTAATAAAATTACACCACATAGCAAGTACATGAGTTATGATGAGTCATGGGCACAAAACGACTTAATCACTTCGGCTAACTACAAAGGCGTGAGCCTTGGCAGCTCGGCGTCCAAGGAGTTACCTTTTCCTTCTCTAGTGCCAGGACGCCTAGACGACGCCATGACAACTATGGAACAAGCCACCGCACTCTGTTTCTTACTCCTCCAAGCTATCAAATTACCTCCCACAAATACACAGTAACCTGTTGACTATATGCCATAAGGTGATCCAGCCCAATCTGCATTAATGATCCCCGAATTCTAGAATGTCCATGATCTTTCTACCATATCCTTCGTTCTACATGACCCTTAAGATATCTTAATATACAAGCAAGAGCCTCCCAATAAGCTGTTCTAGGAGAAGACATGAATAGACTCACTACACCAACTGCAAACGAAATGTCATGTTGAGTTATCATCAAATAATTCAACTTTCCATCAATATTTCTCTCTTTGGCTCTACTAATATATCCCCACCTTATGTTGTGTGTTCTAAAGTTGGGTCCATGGACATATCACAAGGTTTCGCTCCTAACATCCTAGTATATGTGGACATACTTTCTCTGAGAAAGAAAGATTTCCTTCTTGGATTGAGCCACTTCAATTCCAAGAAAATACTCATCTAAAATTTAGTTTAGAGTAAGGATTTATACCATCAATCACAAATGCATCACTCCCTATACTAACATGTCATCAACATACACCACCAACAAAATACAACCATTACTAGAATGTTTATTGAAGACATAGTGATCACACCCATTTCTCAAAAGTCCAAACTCCATAACTACCTCACTAAATCATCCAAACCAGGCCCAAGGAAACTGTTTTAACTAGACTACTTCAATCTACATACCTTCCCATACTCCCCCTGAGCAACAAACCCAAGTGGTTGCTCAACCTACAAATCTCCGTGAAAAAAGGCATTATTAACATCTAATTGATGAAAAGGCTAGTGATTAGCCAAAGAGAAAAAAAAATCGAACAGAAGTAAGTTTAGCAACCAGAGAAAAGTATCTGAATAATTAGTACCATAAATCTGTGTATAGACCTTGGCTACAAGACGGGCTTTAAAATTACCAACAAAACTATCATGATTAACTTTCACACTAAACACCCACTTACAAGGTGAGTAATACCCACGTTTGATTTTGCTCAAGTGTCATCATCTCTTCCTCCAGCTGTCCTCCAGCCAATATGAGATAAAGCTTCAATAATTGACTTGGAAACTGAAATTGAATCAATAGATGCAACAAATGAATGCAAAGAAGAAGATAAACCAACATAAGAGACAGAAGAAGCAATACGATGAGAATTACAACTACGACTACCTTTGCTCAATGGGAAGATAAAGACTTGGATCCGCCGACAAAGGACCAGGCAGAGTAGAGGAATCCGGCAAAGTAATAGGTTTTGTTGCGAATGGTCGAGGCTTGCGAGAATACACTTGGGTGATCGATAGACATGGACAAGGAGACTCGATAATGAGTAAGGAGGATTGCATTTTATACACCAAGAACTCATCCTCTGACTCACTCAATGAAGGGGATAGAGGATGACATACAGAAAAACATATCATATTCAATGAATGTAACATCAACAGTCATGATATCTACCCAAGTCAAAAGAATAACACCTATAACCTTGTTGTTGCATGGAATATCCCAAAGAAATAAATTTGAGAGACTTTGGGTCTAACTTAGAAACATACGGCCTTACATCACGAACAAAACAAGTGCACCCAAAGACTTGTGGAGGAAGAGAGAATAATGATTGCGATGGATATAAAATGGAAAGAGGCACTCTACCATTAAGAATTGAAGGTATGCGATTAATAAGATGACAAGCAATAAAAACAGCATTAGCCCAAAATATTTTTCAATCTGTAGATGCGCGCATAATTTGAACACATGTATTAGTGAGAGATCCAATATCTTATCTAACTAAAATTTGAGAACGAACAGTTTCATACTCTGGTCGACAAAAAAATCATCACAAGAAGTTGCTCCCTCTATTTTTGCATTTCTGCAACATTAACAATGATCGGTAATAAAGCATTCAGCTCCTCATACAAACTCTCTCACTTAAATACCTGATGTTTCCGTCATGTTGAACATATAGCCACACAGTCAAGAATCTTTGTCTATCTAGTCATTTTAGGACAATACCAGTGGCCTTCGTGTTCCCACCTCCACACCCCTCCAAATCGGATGACTAGACCCGAGCTTTCGAGAGTCTGCTAGCATGTAACTTACGTGAGAAGAGACAGGAGACGAGTTTGTGAAGCCTTATCCCTAATCAGGCTAGGCAATCGATATATACACTAAATGCAAGTGGTTACAAATGTTTTAAATACAACCCTCTAGTATAAAACCTATGAAGTAATTTATATATTCAACAATAAAGAAAATAAATTACTCTTTTCAGTTAGGTCATTATGGTAAATGCAACAGGATGTAAATGGAAACTTTGGGCCTCCAATTAAAGCTCAAGAGGAAATACACATGGAGCTTGAAAGACTTGAACCAGCCAAACAACGCTTTCCTTTTGTGCTAGGGAGGTAAAATTGATTTAGAGACCAGTGCTCGAATGGTTCGTGAAGAATAACAATTTGAGGTTTTAAGCACCTTGAAGGGATCATCAAAGAGTCATAAAATAAGACAAAGCATAAGTTAAAAAGTCAACAAGAATGATGAAACAGTGATAGGAGTTACGAGGCCAAAACAAACCAAAGTGGACCACGAAGTGGTTATATATCAATACGACGACTCATCAATGATAGCTCCAATGGTGTGTTCAACAAGAAAGTCTTCTCAAGGAGATTCACAATTTCTTGCATATATGGAGTAAAACCATAGGTTAAGAATTCTTCAACACTTTCAAAACTCAAGGACGAGTTTTTCTCAATGGACAAGAGAATGAAGCATAGAAATAGGAGGATTAAAGGAAAGTACAGGGGACTACTAGTAGATTATTTTATATTATTGGTTGTTTGTAAATTGATTGTAATTAGGTTATTTTAGGTGTTTTAATTATAATAGATGGTTATTAGAAGTTTACAAGTCAAACTAGGTTACCTAGTTACAAAGAAGTAGGGATTTTAATTTCCTATAATAAGTGATGTAACCCCATCGTTTTAAGGACCCATTTGGTTTTAGGATTTCCAATATTCCTTTGCCAGTAGAGAAGAAACTAATAATGGATTGTATTATTGCAACTCAACGGAGAGATTAGATGGATCTCGAAACAAAAATGGGAAAATCAAATTATGGGAAATTTTGAATTTGCATCTTTTAAAGTTCAAGAAGATTACAATAAGAGGATTGTGTCTCCAAGATGCCAACATCATTACAAAGTTTAATTGAATGTTTAAATACGAATTTTTGAAGAAGGGTAGATTGACGCAGTTTAAAAAGTCCAACTATAACTGTATTTTTGATTGTTAGAAATTTCTTACTTCAACTTAGGAGTATGATATTTTAAATACCTTTTAGATTTTATTTTACTGTCATGGAGTGTGTTGCTGAGGAATTCTTCCCTCGCAAGAATTAGGGTTCGAGATGGGGTGAGGAGAGAAGAATAGGCGAGCACCACTTTGACAACTCCTAGGCAGAACTCGGTATTGAGCCTTTAGAGAGTGGAAAGCAAATATCCAAAAGTCCCTTCTCTAGAAATAAGAGAGCTACTTTAGACAAGGTGCACGTTAGTAAGTAGTCATGTCCCTCAATCAAGTCCCAATGAAAGGTGCCTCTGTAAGTATTATGCAATGGAACCTAGAGAGGCACCCTCTTTCTATCTCAGAAATATGCATCATGAAAAGACCTTTAAAAGGAGAGTAAAAGACTACAAGGCCGGCCAAATCCTAAGGGGTGACCGAGCTCCTTTGTTTTGCTCCTTGATTCCTTTGTCTCTTGTTCCGGTTTGTCTGATTCTTAATTCTTTGTTCGACAAGCGAGACTTTGTAATGACCAGAGAGTTCCTCTTCCTAAGGTGGTGAACCCAATAATGCATTAAGCCTAAGGTGATGGAACCCTAGGAGGTCATTCCATACTTGGATCAATTTCCGACCTTCCAAATTGCCCAATTGTTCCTCTGTTGCTTTGTTCTAAATGAGCCATTGTCATAGTTGGAGAGAGTGGCCCCTAGCGTAGCCAAACCCTAGGTGGCCATTTTCGATACATAGCCAATTTATTGTTGTCTTGTCTCATTCACCTAGAATCCCGTCGAAGGTTCAAAATGAAGCAAGAAGACATCGTTGGGGCACTTCACCTAGGGCTGAGCCCTAGGGCTAGGGTGGTCACACACTGTCACTTAGCCAATTTTATGCCTTTTCATTCCGGTTCAATTTGTTGGGTCTCGCGCGAACATTTGGCAATATCCTCTCAATCAATGCTAGGGTTCTAGCGGTATTGCATTGTTCAGGTCATCCAGACTGTACGCTAAAAAAAATTGCCAAAATCTATTCAACATAATGGGGGTAATTTTTCAGCAAAATTAACCTCCATTTTTAGTTACCACACTTGATAATCCTAATAGACTATAATAGTTATCACCAACTATATAGTTTGACAATAAATTACCCGCTAGAAGAGCCGAGTATATCATAACAAAACATGTGGAATTATGGCTGTAAAACTCTTCGTAGAATAATTTCAAAGCTAATATGCAATATAAGATCCAAAACTCTCTTATGGAACAAAATACAACAAAAAAAATATGAAAATCATTTCAAAGCTTGGTATTTTAAAAAACGAATATATATATCCTTACCTGTTGATAGCTCCGCTAGAAACATTTCGTTCACCTTTGAGGAGGAAGGTGAGACAGACAAAGCGACAGTCAAGCAAGTAATAGCAACAGCCTGTAAAAAGACAAAAGTATAATCATGATGTGGTGGGGGAAAATATGAAACTTTTAGGGGGCAGGTTGGGGACTAGAAAACACTTTCTGATAGTGATTAATTTCCCACACCAATTCAAACTCTCAGAAGTAGGATAATAACAATGACACTGAATTTGGACTACAGGAATCCTATTAACATGCAATATTGTTTGTGTGTGCAGCTTTAGAAAGGCTACTATAACTACAACACTTCATTAAGTTTATTACAGCAAAAAAAAGTATTGCATAAAGATTATACCAGCTATTGTAGGACTAGGTGATATGAAGTGGGGATCTCCCTTTTAATTGAGATATTTCAATCTTAATTACCCTTTTTCACTGGAAGATGCACCCAGCACTTTCCTGAAAGGAACTACTGGTGCAAACCATTACTAGGTGGATCCCACAAAAGTCGTCTCTTAGGGATCAGACAATTCTTGGAATTTGAAGAACATTTAGTAAACAAAGGTAACCAAGGCAAGGCAAGGCCCAAATATCCGATCAAGGGAACCCCTTCCCAACTTCAAAACAGATAAAATTGGAAGTGCTTCCAGGATCTTCACGAAATTCACCACAGTTTTGAAGTGAAAATGGCCAAAGGTCTACTGAAAGCTATGAAGTGGACCTACCCCCTACCGCACTGCGCACAGGATGCGTCGGGGGTGTGGGTGTGCAGGGTATGGCGTGTGTGCGCGCCTCGGGTGCGGCACCAACCGTGTCCCTGAATTTTACTTCACAGCACTGTTCTAAAAATCCCCGCCTAGGTCCGCCTAGGCCCCGCCTAGGTCCGCCTAGGCCCCGCCTAGGCCCCGCCTAGGCCCCGCCTAGGCGCTAGGCCCCGCCTAGGCGCTAGGCCCCCCCTCCCGCCCCGCCTAGGCGCTAGGCCGCCTAGGCGTCTCGTCTAGGCGCCTCGTCTAGACCCAAGGCGGCAAAAAAATCCCTCTAGGAGATTAGGTAGGACTAGACGGGGCCTAGACGAACAAGGCGGAGAAATTAAGCCTTTATGTGTGGCCTAGGCGAAGAAATTAGAGCTGCAATTGTTTTTTATTTTTATTTTTATTTTTATTTTAATAACTAAGCTACAAAATAATGTCGTGGGTTATTATCTTGAAGGAGTATGAGTGTGAGTCTGATGGAGACATTATCTTGGAGGATATGGAGAAGAAGAGTTAGAGATATAGAGAGATATGGAGATATGGAGATGAGGACTATTAGTTTGTATTTTTGATTATTTGTTTGTGTTTAAACTTTGAACAATTACATGTTTTTGTTTGAACTTTGACATTAGCAATATGGATATGTGTTTGAACTTTAAGCAAATGCCTTTATTATCTTTATTATAGATTGTTTTGCTTTATATTATTGTTTTGTTTGGATAAATATAAGATAAAATATTAAAATTGACTTAAAATAAAAATCCCGCCTAGGCCCCGCCTAAGCCCCGCCTAGGCCCCCTAGGCGCTAGGCCCCCTCCAGCCGCCCGCCTCCCGCCTAGCGCCTTTTAGAACCTTGCTTCACAGGTGCGTTAGGGTGCGTCTAAGGGGGTGCAACGATGGCATGTTTTGTAATTATGAAAATAAAAGAGTGGGGGGAGAGAAAATCCAGATCTGCACGTAACAGAAGGGGAACTTTAATTTTTGGGGCACGATCTGATCGAGAGGGAGAGAAGACGCAACGCGATTTCAATAACTCGGTAGCAACTTCCCCAGCAACTTGCAGCAACTTCAGTGCCAGGCACTCTTTCTTTCTTCTAATCTATTCTCTCTACTTCTCTCTTCTCTATTCATCTTCCCTCTCTCTTCTTCTCTCCTCTTTTTTCTCAGTTGCTCTTCCCTTTTTTCTTTGCCACTGACGTTATTGCTGACTTTCCTTTTGTTTCTTGCTGCTTGCTGAATGCTGGATGGGTGCCAGTTGGGTTATACTTATACTTTGTCTTTTTTTTAATGTCTAAGTTTTGATTATATTGTCTTTTTTTTTAATGTGTATGCTACTATGCTGTTTATGCTAATTAACTGATTAAGTGAGTTTTTTGAAAAAGATTCCTTCAAAAGATTTTCAGTAAATGGCATTAATAGTTAATTAAATGTGCAGCAAATGGAAAATTCAAATTGGTAATAATAAATGTGCTAGTTATAATTTTTCAGTTTGTATTAAATGGCAATAATAGTTAATTAAATGTGTATCAAATGGGAAATTCAAATTTGCATCAAGTATTTAATTTTGTGAATGTTTTTATCATGTATACAATTATAATATATATATATAAAGTATGTGTCGTATCCCCGCCGCACCCAAATTCGCATTTTTTCAAATTTGCCAAACACCCTTATCCCCGTGTCGCACACCCAAATCCCCGCAGCTAAATCCTTGCTTCTTAGTCTGAAAGGTTAGGTGACCTAAAGATTTTAGCACTCGTGAAAGGTGGGCAAGGATATGAGGGTGAATATGGCAAGCGAAAACGAAAAATACTACGTTAGTCTGAGTGCTCTAACTATTACTAATAAATAGCACTACAAAATTATGTGATAAAATAACAAAAAATTATTAGAAAAGAGAGTGGGAATAAACCGCAGATAGAGAACAAGAAGTTCACCTAATAAGAAATATAATAAAAAACCATATTGGCGTGAATGGATCACAGCTCACCAATCCCTATGTAAATATATTAAAGAAGTTTCTTGAAATGCTCTCATGGTAAAAGCTCAAAGGCATGCAAATAGAACAATCTATCCAAAAGTAAACCAACATTTGTCGACCTCCAACCAAAACATCCTTACATTTCTCTATCCATAGTCCATACACCCGCAAAATGGCGCAACAAGAGCAGCTCCGAAAATCCTTAGATCCATCCTCTAAACCCCAACAAACTGAAGAACTGCAGAGATGGAGGTCCTCCATATTAGAAGGACAATCCCAAAATTCACTCACCATACCAAACAAGAAGCATCACAACCGCCAAACCATCCAACAAATGGATAAGCAAATGAGTATGATTCTTACTACATACACATTACCCACTTGTGTAGGGTCTATGCGTCTGACACGTCACTAGTTTTAAGTCCAAAAGCAGCCAAAGACCACACAAAAGACTAATCTTAGAGGGAGGCAGGGATTCTTTGATTTCCAAATAAAGATGCTGAAGGAAAGTGGAGTCGGGATGATGGCTAAGTATATGAAAAACAACAGACAAGATAACTTCCCTTGGAAATAAAGAGATGAAATACATCTCTACCCAAGGGTTAAGAAGTATGTCTGAATTGAGGAGCATAGGGAGGTCCTATGCCCCCTTATCATTAATGTGAAAGAGGGGATACTAGACAAAGAGGGGCCCCAACCCAAACATCATTTTAAAAATGAATTTTCATGTCATTTTTGTAATAACCTGGGTCAAGTCCTATGGTCCAATCTACTGTCTCATTAGCATCTTCTTGGGTCATCTTAGCCCGCCACAGGCTCACTCTAAGTCATAATTGAAGGTACTACTGATAAGTAGCTTGAATCCTTACGTACATATTAAATTATCTCACATGAGACCAAGGTGATAGCCTAGTGATAAGGCTTCTCACTTTACAGTGCAAGGCCACATGTTCGAGTCTATCTATAGCAAGAAATCAAAATCAGCAGGCGCTACAAGCGCTACAAATTGAAGATAAGTTCCCCTAAAAGAAAATAAATTAACCCTCATGTTCCGATGTGGGACAAAGGAGTTACAAACTCCCCACTTAAATACTTGACGTCCCCATCAGTCCAAACACATAGCCCAAAATATTTGACTCCCTAGCCAATGTGGATAATACCAACAGCTTTTGTGTCCCCACCTCTAATCATCTGTCCTCAATTCTTAGCTCACCAAGAGCTAAGCTAGTTCATTATGTAAAGGAGCCGAGCATGTGCTCATATTTTCGACTCGTGTGATAAAATTTTCGGCCTGACTGCTCATATCATAAACATTATGTGACCAACTTTCTAATTTAGCTTGCCAAAAGTTGTTGACCATTTCGCCAAAATTCTAGGAACTTTCTATTATGGATACCCCAAACTACCCTAGTACATACGATAATGAAAAAGTTGTAGAGCCCACCCTATATTAGGGTTAATTGTGGGATAAATCTACCACCTTTGCTCTCCTTAAAGTATTCACCATCTAAAGTGCCCACATAAATTTGATCAGATACAAATGGTTTTATATTAACTTTAAGCTAATAGATATTCATATTTGTATAAAATATACTTCATTGACCAAAAAAATATAATTAAAAAAATATAACATAATAAGTATAGTTTCATTAACCATAAAGTCATTTCAGATTTTATATGTCGGAATTTAAAATATATAATTAATTATTATTCAACTTAATGCATTAGTTCTGTTAGAGTTTAAATATTATATCAATCACTACTACCTCCATTCGAAAGAAAGAGTCTCCCCTCTTTTAATGACATTTTTTAATGAAGGGAATTGATATTTTCATAATCAAAAGTGATAGCTTCACAAGATCCCCCCTCACATAAATAGTAAATGGGTTCCACACTCCTGTTAAAAAGGAATCTTGTGAAAATATCAAATTTTACTTTTGAAAATAACAATTCCCTTGATGAATATTAAAGTCTCCAATAGACACATTTAGACATAATTTTTTTTATAGTAATAAATTGCAGTCTTTAAAGTTTAAATGTTTAATGCTCAAAAAAGGATTATGTCTAAATTCGTAATATACAAACTTAGTATTTATAAAAACAAGTCAACAACAAATCAAAATTCTCTTTTCTAACAAAGCTATAATAATATTTAAATTGTTTGCAGAAAAAAAAATTCACAAATTATACTTTCATTTTTATAAATATAAAATAAAAAAAAATGTTTTTACTGATATGAGTTGTGAATTTTGGAGGTCAAGTGCAGATTGTAGCAATTTCAAAACCTTTATATTGTTTAAAGATTACAAGCCCCCCATAATATGATAGTTTGGGGTTTTGGTTGTAGACTAATGGACTTTCCCAAGATTGTAACTAGGCTTAGACAATTAAGGCTGTCTAAGCCAGGCACCTAGTCCAAGACCCCACGTCTGAGGAAACTCATCATATGCCCAATATAACCTTAACCCATCAAAATGAGTACTATTGGCCAGATGAGCTCCTCTGAGGAAACTCATCATATGCCCAATATAACCTTAATCCATCAAAATGAGTACTATTGGCCAGATGAGCTCCTCAAGGTTACTTGCCTAATGCTATCCCTACTTATAGATAAATACATCAATATATTAACACTAACCAGTAGTCCACTCTGATCACTCCTGAATAAGAAGCCCTCTTCAATCCTTCCTTGGAGAGATAATATAACCGTTTGCAGCAACTCAGCAGGCATTCGTGAATATCTGTAGAATGATGCACATTTATAAAGAAGCATAAATACAAATCTCATTGAGCAAGACAATCAATTCAAGCATTAGTAGATTCAAGTTCAAATGCCATTATATACTGCTGCTTGCTTGGCCGCTATTCAGATAATTTATGAGGTTCTATCTTTACATAATAACTCTACTTACAAAGCTATAGATCTTTTCTGGATATCCTTAGAAATTTTGCCTCATAAGCATGTATATTCATTCTCATTAGTATTTCAAAGGTAGACTTAATGAAGAGACAAATCTTATATACCATATTTGAGCTCAGTATGAGAAATCGAGGCTGGAGACAGAAATCATAAATGGTAAAGTGCAGTTGAATTAGAGTTGATCGAAGCCTAAAGGAAACAATATAAGAAACCTCATTCCATTAAATATTAAGGTCATTCTGCAGAAAAAACATAGGCCTCATCCTAGAATAGATTAAAGATTTGGAGTGAGGTCCAGTGAGAAGTTAACAGGGACATTCACCAAAGACGCTGATTATCAGAGATGTTCACGTACAGCAGCATTACTCACCATGTTGGGATTGACAACTATCACAATAGTCACTCAGCACAGGGAATCAATTACTTTTTCAACACCCAGTTTTAAACCATATTGAAGAACCTTTTTCCCCCTCTCCCCTATACCATATTGAATTACTTTAATTTATAATCACAAAATTAAAGAACTATTATTTGATGTAAACCTATATAAAATCTCATTCAGTTTATCCCCTATCAAGAAACTGAGGAGTTGTATCATTTTATTGTCTTTTTTATGGTCATATTAAATTCATTCAACCAAACTGGGGATCTAACTTCTGTGGTTCTTCTTCATAATTCTCATCAGTATTTCTTTTCTTTGATATGCACTCGTTGGCTCTTTGAATCTTCTGAAGTTTACTCTTGCTGGTCATATTCCTCTTTGAATAAAATACACTGACATCCCCTATAGCCTATAGATAATCATAATAACACTCACTACCTCTCTAATTTTTCAAGTAACAGTCAGTACCCCTCTAGTCTAGTCTATAATATGTAACATTCACTACCCTAGTTCACCAACTAATATCCAAAAATATTTTTAATACATTGTCTAATACACCCTTCAAGTTATAATTTTTAATATATCCTCTAAATATAAATTTGTATATTATAATTTTTACTTAACTTTATCTAATTAATTAAATTATGAACTTGTGCAATAAATAACATAAATGTCAAAAAATAATAAATATTTATTTTATCAGGAAAATAAAGGCAATACACTTTTTGCTAATTAAATTTCTCAAAGATTAAAATTTACGTAATATACATTTAAATATATTTTTTTTGTAATTAAAAAGTAAAATTTTAATAGCCATAAAAGTACAAATTAAACCAAAAAAAAGTAATTATTTTTCCCAAATATTAAAATTTACGTAAAACAAACTATTATTAGAATCTTATTATTCATATAAAAAAGTATTAAAAATTATATTAATTATTTTTCTCAAATATTAAACTAAACATAAGTCACACTTGGGCATAATTATTTATAGTAAAAATAACAAATGGTGTTACTCAAAAAAAAGAAAAAATATATTAAGAGAAAAATCATTTTACAAGATAGAGGTAGTAATAAATATTATTATATTTTTTTTATTCAACATTGCACAAAAATAACACCAACTATATACTAAAAAAATGTAATCAAAATCATAAACACCCTAATTTTTGACATATACTCAAGAAAATTTAACATATAAAAATCATAATATGAACTAAGAATTCAAATAATTTTTGTTGTTAAACACCAAAAATTAAACTATCAACATACTCAATCACTCTAATTAAAACAACTCCATTAATAATTTAATTTAAGATTCTTAATATTTGTATCACTTATCCAAAAATATGTGTTAATTAAACTAAATTATTTGAATGAGATAGTCTTAATTGCAAAAAAACTATAATTGAAATGTATTGTATTAAAATATGATAATTAAACATATATATATATATATATTATTCAGGAATTAAAATTTGATAACGTAAATATGTAACTTTATCTATTTAGTCAACCCTAAAAACTTGCAGGGGTACTAACTGTTACTTAAAAAACTAGAAGGAAAGTGAGTGTTATTATGGTTATCTAGAGGGGGTGTCATTGTATTTTACTCTTTCTCTTTTGATTCAATCTTGTGCTCCATTCAGTTCCATACAGAATCCTGCATTTGGAAGCAAAGGTTCCTTCCAAATCAAGGCTTTTGTATGGACTTCTTCTCTTAACTGGCTTAGCAATAGTAATTTTTTTTTAAGGAGAGAAAACCTTACAGGATTTTGTCACTCAATATATGTGGTATATATGCTAAAACAAGCAGTACCAATATCAAAGCAATTCATCAAATACACAACCAATTTACAAATAGGACAAACAAAAGGAGGAAGGGTTCTTACGGTGTGGATGATATCAAAAGCATGAGAATTTTGAACAAGGACGCCACCAATTCAGTATTCTTTTCATGTTTTATCAAGTACAGAATGCCTAAACCACATTAAAAGATTGTCATAATTGGAACATAAACAAATAAAAATAAAAGGGGAACATCAACAGAATGAACCAGAAAGGAGATATAGCTTGCAAGGACGACTAGATGCATGGAGAATGTATCTTATACCTGTGTGGAGTTGCAGTAGAATCTGACCAAGGGAGCTGGAAAGTGTCATAAAAGATCCACATCTCGTTGATTCCTTGTATTCTGCCATCTGAAGAAAAACAGATGCTGGCCCATCCAACATTGCCGCAAGAGTAGAGGCACATGCTATTCGTGCCTAGAGACCATAGAGTAAAAAATGTCAGTAATAAGAATCAGCAAAATTCTCATAACAACTCAACCTCCAAGCAACGAAGTACACTTGATGCATCATGGCACAGGAACTAGGTTTTCTTTTATGAAAGTCAACTAAAAATTATAAGCAGGGGATGAGAAATCCTCCGAACTAGAAAAAGGGAAAAAAATAAAAATAAAATAAAAGAATACAAAGCCCTTCAAAGCACTTTGGTGCACATCCTCTCAAGCCGACACCACCACCCCAAACGCCAAAACAGAATCTTGACAAGACTTTTATATACACGATCACCAGACTAATAGAACGAAATCCGATTTAGCCAAAATAAAATAATAATAATAATCACCTGGATAAAACAGTCCTATTCAGGGGAAAGGTGATTAAAAAAATTTTAAAAAAAAAGGATTTTAATACTTAAAAAAGGTCCTCATTGGCATGAAATTCCTGGAAGGAAAAAAAAAATCAACAACTCTCAGGCTTAATAATATCCCAACAATATTGAATGATGTGATATAAAACCCATCAAGACCCTTGTCACCTTCCATAACAAATACAACCCGTCTCACCTCGTCTTCAAAAGGTCGCTATATTATCTCACAGGACTCCTTGGCAATGGACATCACTCCAAACCCTTACGCAATACGCATAGGTCTACACAACACTTTTCTAATAAAAATCAGGAATAGCGTCCGCAATAAAGCCGTTTCTCCTCAATAGTCTTTCCTGAATCTCCCTTGACCTCTTCTATAAAAATTCTTCCTCCTCCTACTACTAGTCACCTTAGAAACAAGCTAGAGTTGCAATCTCCCCCCTTAGCGCGCTTGAACCTAACCTTCTACCTCAACCGACCTCCCCCAGAAACAATTCCTCTTATTCCTGCAATGGAACGAGTTTGTAAACCAATTTCAAAGATTGAGCATGTAATATCTCTAATTTAAGGGTTTAGGGTTTATCTAGGTACTTCATTTGACTTTGATCTGAAATCAATCATAACATAAAATAATTTGGTGATCTTGATCCTAAATTGTAGCCCCGAAAGTGTAATTTCTATTAGACTAAATAAACCATTTTAACGTTGCTGAATTATTTGACGAACAAGCTTAAGTAATTATGTTAATACATTTTTCGGCTTTCGTGTAGTAATATCCAATAACAGATTAAGAAATTCATATAAGCATATGAATAATTTATGTGTGAACATTCAAAATCATGTAACGATCTATGATTTCGAGTACAAAGGTTTCTATTGGGGTAATAAAGTTTGATTATGTTATTGAAGTTGAAAATCAAAAGGGCCGGTTCCCAGCCTTGAATGGGATTCCCTCGAGGATGACTCTAGAAAAAATCTCCATGAGAATGGTTGCTTCTTGCCAAAATTAGGAGGTAACTAATGATTCGTTCCTATCTAAAATTAGGAATTTACTAATGATTGGTTTCTAACCAAAATTAGGATAATAGTTTTGAGATGTGACAAATATTATGTTCTAGTTTTAGAATCATGAGATAGAACTAGAAACGTTAAGCGAAGGTCACTGAAAGCTAATTTTGTTGCATTGAAGTTCACATTCTTCATTTCTATGATTTTGCTTGATTGCATGATTTTGCTTGATGTTAGATAATACCTTGCTTTAAAGTCTTATTAGTATTCTCTAATGCGCTTGTGAAACTCACTCTATATATTTTCAGGTACTCCTTTGAAAAGGAATGCAAACGAAGAAGTGTGAGACGACTTGAAACTACTGTTATGTACCTAGTGTGACCGTGAATCTATGAGCATGCTTATGTGCTGAAAATAATTGTGAATCTATGAACATGCTCGTGTATTATTATACAACATAAGAGAGTAAAGTAAGATGCATTTACTTTTGGATATCTAAACTTGTAAATGCACGAGTATTGGTCTTTCCTATGTTTGATTGTTGTTTGAATGGGAGTGCTCGTAATTGATATACATAAAGCCAATAAGATTACTCTAAAGCATTTCCTCTTACCCATTTCCCCTTATTCACATATCCCCAGAGGAGGGGGCATGACAAAGCATCCCCTCCTCCACCTTAGCAATCACACCCACATCTCTCAAAGTTGTGCTTTCCTCAAACGCAAGTCCCTAAAACCTCAATATTTCACAATTTTGGCTTATCCTTAACAAACCCAAGCTTCTTGATCAAAACAACCCCCTCCCATGCCTCAACTTGATACTCCCCCAACCACTGTGCCATAAGGTCCTTGAAAATTGGAAAAGAGAGCCACTATTCTCAAACCTAAAAGGGCTAGTAGTGGGGACATGAAAATTGGAAAAGAGAGCCACTATCTTCACCTATTCTTTTACCTTTGCTCAAACCCTACACGGTCCCCACTATTTTGGTATCAGAGCCTCGTCCTAATATTGTCCAAAAGTTCTGCCAATTTCTAAACAGCCTCACAAAATCACCCGCTGCCGAATAATACACCATAACCACACCCCCAAACAGTCAAACGCAGCCCTACTATTGCCTTATTCCCAATCGGAACCTTACTACTGCCAAATCTCTTGCTAATTCCCAAACACCCAAGTCCCGTTCCAAAATCGAAGTCACAACCTCAACTGGATATTACCCAAACAGTTCATCATCCACATCAACCCTGACCAGTAGCAAATCAAAACCCCAACCCCATTGTAGGTAGTCAACGACGACTTGGACCCAAAAACAGAACCAATACAATAAAAGACCAACAAAGAAAGAGAAAGGACAAAGGAAGAGTAGAAGAGAAATCTTTCTCTCGCCATCTACGAACACCACTGTTGCCTGTTTACGCTGCCACCGCCTATCAGCCTTGCTATTTAGTTTTTTCCGTCCGTGCTACTTTGTGCAAATGTGAAGTATCTAGCTGCTGATTTCTTTTGTGCGTATTGTTAGGAATAACTTTTGATCTATCTGTATGCTGCACCCAACTAAATATCTTCTAGAAAATTACAGTTAGGGAACACAAAGCTTTAAATTTCTTTTATTTTAGACCTTTAGTTTTGCCAAAAGTTTTAAACTACCCCCTAAATTTTAAAACCTTTATGTATCAGCCCTTGTACTTTCATCTTTTCCCTGTTCAGTCCCTGTTTCGGTACATTTTCTGCACCTTACACCACTAGAGCAAAAAAAAATTAAAAAAGAGTCGTGATTTGTTTTCTTTACAGGAATCATGGTTACTAATGTTGAGCTTGCAGCTAAGATGGAAGAGATGTCCAAAAATTATGGTGCAAGAATTGATTCTTTAGAGGCCCAAATGAAATCTTTAACATAATCAATAAATGTTTGGGACAAGACAACCTATCTGTTAAAGAATACAGCAGTAAATTTTACCACCTTTGCACTCGATGTGAATTTGATGATGAAGAAGTTCTTGTTGCTATGTATAGAAAGGGTTTGAATTTTAGTATAGCAAATAAGATTCCAAAAAATATATATACTACATTGAGGGATATTGCTCAAGCTGTATATCAAGTTGAGGAAAAATTCTCTACCAAGTCTGTTCAGAGAACTTTCGTATCGAATTACAATCGAAGGAAGAATGGTTCATCTAATCACACTAATGCAGTTGTTAACAAATCCCAGAATGGTCAACCTCTTTCAACAAACGCAATAATGGTTCATCTTCGTATAGCAACTGAGGTAATGGGTCGTCGACTTTTACTAATGGCTCTTCTAATTCCAACAAGCAAGGTTGTTCTTCACCGCCACAATAAAATTTCAACAATAAACCTCACACAAATATCCATTGTGGTACTTGTGGTGGTCATGGACACTTTTCAGCTCATTGTCCAAACAGGTTGGTTACTTTTTCTGATTAAAAAAAATGATTGTTATCGCTACTCCGAAACCAATTTGTTTAGAAGCTAAAGCAGAAGAGCATGAAAGGAGTGACAATGATAATGATGGTGATTAGCATAGTCTTCTTGTCCATGAAAGGAGTAACAATGATAATGATGGTGATTAGCATAGTCTTCTTGTTCGTCCTCTCTTCACTGCTCGTAGAGAGGAAGATTGGCGAAGGAAGAGTCTTTTCCAAACTCGAGTTCGTTGCACAAATGTAGCTTGATTATTGATTTTGGGAGTTGCACAAATGTTGCTTCTGAAGATCCAGTTCGCAAACTTGGAATGGAGACAGAGCCGCATCCAAGTCCGTACTCTGTACAAGGTTGCACGAATAAACACCACCAATCTTAAAGTTCATGAAAAATATTTAGTGACTTACTCTATTGGTAAATTGGTTGATACAGTCGAATGTGATGTTCTACCCGTGAAAGTTTGTCATATATTGTTAGGAAGACGATGGCTTTTTGATACGGTAAAACATTGTGGATACAATAATATTTACTCATTCAAGCATGGAAGTTATGAGATGAAGTTGATGCGTGCTAAGGATCCAGCTCCTCTGAAGTGAAAGCATACCGATGCAGGTTCGTTTCTTCTCAAGCGACTTCCTATTTAAGATGGTATTCTTGGCTCTGGTCCTAACTCGAGGACGAGTTCTTTTCAGCAGGGGAGAACTAATGCAAGACAAGCCTAAAGGACCCACCCAACTTGGTTGGAACAATATTATTTTTGGTGGAATATGAATTCTAATAAATAGTCCAAGGAGATTATTCTAGAATAGCTTTACTTAATTGATTAGTTAAGTTTAGTAGATAATTATAAGAGATTTTATTTCCTTATCTAGATAGATTATTTAGGAATTTACTTGATCATCAATTTTAGGGTTTTTAGTTGGTCATATAAAAACATTTTAATCCCTATATAGTATTCATTCATTGATTAATATAATTTTATTAAAGAGTATTATTGCTTGATTATCTCGTTTCCTCTCTCAATCTTCTCCAATTATTTTACCTTTGCTCAAACCCTACACGGTCCCCACCATTTGGAGTCTAATGAGATAGAATCTTTACTAACCTTGCTTACCTTACTTGATTATGTTCATCTATGTCCCTATTCTGATAAGCGCATCTGGATTTTAGATCCAATTGATTTTTTTTCCTGTAAGAGTTGCTCCTCTTTTTTGACTCAGTCTATTGTTACTAATACATTTCTATTGGCTTCGTACATTTAAAAAGCCAAGTTCCCTTCCAAAGTCGAGGCTTTTGTGTGGTCTCTGGCTTTACAAAATGTTTTTTATCAAAATCGCAGGCCTTATAAAGTTCTATCTCTGGACATTTAATTTATGCGCAGGCAGAAGAATGAGACACATGCTCATTTATTTCTATACTGTCATGTTACTTGGGAATTGTGGAGCTCTCTCTTTGGAGTGCTAGGAGATGAGTGGGTGTGTCCTGCTATGATGGAAGATATGCTACTAATTTGTTTTCTAGGATTTGGTAGTAAAGATATGCCAAAATTTTATGTAAATGTGCCTTTTTCACCATCTTGTGGGAAATTTGGAATGGGCGTGATGCTAGGTTGTTTAGAGAAAGTTACTTATCTTAAAAGCTTTTGAATGATAGGGCTATTTTTCTTGCGTCTCTTGGGCTTCTGTTATGGGGACTTTTAGAGATATTTTTATGACTGATTTATGTAGAGATTGAAGGGCTGCACTTTTTTAAGTGTTCTTCTGTGTTTGATTTTTAAATCAACTGAGGGTGGACTTTTGTCCCCATTTGTCGTATTCTTTCTTTTCTATTAATAAAAAAATTTCTTTTATCAAAAAAAAAAACAAGAAACAATTTATTCAAGTAGCCACAGGACTACCCTCAAACCGAGATCAAGCAAATTGCACAGTAGAGAACACAATATCTCGTCATAGCATTCCTTAATAAAATCATCAAAACCCCTCATACTAGTCGTAATTCTCGAATCCCCGTCTTCTCCACTCGAATGTCGAATGACATTAAATAAAATTAGATACATAACTTATTTGTTCTTTTTTTATTTTTATTTTTAAAAAAATATTACTAGAAAAGAGAGGATACAATAAGCATGGGACTAAAAGTCAAAACCTTACTGAATAAATGAGAAAACATGATTAAAAAGTACCAACAAGGAATTATAAATCATCAAAAAAGAATCATCAAGTAACAATTATAACTGAAAGACAAATACCTTCAAGTAAGGATCAAAAAGTAAGCAGGTCATTAAAGTTGCATCAAACTTCCTGTATATCAGAATGTAACATAAGCTATATTAAAGTTACAAACTAGGAAAGAAGGAAGAGTTAAACAAACAGTAAATCAAGTAAGAATTATACTCGGTGAGGAAAGGAGAAAGCAGAGTGTTTCACCTAAGCTGCAGCACATCACTGGAGGGCAAAAGCATTGTCCACTGTGCAATAAATAACTTGGGCTCAGCTCGACAAAGATCCTGTCCACCAAATTCAAAATATATCAACAATCTAAACCATAATGGTAAGTTCACCATATAAACCTAAAAAATAATGAAGTTTATAAAGTACTATCGAAGGCAGATTTTGGGTGCCACCTTAACTGGAATGAGAGGAACAGATAAATACAAGTGACTTCCTCCTTAAATAATATACACACAAAGGGGAAATATAGGATATCCTCCACAAGGAAGTTATAATTCTGGCGAGGAGAAAGAGAGCAAGCATCTCCAAGAAGGAAGACAGAAAATGGTGTCGAATAAAGATCAGACCATATGATTATCATATAGCAACATCATACTTTCTTTTCCTTTATTTCATAAGAGCGGACCATAATTTTTTGCAATGTCATTTTATGCATCCTATAAGAAAATTGTGGGATAGCCTATACTAAAAGACATCAGTGAAAATCCCCACCATAAAAACTAACTATCATTAACACCAGGGAATTAGTTTCCAGTTTAAAGATTAAAATTAAAAAACTTCTCCAGAATCAAGCGGGGATTCATACGGTCTTCTTTCTGAGAACTCTTCGAGTTCCTCACCTCCAATGATCACCTTTGATTTAAGCAGAAAAGATCAAGTTTGAGGCCAGAAAACTTCATTGGAAAAAAGACAGTTAGATCTGTTGCAACTAGAATAGAGGATCGAAGGTTTGAACGTATGGAGATAGTCAGAACAAGGAAGAGAGCTCGGTGGTAGGGTCATCGCCCGTAAAAAAACGTCGTACGCAAAGTTCACCCGTTTCGGAAAAGTAAGTTTGTTGGAACTCCAATATGCACAATTTTTAGGGGGCAGAAGCGCCTTGCATCTATGCTTCATTTCAATGGTCAGGGATGAAATTTTGAGGGTTGGATGGTCTGATTTTAGTTTTACCGATTAAGTTGTCACTGTGAGGATTTAAAGGGGAGTTCTGAATTTCTACTCTAGAGGCTGGCACGAGGACAACATAGAGGGATGTGGTTGTGATCCCGTCACTGCTATTGGATGGCCAGGGTGAGATTTGTTTATGCCAAACAGGTGTTTTTGTTGTCGTAGGTTCCAAGGTAACAAGTGCAGATTAGAGTTTTTACATTCATGTTTGGTGGGTAAATTTGAAGGAGATGCCGAATCACTTTTTAATATTTCACAATAGGCTGCAAGGGTGGGCAGGTGTGGAGTATTTTTACTGGCTCTAGAGTTTTTACTTTGCCCCGTGATTTTCTTTTATACTGTTTTTTTACCATCGGAGGTTGTAGCTCACCGAATAATAGCAGCACATGGGTCGGTGGAAAGGGGGGCCGCTTCTCCATTTGGATTACTAGGAAAAAGCCGAAAGGCAGATGATCACTGTCACGGGCAATGGATTACTCTGATTGGGCTACTACAGCATACCTGATCTATTAATCTCTAACAATCAATAGGGAATTTATGTGGAGGCTAAATTAACTTACATAGCAATTTTTGGTAAGATCTTAAAAAGGGTCCGTATTTGGTCCAAGATGGTTCTTTTTTTCTGATATTAGTCAATGCTTCCAATGGGGATATGTTTTTCAAGGTTGCTAGTTCTGTGAATAGTGTCCCAGTTACATGCTTACAACCAGCTGATTGAGATGGTTGGTAAAGCTTGGTTTATGGTATAGACTGTTTGTTTTGATAGGAAGGGTTCGCAGAATCAGGCCATGACAGAAAGGGCAACAGTTTTATACATGAGTGTGACCAAGTACATGTGATCTCTAGGCTGAAACTTAAGGGAATAGTTAGGGATAGAAATTTCAAAAGTAAAGATGCTCCAGCCATCCAGCACATGGAACATTAGTTCCTCCTAAGAGGTCTTTGTTTTCAATACGTTGTTTAAACAAGCGGAGTCTAACTATAATTATGAGTAGAGTCTGTTGACCTGTGTGTTGAACAAAATTTCTTTGGACCAAATTCATTTGGGTGTCCTGCTGGCTTATTCTTACTGCACAAGACAAGTTCAACCTATGCAATAGAGTACCAAACACAACAAAAGACGATTGAATACGATAAAGGCCGGAATATAAACAGATCTCTTGGCGATGGTGATGGATTCATCGTCCTTATCAAGACAAAAGGAAATCGTGATGGGTTTTCTCATAAGGCGGTTCCACAGTTCTACATAGCTAAGTCCCCTTGGTTCGGTTCTGATTGTGCCTTATCCAAATCAAACGTTAACTAACCTGGTGTTAATCTTACGAAGGTATTGGGCTTCATACGAATAAAATTTTCAACCTGAAACAAAGTGCAGCCAACTCTTACAGAGGAGGGTGGTATTGGGCTCCATACAAATAAATCCTTTCGGAACAAAGTGCTATACCTGGGGTTCTCACCCAGCACCCTTCAATCTTGATATGATTTCTGGCCAAAGTGAGGGCTAATGTTGCACCCCTCAATACCAAATGCTATTTCGACAGAACAAAACGATAATTCAGGGGATGATTCTTAGTCGGAAGAAGATTCAGAATGATCAGAGCTGAGGAGGGGGATACCTTCTTTCAAAATAGCAGAGAGAATTTCACGGGTCATGACAAGCCTATGGAAATTTCAGGCATTAATCTTTGTGAGAGGGACGATGTTCTTTTGACCTCCTGTAGGATAATATAGTGTTTATTAGCTCAAGCTGCTCAACTAATGCAACGGATCAGCATATTGAACATTTGAAAGCTGAGGAAGATATTAGCCTTGTTAAGAAGAGTAATTGTAACTTGCCGCTTCTCATTTTAAAAGACCTACCCTTATCGAGGATGATGGCATTTCTCTGGTCCCGGCTCTTTTGTTGAGGGAGTCTCTGATACTTCTTCTCTCCCATGTATTTCTAACTCTTCCAACTCTTAGTGATTTTTCTCCTGTGGGTTCTAAGCACGTTAAGAATCTGTTCATTAAGAATGAAATCAGTCGCTAATACAGCTTTTGATGCAGGAGAAACCTTTGTTACATCCTCTGTTCATCCGCCATCCACAAGTAACAAATTCTCTACCGTTACTCGATGTCATACTCCTTCTCACACAGCTTGTCCTTCTCCTCAAACTTCTACTATTCACTCTCATTATAGGAGACTTCACACAATTTTTTCTTAAATTTTCTTATTGGTATACGATCTTCTACTGATTTTCACATAGCTTTTTATATTTGAAAGGCTAAGGTTTGCTCGAAAATTAAGGTTTTTCTTTAGCCAGCAGTTCTCCAATGTCTTGGTAATAAGGACTCGTTGCAAAGGCAAAGGACATACAAACGCCCCGGATATGTGTGTCACGTTTAAGGTGTGCAAAAAATTCAGTAATTTGGTATATTACAAATACCAGCCAGTTCAATAACGGCAAAAAATATCTGTAAATGATGGTTTTGTGGTATCGGTAACGGGATTTAGTTTTTCCACATTCAGTATTTAGATCGACTAATAGATTGATTCATTATGTATGTATGAGGTAAATAACCACCTCCTTGAAACGAATTATATTGGGGCGTCAAAGTGATCTGCGAAAGATGATCTCCCTGGCTACATTTTTATCACTCTGAAATATGAAGTCCACAGTGATCTATGATGAGCAAGGTTCAAAGAAGAGGCCACGCTGCCAAAATATCGGCAACTCAGCTAGATTTCATTAGTCACCCCTCCAATAACGAGACACGAATCATAACTAGCTCATAATCCAGTGTGAATCACGGATCTTGTTGTAGAATTATTATATTATTGACTGATATTTTTTGACAAACACCTAATAACATATATGTAATTCTACAAAAAAATAAAAAATAACAAATAACAAATGAAACTTTATTGTGAAAAAAAAATAAACAGTAATTGTTATTTAAAAACGACTTGCACTACACATATTGAGTCAGCTATATACCGACTAGACATATGACAGGTTATATATAATTAACATAATTTCTTTGTGACATATAATAAAAATTATATAATAATTTTTATTAGATAGAGTAATTCATTTTATTTTAAATTTTATAATTAAAACATATGGTTGATGATTGTGTTATAATATATTAATATATTAATCACTACCATGGTTCGAAATTGCGTTCAAGGCGCACGCCTCGAGGCGCACCTCAAAGTGAGGCGGTAGTTTGCTATGGCGAGGCTAATACAGAGGCTTGCGCATCATTTGGCTAAGGCTTACGCCTCAGTGCGTTGCGCCTCAAGGCGTATCAAGGCGCAGGCCTTGATTTGAATTAAAATAAACCCTAACCCTGTTCAGTTCTTCACATTCGTGCGACAGATCAGTTGAAGTCTTGAAGAGAGGCGAGCTTCGTGCGACTTCTTCTTCTCGATTCTTCGTGCGGCGTATCAGGTTATGTCTTCTTCTTCTTCTCTCTCTCTCTCTCACCAGTCACCAGATTCTTATTCTTCTTCTTCTCGATTTTTTTTATTACGGTGAATTCTTCGTCCCATGAGCTTTTTACTTGTTGTGGTTTGATCACCGGAGCGGGCACAGTGGGGATGACGGTCGCGGTTGTTGAGGTGGTTGTGGTGGCGGTGGCGGTGGTAGTGTCTGAGTCCGCCATTAGAGTTGATATTTTGGTAACGAGACTGGGAAAAGAATTACTGAGTAGAGAGGAGAGAGAAAAATAGGTGAAGCGATGAGCGTATATATATAGAGGGTTTTGCTGCAGTAGATGCGTGCGTATTGACACTAATTAACCGACTCTTAATTTAAGCTTCTAGCTAAAGCTAGACGCAGGCCTTTTGACATGAGATAATTACGACAATATCCCCTCTGCTCTTCTTAGATTTCACATCTGATAAATGACAATTGAATTCAACGTTTATTTGACTCATCAACTATATTATCGTAGTTTCAAACTTGTAATTTATATTTGTGTTTTATATTTCAGTAGTAGTACATGCGACACAAATTTATTTTTTATATATATATATATATACACACACACACATGTATATTTATATATATATAATTTTTTTACATAAAAAAATAGTTGAAGAAATAATTTTAAAATGTGGAAAATTGAATTTAGTTACACTTTTATATTTAAAAAAAATCCATCAAATAATTTAAAATGTAAAACTATACAAAAGTAACAGTTAATAGATAAACATGTTTAAATGAAGGGACCTTGAGAGCTTAGAAGGGATGGGATATTATTTCAAAAATACAATCCAATTTCCACTTAATTTCTTATTTTTTAGTTTTGCAAACAAATTTTGGCAGATGGAGTATTAAACGTATTATAATTTCACCAGTCAAATCGAAGCTTACGCCACGCCTCGCTCCGCCTTGAGGCTTACGCCACGCCTCGCCTCGTCCGGAGAAAAACGCATCGTACCGCTTTTAGCTTTTTCGAACATAGATCACTACTAATAAAAAAAAATATTATATAAGATGAATAAGAAAATTTATCCTTCTAAAACTGTATGATTTAAACAATAATAAAATTTATATAGTTAATTATTAATAAATTTAAAAAAATTATAATAATAATTCATCTATTCATATAATTAAAATTATAAAAAAATCATCTTTTCAACTTAATAATTCATCTAGTCTTGTATCCATATATTCATCTATTTATATAATATTAAAAACTAATACTCGGATAGTTATACTCGTATACTTTGATAGCAATTACATAATTAGATATTATTAACAATAATATGAATTGTAATATAATACTAACGTTAAAAATATATATATATGAAAAATAGGAGATGATGGTAAGAAGATAATTATGGTAATAAGACTATGGATGGAAAGAGTTTAAGAGTCGAGCGAATGATGAAAAGTTCTCTTAGTGTGTGTGAATGTGTGGTCACAATATTTGTTAACTGATCTAGGACTTGCAACAAATGCTCCTATGAAGTTGTTTTGCGACAACAAGGCTGCCATCAGTATTGCTCATGATCCAGTAAAACATGATAGGACGAAGCATATTGAGATTGATCGACACTTTATTAAAGAGAAACTAAGTAATGGTCTCATTTGTATTCCATATGTAAAGTCGGGCGATCAACTTGTTGACGTCTTGACAAATGGTCTTAGTAGTAATATTTTTCACCCTATTGTTTACAAGTTAGGCATGAGGAATATTTATGCTCCAACTTGAGGGGGAGTGTTAAAGTCTTCAATGGTTGTTGTTAGTAGCCCAAGCTACCCTCATAGGAAGTAGCCCAAGCTATCTCTATAGCTCTACTATATTGACTATATTGATGTAATATGTAGCTCTAAGATAGTTGTACTATATTGACTATATTGATGTAGTATGTAGCTCTAAGATAGTTGTACTATATTGACTATATTGATGTAGTTGGCCTATATAATGGTCTTACTATCTCTGTGTAAATACACAACAGATAGTAAACTATATTGATTTTCTCTCCATTCTTCTTTTCCTTGCTCCCTTATATTTGAGTATAACCATCACTATAATCATGTGGTAGCGTGTCTTAAACTTGAAATCTTATTTGTTTTTAGTGTAAAACTAACTTGATTTTCATAATTGTGATTAATTAATACTAATCTTGATTAATTAAGTTAATCATGTTTATTGCTTGCTTAATCAAAGTTGAATGTTTAGTGGAAGATTAGTTAAGTTAATTAGAATTAATTTGTGTTAATCTTAATTAAGAAGTGATGACTATGCATACTTGAAAATAAAACATCTAGTTTATCAAATGACACCTAGCGCCTAGATGACTTGAATAATAAAAGAAAGACCAGATTTTACAAGGCTAGAGGAGCTTGTCTTTACACAAGCAAGTGTAAAAAGAAAAAGAAGAAGAAACAAAGGAAGAGCTAAAGGAAAAATCTAAAAGGGTTCCTAGCCTAAAAAAGGTTCCTAGCTTGGTATTCTTTCATTGTTTTGATGCTTAGTTTGTTTCTCACATGATTTGTTACTTTGTATTACATTACATGGTTTATTAAAGATGTTATACTATGGTTCATGTTTATTGTTACGTGTGTTTGAGGTTTAATGTGAAGTTATTCATCCTTACAAGGTCATTAAAGATTAATTAACCGATTGGGTTAAGTATATATGGCATATATGGGTATTGAAAAAGTTACCAGTGATGAATATAAAAATATACATATGCAGAAAATTGTAACTAGTCTTTATTTTAGGGTATGTTTCGAGGTTCTTTTGAAAAGATCTAACCGTTCACTTTGCTTGAAATTTTTTTATGTTAAACATAGGTAAGTTTAGTTTATCCTTACAAAAAATCAACTTAATCGGAAGTGTTCAAGTATTTTATTAAATTCATGCAAAAGCGCAGCTTATAACATTCTGCAAACTGATATTCTGCACGTGTAGGGTGACTTTTAAGAGCTTTAACTCACTTATTATGTCACGTAATTTGGTGATTCTTGACACTTAAATGTAGCCACAAAAGTGTACTTTCTATTAGATGTGGAATCAACGCCAATGACCTAATAAAGAAAGAATTACAACAATTCTATCAAACTATAGTAGTGCTGAAATATTTGTTAAACACTCTTGGTACTGTACTAGATAATTATGTTCACACAATTTTTACCATTTATCTTGTAAGAAATTTTGTATAAACATGTGAATTTTTTCAATATGATTACATCATGCACTCATATATGATTTCGAAGGTGAGAGTGGTAATATGCATTGAAATTTGATTGTATTATTGAAATCGGAAGGGTAAAGCTTGGTTCCTAGCATTGAATTAGGATATAGATTCCCTCGAGGATGAATCCCCACGAGAATGGTTGGTTCTTAGCCAAAATTAGGAGATTACTAATGGTCGTTCCTAGCCAAAATTAGGATATTGATTGTGTTTAAAGGTAAGAAATGCATTGTATTTATTTAAAGATTATGAAAAGGTAAGGAAAGTTATTCACGTTGCATTGAAGTTTATATTCTTTTGTTTGCATAGACTTGCTTCTTATTGCATAATAACTTGATTTAAAGGTGTATTAGTATTCTCTACTGGGCTTGTGAGCTCACCCCTATATAAATATATACTTTTAGGAACTTAAGAAAAGAAGGTAGAGTGAAGAAGTTGAGATGTCATGAAATTACTACTATGTGTGAACATGTTTTGTATAAATATACAACTAGTGTGTAATGTGTACAACGTAATATGTTTTTGCCTTGTATATCTACACTTACGGACAACCAAATGTATAAGTGTGGCCTGTATTTATAATAAAATGTGTGCTTCATTAGTTTGGTTTTTATTTGCTGTTGGAAAGTTTGTATCATATATATTTTGGAGCCAAATAATAATAATATATCTAAGACTAGATCCCATTACCCTTTTTCCCCTTTATCACGCCTCCCCGAGGGTGGGGGCGTGACACAGATACTCTTAACTCATCTCTCCCAACCGCACAACCATCATGACCCTCCAAGTCACTCTTCCTAAACATCCTACTCAAGACAGAGTGAATTTTACAAGCCTTAGCCCCCCCCCCCCAATTAAAATCACCATAACATGTAAACAAGAAAGCACCGCTTTATCCACAAACAATCTCCATCTAGGCCTAAAGCCCTTCTTAGACATCACTTTATCTAAAAGTCCAAACTAAGCTTTCACAATACATAACTTCAAACTTATGCCCACTGCATCTCACATCCTCCAGCACCTCATTAATTAAAGCCGCATCGAAAAATGTGTTACCACCCACGAATGCACTTTGGTTAGCAGAAATGGTGCCATCTAGCTCATTCCCAAGTTGCCTACATAGCACCTTATTGAGAATCTTATACACACTAGTTACTAAGTTGATAGGCCGAAAATCTCTATCCCAAATGAACACATGCCTCTTAGCCTCTTAGCCTCTTAGGAACTAGAGTAATAAAGGTAGAGTTAACCTTTATTACAAAACTCCGTCAACATGAAAATCATGGGAAAAACTCAAAAGGTCCTCCTTTACCATACTCCAGAAACGCTGGAAAAAAAAAACTACTGAAAACCCTTCTGACCCTAGCGCTTTATCCCGCCTTAAACTCCTTCACGCAGGATGCAATGGGGGAAAGATATCTGATGTAGGAAAGTATACCTATATTCAACGCAAGATACTTTTATATTTTATTGTAATTTTCGGTTTTTTATATCCTAGGATTTTCTAGGATTAATTTAGGCTCGACTTCAGGCTATAATAAAGGAATTTAAGCCCCACTGAGCAAGTATATCACATAAAAGTCAACTTTAAGCAATCCTAGGATATCCAAATAGATTCGAATAATTCCAATAGCAAAAGGATATAGATTTAAGTAAGAAATGTCTATGACATAAAGAACTTCTGTGATATAAATGCTACCTGCAAGCAAACAATGGCAGCTACTCTAGCCTTCGAGCTGGTAATGTTGAAAGCTTCTTTTGGTGATCCATCAGTGTCACTGTAATCTGAATCAGATAACATGTGATCAACTGAAGAAAATTCATGATCTGAAAAAACCATAGAGTCGGGCTCAATTAGCTGCAGCATTTTTGGGTCCTTTTTGCGCAAATGCGGAGGCCTGTATGGACCAGAGTATGTCAAATTTGTATTAAGGCTTGTAGTAGTATCTTCCTTTTGACTAGCTACCATTAACACGGTTTGTGATTTATAAGTTAGGCCATAGTTAAAGAACATCCTCAATGCCGCTACAAAACCAGCAACCTGTAAAAATATAACAAATCCGTATAGGTAAAACAAATGGCATGAAGAATATAACTCTTATTTAATAGGAGATATAGGCATATTATCATTAGATTGTATATATTCGTTTTTGATAGAACACAATTATATACTTACATGGTCAGAAAGGGATCCTTTTGGATCTATGAGAACTAAGTGCAAGCAATGCAGCAGTGAGGTATAAAACCTGTAAATAGAAGCACCACCAATGACTTATTTACAAATTCATAAGTGCAATGTCTGAATAAGAAATTACTGAAGGGAGGGTGATAGGGATACTTGGCCAGAACATTGTCTTCCAGTAGGAGGCCTTTGGCTGCCAAGACATCCATTACTTTCCTAAAAACCTATTTTACAACAGATTAACTTAAAGTGACAATTCAAAGTATATCTTTTCTAGTGCCAACTATGTAAGAACTAAGAAGACCATGCCTACCTCAACTGTTGATTGCCAATGGTCAACTGGTAAATAAGTCCCAACCCTTAAATATACTTCACTGATCATGGTAAATGCATTTGTCTGAACTTCCCATGAACTGTAGCTTCCAGATGCTCTATTTCCGGATTCAGAACCACGCATCCAAGAGACACTTGTGTGAGATGAGTCAATTAACTCAATTTGAAAGCGTGAAGCTATACTCAGAAGGAAATTCAAAAGTAGAGTATTTTCTGATAACGAACTTGTTCTCTGATACACAGTAGAAACACGCCTGGGGGACAATTGGTTAATATATGAGCCTCTGAATATTCCAAGAAATAAACATTGTTTTAAAGCTCTGATTATGAAATATTCCCAATGAAAACCTGCTAATTAAAGCTGCACCAAGATTGGTACAGGCTTTAGATATAGCCTCTCATTGTTTTAAGAAAATAATAAAGAATTAACACTAACAAAAAGGAAAGATTCTCATTACAGATATTGTTTCTCTTCTATATAGCAAAGCTAAAAACTTACTCAGGAAAATACTTGAACATGAGCAACTAATAATTTGTTACATTATGTTAAAATCATATTTTAATACGTCTATTTGTTTTCCTTGTATGCGTTGCGTCTCATTTATAAAATAGAGTTAGAGTAAGGAACCTAAATTGCGGCAACGGTTGCACAATTCTCTCTTCTTCTCTCAAAAAAATGGTATTAGACCCTAACTGGTCAAGCAATCATTTAATATACTGATGGGTCTTATTTGCCCCGCCCCCCCCCCCCCTTCTTTTGATTTGTTACATTATGTTAAGAGCATAATTAGTAGGATTGGATTTAAGCGTATTTTAATACATCTATTTATGTTCCTTTCTATACGTTGCATCTCATTTATAAAATAGAGTAAGGAACCTAAATTGTGGTGACGGTTGAGCAATTTAGTTTATTTTATTTTTGATAAAAGAAGAAATTTTATTAATAGGGAAGAAAGGATATAATAAATGGGGGATAAGAAGTCCACCCTCAGCAGACTAAAAGATCAAAAACAAGAAAGCACTTAAAAAAATGTAGCCTCCAATCTTTACATAAATCAATAACAGAGATACCTCTAAAAGCCCCCATAGCAGAAGCACAAAGAGACGCAAGAAAAATAACCCTATCATTCAATAGCTTTAACGATAAGTAACTTTCTCTAAACAACCTAGCATTATACTCATTCCAAATTCCCCACAAGATAGAAAAGATGGCACACTTCCATAAAATTTTAGAATCCCTCTACTTCCAAATCCTCTAAAACTAATTAATGGACATATCTTCCACCATAACAAGACACACCCACTCCTCTCCTAACACTCCAAAGAGAGAGCTCCACAATCCCCAAGCAACAGGACAATGCAGAAATAAATAAGCATGTGTCCCATTACTCTGCCTACACATAAAACAAATGTCCGGAGATAGAACTTTGTAAGACATGTGACCTTGATAAAGATCATTAGTATTTAATCTTTGTAAAACCACAGACCACACAAAAGCCTTAATTTTGGAAGGGACCTTGGCTTTCCAAATGTACAAAGCCAATAGAAATAGATGAGGAACAATAGACCAAGTCAAAAAAGAGGAGTAACTCTTACAAGAAAAAGAACTAGTTGGATCTAAAGTCCAGATACGCTTACCAAAAGAGGTACATAGATGAACCGAATCAAGCAATGTTAGCAAAAATTCCATCTCATTAGATTCTCAAATAAAGGTATTAGACCCCAACTGGTCTAGTAATCATTTAATAAGCTGATGGGTCTTATTTTAATCTTTTCCCTCTGTTTTTACCCATTACCCACTCACTCATGTACTGAGTCAATCAAAAAATCAAGAGTCAGAATTGAGACAACCCCCCTAATGAGAGGAAGGATCATTCGGCCTAGAAAAGAAACGAGGCCTCGGGAATCTGGTGTCTACGAATCTGTCAGCAAATGGTTGTGGGGCTTTCTTTTAAAACCAGGTTTCTTTGGCGTCAAGTGAATCAAAACTCAGAAGCAAGTATGGCTTTCAACAAAATGAGAATTCCATAATTTAAGCTTTCGGATGGAGTGGCAAAGTAGCCTAAGAGAATTATTTGAAGATTATTGTGGGCGAGGACTAAGGAGGAGAACAGGGGCGAAACTACTTGTTGGGCAGCATACACATTTTTGTAATTTTTTTGGGAGAGGTATAAAGGCATAAATATAGACATGCCTACTTGCAATTCTACTACTTGATGTACCTTTCTTAATTTTCTCCCAATCTCCAAGCCCAAAAGTTTATTTCCCACTCTAAAATTTTACTTTTGTTAAATTAACTAAGAAAATAAAATAGGGTCAACCATAAGTTACATATAACCTGTACAACTTTAATGTGGTCAATTTCATATGTTTTTGCTTGTTTATTTGGTTTGAGCATACATTTAAGGGACAAAAGGACTCATTTCTTTGGAGATTCATTCAAATTTACTTATGGAATCCAATAAGTTTTTAATCACTCCCTTAAATCATGTTTTTATTTTGAAAATTTTTCTCCGAGGATTGTTAGTTTCAAATGTTTTGGCGCGTACAATTCTTTTAGGCTAATGGGAAGGCTACTCGAAGTCAACTCCTCATTATCAATATAAAAAAACTCTCCTTTTTTGTTAATATATGTTTAGTTAACATTTGAACACTTCATAATTTTGGAGTTTATCGTATTTAAATTCATTTGCTTTATAATTTTTTTTATTATCAAAATATGCCCCTGCTGCCGAGAAATTCTAGTTCTGCCCCTGGAGGAGAATATCATTTGGCTGATCAAGATTTAGTGTGTTCCCCTAGAGAAAAAGAGGGCCTAGGCCTACGGATAAGACTGTAAATCGAACCAAACGGTTCGGGCTCAATTCAAACTCGACTCAAAAAAATGTGAGCAAAACTCGAATTCGTTAATAATATGATCCAAATCTAAGTACAAAAAATAGTTCGATAAAAATACGAGTAGAATTTGAGCAATATTATACTCGGCTCGTTTAGGATTCAAACTACTCGAATTCTCAATCATAACTCGATACATACTCGATTGATACATATTCGAATAGATACTCAATACATTCTCTTATAATATATACAAAATTAAACAGAATTAAAATAATTAGTTATTATTTTTTTATTTTGTTTGTAATTTTAATTATAATTTTATATTGGTAAAGTGTAATTGTAATTATATTTTCTCATTTCTAAGTAAAATAATAAGTTCAATTAGTAATTATATGTATTATAAAGCTAGTTACTATGTGGAGACTCGAATTCGAGTTTGAATTCGAAGCTCGCGAGTAGTTTGAATATAATTCGATCCGAGTCGGATCGAATTCGAGTAATAGAAAATTCGAGTTGAGTCAAATCTGAATATTGTTCCTCTGGATCTCCACTAATAGAATAGGAGAAAACTTACACAGAATACCACTTGAATGACAATGATGTGTTACATATGCTATTAAGGAAACAAGAGAAGAGGATAGTAGAACAAACCTTAGAGTCTCTAGAAATTGTTCCAAGGTTCTAACTACATTAACATTCCCTAAAAAAAATCTCTTTGTACAAGCTTTTCCAGAAAAAATTTCCACTAATTTTCCATAGCAATCTAGCACAAGAGCCCAGGATGATGAAGTCACTTCAAAAGAAACATGGCGGCTCACATTGTGAATCTGCAAAAAGAAAGAACAAATATCAAAAACAAGAACTATAGCATATATTAGACCAGGACAAATATACACCGAAGAAAAAGTATAATAAATATCATAGGAATATATGAAGGAAACAAAAGCTACGTCAAAAAGTGCTTGTTCTTTTCTAATTAATCTTCTTATTTTATCGAAAGAAAAAAGTATTGTTCTTTAGTAGATGCTGTTCCAGATTTGTTAGTGGAGGTGTTTGATTAAAATATAAAACTTGGGTATTTTAATATTCAACAAGGGTCTTAGCAAAGTTGTTGAAAACCCCTTCAATCGAAAGATAAATTATCTAGACTTGTCTCATGCAAAGCAGCATTGAAGATTTATAAAGGGGTGGGAAAGAGGGCATATGATGGACAAACAACATAAACTATCTCAATAAAAAAAATTAAAAATTGATTTTACTTCGGATAATTGTGAAATAGGTGTGGTTAATTAAGCATAATGCAAGAACTTGAAAGAAAAAAATTCATCTTTATCAGCCAAAGGAACCACAATTTAAACACATTCAGAAGTAAGCCCAAGAAAGAAATGAAAGCAAGCATGAATAAACAAAAGGAAACTACTCAGAGGCTGGTTAGTAGCACTTGAAGAGGTAAGTAGTCTGAATGCTTGTGATATCTATCATGTGAGACTCTGGAGTCTTGACCTGTATTAATCTAAAGGGAGTCTTTCCCCCTTTCCCTTTATCTTGATTCTTAAAGGGTCAATTGTATTATTTAGGGAGTGTATGGTTCGTTTGATGGTGATTTGAAACGACACCTTTGGAATGAACTTATGGCAGTATGGCATCTGGAATATCCCGTGGTGCATTATTGTAGGGAGACGAATTACTTTTTAAGTAGTTTGTTTCCCCTTATAGAGTAGTGTGTGTAGAAGGCTCTCTAGTGATATGATGCATTAGTTCCAGGTTACATTGATGAGTTTCAACTATTAGATTTACTGTTGGAAGGAGGAATCTTCACATGGGTAAATGAAGGAGGGTCTTCTTTAGTGTCACGGATCAACAAACTCTTCGTCTGATCGGGAGGAGCACTTCCGTCCCTCAACCTTGCTTCCCCTAGTCAGTCTTAGATCATATTGCACTACTGTTAAAAAAATGATAATAATAATAATAATAATAATAATCTTTCTTGATAAAAAAAATATTAGATAAATTGAGAGAATACAAGCACAGGGAGATGAAGAAGAGTCCATCAAACCTACAACAAGTGGAAATAAAAGGAAAATACTTAAGAAAGAGCAGCTAGCTCCAATCTCCAGTTTCTACAACGATCAGCAAAAAAGAAATTTCGCTAAAGGAACACAAGGCTGAATCCCATAAAGTGATGCAGGACAAGTGTTGCGAAAGGATTAGATAGAGATAAAGGGAAGATAGACAGGTAAAAAACATATTCAGGCAAGGATGGGTAGAAACACACACAAAAGAACAGCACTTTAAATCAATATATTGAGACCTAATCTACTTATCGGGGATTACATCCTTTTTATAGGAAGTCAAGTTACATCTTTAAACAAATTTTCCTTTAGTGTTTTAAGTCTTCCGATTAACTGCCCTTAGAGAGTTGCCTATGTGGCATGTTTTTGCTGATGTGTATATTCAGCAGGCTAAATAAGACGTGTATTTACAGTTGCTAAATACGTATCGGTTTCAATGACATGGACTCAAAATGAGTCAGCTCATTTGACACGATATTTAATCAGTGGGTCGACTCGTTGTCTCTCAAAAAAAAATTATTTTGTTTTCACATACCTTACCTCCATAACAAGCTAACAACCTACTCCATCTTCAAACTCAGACTTCACCAGAGAATTTTTACGGCTAATGTGAATATGCTTCTCTAATGGTGTTATAAGTTGTAACCTGAGCTAGTATCCACAATCCAAATCAGACCCCTAGTTTTCATCTAAACAATGCTAATTACGCTCGTCGGAAAATATCCTTCAATGACAGTGATTTAGTTTATATAAATATGTATGAATGTGTATATATTATATATGTATCTCAAAACTTCAGTTTCTTCATATCTAGGGTTTCATTGATGAAGATAATAGGTTTGTCTGGTCAGCTACTCCAACAGGTTTATTTTTCTTCAAAGTCTTATATCTCAGTAGAGCTAAGAAACCTCTTTATTTTTGGAGGAATAAAATCCGACAACCCGGTATTCCATTTTCTATCTCAGATTTTGTATGGAAATTTTCCCATTATGGTTTCCCTGTGGATCATAATGCTTCAGTCCTAACATTGAGACCCCAGAACATCTTTTCGTGCATGGTGAGTTTGCTAAATTAGTTTGGGAATTTTCAGCTCTTAACACTGAATCTTAAACAGGTTCATTCTACTAGTATTTTGGCTGCAATTAGGTTAAAGAACAGCTTTGTTAATCATCAGGCTGCCTACTAAGATTGTTATTCTTTGTGTGGTTCTTTGGCAAATATGGAAACATAATAAAGTTGGTCAAAACTCAGCTATTTGCAAATTATTAGTTAATTTTGCTCTAGCAACAACCATTAACTTTCATGATTCTATGCTTGAAACCATTGCTTATTCCTACTAAAAAGCCAGTATTAATAACTGGAGGTAGGTTCAACAGAAACCGCCTACAGTACATCGTAAGCTTAATATGATGGCCCTCTTCTTCTAATATTACTACTGGTGGTGGGGTCTTTAAAGATACCTCAGGATCCTCTGTTCTGGCTTAGTCTGTTTAATTGGGTAGTCAAGCCAACATAAGAGGCTCTTGCCTGTTATTATGGTTTGCAAATAGCCAGGAATGAATCCCTTCCTCTTGTGGAGCTCAAAACAGACTCAGCAATATTGACAGATATCGTGAAAGATAATGTTGAAACTCCTTGGCAGTTTATTTATCTGATTATAAAATGTAGACAAGCGACGGGTGGAAATGAGCTAGCATATTGGCAGATATTGTGAAAGATAACGTTGAAACCCCTTCGCAGCTTATTTATCTAATTAGAAAATATAGACAAGCAGGTGGAAATGAGCTAAACCATGTGTGTGGGAGAAAGCTAATATGTTGGTTGATGGGCCAAAACTTCTGCTCATCAACATAAGCAACAAAAAAAATTCAGGATTATGATCTCTCTTCCAGCTACTGCTCGAGTGAATATCAGGAATATGCTAATGGTTTGTCCACTATTAGATATCCAAGATGACAGTTTTTCAAATTCCTTATTGTATTTTAGCTTTGGTGCATGTTTATCAAATTTATGATCCACAATGCTTTTTGGCATTGTGTTCTCTAAGAGAGAAGTTACCAAATGCGATAGCTGTGTAAATATATGGACCGTATCAGCATCCCCATCTTCCCAATTAGAAATTGTCCCAGCCAATTCCATCAGAAACTTTGTGTCAGACAAAACCTAAAATAAATTGAAACACACAAAAAAAAATGAATTAGAATTAGTATGTTCAATCAATTTGCAAAGAGAAAAAAGAGAAAAGGAAAGGCTTAGAGAAATAAGATAAGTAGTCCAATAGAAAGTGAGCTGCTGCTGGTCAGCGATTACCTCGTGAGGAGGCAGGTGTGACGAGGCAGCAATCAAAGTATCCAATTGGTAGAAGATGATGTGGTGGAGAACGGTGCTCGTAGGTGGTGAAGTTAGGGTTTCATCCCTCAAGGTCAAAAACGCCGTCCTCCATTTCCTAACCAACGATGTAGAAGATGACACTGAAGCTGCCATATGCCTCTCTACTTCATCAACAACCAAGCTATTATCACTAATATTACTCCTCTGGAATCATAGTGGATAGAGTTTGTTTCCGGCAAGTGGGTATGCTTAACTGGGAAGGGTGGATATCCACGATAAACACCTTTGCATCCAAATAAGAAAGAAGACAACTGGGATGGTTTTTTTTATTTTTACTAGTGTATAAGAGGGTGTTCGGCAATCACTTATAAAAGTTATCATTTGTTACTCTTCGAGTGTTTGGCAACGGATTAAATTTTAACTTATTTTTTACTTAAAAGTTTTTATTAATAAACAATAATTTCTAACATATTTAAAAGTGACTTATAAATTATTTCTAATAAGTTAGTTTGACCAAATATAATATTCATTTTGTCTTTCTTCTATCTTGTTAAATTACATCTTTGTCATTACTAGGGCTGAGCAAGTAACCAAATCGCCTCCGAAACCGCACCAAAAACCGCACAAACCGCACCAATTAAAACCGCACCAACGGTTCCGGCGTATGTTGCGGTTTTAGGTGGGTTAAAAACCAAAATTACGGTTCGGTTTTGGTTACTGGCCAAAACCGCACGCATAAAACCGAAACCGCACCATGTGTGTATGTATGGTACATGTATGCAGGGCAGATATATATATATATATATATGTATATATATAATGCATATTGTATGTAGTACATTTTATATCATTGTATGTAATGTAATGAATGCAGAATGCCTAACTTCACTATATATATAATGCATATATATATAATGCATATTGTTATGTAGTACATTTGTCCATGTGAATATTGCTTTAGTTCATTTCTTCTTCTGACTGAATTGGGTGGTGGGCTATACATTTAGAATTGATTTGTCCAAGCTCATATCAAGGAAATGGTTGATTTAATTTCAAATAAGGAATACTAGAAAGACTTTAAAAGATTGAGGAATTTGTTTTTCATTCTTAATTTAAATTGTATAAAAATTTGTTGTCTCAACTGGTTTTGTAACCGAAACCGCACCAAATGAAACCGCACCGCACATTTTAAAACCGCACCAAACCGCACCATGCGGTTCCATGTGCGGTTTTAGATTTGTGAAACCGCACCTAAGCGGTTTCGGGTGTGGTTTGAGCTTCAAACCGCACCAAACCGCACCATGCTCACCCCTAGTCATTACAACCTCTAATATTTGACTTCTTCTTCAACGACGTAAACAAAATTTCAATTGAATTTTCCAGATCTACTTTGCTTTGCTCATCTCGCTCGATTGGATCACTCTCTTTCTCCCGACTTGCAATTTTTTCTCTCGGATCCTGGTACCTTTCCTCTTCATTTCTCCTTTTTGTTGATTTCAAGATAATTATTTGTACTTCTCAAGCTTGCAAGGATGCATATGCTATATGATTCTTGAATTCGTTTTAAATGTCATACTGTTTAGTTTAGGAAGACTTGGCTGCTTTAGGATGCATATGAATTTTATTTTATTTGGGTAGTTGCATTATTTCCACTTCTGTTGAAGGTTTTAATAATTTGAGCCAAAAAGGGGTAATACCTCACTGTGGTTGTCAAGTTTTAAGGATTATCCCACTAAAATTTTAAAAAATGAAATTGACACATTAAACTTTTAAAAAGTTTTTAATTGGCCCATTTCGTCCAATTTCATGGGATGTCAAACGTGGCTTTTCAAAGAAAACAGAAAAGACAAGTAATTGTTGGTGTGTCTAACTTGGCTAATCAATTGGATCCAACGTGGACTGGATGAGGAATTGATATAAAGCGAGGAAGAAAGAAGAAAGAGACAGATCGAGTGGGTTAGGGCTCAAAACTATACTTTTGTCTAAGAAAAAAACGACGAAGAAGGTGGGGGTCAGGAAACAGAAAACGACGATTTGGATCTTCTATAAAACATGTAAGTTTGAAATTGCCGATTAATGTTGATTATTTGTACCCCTTTTCTTTGCCTTTTTGTTGAAAGCGAAGTTATGGTAGGGTTTTCCTACAAAAGTTGTCCTTGCACTGGTTTAAACTAATATTATTGTGGTTTAAAATATGAAACAAAATGTATTTCGTCGATTTAACAGTGATGCAAGTGAAATGATTCCTTGGGAAGTGGTTTAAACAAAATGTATGAAGGGTTTATATCTTTAAAAAAGGGGGAATATTTATTTTTTGTGTTGTTTGTGTTCATTTAGTGACTCTGAAATTTTTTTAATGTATACAAAGTATATGAGGGCTTTATCTATTTGAAACGTGGGAATACTGATTTTTGGGTTGTTTGTGTTCATTGGGTGACTTTGTAATTTTTATAATGTATACATTTGTTTATTAAGAGTGGGGTTGACTGATTATTTTGTTTAATGTTTACATTTATTAACTGAGAGTAAGGCTGACTGGTTAATTTTTAATTGGGAGTGAAGCTGAGGTTGATTAATTAATTTTTGTGATTACTTTGTTTAGTGAGTTAATGGTCATGGTGCTGATAATATTCATTATGTTTTATGCAGCGTGAACTTCTTTACAATTGAATTGTACCATAGAGGTCAGTTTGTTACTAATGAGGATGAGGAATATGTTTATGAGGGTGGAAGCAAAAAAACTTATGAGGGGGAGTATGGAGACTACATTAATGTTGATAGTTGACGAACTTACCTAATAAGCTAGGGTATAAAGGAGAGTTTGTTTTGTACTTCAAATTGGCAGGGTATAATTTGAAGGATGGTATAAAACTTATTCATGATGATAATAGTGTAAGACTGCTAGTTGAAGAAGCACTAAAAATAGTGAAGATGGATATATATTGTGAGCATGAGGGTAATGAAGAATTACATGTAGTGGGGGATGTGTTTGATGTCAACGTGGATGCACCAATGGATATAGAGGATGATTCAAGTGATGAAAGATGATCATGAGAAAGATGAGATGGCAGATGAGGAATGTAATGAGGATTTAACAGACGGTACTAATGATGATGGGAATGAGGAGTTGATAAATAGAAGGAAAAAAAAGTAAGAGATTAAAAAAGCAAAAGAACAAGAGTTAGTTGTGCAGTGTGAAGTAAAACATTGATGAAGAAATAATTGATGTTGGCTCAGTACAAAGGTGAGGAGGTTAGAGCTCCACCTATCCCCAGTTGTCAACCTGAGGCCTCAAGTAGTGGTAAAGGTAATGCCTCCTCCAAATCAGTTAAAGGTAATGAGGGTTCAAAAGCAACTAAAAGTAAGGCTAAAAAACTAAAATTAGATTAACCAAATATTCAGGTTGGAACACAAGAGAGCAGTACCAGGGGGAAAAAGGCTGGGAAACTTAAAAAAACCAAGACTGTAAGTTGAAGAGGTTGAAGCTGAACCAACATTTTATGATAATGAGGATGAATTGCAGTTTGGGACAAAAGGAATGAAGCTTTGGGTAGAAAATGAGCAAGATTCTGATCTTAGGATTCCTCCAAGTGGTGATTCTAGTAATAATAGTGAATGGGAACGAAAGGAGCCACAGAGGAAAGAGAAAAGGGTTCTTCTAGTATATTATCCCAACACTCCAATTAGCAAGATAAAATTTGAAATTGTTATGACATTCATTGAAGCTGAACAATATAGGGAAGCTATTGTGAATTATGCAGTTGGTTATGGCAAGGGAATCCTTGTTTTTGTGAATGAGAAAAAAAGAATACAAGCCAAGTGTGCCGACAATTGTCCATGGGGATTATAGGCTAGTTATGTGCCAAGGGATAAGGTGTTTCAAATTAAATCATATACTGAGAAACATTATTGTATGAGGAAAACAAGGATTAAGATTGTTAGGTCTAGATGGTTGGTTGACAAGTTTGGCGGTACAATATGAACAAAACCAAGGATGAAGTTGAGGGAATTGCAGGTTGTAATTAAACAAAGGTTTGGACTGCAATCTTCATTACCTCAATGTCAACAAGTAAAAAGGGTAGCTTTAAGTGAAATTGAGAAAACATTGAAGGAGCATTATGCTAAAGTTTGGGAGTATGAGAATGAGATTATAGATACAAATCCTGGTAGCACAGTCCAAATTAAAGGTGATGGAGGCACTCCACTTAGATTCCAGAGAATATACATTTGTTTTAAAGTTATGAACCAAAATTGGTTAGAGGGATGTAGGCCCATAATAGGGCTTGATGGTTGCTTCTTAAAGACATACTGTAGGGGTGAGTTGTTGTCTGCAGTTGATAGGGATGCAAACAACCAAATTTCCCAATTACTTGGGCAGTGGCAGTGGTTTAAAGTGAAAACAAAGATTCTTGGAGTTGGTTCCTAAATCTATTGCTTGAGGATGTTGGCATGGAATTATGTAGAGGATGGACCTTGATAACTGGCCAACAAAAGGTATAATTAAGTAATAATTAATATTAATTTTTTTGTTACATTAGCGGTAATAGTTTTATGTTACATTAGTACTAAACTTATATTTTTTTGCTTCAATGCAAGGGTTTTGTGCCTGCCATACAAGAGCTTTTGCCATAGGCAGAGCATAAATGTTGTGCAAGACACATCTACGCTAACTCAAGGAAAAAATTCTCAGGAGCAACCTTGAAGGTGATAGGAGAGCAACCAATGTTATTTCCTAGAAGCACTTAGAGATCTATAAGGGGGGTTGAATAGATATTATAAAATTTGATTAATTTAAGATATTACCAAATAATTAGTTAATCACTATTAATTATGCACAACGGAATATACTTTTGAAAATCCCCTTGAAGATTAATGAAAAATCTCAGTTCTAAATTTGGTTATTGTTTTAAGTCACATAAACAATATAAATAATATGACAGAAAGTAAGACCAGAAAAGTAAATGACACGGGCGAGACTTTAAGTGGTTCGGTAACTGAATAACTCCTAGTCCACTCTTCTACTACAACGAGTAGGAAATCCACTAAGGATATAGATCACTTAGATCTTTACAACTTGAACCACTAAGGTTCCTTCGAGTCACTTACTCTCGAAATGGTCACTCAGCCCAGGACACTTAGTCCTTTGAATCACTAAGATTCCTTCGAGTCACTTAGTTTCGGAATAATGGTCACTAAGACTAAGACGATCACTGTTGATTGATTGTTGATGAGAGGTGCTGCTAAGTTGGTAATATGATCTTCTCTTCAGGTATTTAACAACTTGAACTAGTTGTTCAAAATCGTAGGGTTAGTTCTTTTGACTTTAGCAAGGCATAGGCTTTTTATCAAAGTTCGTCGCTTGAATTTTAATCTTTGTTGCCTTTTATAATCTGCCGAAGATTTTCCCGTTGCTAGGTTCCCGTTGGTACATTTAATGATTAGATATTCTGGGATCCTTGATGTTGACATTTTAAACTTATGTGTCAGCTTCTTTTTGATATGCTTGTCACATCAGTCTGCAACCTCACCTACCACCGGTTAGTTATCGTTTTCAGCAAACTGGCTGGTAGACACATCTTCTGATCTTCGATTTCAACCAAGGATGTTGGTGAATGCATCGGGACCTTCAATCAGTAATGCTCTCATATTAGTCATGTTGTCAGACTTGAGTTACTCTACGAAGATGATGGAACGTAGACTTTGCTCTACTTTCTGCTCTTCTATGAAGATTGCTCTACGAAAATTTACTTTGCGATTCTGAAACTGACTTTACGATCCTTGAGTTGTTTTACAATTTAAACTTTTACATGATGATTTCATGAACAACTTTACATTCAGTCTTTACTAAGCGAACTTTGCTTGACTTTGCGATTCTCTGCTCACTTTATGACTTGATATTTACTTTACGAAATCTGTGAGATCTTTACGATCAAACATCTGACGCACTATAAACATGGGTTAACCCTGCGATTCATCTTGACATTATGAACTGGTAGAGTAACTTTACGATCAATGAAATCCTATCAACTATACATCAGATCAACTCAATAAAATCAACCTAACAATTTTGATATTTCTAATCTAAGTCCTTGTACATCAAATCATCATTAAGGATTTTACAAAACTTACTAATACAAATATTCATTAATCACATTCATCATCAAATTAAATATGCAAACTCTAACAACTAAGGCCAATAATCCTTAAGATTTCAAAAGGGCAATGGTTGACATTAGGAAGGAAGGTAAGGATGGTCACACTCATTTATTAAATATTCCTCCTAAATTGTGGAGCTGGGTATTTTTTTTTTGTGAAACCAAATGTGATGTTGTAACTAATAACATATCTGAATGTTTTAATAGTTGAATCTTAGAGGCTAGGTATAAACCACTACTAACTATGTTTGAGGATATAAAAACAAAAGTTATGGGTAGAATTTATTTCAAGAGAGATGAGATGCAAAAAAATAAGGGAAAGTTATGTCCTAGGATTATGACAAAGGTTAATAGGGCCATTGAGTTAATTAAATAATTTGGCTATGAGTGGGATAATGGTCACAAATTTGAAGTGTTTGATAGGAGTGGGAAATATAAAGTAGACATAGAGGTGAAAACTTGTTCATGTGGGATATGACAGTTATTTGGCATTCCTTGCCACCATGGAGCAATTAGAATCCTTTATATGGAACAACTTATTGAGAACTATGTGGATTCATGCTATTATATGGAGACTTATCTAAAATCATATAACCACTTGTTAAATACAATAGAGGGATCAAATGAATGGTCTCATGCCAACATGACAATATTGTTGCCTCCAACAACTAAGAAAGTAATAGACAGGCCTAAGAAATATAAGAGGAAGGATCTTAATGAAGAGCCTAGGAGTAAGACTTAGTCATATAGGAAAGGGAAACCTGTTATGTGCTCCAAGTGCAAGGAGTATGAGCATAAGAATTTAGGTTGTAAGAAGACACCAGTTGAACAAGCAAGGAGAGAACAAACAACGACTGAACCACAACCTACTAGAGAACAAGTGACAACAAAACCTACCCCACAACAATCTGCACCACAACCACAACTTGCTAAGCTGAGTGTAAGCTATTTTAAATCCAATCCCTATAATTATTTCAATTATGTCATTGTATATTATCTTAAATATCGTTCTATTATGCAGGTGAAAAGGAAAGAAAGGGGTCGTGGAAATAAATTTGGTAGTGGAAATCGCCATGCTGAAAAAAAAATAGTAAACATGTATTTATATATGACACCATTTTATTGGAGTCCATTTCACACTTCTATTATTTTCAAGTCTTGTTCAATGCTTAAGACTGAATGCAATTATGCATGTAGGTAAGGAAAATTTCAAGAATGACAACAAGTGTCGGTGGAACATCTCATGTTACAAGTAGAACTCCAAGAATGCAAGCAGGTGGAAGTGGACAATTTGAAGGTGCAAGTGGAACTCTTAGAATGGCAGCCAGTGACTCATGTGTGTGGAGGGTCAATGGTAAAATAACTTTTGTCAATTGGGTGTGGAAGGATTAAAGTGGTAGCTAATGATACAATGGTTTAGTAGTTGGTTTTAATAAAGTTGGTGAATATAAAATCAGTATAATTTATAACTTGATGGTACTTGTGGAATTAAACAGTGGTTTAGTAGTTGGCTTTGAATATCTTGTACAATTTTTTGGCAATCTTCTTTGAAGGCGGATGCATGAATATTAATTAGTACTATGTTGTTCTGACTTAATGACAGTTTAATTGTATATTTTGCTAAGAAATTTGTGTTTTTGTTGGTTATGTTTTTGCCAAGTGATTTAGGAGTTTGATATTTGTGTTTTGATTGGTACTTGTGATTTGGTTCTGTTTTTGGTAGGGCATGGTTCTGTTTTGTTGCACATTATTTTTTGTTCTGTTTTTGGCTGGGGATGGTTCTATTTTGATGCACATTATTGTGTTTTGGATAGTTTTTCTTCGCTTAAGTTTTGATACGAATCCAATGGAGTAGAAAAACACATTCTAACCATGACAAACATTTTCAAAACATGACCATATTCTGCATTTCAAACTTCCTATCAGCATCATCCATTACAATTCTCAACGATGAAAATACATAATTGATCTTTCTATCAACATCATCCATGTAAAAATTATAACCAAAGTGACAGTTCATGACACTACACTGAACATAATGAGTTTTGAGTTTCCCTCTTTAAGTCTAACAACTTCCATTTTCTTTTTAAGTGTTTCCCTTCTCAAAATTTTCAACTTCTCCTTAAGCTTTGTATTTTTATCCATTAGTAAGCTCATGTCTTCAACTACCTTATTTATCGCACTCGTTGCTTCATCTTTAGTGGGAGGCACTTTAACCCCTTCAAAATATCCACAATATCTATCGGCTTCCTATCAAAATTGGTATCATAAAGTGAAAACAAGGAACATAGAGAACATAATTTAAGAAAGAGAGGGATGAACAAAGTTTATAAACGGTGGTGGAACCAGGATCATATTACATGGGGGTCGAAATTTTTAAACTAAGTGGGCCGAAAGCTTTTCTTCACATTAAAAAAGTTTTTGAGGGGATAATTATAGGCAATTGGTTGACCTGGACCTCTACTCAAATACTCTCTTCAAACTTGATCTCTAATCACAATATCAAAGTCTTCAATTGATTTACGTAACTCTGGATCACTAACAATATCGTTCGAATTGAACTCCGCACGTGAATTATTTATACCACCACTTGCATCGGAACTTGATAACTGAGTATTAGAAGAATAAACAGTTTTGGTCGCTTAATCAAGTATTTATCCATAATCTAGAATAAATAAAAACATCAATTGCTAATCAATTACAGTATTTTACAATTCACAATAATTTCATCAATTTAAACATTTCATACTTTAATAGAATGACAATTAACAAACTCTAAATCTCTAATTTAATGGCAACATTAAGCATGAAATTCCTTATTTGTTGTATCAATTTTAACTAATGGCAACAATAACCACAAATCCCTATTTTTTGAACTATTTAATTATTCAATAGTTAAACCAAGTAGTGGACATATTAAACCAAAGATATGAATATCTGATGCTGTCACATGACCACATCTTCACCATCCAACCAATTGGCAAGATAAGAACTAAGACGCCGAAACTTAACTAAAAAAATTCCAATTCAAACATAAAAGAAAAAAAAGATAGGTGATGATTATTGTTGTTGCAGTTGAGAAAAGGAGTCGAGAGCCAGAGTTTACCTTTCGACGCGCCTGGTATCGAGTCTGCCGGCTGGTCACTAGCGGCGAGGGGAAAGGAGTCGGCTAGGGCTAGTCCTAGTATTGTTGTGCGTCTGGCGTCTGCGGTCTGTGGACTCATAAGGATTTGGCCCTTCTTTTTTTTTTAAACTTACTAAATGAAACTACGTCGTTTCATTTAGTAACTTTAAAAAGAAAAAATAAAATTGGGCCACATCTATTTCTTTGTTGCTGTCGTCGGCCGAGAAGGAGAGAATAGAGCTTCGTTGCCGGCGATGGAGATGGAGCTACCAGGGTCAAGAAAGGAAACTTCGCCTGAAGCTTAGCCTGAGGGCCAGAGTTACCAGGGTCAGATGACCCCCGCACCCCCTTGCTTCCGCTTTTATTTATAAATATTAAGAGGAAACTAACCCCATAGTTGCGGAAGCCATAAAACCTTTTTCCTCTTGACCTATCCTTCTTGGAAACACAAATTTGAGCTAGAACATCACAAAAACACATGTGCATGTCTACAACAGTGGTTGACAATGATCTAGATCATGATGAAGCTATCTAAGATGCACGACAGGTTCACACTAACCTCGATAACAGTTGCCAAGCAAAAGTCCTAATTTTCCCAAGCTTGTTGTCTGTAATTTTGGTAAGAAACTTAAACCGGGTTAAATACAGTTTTCCCCACTCTACTAGGGGTTGGTTTACAAATACATCACCGGACTGATTTTTTTTACAATCGAGTCAGTGAACTAGAAATATTTATCAAATTGTTACAAAATCTGTTAAATGAGTTGACTTTTAACAGATAGCTATGACATCAGACATGACCTACCCCACATCTAATTACACATAATTTACTTCACGTGGGTTAGTCCTAGTCATGGCCACGGTGGAAAGTCAGTGGTTAAAACCCATGTAGTCGAGTAAAGGCCAGACAAAGACAGAAAGGGAAAGAGCGCGAAGGAGAGAAGGAGAGATAGATTAAGGCGCGAAGGAGAGAACGTGCTGGCGAATCTTGTGCTTTAATGCGAATCTTGTTCTTGGATACGAATATGCTAGTGCGAATCTTCTGTGAGGTATGCTAGATTTGATTAAATTAGGTCTTTTCATCTATTGTGGACATGGGTTCGATTAAATTAGGGCTTTTCATCTGTTGTCTCAGTCGTTGTTTGTCTTTATGTTTTCTCCATGTTTCTTGACTTTATATATCCGACATGTGGTCCATGGGGTTGATTTTTGCCATTGTTGTCTTCTTCGGTCCCCCCATGTGCTGTACATTATCTGTATAATATATTTCCCCACTACTATTGTTGGCTGTTGGTAAATAAATAATAATTTTTTAATTTTATTTGTATTTTTTTCGTTTTCACAGAATGAGTGGAATTTGTCAGTTGCATGTTCACTATGGGGGCAAATTTGTTCATCAACCTAAAACTGAGTACAATGGAGGTAAGGTTGAAATTTATCCCCGTGTTGATGCTGATTTCATCTGCATGACTGCAATTAATTCATTTGCTGAAGGGAGGTATGATAGCAATGCTAAGGTTTATTTTAAGAATGATGGTCAAACTAGTGAAAAGGGTTATAGATTGGTGCATGATGATGTCAGTATTAGAGAGATGGTCAAAGTGTGTCTCCCTTTTGGTGTGATTGAAATTTTTGTTGATCATGTATATTTGAATGAAGAAGGAGTTGTGAATGAACCACCTGTTGTAATTGAACAAGGTGCAACCACTATTATTGAACCCCTTAATACAGAAGATACTAACAAATGGAGTACTAGTGCAAATGCTAAGCTGCGGAAGTCGAAGAGGACTAAGAAGAGGGCAGGTATGAATAGTCTGAGCAATCAGAGGAGGAAGAGTAATAGAATTAAAATGAATCAGAAATCAAATAAAAAGAGTGATGATACACCAATTGTGATTGGGGACTTAGAAAGTAGCGATGCACAAAGTGATAGTGAAATATTAAGTAGTGATGATGAATTATTAGAGGCTAGGAAGAGGTGAATGGAGTACAAAGAAGAGATGGCTAGAGTTAAAACTGATGAAACTAACTTTGTTGATGGGAATGCAGGTGATGGTAATACTGAGGGTGATATAGAATTTGATGTTGAGGGGGCATGTCAGGGTGAGGAGGCTGATGAAACTGGGAATGAGGGAGATGATGAAGGGGCTGATGAAACTGGTAAGGCTGATGGTGATAGGTTACTGAATGAGGTTGATAGAAATAGGGATGGAGATAATGCAGATGCCTCTGATGATGATAGTGATTGGCATAGTGAGTATGAGGACAGTGATGTATTAAGGTCCCCCTCAGAGAGCAGTGAAGAAGAGAACCTAGGTTTTGTGGGTCCCCCTGTAAAAAAGAAAAAGCTTGTACATTGTGATGTTTTTAACCCAAAAACAAAGAGAAAGCACATAAAGTTTTCATAATATCAATTTTTTGCTAATTTCAATGAATTCAAGACTGCCATTAGAGACTATTTAATTGCTAATGGCAGGAAGTTGTGGTATAAGGTAAACGACAAGGAAAGAGTGCAGGTTAGGTGCGATAAGGGTTGCCCTTGGAAATTGTGGGCTAGTTATATTCAAGGAACTGAGAATGTGCAAATAAAGTCAATGTTGGACACACATAATTGTGTCTACAGTTTAGAAAACAAGTTGCCAAACACTAAGTTTTTGGCAGAGTTTTATGGAAATAGAATAAGGAAAAACCCAAACTGGAGGTTGAAGGACATGCAAGAAGAAATTAAAATCAAGTTGAAATTGGATGCAACACTTGTCAAGTGTATGAAGGTGAGGAATTTAGCTTTGGCAAGCATACATGCAGTTATGAAGGAACATTATTCTAGAATATGGGATTTTGGGGCTGAGATTAAGAGAAGCAACAAAATGAATACGGTCAACATCAAAACCACTAGGCTTAATCCTGAAGATGAGGTCAGGTTTAAAAGATTTTATGTTTGCTATGACAGCTTGAATAAAGCTTGGAAAGAAGGTTGTAGGCCAATTCTTGGATTGGATGGCTGTTTCTTAAAAACTGTATGTGGGGGTCAATTATTATCTGCAGTGGGAAGGGATGAGAACAATCAAATGTTCCCTGTAGCTATGGCTGTTGTAGAAACTGAAAATGGTGACAGTTGGAGATGGTTCTTGGAGTTGTTGGCTGATGACGTTAACCTTGGTGAAGGCTATGGATTCACTATAATCAGTGATCAACAAAAGGTATATATTTAATATAAATGCCTCTGTTTTACTAATTGCAAATTTGTTCACTAACTGAGTTTGTGTTGTACAGGGTTTGAAGAATGCCATAGGTGAATTGCTTCCTCATGTTGAGCATAAAAATTGTGCTAGACACATTTATGCTAACTGGAGGAAAAGGTTCACTTCACTGGCACTAAAGAGAGTGTTTTGGGAAGCTGCACGTGCAACCCATGATCAAGCACACAAGAGAGCAATGTCTGAAATTAAGAGGCTTTTTGGCCCTGCACATGATAAGATTGTTGAGCATGATCCAAAGGTTTGGTCTAAAGCTTATTTTGGTACTCATTCAAAGGCTGATAATGTTGAGAATAACATGTCTGAATGCTTCAATGCTTGGATTATCAAAGCTAGGTACATTCAGTTTCTTACAATATGTACATTATTTTTACTCTTACACTGTCACTTACTCTTACAATATGTACATTATTTTTAATATTTCCTAGGTACATGCCAGTTCTAACAATGCTACAGGAAATTCATGATCAAATCATGGTTAGATTGCATCAGAAAAGGGATGTTATGCTTAAGTCAGAGGAAAGAATTTGTCCACGAATTAAGAAGAAAGTGGATGCAGCCATCATTGCCTCTGCCCATTGTGATCCACTTTGGGATGGAAAAATCTCATTCCAAGTAAAAGAGAGAGGTAGAGCATTTACTGTGAATCTTAATGATAGAACTTGTGCTTGTAGAGTATGGGACCTTACTGGGATCCCATGTTGTCATGTTGTCTCAGCAATTCAATCAATTTATCAAAATCCATTAGACTATGTAGCCCACTGGTATACTAGAGATACTTACCTCAAGACTTATAGTCATACTCTTGAGGTGTTAAATGGTGAAGATTTTTGGGAATTCATAGACTGTGACATTATGGGACCTCCACCAATACCAAAGAAATTAAGAGGTAGACCATAGAGGCTGAGAATGAGAGAAGGTTGGGAAGACAGAGAAAATAATGGACAAGTGAAGAGGGTGAGTAGAGTAGGAAGGAAAATGCATTGTAGCATTTGTAGAAAGTCTGATCATAGAAAGAACCAATGCCCAGTTAACGAGCCAAATGCAGAGCCAACAAGAGAACAAGTTGAAGAGCCAACTCAACAGCCTACTGCACTGCCTGTTGTAGTAATTAGAGAGGGAGCCAACAACAAGGCAGTCAATATTCCAACACCTAATGTATGTGTCCATTTAGTATGCACATTATTTTTATGGAAAATGATAAAGACTAACTATGAAATATATTACAGTCCATAGGAAAATGTAAAGAAAAGGTGGGATGCTCTAATGAACAAGGGAAAGACATACCCAGACAAACATTTATGTTTGTAAGTAAAGTCATACCTATATTGATCTACTTTTCATACTATCATTTAATTGCTCAGTCAATTAATTTGCAAGCTTTTTATCTTTTGCAGATGCCAACTCCACGTATGATGAATACTACTGATTTTCCAACCAATAAAACCCCTCCAGTTAGTACCCCACAAATGAAGCACACCTTAGCGGAATGGGCTTCCAAACACCAAGTCTCAGCTCAGTTTCTTCCTCAATTCAAACCAGAGGAGGGGAAAAAAGAAGATAAATGTTGGCAACCAAGAATCGACACGAAGGCCATACAAAATTCCAAGGAAGAAGGCTGGAGCAAAGTTAGATAAAAATTAGGCTTTCTATCTTTTGGGATTGAGTTTTTGGAATATTAAGTTATTATGATGCTATTTTGTATGCTACTGAATGAGCCAAAATTAGGATTCCTATGAATTATGCTACTGAATGATGGTTATTAATATGGAATATATATATTTTGGAAGATTGAATTACGGTTCTGTGTATTTATAGGTATTATTACAGTTGGTGAATACATAATGTAAGTGTCATTTACTGCACTGCATAGTATTTTGAATGCTTGGAATATTAAATACTTGGAATATGTATTTTGAGTTGTTATGGTTCATGACAGGGTACTTATGAATATTGAATGCATTTTGGTTCTGTAATTGCTATGTAACATGAAATGCTCTGTAATGAGGGGTGTTTATGGTTCATGCTCTGTATCTGTATTTTCTTAGTTGTCATAATAACTTGTTAGGTGCATAGGTTGGTGCCAAAATCATTATTCTGATGTATTCATTTCTTGCTTGTCATTAAACATGAAGTCATAATAAACCAAACATCAATTCAATGCTCTGCTCCAGTTTTGCCAAATAAGCATTCAAATCAATACCAAACATACATTCACATTTTAAGCCAAATCACTAAATCAGCATTCAATACATACTTGCCAACCATCAAAACCAACCTTAAGCATTCAATACATAATTTCAACCTTTAGATCTACACATTTGGTTGCAATACAATTAAAAACAACATCCAAGAAACTACTAAACCAATCCATAATTTCTTCTCCATCGATCTTTGCTTGTCAATTTTCTTCCTCAACTGTTGCACTTCTCTTTGCAACACCAAAACCTCTTCTTCTTCATTTCTTTCTTCATTGTTTATCAATGTGTTACCAGTTTCCATCTTTTTTATTACTTCCATCAAACTCTCAATTTTTTCATTGTTTCTTTATATCTTTTCCTTTAGCAGCAATATCACTTCCCTTGATCTCTCTGTAAATGGAGGATCACACCATTAAAAGAACCTACAACACAACCTGTTATCCTGCAACCAGTTAAAAACAAATCCAACTATCAAGCCCATAGCCCATACAACAGATATCCTTTAACAACATATAACAAATATGCCATACCAATTTCATGCTCTGTTAGTCAGTAAAAATTAATTAGGTAATTAGGTCAGCACAAACATAATAATCTTCCATTTCCCTTTCACTCTATACAGCAATGCTCTGTTTACAGTTTACATAAATTGATCTCAATCACAACAAAAATTAAAAATTATGTCACATACCTTGAAATGAGGACAACCGATGAACCTTTTTCCCCGATCAGCAGTTCCCTCTTTCCAAGCTACCCACATCGGTGCGACAATCTCACATCGGCATGTCACCGGAGTTTTGGGCATCTCCCAATCATCGACGCGATTTGTGATGCTATTTTCGCTGGAGCTCATATTAGGGATTTAGGGATTGTCTTCTTTTCTTCGTCGGTCTAAGTGGAGGAATAAGGCAATACAGTCGACTTTCAAAATGATTTTGGGGATAGCCCAGCTTTTGATTCTTCTCTTCAATTTATCTTCGTCGTCGGTCTACCTGATGCTGAAGGAAGATGAGTTCCAAATGGTTTGGGGACTGATTTTGGGGATTTAGGGATTTAGTCGGTTAAGGGATTTAGGATTTAGGAATTTAATCCACGTAAGTTATTTAAACAATAATATGTACTGCCACGTATTGCCACGTTATTTTTCTGTTAAATGGTTAACAGACACACGGATTTATCACTTTTTGTAAATAACGTATAGTTCAATGAGTTGACCGTAAAAAAAATCAGTCTGGTGATGTATTTGTAAACCGACCCCTAGTAGAGTGGGAAAAACTGTATTTAACCCAACTTAAACCCTAGTTCTTCACTTGCATCAATGTTAAATCGACGATTTCAAACTTACATGCTTCGTAGAATATCCAAATCAAGATTTTTCAAAGAAACACCAGACAAAATCCACTCGATTTCACATGATTTCTTCGTCGCTTTCTTCTCAGACAAAACCCCCTCGATCTGTCTCTTTCTTCTTTCTTCCTCGCTTTATATCCTTTCTCTCGCCCAATCCATGTTGGATCCAACTGGTTAGCTAAGTTAGACACATTAGCAATTACTTGTCTTTTTCTTTGAAAAGCTACGTATGAAAATAGGATAAGTTATTTGACGTTCGTCCAAGAAATTGGACGGAATGGGCCAATTAATTTTTTTTTAAAAGTTCAGTGTGCTAATTTCATTTTTTGAAAGTTTAGTGGGTAGTGTTTAAAACTTGACAACCACAGTTTGGTATTACCCGTTTTTGTCAATAATTTGGTGATGGTGAAGTTCATACATGGTGTTAGGAGTATTAATTGTTTTGAGTTGAAGAAAATGTGTTAACAAGTTGGTTGTATGTTAGGAATATTTGTCTATGTTGCAATTTTTTTGGGTTAGATTAGAATTGAAAATGTAATTATACTTCTTCTTTCTTTTGGGTTGTGGTGCTGAAAAGTTTTAGTTCTTCTATTCTAGATAATTCTAGGAACAAAGTCAGGTCCACTTACTTGATAAAATTGGTTGCAAGTGATTTAAATTTATTTTTTATTGTGACTTTTGATATAACTGGTCTTTTTGATTACCATGTAAACATTTGGTACTTCCCTGTACTATTACCATTTTTTATGTATTCAAGTTTTCGTGCTTTCATAAAGTTTAAACTGTTAACATGTAGTTGTTATGAATTTTCTAGGTTGCGAGTGAGGAAATATTTATGTGACAATATATTTTGCATCATTAAAATGAGCAAGGTATTAGTAATCTCTTTTGAAATTGCCTATGTTAGCCTTAGAAATTTTGGTCATCTAAGCTTGGTTTAAAATGAGTTTTCCCTATTATTCTTTTCTTATGCATAACCTTTTAAAACAAGCTCGTATGTGTCACTTTGTTTGCAAATCCTTCAACTATTTTATAATAGCACCTTTGATTTAGTTGTAAGTTTATTTTTGTGAAATCGTAGTTTCTGCCAGTTTTGTTACTCTGGGATTTCTTGTAAGAGGGATAAACAGTTGTCGATTTAGTTATGTACTTATAATTTTCTTTTATTAGTCTTTTTGGCGAATTTGCTCATTTGGAGAAGTTTTACCTTCTCCTAATCATAGTTTTGATTATGATGTGATGATTTTGTTTATACATCAAAAGAATGCGCACATCTACTAACTTTGTTGTGGTAATTTTATAAATGTGCCAACTAATTATATTGAAAATGTAATGCTATAAAAACATATTTTTCTAAATATGCTTTCACACTTAATTGACAAGTTAAAATCTCAAACATAATAGGTAAGGGGATAATATTTAACAACTTATGTAACTTTTGATAACTTTGCCACGATCTACAAAAATAGCAACCCCAAATGTTATTGCTTTAACTTTTACCAAACTCAAAGATATTAAATTATACATCTTTGAAACTTATATACGAGGATACCAAAAAAACTAATATCTCAGTTTAGATAACAATACTTTTTAGTCTTACTGCTGTAAAATCGTACTATATCTTGTCATTTGAATAGCAAAAGAACAACATGCAATCATACCTGAATAGCCTCAAAGGTGGTTGAGAGAGAACAATTGGCTTCTAGTGCCTTTGGGTCCCCACCTTGCACTATAAAATCCTACACATAAAGTCATAAATCAGTAGTGATAAATTCATAATTATACATATTTATATATACAATGTTACATGTATATAATTTATAAATTGTACATTCAAAATGCCTCTTTTTCTTAAATATGATATATAATTTACAGATTTCGTCATGGGAATGAGTAACAATTAATTGAAGTTTATACTTGTTTAGTTGTTGTTGTTGTTAAAATGGATATGAATAATATTCTAGCACAAATGGATGAATGGATATTCCATTTTTTTAATGCTAGTTTTTTTGATAATGATCATAACAATGAAGAAGAATATATATAAGAAATAGAGAGTTGGATATTCAAAAGTGGCAGGAATAACACAAAGAATGGTTACAAATATCTAAAATGGCTACTATTAGAATTTATATGTTTTATGAGAGTTTTATTTGTAAGGAGCCATGTTGGAATACTTTAAAAACTGGATACATATTAATAATGAAGATACTAAATGGTCATAAATCACGATATTATCAAGATTTTCGTTTAGATAAAAATACATTTTTAGAATTGTGTGATGATCTTAAAAATCACTATGGATTGAAACCCACACATGATATCATTGTGGAAGAACAAGTAGGTGTGTTCTTGCTGACTTTAGCACATGCGACTGAAAATAGATTGATACAAAAGACTTTTCAACATTCGGGAGATACGATCAGTAGGCATTTTCATATAGGGTTAAATGCAGTCTTACAACTTTCTACAAACATTATTAGACCGGATGTCAATTATAATAATGGAACACAATATCATGTGCCACAAAACGACTGATATCTTCCATTTTTTGAGGTATAAATGTTTCTTTTTCTTTTAATTAAAGTGTATATTAATTATACGTGTTGTATGAAGGTTTTCTTTTCCATATTTTATTAGTATTGTATTGGAGCAATTGATGGTACACACATAAAAGCTCGACTTTTAAAAGGGCAAGAAGTTATACACATTGGGAGAAAAGGCATTCCTGCACAAAACATAATGGCGATATTTGATTTTAACATGTGTTTTATATTTGTATGACCTGGATAGGTGGATAGTGCTCATGACACTCATATATTCACACAAGCACTTATAAGAGAAGTGCTCAAATTTTCGCACCCAACTGGTGGTATGATCTTGTATTTATATATTTTATTTGTTCAATTTTATATAATAAATTTTATTGATTAAATTAACTTCTTGTATTTTTCTATAGACAAATATTATGTTGGCGATGCGAGTTACCCAAACATAAAGGGCTATATGGCTACTTATACAGGAGCATTTATAAGATTTCACCTTCTAGATTTTTCTCGTAGTAGAACAAGAGAAACACGCGCATCAAAAGGGGTTAAAGAGATCGACAGTTGGTCAAAATCAAGACCAACCAAACAAAGAACCCAATCGAAACAAACTCCTCCGTCTGCCCAATGATTTACCCATAACTTACAGATCAAGCCTAAATATAATTTATAGAATCATAACCTAAACCTCAAATAATACAAAGATTTCTTACCTTATTCTATTTTTAACTTCAAAATTCTTAAATTAGCCAAAACTATCACCCACAGCTAACTCCCAAAATCACTCCCAGGGAATATGTAGGGTTTTTCAACCCAACACATTGCGAGGGGCCACTGCTCTGATACCATCTCTGTAACACCTCGAACCCACTACAGGCCCGAAGTGCTACACGCTACAAGCCCAAAGGCCCGCAAGGCAACAATAGCGCAACCCAAACAAAATAATTCAACAATAATTTTAAATTAAACCCAACAATAAATATCTTTTAAAGCCATTTCAAAGTGAAATACTATCAAATATCAAAAACGTAAAATGGAGACGCAACTGCTCAAAACTAATAGTTTCTATCAAAATTCAACATTAAAGGAAATGACATTTTAAACAAATCTTCAGCTATCCAAAGTGCATCAAATAAGTGCTCAGCTCTCAATAATAGAACCTGTAAAAATTTGTAAGGGGTGAGCGATGAAGCTTAGCAAGTAGCAATCATCCCTGTCTAGCCGAATCAAGCACAATTTACAAAAATACTTTTTCGAAATATCTTTTTATTCAATAATAATAGTATATATGCTTTCAAAACTAAAACAATTCAAAAATAATTTCAATGTATACAATATATCTTTTAATCCACAGCCCTAGCGACTAAGGTTACAATAGCCCTGTAACACGACCCAAAAGTTCGATAGTGTCAATGTTCACGCACCCTACTAAGGTATCTATAAAAATGCACGCTCCCCGAAGGGCATCTAAAAGGTGTGCGCCTTAGTAGGTCCTATATTAGCTCCGGAACTAAACGTAAATACTAACGGGTTCTATACATAGTCGGACTGAGGATTTCAAAAACGTTTCACAATCTCATCGATGTTCAAAACTATATTTATTTCATAGTTCAAAACCATATAATCTCATTTCGCAGTTCAAAAATAAATACTTGATCCGAAGTTTGAAATAAAAAACATAACATTTTAATTTAAATGGAACCCTTAAATAAGACATAACAATTTTGAAATAGTACATTTAGGCATCCGAGTAATTATTGAGCATATATAAAAGTAAACGATAATTTTAAAAACACTAAATAGTTCGGAAAACCACTTACCTCGATATTGCGAAATACGAAAATATTAGCCGAACAAATCCTAAATATAAATTTAGAACAAATAAAAATTATTGAGATAAAATATCCTACCTCAAACACATTTGTACCTCATATCTTACACAGGTTGACACTTAATATTTATTTATTTCTAATTCAATTTGTATTTAGTTAATATACCTGAAATTATAATAACTTAGATATTATAACTTTAAAATTAAAACAATTATTAGGATACAATATTATATCATACTTATACTCTTTACTCAAATCTTATGCACTTAAATCTTAAATCTTAAATAGATTCGTAGTTAATTATTATACCTGAAATTATAAGAATTTATAAAATGTATGAATTTTAGTGTTGGAAAATATACTTGAGATTCATAATATTAATAACAGTAGCTAGCAACTCTGTCATTAAATAAATATATACAAATACGTGTGGGTGGGTGTAAAACTATAAAAGTATATAGCCATAACATCCTTGTCACGATCAAACTTACTATTTTATATTAATAGCTTAGTAACTTAACATTAACTCATGATTCACACACACACATATATATATATATATATATATAATGAGTACATAAAATCCTCCCATTATGCATTGAAAACATACTGACACTATACCACCCATATGTACACAAATATAATAGAGATAAAATATCTCTTACTCACACGAACACACACACACACACACATATATATATATGTACATATATATATATATATATATATACACTTAAAGGCAGGCTAGTCAATTTATAAATATACAATATACGCCGATGAAATTATAAAATCTGCAAATCCTATTTCGACTGAAATTTCCGCACACTTGTACCAAAATTATATACATATACAGGTATATTTGATATTAATATTTCACTCCATAAATATATATACATATATACGGTTTTAAAATAATAATAAAAACTCATTTGTTTTCACAAAAACTATGTACATAACACCCTTTTCATAATCTTTTTGTTCTTATAATTATTGTTTTAAAATATCTAATCATACATAAGAATCAACTTATAATTGAAAAGTAAGAGTTTAGGTTTACCTTTGAGTTTTCTTCTTTTCTTCTTCTCTACTCTGCAATACTCCAAAACCAAATAAATTTTTTTTTTACGTTCTTCTCTCTCTAGTTGTTTAAATATATTAAATTCCTTTGCAGAATAGGTTACCAAGTAGAAAAGTCCTTTTAAAATTAAAAGATTGTTATAACTTAAATGGCTTATCTTAATCCTTATAGGTTTTAGATATGTATAAATAATTATCAGTTACACTTTTATTATCTAGTTATATTATTATTATTATCTTCTTTTTTTAAACCGGGTATTACATTACATTTCACAAATTTCATCTTTTATAACTTAGAACAAAATAATTTAGCATCACATACATTTCACGACAAATGCGCGAACGCCCGACTGCACGGTAGCCCCACATCTGCCCCAGGCCAGCGCCCAGCCAACGCATAGGCACTGCTTTATAACATCCCAACGCGCTGGCCAACACCTAGGCGCTCGGCCCTAGCTGCTCAATTTCAAAATTTTCAGCTTGATATGCCTATTTTCGAACATCATAACTTTCTCATCCGATATCAGAATGAGTTCGTTCTTGAGTCATTCTCTAGCTCATAACATTATCTACAACTTCCCTTATATAGAATAATTTTTTTATTTTTCTAACAAGCCTAAAAATCAGCTCAAAAATCCCTCGTGGACTAGTTTTTGCTAAATGATGTTTCTAACGGCAGTTATTCAATTTATCGTAACTTACTCGTTCGAAGTCGAAATGAGCCCATTCTTAGGCCTACGACTCACGTTTTTCATGAACCACAAAACCACTAGAAAATTAGAATTTTTCAGAAGCGTTAATACCCATAAACTTGGCCCACAAATAGTACCAAGTTAGGGTTTTCGTATTTTAACGTCTTTTACGAAAAATTTCGCCATAACTTCGTTATGCCGTCTTTTTTCTCTGTTCCACTAAGAACATTTCCGTAACCCCCTTATCTATACTTCTTTCTTTTCGGATTTCACAAACAATCCACACAAAACTTCTATAAAGTCCTTTTTTTACAGTCCTCTACGTTATTTTCCGTCCTTTACGCTTAGGCTTACGGTTTTAACTTTCATTTTCACTTTTCAAACATACTAACTAGTGATTTAACATATTTAAACCATACACAACCTTATTTCTCTGAGATCCTTCATGAGCTTCCATTAGAATATCAACAACCACCAACACAACAGTTTTTATCAAGCTATAAAGCTTTTAAAGGCAAAGATAGAGAGATTAGGGTTTTGTTCTTACCTTTTCTTATTATTTCTTCTTCTTAGTCTTGCTAAGGCTTGAATAATGATTGCTCAAAGCTTTATAGCCCTCTCCTTTCTTCCTTTTAGGCCTGAATCCTCTCTCCCACTCTCTCTTTCTATAAGCTCTCAAGCTCTTGCTTTCTTTTCTTACTTAGTGAAGTTAATGGAAATGAACAAAAGATTTGCAAGTAGACTTGTTTTACCTCTTTTATAGGCCAACCAAGGTTAGTGTATACTAGTTGATAGATCTCCAACATTTAGTAATATTTTGATGATAACAATTATTAGTAAATATGTTTATTAAAAAGGGTAAAAACCTCTCCATAGGATTTATATGAATGCCTTTTAATTTTCTTATTTACTTTGACCAAAAATGTTTTCTAAAATACTAATTAAATTAATATTTTCTTAACCTTGATAATTTAATATCAAGCGTTAAAAAGATTAATTCACACAGCAACATTTTTCAAGGCAAAGAGAACTCCTATTCTTAAATGATTTTTATTCACTAAAGTTTTCAAAAAATTACATATACATATATATCATATATTATTTATTTTCACAAAAGAACAGAAAGAAAAATGTAAAAGAATATTCCTTCTTCATTCGAATATTGAAACTTGGGGATTAAGGCATATTTAATATATATGTGTGTGTAATCCGTGTGCTCATTTTGACCGAATAAGGCAACTTGGAATATTTATGTGCGTGTGATCATTAATGAACTAAAGGCTTATAGCCTTGACCGAAGCATGCATGGAGAAGTTGGGAAATGAAGAAAGCTTATAGCCTTGCTACCTTGACCAAATTAAATGCTAAGTTTGAAAATGGCATGTGCTAAATTAATGTAAAAAGGAGCAAACTTTTTGGGCTTTCTATGTTGGCAATCTGTGTGCTGAATTGATTCAACTTAGCCATTCTTTTTAAATCAATCAATCCACGCCTTCGGATTTCAAAAACAAATAAAAAATTACCTTTTTACCCCAAGTTCGGCAAAACTATAAATAGGAGGATTTTCATTCACTTTCAATTTGTCAATTCATTTACAAATAAAAGCTTATTCTCCTTGCCTACATATTCTCTGTCTAAAAATCTTTCTCTCTCTTCTTATCAAAGTTCTAATCATCTGAGAAGATAAAACTGGTCTAAGTATTTGAGATAAGTTATTTGATTTGATTTATTTGAATTATATCTTATTTATTTACATTTATAGATATACAAATATAAATTGTTATACACGACTATATATATATATCATCTATTTATTAATAAAAAGTCAAACTTAGACACCAAGACTATAGCAAATATATTCCTCTTAAGTGAGGGAATTAGCCGAACGAGTGCTTAAAGTCCTAAGTGGCATTTTATTGATATTATTTATATAAATATCGTAAAGTAGATCAACACTTGATCTTCAAAACAACCCTGAGATATTCCTCTTGAGCTAATGACAGAGTGAATTATCCGAACCGTATTTGAAGTTCTAAGTGATCTATTAAAAATATTTATATAAATATTAATTGTGAAACAATAAATTTGGTCAGAGGATACCGATGCAATTTTGATTTATTCCTCTTGAGCGAATGATAGTGTGAATTATCCAAACGGTCTTTAAAATCCTAAGTGGCTTTATTTATAATTATTCACATAATAGATAAAATATATTATTATATATTTTTTGAGTTAAACAAATTTATTTGATATATCTAGTATTGTTTAACTGATTCATTTATTATACTTGATATCTGTTATCACAAGTATTTTAACATAAATTCATTTATTCGTAGAATATTTGTTGCATAATATCTGAAATTAAAGTTATATTGTTTAATCATAGAAACACATTCTTTATTATAAAGAATAAATAATTCTTTATAAATCTGCATTAAACTATCTATCTACCTATACTAAAACATTTTTGATCTAAGTTTAAATTGATTCACCTGCTCAATCAAGAAGCATATTTACATAAGTATAAAAGTTATATAAACTTTTATAATCAAGCATAAATCTACATCTGCTTACACAGAAGCACATTTCACATATATAAAGGTCATTGAACTTTTATATAATTACTTAATCTCTAAATTGCTATCTGCTTATTTGAGAAGTATTAAATATAAAAGCTACTTAAACTTTTATATATATATATATATATTACATTCTATCTGCTTATCTTAGAAGCATATCTTTGTCAAATCTTTTGTAAAAGGTAAAAGGGGTAGAGTTAATTTATTTTATATACTTGTGAGAAACACGAGTAATTCTTCTACCAAGACCAGAGTCTTAGAGAGGTCATCTGCGAGTTGGGTCTCTAGTGTACTTGTGAGGTGATGAAGAGACTATTGTTTCAAGACCAGATCATAGAATAGAACTGAACTAAAAAAAATGTACAACTAAGCTTGAGGAGGGAGCTGAGAGCTTGTTGTCCAAGATAGTTAGTTGAGAATAGTTGTAAGTTTATCTATAAAACTTTATAAAGGCTTCTCCGCCTATTGAAGGAATATTTATTACTGGAAGTAATAGGATCTCAAGTCCTGTAGAGGAGCTTAAGAATGGACGTAACAACATACCCGAGATGTATGTTGTGAACCAGATAAATCTCTGTGCATTTTTGTGATTGAAATTTTACTATATTGCATATTAATTTCTAACACTGCAAATTAATTTACTAAAAATTCAAAAAGGCCTAAGATAATTTTTTTTAAAAGGTAATAATCTATTCAACCCCCGTTCTAGATTATTAATGGACTTTCACTAGTCATTGCCCTCTTCTTAGTTCTTGCTAACTTAACCATTCCCTAAGGTTAGGTTAACTAACTTCAATTAACTTAACCAAGGCTAGACAAAATCATTACCATACAAGACTTAATACTTAAGTCTTTCTTAATAAGAGCTTAATTTCCACATATGGGAATTTAGAGGCCCCACTTGGTCCCCTTCCCCCTTGGCCGGATTTCCTCCCATATCATTGTCCCCTAATTTCATTTCCCTTCCATTTCATGTGCATTTCATGCTCATTTTGTCCCCTCTTTACTTTAGCTCTAAGTATTATATTTTAACCCTAGACTCTAAGCCTTAGTTCAACCCTAGCTAAACCATCACCAACCATTGGCTCAACCTTAGCCAAACTTCTCAAATCCTATGCTCAACCCTAGCCGAGTCATCCCAAAACTTAGTCAAGCCATCCCATACCCTAGCTAAGCCATTTCAAAACCTAGGCTTAACTTGGTTTGGTTACATTCAAATTTAGTTTCGTTTCTAGTTTCTTTGTAGTTAGGTTTTCTAACTTTTACGTTTAGTAAAAATCTTGACTTCCTTATTTCGTAATTTCGATTACGCTTTTCATCCCCATTTTCCAAACAAACGCGATGCTGTAATTCAAAAAGTTGAAAATACGAAAATGCGTTTTTTAGCATGAATAGTGTTTTTACATCTTTTCTCGATAAAAGTATTTTTATTGGAGATTACGTTTCCCTTTACTAAATAAATGTTATGATGTAATTCGAAATATCGAAAAATGAAACGAGCGTTTTTTGCGTTTTATAAATAGTATTTTAACATTTTTCTCTGAAAATTTTTATTTCGTCTATGAATCCGCAACATGTATACATAATCACGTATCATATACATTAGGTCAATAACTGACCTTTAACCACATAACACACAATCATTCTATCAAATATTCATTTTATTCATCAAATATTTAGTAACCCTAATTACAATGATAACCTGTACTCTAGATCGTTACAACTAAGAAGGAGGGATATTGTCTAGAAGATGTTATTGGTGGTGGTGATGATTGTCACGCCTCCAAATCAAAGTGTTTGTTTAGTAGTTTCAAAGTAGCTTAATTAGAAATTTCTAAGTAGCTCGATTATAAATTTCAAGTAGCTCGATTAATTAATATCAAGTAGCTTGATTAGGGTTTCTTAGTTGCTTACCATTAAACCTAAGTAGCTTAATAAGGGTTTTCCTAAGTAGCTTACAAGTTGTTTAACCCCGAAGCAAGACAAAGCAGCTTGTCACTACGGATATATCCCCAAGCTTGCCGGTGAAAAATTTCTAAGCACGACATTTTTTTGTGTTTTTTCCCGAAAAATATCTACCAACATCGTCAATGAAAATATCATCTCTCTATTTATACTTTGTATTATACCCGAATAATCATTTCTTAAGTATTCTATTCACCTAAACTAGGTTTTAAATCTTAATCTTTATTTAATCTTTTAAGATCGTAATTATAAGCTTTAATAATATTCGGGATATTACAATGACACTGTTGTACATTGTGGTGGATCTACTTTAGTTAATAATGATTTAATTATGCAAACAATGAGCAATAATATTGCACTAAGAATCTTTAACTTGAAATAAGATTGTAGTTGATATGTTTAGGGAATTTATTTAGTTTTTTATTTAATGAAATTGTGGATGATTGTATGATATGATATTGAATCAATATATTTTTTAATTAATGTCCTTTTTAGTAATATTTACATTTTATTTTAACTTATAAGTCATTATTAGGTGAACACTATGACAACTTATTTTAACTTAATTTTTGACTTATAAGTCAAACTAGTGTCGAACACTTTTATTTATAAGTCATAGCTTAAAATGACTTTTAAGTCAACTTAAATTTTAACTTTAAGTCATTTTAAAATAAGTCGTTGCCGAACGGGCCCTTAAAAACAAACGTTGGACATTACTATCTAGTCGAGTTCAGAGTAATAAATTGATGTAAAATAAAAAACTGATAAAATACTCCCATTTAATCTAATTCGGAGAGATAGTCTGGTCCATAGAAATAGTATAAAGGACTAGTCTGTTCGCCCATGACTTATAAGTTGGTCTCATATTTTACTATTAAGGGCTTGAGATTGACTTATTTTTTAACTTATAAGTTACTTTTGTAAAGTAACAAATTTTTACCTTTTAAAAAATAACTTATAAATTATTTTTAGATAAATAAATTTGACTAAATATAAAAATTCTTTTACCCTTATTTTATTAGTGTTTATATCTTATTCTAACTTATAACTTATAAATTATTTTAATGAAACACTTTTATATTTTATTTTAACTTATAAATTCAGACACTTTTTTTATTTATTTATAAGTTAGCCTTTAATGATTTATAAGTCCTTTTAAATTTAAACTTATATAAGTTATCCCCGAACATGCCTTTGCGTGTGACCTGTTCGCGGAGCTTATTCTCGACCCCGTCTTCTTCTCTCTCTATCGTTCTCTTTCTCTTATTTTCGCTCGCACGCACGCTCGCTCGCTCGCTCGCGTGTGCCAATTGTTGTGTATACAGATCGGCATCGGTGGCATCAATCATACCAGGTAGGTTCGTCGCGCACATCTCTTCTATATTTTTCATATGTTTTTTCCTCCGTCTAAATGCTGGAGAGTAATTTTTAACTGGTTCTGAAAACCCTAGCTTCTTTGGTTCTCTGTGGTGTATTTTGAATTGCTATTTGGTATTTGGCTAGATAGGTTTAATAAAAAGCGTTACGGAAATCTGAATGGAATTGGGTGACGTCTAAATCCTAAAGGTACACTTCTTTCCCCATATCTTGTGTTGAGCAAAATAGCGCTTCATGACATGTATAACATACTAGCGGTAATCCCGTGCCTCCGGCACTAATTTTTGTTGGAGACAAAAAAAAAATTTAGAAGAAAAGGTATTGGAGATAGGGTTTGAAGAGGAAGAAAAATGTAGAAGAAGAGGAAATAAAGAAGGAGAAAATAATGAACGGTGAGATTTATGCCAAACTTTGGATGGCTCAGATGATTTATTAGATGAGCGGGAAATTCAAAATCATTTGTATTTTGTTATATAGATATGCGTAATATTGAATCGCTCCTATTATGTGTCATCTCTTTTCCTCAGCTGAGAATTTTCTGTAATTATAACCAGTTCATTAGTACTAAAGCTTTTCATTTGGTTCCTGATTCTAGTTCAGTTTTGGATCGAGAGACTCTTACTGTTGGACTATAGAAGAGCCATAAACAGGAAGAATGTTTGGTTCGACCAATCGTAAGTGCTTATGATAAATTTCACACTCTTTATATGTATTATGTATATATATACATCTCTGTCTACATGTGTGTGTATATATATATATTCAGTTCGGTATTGTATCGGCTTTTTGTTTTTATCTCCTTCTAAGAGTTCGGAAAGAATTTAGCTTCAAAATGGATGAATTCATTAAATAAATTATCCTGGCAAAAATTCATTAAATAAATTATCTCCTGTTTTATGCTCATTAATTGCTTGGCTAGTTATCATTTTGTGACCCTTTTGTTTTTTTATGCATCTGAATGAGGGATTTTATTGCCTTCAAAATCTACAGAGATAAGTCAGTTGATGAATATGGTCCCAAATATAATTATGATTGCAGTTACTTCTAATTTCACTTGAGGCTTAAGAACATGTTGGTGCTTCCGATACCTAGGGATACCTAGGGTCTGTTTGATAAACTTAAGAGCGATTATAGGAGTTCAAAATTTTAAGTTTCTGAATCATAAGCATTGAGCCTAGGTAGCAGGGGTGCGTCCTTTTGGTGCCGCACCCCCTTTTGGTGCCTCAATGCGCCTTGCGGGTGCGGCATATGCCGTATCCCCAAGTTTAATTGCTATAAACAGAGAAAGAATAAAAGAAGAGGAGAAACGCAACGTACCTTTTAGGGTTAATTAGCAGATTAGAGCATACTTACCATAACCGGACCGGATATCGAACTGATCAAGAACCGATCAAGACACTGGTTCAATGGTTCATCAGTTCAACCGGTTAAACTGTTGGTTAAACTGGTTGAGCCGGATTTTGATTTTTAAATAATGAAAAAAACTTATATGATTAAAGATAGTAATAAAATCCATAATACTCCCTCCGTTTAAAATTACAGGATCATTATTTATTTTTATAAAACAATTTGAGACATTTTAAAACTCAAAATTGAGATGATTTACTAAAAATTATGAGGAATACTTTTTTTTTAGATAGTTTGCAATATTCATAATTATATGGACTAAAATTTAAGAAATTCAGATAATTTTTGAATTTGAAAAAATCAATAATGATATTACATTTTACTAGAACGAAGGGTTACAATATTACATTTTACTAGGACGAAGGGTTACAATACAACATTTTATCTAGAAAACATAATTTTTAATAAGAAAATCATAAAGTAAATGAGGAATTATTAAAAAACACTTTTTAAAATATAAGTATTATAAGAAGTAATTAAAATAATAAGACTAAACTATTATATATATATATGTATTAATATAAAGGCTTAAAGTATCACTTACTTTTGGGTAGTTACTTTTCATGTACTGTATTTTATTTTAAACTAGTGTAAAAGTAAAATGGGAGAAAGTTTCATATGTTTATCCTGCCACCTCAATCATATCATGTCCTTTTTTGGAAATTTGAAAGGACTTACTAGCTACATATTTTTATCCTTTCTTTCTTTATCTTTTATGATGAATTTCCTTTCACTATTCTCTTTCAAATTATCTCCGATCTTTTTCTCTACCAACACTTTATTTTTAACTTAACTAATACGACCAGATAGTTAGCATATGTGGCCTGACACTAACTTATCATAACAAGCCTTTGTACTTGTATCATGCCTAGATTATACGGGCTTGCACTGCCTATTTTTTTTTTATTAAAAAACTACTAATACAACAAGATTCATTTTTCCCCATTAATACCAAATAAAGATTATATAAAAATTTTGATTTTTCTTTATTTTTTATGAAATATGTCTTTTATTTAAACAATATTTTTTTAATAAAATGATAATATTTTTTATTTGTAACTTTTCATGTATAATATGTGAGATTTTTATCTCGTATATAATAACAACAATAATTAAATATATGTAATATCCCCGCCGCACCCAAATCCTCACTTTTTGAAATTTGATGAACCTCGTTATCCCATATTGCGTACCTGTATCCCTGCACCCAAGTCCTTGATTCCTACCATTGAGCTGTTTGTTAACTGTTTGAATTCAATGACTAAAGTTAAAACTACCATATAAAAGAAAAGGAAAAAAAAAATGTTATCAAACATAATATATAATCATAAGTTCTCAACAAATGAAGTACAAATATAGATATATGCAGTAGGAATATAGACGCGCGCGCATGCACACACATATATATTTTACATGTTCATTATTTCGGGAGAAAATTGTCATATTAAGAAAATTATAAAATTTACGCTTAATAAGCTCTTATTTGTTATTTTTGTATCAAACAGGCTATAAGCTTTTGCAGAATTCTGCTATTAAGCTGGATTTTTTGGACTTACGTTTTTGGTTATTTTTAGGTCACTTTCTAAGAGGAGGAGCTTAATCTTTTTCAGTCATATGATTAAAACTTATCAATGGGCCCAAATCACTTAATGTATTGAGTTATAAGAAATAAGTCAATTAACGAACAAGCTCTTATTTAGTTCGGGAAAAAGTTAAAAATCTAATTTTGGCGTCAATTACTTTTCCAGTTTTCCTACTTCTTAATCATTTCATTGCACTTCTCTTATGGACAAAACTTGGATACCCATGTTTTAAGCATATTAAGATGGATGTTGTGCCTATACTCTATCAGCATGTGTATTGTGTGTTGACTGGGCTATGGTTATTTCGGATATGCTGTTTTATGCAGTTCCTTGGAGTTTATTAGTGAACAATCAGAAGTTTTTCTTTCACCCGACTTTTTGGTACTAATATTTGAACATTGAACAGCTTTTGGGCAGTCATCTAGTAGTCCGTTTGGGTCGCAGTCAGCTTTTGGACAGACTAATAATGCAAGTAGTAATCCATTTGCTCCAAAACCCTTTGGTAGCACAACTCCCTTTGGCTCTCAGACAGGGGGATCCATTTTTGGTGGCACGACTACTGGAGTGTTTGGTGCAACCCAAGCTTCATCAGCTTTATCTTCTACACCGGTGTTTGGTGCTTCATCATCACCGGCTTTTGGAAGTTCAATGCCTACTTTTGGAGCTTCATCAACCTCAGCTTTTGGTAGCTCATCATCATCTTCATTTGGAGGTAAGTACATTGCGGAGAATTCAACTCTTGAAATGGTTACTCCATTCTGTTTGATCATTTATGCTTGTTATCTTTTTTTGATGAAATATATCGAAGGAATGGTCTATATAGTTTTTTTTGATGAAATATTAAGAAATGGTCCACACACACACGCACATACACATATTTGTATGTATTTTACCAAACAGTAGTTGCTATTAGTTTGTTTGTTGTTGCTCAAAAACCGGACAAAGTGAGTGCTTCTTATGGTTCGCATGAGATCAATAATTTTTTCTGTCTTCTTTGCTGGGAGTTCAATACTAAGACATTTAAACAAAGGTTTCAAATTACAGTAAATTATATAATTCTCTTATTGGGGGTCTGAGGAAGTTCTATCTTTTTATTCTATTCTAATTAAATAAGAGTTGTATTAGGATGCAAGCAGAAAGAGGGGGTGAGACCCAGATACGCAAAGTATATACGATATTGAAGAAGTATTCACGTTTAACTTTTGCCTCACTACAATGGGCAATGCAAGCATAGTGAGTAAATTGTTTCCCAGCAAGGATTTTTCACTTGCTATAGTAATCTTTTGCATTCACTTCAGAACTCGTGACTAATCTTCCTCACGTGGAGTCTCTTTACAAGGCACACATTATTATGTCTTAGGCTGCAAAGAGGTTGCAAAGTGTTGATAGCCAATTTTATTAACTTCGTATTCTCTTGGCTAAGTTAGGAATCATTGTTGTAAAACGGGTTTTGCTAGTGACCAATAATAGATGGCATGCATGACAGTGGCATGTCATTGTAATGCAAACACGATCCCAAGTCGAAAAGGTAACCTGATTTTTAATTCTTCCTTTTCACCTGAAAGATGACTTGACTTCCAAATGTAGTTGTGGAAGTTGTGGTTTGCTTGTATTTTGGTTAACTAGAGTTTCCCTTGCATCGTATATTTGTTAAGATTATCCAGTAGAAGTTATACTGGAAGATTTCGATTTCAATTGGACTGGCTTTCTGTTCCTTATTCTTGCAGCATCATCCTCCGGACTTGAATGTAAACTCTTTTTTAGTATGAAGCAGGGATGGGTAATTAAGGTTTATGTTCATATTATGCCAGAATAAGTTTATTTTATTAGTATGTTATACGGATTTTTTTAATTTTATCTTTTTGAATAGCTATACGCCTATACCTGTCCAGCACATATGCATGCCTTTTCTCGTCCTTTACCAGATTGATTCCCTCTCCCCCCCACCCAGTGAGGGGGCAACTCAAATAGACAGTTGTTACCAGGAAGTTGGGACTAGTGAGAGTTCCAAGCTTTGACCCTATGCAAGTGTTAGTTCTCAGCTCCCCTCCCATTTTTTTCCAATTTCAGATGCCTTCAAGATGCAAATAGTCCTATTACATAAATTCTGACATATCTCATCTTGTACACATAGTATTAACAGAAGCAAGTATCATTGGCATATTTAATTGATACATAATTTGGGATTTTCTGAATCTTTCCTTTCCTAATTGTTGCATGTCTCTGATCTTGTTCCTCCAATCAACAACAACCAAGTTCCACATTAATTATTTTCCCCTTTTCATTATTGATTGCCCTTTTATTAGTTTTCTTGTTTGAGCTTGTACTCTTGAATTCTGATAAACCGACCATTCTCTTATTATCTTAAATGCAGGTTCTTCTTTATTTGGGCAGAAGCCTGCTTTTGGTGGCTTTGGATCATCTACTACGCAAACAAGTCCTTTTGGAAACACATTCCAACAATCCCAACCAGCATTTGGGAGCAGTCCATTTGGATCTTCTACACCTTTTGGTGGATCCAGTCAGTCTGCATTTAGTGCTCCTAGCACGCCAGCATTTGGTTCATCAAGCACCGCTGCCTTTGGTGCCACAAGCACACCAGCTTTTGGTGCTACAAGCACCCCAGCCTTTGGTTCTGCAGCTACTCCAACGTTTGGTAGCACAGTAAATGCATTTGGTGTTTCTAGCTCCCCTGTTTTTGGATCAAGCAGTCCAGCATTTGGGGCTACAAACGCTCCTGCATTTGGGGCTACAAGCACTCCTGCATTTGGTGCTACAAGCACTCCTGCATTTGGCGCTTCTAGCACTCCAGCATTTGGTGCTTCAAGCACTCCGGCGTTTGGTGCTTCAAGCACTTCGGCATTTGGTGCCTCGACAAATCCTGCTTTTGGCACTTCTAGTCCCTCCTTCAGCTTTGGGTCGACACAAGCATTTGGTCAATCCTCTTCTGCATTTGGAAGCAGCCCATTTGGGGCTTCTCCCTCACCATTTGGAGCTCAAAGTTCTTCGTTTGGTGAGCCGTTTTACATGTGCATGGTTGCTTTAAATTGATCCTCAGGATGAGATTTCCTTTTTAGTGTAACTTTGTATTTTCTCATTCTTCTTGATTATTTCTCCATGTGCTATTTCCTCATCAACTGTCATGCAGGGGCCCAGGCAACTACACCAACATTTGGGAATCCTAGTTTTGGGCCGTCTGCAGTTGGAGGACGGGGGGGAAGTAGAGTTGCTGCTTACACACCAACTGCAGAGGTAGATAGTGGCAGTGGTACACAGCCTGCTGGAAAGCTGGAGTCAATATCGGCCATGCCAGTTTACAAAGATAAATCCCATGAAGAGCTTAGATGGGAGGACTATCAGCTGGGAGATAAAGGTGCTTTGTCACTCAATTTTGCTAATTCTTGGCATGCTTAGGCAAATTTTCCTATGCATTATCATGATAATCTTGTGTAAATAATTTTAGGTGGGCCAAGTCCTGCTGGTCCAACTGCTGGTTTAATTGGCTATGGTGCTTCCAACACACAGTCTAACCCTTTTGGTTCCTCATCCACGTTTGGTCAGACATCTGCAAACCCATTTTCTTCCGCAACAGCACACAACCCATTTGCTCCAAAAACTCCAGCATTTGGTACTCCTGGTTTCGGATCCTCTTCTTTGCCTGCATTTGGTTCTTCAGGCTTTGGAGCTTTATCGCCCGCAAACCCTTTTGGGTCAACATCATCGGCAACACCTTCCATATTTGGTTCATCAACTCCTGCATTTGGAGCCAGTACCTCTGCATCTCTCTTTGGTTCACCAGGCTCGTCATCTGCTTGCGGATCATCAACATCTATTTTTGGCTCAGCATCAGCTCAGGGAACAACACCCACATTTAATTCTGGCTTAAATTTTAGCACAACTCAGTCGTCCCCTTTCTTCCAGTCAACTGCACCTTCCCTTGGACAATCAAGTCCTGCTTTTGGCCAGACCCCCCCCTCCTTTGGACAGAGTACATCAGCATTTGGTCAATCAAGTTTATTTAGTACGCCATCCACTGGTTTTGGAGGGAACATTTTCTCTAGCACTCCGTCACTGTTAACGACTAGCAACCCGATGGGGTTTGGTCAAACAATGGTGAGTTGCTCATGAATTGCGTTATTTCCTTAATAACATATTTGAGTTGTTTTGCCATGAAAATGATTATTTTTAGTAGAATTGCCCTTAAAAAGATAAAAATTTGACCAGTGAGTCGAGTTCATTTTTGACTGATGCAAATAGTTGGAGAAGAGTTTGGAGGTGGAGTTCTTTTAGTTATGTATGAGAAATAGTACAAAAATTTAGCTAACAATGGATCATTATTTCTTTCTTATATACCAATTATAGCCCATATATCACATTAGTAGCGGTTGCAATGCTGGATTCTAAAACTCTGTTGTAATGCGTGAACTAGTCTTCTGCAAATAGATGGGATCCCTTGTATTGTTATATTCTCAAAGAATATGGCTCTGTGGAACTAAATCTTTGTTATATAAATTTAATATAGACACAGATATTGGATGAGATTTCTTTGCCAAGGAACAGTTATACAGTGCCATTAATCCTGTGGAATTACTTACAAAGGCTTTGAATACCTACTATACTAAACTGACAAGGTCGTAATTATTGATATCCATACGAGTGTAACATATATCTGTGATATTTGTGATCCTATTGTTAGTTTTTCTACAGAGTATGGCTTCCCTCATTTTAGTTAAGATATTTCTTCTATGTATTTATGACATTCTTATATTTTAGCTTGATTGTAGAAAAAGTTGAATTCAAACTCTTTGAGAGGGATTCAAATTATATAATAAAAGAACTTCTATCTCTGAGAAGGAGAAGTTGGTGTTCCAGCTCTTATGGAAGACTTTCAATCTATCGAAGGACGAGGTTTTCACCAAGAGGTGTTTATGTTGATTAAAAGAGGTAGAGGTATTGTTTGAGAGGTGTCTCTCTTCACTTATGATTTGAGATTGATATGTTATTGTTTGCTTGAAGCTTCTAAGGTCTGAAGGGCCTTTGGGAAGGAGATATGGGACACATATAGGTGGACCTCAGTGAATGCTAGAGGTAACAAGGATAGTAGGTTCTTGTATGTGGACTTGTACCTCCATAGCAGTTCAAGAATCATGCAAGGAGAGGTGAATATTTTGCCCAATGGGAAGGTGGGGGATTGTGATCAAATTGAGGAAGGGGTTTCAAGGAGGGTGGAAAAACAATGGAGGTTGGTGGGCGTGGCATGGGCTGATGGATCTAAATTGTTTGCTCTTTTCTTTTGAGTTTCAGTCGTGGTCAAAGTAAAAAATAACGATGAAAGTTCAATGTTGGTTTGTACATGTTCATCCACTCTTCTTGGATTGGTGGCATCCCAGTTGTTACAGAGGATTGCTATGGTTGGTCTAGATCCTAGTCCTTGGTTTGGGTTGTAAGGGGTGTGACCCATTTCATAAAGGAACAAAACAATTTTTTATGGGCCCCAGGGGGAATACGTAGGTGACTTCGTACCCGAATTTGTAAGTTAACTTACCAGTTTCAAAGGTGGTTTACAGACGGTCAGATCAACAAATCTGGATAATTGGGTGGAGCAAATTGCATAGTTGTCACGGTGCCACGGCGAGACGCGATGGTAGTTGATCGCTAGGACGCCTAGGCGATAAGGCGTCTGCCATGGCTTTCGTATATCCATAAATCATTTACAATGTGCAATTTATACATTGTTTATTTTACTTTAAAAGTATATTCAACATTAAAATTTTATGTACATTAAGACCCAAAGCATAATTACTAATGCTATAGAATACAATTTAAAACCCAATTATATGAATACTTCAAAATTAAAATTCAAAAATAAAACACTTGACATTAAAAATCTAGTAGAAAGTCAACAAACACCACATAGAAAATAAAAAATCAACCACGTCATCGCCAATCAAACTTTACAAGTCTAGTAAGTAATAAAATTACACCACATAGCAAGTCTATGAGTCATGGGTAAAAAAAGACTTAAATCACTTAAACTTGGGCCAACTACCAAGGCGTGAGCCTTGGCAACTTGGCATCCAAAGCATCGCCTAACGATAGGACGTTTAGGCATCACCATGATAACTATGGCAAATTGATTGCCTCAATAGTATTGGTTCAATGTCACCGGCTACCTTGTAGGCGTTAATCCTATCATATGGGGTTTCTCTCATAGATAGAACCTGTAATGACTGAATGGAATCTTTATGGGGTTACATTAGATGTCGTTGTTGGTTTAACTAAATCAATGGGAGTTGGGGCTGATGAAAGGGTTTATGGCGTTGACTTAGTTGTGGTGGATTCTGAGGTTGTGACTAGTGTTTAGGTGGGTCAATCTGGTTTGGATGACGGGGTACTTTGATGTGGCCTAGGAAGCAGAGTGCACCACCTACATGCACCACTACGCATGGGGTGTGTGGGTGCACGAGGGTTGAGATTAAAGCCACGTCCTCAAAATTTCGTCTAGGTTACATCGCAAATCGCAAAATATAAAAGAGGGAAGTAGGGACTCTATCGATCAGTGTTGGCTTATTATCTTTTAGAGAGAGGAGTTGATCTTCATCATTGTCAATCTGCTGCACTTCTTCAATAAGTTATGTTCCTCTTTCCTCTTCTTTATTTTTCTTAATTTTTACCTCTCATATATTTTTTTTTGGTTGTCGCCGCTTATTTGTTGTGTTGAGCGAGTGGATAGAAGTTAAGCTTTGAGAATATATCTGAGAATATATACAACAGGAAATAGTGGCGTGTTTGGTGTTTACTAAAATTCCCTTTTTGGCGACTCAAAACTTAATTAAAGTATGGTAAAGTAACTTAATTTAATTAAGCATGTTACGCTTAAATTAAATTTCCTTTTAGCATTTAGCTTGAAGTATTTTAGTTTTTTGAATTGTTTTAGTATATACTTCCTTCGTTCGAAGTATTAAAATTATTGACTTTTGAAAAGTAAATTTTAGACATTTGCAAACGCAAAATTTACTAGAATCATTAAAGATTTCGAAACAAATAATTAATAGTAACTTTTTAAAAGCTTACAACAATCATTATTATATGAACTACGATTAAATGAATTTATTTCAATTTTGGATTTGAAAACGTATCAAATTGACTTTAAATAATCTTATATTTTGAAATGGAGGGAGTCTCTCTCTATATATAATAATTAATTATGTGCCTGTAACCCAACACATCTAAATTCGTTTTAATGGTTCTACGAAATCTCGTCTCCTTGCACATGTATCCTTGCTTCATAGGACGAGGCATTATAAGTTTTTGGTGAGTATTGTGTTGGCTAAACTCTGATTGTTTTTTGAGCGGAGTGATTCCAACATCAGGATGGAGGGCATTGTTGAGGGAGAGTGATCTTGTCTCTGTGTTTTGAAAGGCGAGCTGCGCATCTGCCTAGGTTTTGGCGCCAACCTAGAGAGATTCTTAAAGGATAATGTTAGGGATCTTGATTTTTTTTTCCTCATGTGTCAGGAATATGTGCATTGAATAAGACAAATGGTGTTGTATGATATAACCAATCATAAGAGATGTACTAAACAATGTAATTATACCACATCATTGGAGACACTATTTGATACCCCTATCATTACCCTTTCTTTAAGGCACTAAAAATATGTAGAGAGAAATTAAAGTGCGCTAGGCAGGCTTCTAGACTTGTTGGGCGGAGTCTATGTAGTGTAGAAGAAGGGAAAGAAAAAGGGAGAAAGGAATGAAACTACTTACTTGAGTGGTGTCACTGGAGATCTCTGTTTGACGTACTAATCTGGTGCGTCTCTCTCCCTAGCGTGAATCTTTGGTGCCAATTACGTTCATCATGCAACATTGATGCATAACTAGCCGGTCGTTTTGTCTTCTAGGGAGAGGGATTGGAGATGATGTAAAAAAAATTCTAGGGTTTTAATTTAGGATGCTGAGAAACGAAGTGGACTACAACTTAGTCAATTGACCTTATAATAATAAAACTAACTTGGCCTTTAATGTTTGGTCTTATTGTGGACCTTCGGTTTTGTTCACAATATATAATCTTAATACCATTGACCTTAGGCCTTACTATCAAGGAAAAATAGACCGAAGGCCCTTTTGGTATAATGATAAAAATTATTTTTGGATTATAAATTAGATTTAAGATTAATGATGTCTTACGAAATATAAAATTTTGATAGGGCGCTATGGTATACGGTTGTGAAGGCTATAGTCGGGGGATGCAAGGGGTTTGTCAGGTTGAAATTTCATGGTGGGCTATGGACAGAGGTTGCAGTTTTTGTGAGATAATTGGGTGCACGAGGAACCTTGGGGGGTTAGATTCTAATAAAGCATGATGAGAACTCCTTTTCTTGAGATTTTTATTTATCTAGGAATATCACTGGTTCGGAGTTTAATGAAGTATAATCTTTGCTTATCTTGCTTGATTCGGTTCATCTATGTTCATCCCTTGATAAATGCATTTGGATTTTAGATCTAAGTGGTTTCTTTCTTGTAAGAGTTATTGCTCTTTTTTAACTTGGTTGGTTGTTCCTAATCCATTCCCACTAGCTTCGTACATTTGGAAAGTAAGGTCCTTTCCAAAGTCTAGGCTTTTGTGTGGTCTCTGGTTTTACTTAGATTGAATACTAATGATCTTTATCAGATTGCAGTCCATCAAAGTTCTATCTTCAGACATTTGTTTTATGTGTAGGCAAAGTAATGAGACACATGCTCATTTATTTCTGCATTTTCCTGATGCTTGGACTTGTGGAACTCTATCTTTGGAGGACTATGAGAGTGGGTGTGTCCTTCTTTGGAGGATGATATATTGCTAATTTGTTTTCGAGGATTTGAAAGCATGAGGGATGCCAAAATTTTATGGTAGTGTTATTTTTTATTTTGTGGGGAATTTGGAATGAGCGCAAGGCTAGATTGTTAAAAAAAATTGCTCATCTTTTAAGCTATTGAATATAGGGTTATTTTTCTTGCTTTTCTTTGCGCTTCTACTATGGAAGCTTTTAGAGGTATTTCTGTGACTTTTTTATTGGAGGGCTGCAGTTTTTTAAGTGCTATTTTGTTTTTGTTTTGTTTAGTTTGCTGAGAGTGGACTTCTTGTTCCCCATTTATAAAAAAAAATAAGGTTCTGGAGATGATCTTCTTGTTGCATGAAGTGGGTATTCTGCAAGTTGATAGTGGAGTTCCTTCATGCTTGGAAGGGTATTAGGATTCCTTTGAGGTTGAGGGCAAAGTGGGATATGATTCCTCATATGATGCGAGAGGAAGAGGCGTATTTTGAAGAGGTTGAGAAGGTGTCTGCTCATGTCAAATCGTTGTTCGTCCGTTTAATCTATTTTTACCATCATGAGGTCTATCATGGTCTGTTGTAGCTTGAACCTTGTTTACTTTTTGGGAGAGAGCAGTTTTTTTTGAAGTCTTTGTAGAGACTGGGTGGTCTTCGATTTATAGGGCAGTGGGTTTAGTGCTTCTTGCCGGTTGCTTTTGTCTTTTGGTTCCACCTGCTTTTTAGTTCCACCTGCTTTTTATATACTCTGCATGTAATTGCACATCACCCCCTTTTTTGGCATCTTTTTGTTTATAGTACTATGTTACTTACTGGAAATAAGCAAAATAAAATCTTAGCTTGATATATTGATTTTTTTGGTGATGGTTATTATGCTTCTGATAATTCAAAATTTCTTTTGCTGTACAAAAAGCCCTCTCTTTCAGCTCCTTTTCAACTGGCACAACCATCTCAGAATACGGGTGTTTTTGGAATTGGAAATTTTGGTCAGACTCAAGCCGGTAATTTCGTTGTATTTAATCTTTATCATATATTTTACGAAGTGTTTACAGATCACTAATTATCTACTTGTGCACGGCAGCTGGTTTGAGTGGATTTGGTGGCACACCAGGCATTTTTGGTCAGAGTAACTTTGGACAATCGTATGTTTTGCTTACTTCTTCTTGTCGTCTGTACAATTCATAGAATCATATTCCACATACCTACACGTGTTCACGTAAAAGGATACAATATTGGTTTTCTTCAAGTGCATTCTGTTGTTATAATTGATGATTGAATTAAAGCAGCTTGATGTATACAACTTCACCTGATACTTTCTTGTACTTTAGGCCAGTGATGTTTTTTTTGATGCATCACCTTCAAATTTTCTTAGTAGTTCTTATGTCCCACATTGGATTAGTGTTAAAGCATCATCTTCATTGTTTGCCATTTTGGTTAGTTGGTATCAGTTGTACTTTTAATCTACTCAAGTGTGTCCTTTATTCGTTTTCTTCTTCCTTCATCATTGGCTTGCAATCATTGTTGGTACAGGTCGGCTACTCAGAATACTGCAGTTGTACAACCAGCTCCTGTTTCAAATCCGTTTGGAACTCTTCCTGCAATGCCTCTGATATCAATTGGATGTGCTGGGACTTCACCTTCAATTCAGTATGGAATTTCTAGCATGCCTGTAAGTGGTAATCCTACCGAAGCCGAGAATAAGTAACATGTTTGATCATTGATTCGTTGTTATCTCTCTCTTTCTCTCTCTCTCTCTCCGTCTCTCTCTCTCTTCATTAGTCAAAGCATTATTAGTCTGAAGTTAGTTGAATACTTGTCCAACTTGATTTTTTATTTGTGGTTCTAGTGTTATTATTGAAACTCTGGTCTGAATATCAGGGCCGTGAGACCTATCATGTTGATACGACCATTAATTTTTCTCCCATACAGGTTGTTGATAAACCTGCTCCTGTTCGGATATCGTCATTGCTAACTGCTCGACACCTTTCTCAAAGGCGGACTAGGTTGCCCGCAAGGAAATATCATCCTAATGATGATGGTCCAAAGGTGAAGATGGTTCTTCCAAGAAACATAGTATCATGGTTTCAATAAATGATATTTTTCCTTGCATGCGTTCTTGTTAGGGTTTGCATTTATAAGCAATATGAAACCATCTAAAGATTCTAAAACTGCAAGGAGAATATTGACTAGAATTGTTTTACTTGCACTAATTTTGCAGGTTCCGTTTTTCATTGACGATCAAGAGACACCTAGTACACCAAAAGCAGATGCTCTTTTCATTCCTAGGGAGAACCCGAGAGCCCTGGTAATTCACCCTATGGAACAGTGGTCTGGAAGAGCAAACGGGGAAACAAGATATCCATCAAGGGACGCGACTCATGCACATGAGACTGGTAATTTGTCCTTAATTTAGCATCATATGTTCTTGCATTTTGCATTTTGTTTGCTTTAATATTGTATTTAAGGATGTATGTAACAGATAGTGCGGCAAAACTAATCATAGGGATTCATTGCTAGGAGGGTTGTCCTACTAATAATAAATTAGATAGCTATAATTTCTTATTTGTTTTGTTAAGAAGTGGATTAAGGAGAATCATTTCTTAGTCAAGGTTTGTTTATAGATTGAATTGGATTGGATAATTATTGCCTATATTTTGCTAACCTTGTCCCTATAGTGCTAAAGATACCAAGTATTTGAACTCATTGAATGAATCTTGGCTTTTTATCACTTTAGGTTGATTGTCTCAAATGTGTAAAATGCATTAGTATAGTTGTTACAGCGCCACGACGAGACGCGGTGGTAGTTGATTGGCAGGACGCCTAGGCGATAAGGTGCCCGCCATGGCGTCTGTATAGTGACAATTCGTTAACAATGTGCAATTTATATATTTGTTTATTTTACTTAAAAAGTTTTATACACATAAAACTCAAAATATCATAACTCACAATGGAATACAATTAAAAAATCAATTATATGAATACTTCACAATCAAAATTCAAAAATAAAACAATTTGACATTGAAAACTAGTAGAACAGTCAACAAACACCAAGTAGAAAATAAATAATCAACCAAGTCAACACCCATCACATATTACAAGTCTAACAAGTAATAAAATTACACCACATAGCAAGTTCTTGGAGTATGACGAGTCATGGGTACAAAATGACTTAATCGCTTAACTTGGGCCAACTATCAAGGCGTGAGCCTTGGTAGCTCTGCGTCGGCTTGAGTCTTGGCAGCTCGGTGTCCAAGGCGTTGCCTTGTTCTTCTCTAGAGCCATGACGCTTAGTCGTCGCCTAGGCGATGCCATGACAACTATGTGCATTAGGCATTTCAGATTTTGGACCATACTGTTCTTGCCCGTCCATAGCTCTACCCCCTTATCCGAATTGGGAGGGGAAGGGGTTTGGGGCTCCATCAAAAAGGAATAAGTCACTTCTAATGCATCGTTTTTCACATTTAGGTAAAATATCTGAACCTCTTTCTACCTCTGTTCTGAATGCCATGTTGCAGAGGACAGAAATAGTAAGTACTTGCTCTTAGTCTTGGTATCTGAAACTGTAAACCTTGTGTTTTCAATTTTATTTCTAACGTTTATTTTTGTGTATACACACACACACACTTATATATATATATTATGCATATACTTCTTTTAAATAGGTATCACAAGTGTTATGAATATTAGCAATTTATGTAAGAGGCTAGGCCCTGATACAGGGTGACAGACCTAAGATCTGTGATGTTGATCTCTTACTATACCAGTGGTAGTATCGATTTGCTTGCTGGAATGGTTCGTAGCATTATACTGTGGCAGCGTACCATTACACATTCACCGCTAGGCGTTATATATTTCTCCGAGGAGAAACATTTTATGCACAAATCCAATAATATATATTCAGCCTAGAACGAAGCTTATATTTTTGTGCATGCACGTGCTTATAGATGAAGAAACGTGCGAAGTCTTCCAATTATCGGCCGATACGCCGAAATATTGACGTGCTTTTGGATGAAGAAACGTGCGAAGTCTTTCAATCATGGTTCAAAGTATCGGCCGATACGCCGAAATATTGGCGTATCGATTAGGTATCAGTTGGTGCCGAACTGCAAACTTGACACGAATCGTAAAATTAGGAATTATTCATGTAAAGGGTAATTTTCGGCGAAATTTCAGCAGTTCGGCGTAACGTAGCAGTTTCAGACCAAATAAAAGAGAAATCACGGCGTAAAGGAGAAATCACGGCATAATGGTTTCGGACCAAATGAAAGAGAAATCACAACGTATCTATATAGCACCTAATTAAGTATAACTTAAAAAAATAAATTAAAAAAATGTACTTATTATATAATTAGCTAAATTGTACTTCAATTATCATTAAATTGTACTTCAATTATCATTAAGTTGTACTTATATAGTACCCAATTAAGTACAACTTGAAAAAAATTGCACTTAAAATATACTTAAGTTAAATTGTACTTAAATATACAGAACATGTGTGCTCAACCATTTGAGCTAAGACAACATCAATATCAACTTTATTCAAACGTAAAATTGATTAAACATATATGCGAGATGTCTATTTTATCATTTGGACAATCTTATGTGCACGACATAGTGTTTGTTGTGAACTTAATTGATTTATCTTGTTATTTTTATTATTTAGAATTCTTTCATAATTTTTTTTTTTACTTTTTTAAGCTCCTAACTAGCTAATAGTGCGTATCGCCCTATACCGAAACTGAGACCGAGTCAAAAAGTGACCTTTCGAAACATAGGCCGCTATCGCGACTTTGAACCATGTTTCCAATGCTAGAACGATTATTTTTTCTTTAATAACTTACTAGAACAAAACTATTATTTAACCATTTCATTAGGATTAGATAGTTTCTTCTACCTCTCTCAATCTCTCTCTGTATATATGTATATATATGATTTATATTTATATTATTTGTACTATTTAGAAAGCACAAATACGCTCTAGTGGTTTATACAAAAGTGTTCTACACTTGTATTGGATTTCAGGATTGACAGAAGCACTCTTCTATAAAATAATTTTGAACTGTCAATCTGTATATTATTGATTTACCGAAATTCTTATTTTGAATTAATTTGATTTAGACCTCAAATGGTTTATATACAAGTGTTCTACACTTGTATTGGATTTCAGGATTGACAGAAGCACTCTTCTATAAAATATTTTTGAACTGTCAATCTGTAAATTATTGATTTACCGAAATTCTTATTTTGAATTAATTTTATTTGGTCTAAATCCTTTATATTCTGTTATTGAAATATCAGTCCTACATAAATTAATTTGTTTTGTCGATATAATTCATCTTTTTGTACTGAACTAGGATTGGCTTACTCCTTCAAGTTCATCTTACAATTAGAATTTTGAAGGCTATATATATATGGGCTAATGACAAAACTGTCCCCCCAAGTTTGGACGAAAATCAATTTGATACTCAAAGTTTGGGAATCTTCAATCAATATCTCTAAGTATTTTAAAACAACAAAAGTGTCCCTTATGGCCGGACCGACCAATTTTTTGTCGGAAAATGTCACGTTGGGGGGGGGGGGAGGAGAGAGAAAATAATAAAAAAAAAGATTATTTTTTCTTTTTTCTTATTTTTTTTTCTTTTTTCTTATTTTTTTTCTTTATCAAATTTCTATCTCTTCTTTTTCTCTCTCCTCTCTCCTCCGCGCCTTCTCTCTTTCTCTCTCCTCTCTCTTTCTCTCTCTTTCCCTCTTCCTCCATTTTCTTAATTAATTGGTATTTTAATATTTTATTTTAAATTGCAATAATTTTTTGGAGTGTATATATTTGTATAAAATCGTAATACATGTATGCATACATTTAAAATGTATAATACGTAAAAAAACATCAATGGTAAGAAGACAAAATTAAAAACAAGATCATAACTTACTTATAAAAAAAGCAATTACAAAATAATAATAAAATCAAAAAATCAAATAGATTCTATTCGATAAAGAAAAAGAAAAAAAATAGCTTTGTAATTGCTTTTTTTTATAAGTTATGATCTTGTTTTTAATTTTGTCTTACCATTGATGTTTTTTTTATGTATTATACATTTTAAATGTATGCATACATGTATTATGATTTTATACAAGTATATACACTCCAATAAATTATTACAATTTAAAATAAAATATTAAAATACCAATTAATTAAGTAAATGGAGGAAGAGGGGAAGAGAGACAGAAAGAGGGGAGGGAGAAAGAGGGGAGAGGAGAGAGAAAGAAAAGGAGGAGAGAAAGAGAGAAGGCGTGAAGAGGAGAGAGAAAAGGAGAGAGAAAGAGATGGAAGAGAGAAATTTGATAAAGAAAAAAAATAAGAAAAAAGAAAAAATAATATTTTTATTATTATTTTCTCTCTCCTCTCTCCCTGACACGTGGCATTTTCCGACGAAAAATTGGTCGGTCCGGCCAAAAGGGACACTTTTGTTGTTTTAAAATACTTAGAGGTATTGATTGAAAATTCCCAAACTTTGAGTATCAAATTGATTTTCGTCCAAACTTGGGGGGACAGTTTTGTCATTAGCCTCATATATATATATGGGTTATCAACTGATGCATGTTTGATTTGACTTTTTGGATGACTATCACTTAGAGTACCACTTGAGGGCATATGTTGATACTACTCTCACATCTCGAGCCACAATTCTTTTCTACCATAGTTCTCAAGTTGTTGCCTAGGTGATTCCTAGGCGTCCAGGAGTTGCAGGGGAGCAAGGCGATGGGATGCGTGGCACAAAGTCGAGCGCCTTGTTTAGCTCAGTGTTACCTGGAATGTGGTTCGTTCCGGTACGCGGTACGAATACGGGTACACGATAGTTAAAACGTGGTACGCTAGGGTATCTTATATAAGTTCTTATAGTTAGGAATTTTATGAAATAAACCTAGGTTTTATAGATTTTTTTTAGTTGAATGTACAAGTTGGTTGTTTTATAAATAGTTTAGGACAAATGTAATATTTGAGCATCCAATACTAAGTTAGAATATTGATATTTGTGCAATTATAAGTAAAACAACAAAGAAATTTTTCGGTACGCTAAATTTAGAGTGTTGGTACGTAAAAGTATTGTGTTTGGGTACGTAAGTACAATTACGCGCTTCGCTAGGACAATGAGAGTATCTGGTAGCTCTGGTTCAACTTCAGCTAGGCGACGCCTTGGACATCTACTTGGTGTGGCACACACCTTAGCAACAACAGCAGCTGGAATGGTTTTTCTGAGAAACCCATAAGGACCATAACCCATTTGGGTGTTGAATAAAATCAGATGGGTGTCCTATATAATCAGCACCTGAATGGACCCTAAGAGAGAGAAAATCTAATTTGTACAACTTACAAAGAGAGAGAAACCCTAAGGCAACTGCAACACCCGAAACACGAAGGCGATTGCTATCTTTTTCTCAATTCTCTGCTTTCTTTCTCTTGGACTAAATTTTGTGATCTTCAGTACTTTGGTGATTCACTGCCTTCTCTGCATCAGTCCTTCTGTTTCACTAGTTCAGAGCTAAGGTAACTTGGCTTTTGGGATTTTTGTTGACTTTATGTACAAATATGCTGGTTTTGCTTTTTTTTTTTTTTTTAAATTTTGTTCGACTTTTTTTTAACAGTGCATTCATCTCCTTTACGTACAAAATATGGACTGGCTATGCAATATGCTTCAATTGTTGAGTTTATGTACAATTAGAAGAAATACTGGCTTTGTATTATCTCTCTTTTTCTTTCTTTTTCTTTTTTTGGTTCATGTACTTTGTTAATGTTGTGTGGCAAACATTTTTAAACTTTAGAAAATAATAAGTAGATTACTATGTACATATTTAATGTAGTGTGATTAATATTTGTGTTTTAAATTTTATATTTCATAGTGTTATTCACTTTATTTTAGGCTTTAATGCACATAAATTTCTCTGTTTTAAGTTATTTTTGAAGTACAATATATATACACAGACATGTTTAGATTGTACATATTGAATGACCTTATTGCCTTATGGATGGCTAGGCGGACACCTTATGACCTAGGGCGTCTAATCTTTCGGCCACCGCCTCCTCACCGTGTCCCGTCAATTATGTTTATCCACAATGTTTTTATGTTGGCCATCTCTCTTTCTTATATTAATTTTCACGAAAGCAGTCCCTTCAAATGGTTTAGGATTCTAATATTTGAAAGCCAACCAATATAGCTATATTAATTGCAAACCAATATGTTAGTTTAGAACATAAAAAGTTAGTCATCAAAGTTTACCTTAAAGCAATTTGGTTACAAAACAAAATTGCTTTTAACCATTAGAGGTTTTGGGAGTATAAGCACTTATTGTATAAGCTAAAAGTTTGTTCTTTAAAAGAATGTGTTAACATTTAAACTTGAAAACTTATGTGGTAACATGGGCAAGAATCCAAGAGCTTAGGAATTTTATCTTTTAAGTCTTATGTAATTAGGCTAAGAATGGAATTAGGTTTTCATTGATGTAATCATAGAATATTTGGAGTTTAGGCTAATTACGTTGTTTAAGTATTTTATGTGTCTACTTTCATAGTATAAATTGCGATGAGGAAAAGATAAGATTAAGAGTATTTATTACATGAATATTTTGTGGTATTATTCAGAGATAAAGGATACTGTACTTATTATTTATTTTATTAGATTAGGTAGATTATTATAGTGTTTTAATATTAGTGGATAATGTTAGGATTTTCTTTCTGTTTTACTTGGTCGTTAAGCTTAGGGTTTTTATTTAGAACCATATAATGTACAAATGTAATCTATCATTAGTATTCATGATATATTGAATGGTTGATTATTATTGATTTTAAGCCTTGTGCAGCTGTGCTTGTTTAGCCTAATTATCTTCTTTTTATTCCCTTTGCTTATTCCTTCATCTTTTGCTGAGCTGCTCATCTCTCTCGAGCACGCCATTGATGTTGCGATTCTTTTGTATTCTCATTCATTGATGGAGTTAGTGTCTAGTGAAAAGAGCAGAAGTGATTGTGTTTTGTTATATTTGTTGTGATTCATTTGTATTCCCATTCATTGATGGAGTTAGTGTCGAATGAAAAGAGCACAGGTGATTGTGTTTTGTTATATTTTCTGCCAAGTTAAACTAGGTACCCCTTGTTTTCAATTTTTTTAATTATAGTCCCCTATGTTTGTCAAAAGTTTTAAACTAGCTAGTCCCTGAACTTTTAAAAAATGACAGTTAAGCCCTTAACTTTCAATCTGCCCAATTTGGTCCCTGAAGTTTACTTTTTTTTCATTCAGCCCTGTTTTGTATTCTTATTTTATTTCATTTAGAGAGAAAAGTTATTAGAAAAAAAGAGCAAGTGTTTTTTTTATTTATAAAAGTGTCTTTATGTTGAAGCTCCAGAGTTCATTTGAACCAAATTGGGCAACTAAGCATAGGATTTTTGTCCAATATGAGCAACTTAAAAGGTGTATTCCTACCTCTGGTTTTCATTACGAGACACTGTGCTCTAAACTAGACCAGGATGAACTTAGCCTTGCATATTTAGAGACTCGCTATGAGGAAGCAAAGCAGTATTATTATCCTTTGTATTTTGTTGAAAAATAAACATGTGTTCAACCTATTGTGGTTCATCACACTTTGAAGCATTAGTAGACAGCCAAAGGTCTATACTTGCCACACTTGAAAATATGCTAGTGATTCTTCAAATATTCAGTGATGACACAACAATTGAAAAAAATGTGAAACTGAAATTGGATCTGCAGAGGTTAAAGAAAAAGTTGAACTTGACAAAGAACACTCTGAAGGAAATTGAGCCACTTGAGGAGATCATTGAGCCTGCGAGTCTTGGTTGGGCGAATATAAGAGACTTTGTAAGCCCAAGAAAATAAAAGAAAATTCTATTTCTATTTAATTAATTTACTTTATTTATAAGTTTGATAGTTATCTTATTACAATCCAATTTAGTTTAGTAAAGTTGTTTAGGATTATTATAAATAGGATGCACTCTTCTTTTGTACAGTAAAATATTATAATTGATTTAGTGTGAGAAATACCTTGTGTAAAATTAATCCCTTGTCCCTAGACCCAGTCCCCACTATTGAGAAACTTGAAGAGATCACCCAAAGAATCATGTGAGGACAAAGCTGAAACTGAAGAAATGGACAAGAATAATGAGATATCGGCAATGTTGTTTAATATTTTTATTCTGTTTCCGGCGTGTTTTGAGGAATTGTTGTTGCTTCGTTAGATCTGAAATCCTTATATTAATGGTCGTGGGCTGATTGCATATGGTTTTTTTTTTGGTGCTTATTGTTGATTGGGGTGTGAACAAAAGCGACAATGGTGGTAGGAATCTGCAACGGTGGTGGTTTTGACTGGGTGATAGTGTAGTAGCGATGGTGGGCAGAACAGTGAATGAACAGTAAATTCAACTGTGACTTTTTTTTAATTTTTTTTTAATAAGAAAAATGAAGATTTTCTCGATAATTAAGAAATTAATGGAGAAACCTTAAGCTCTGATACCAAAAATGATACAGGACAATATATTTGGGAAAAACAATTAACAGGTTTTTTTGCAATACGATAGAAATTACAATCACGTTTGAGTCTATAGGAACTAACTAGTGTATCAATTCCATAAATCAACATTAGGATTATAAAATACCTCAACACTATGAATCATCATAGTAATCAACTTCAATTTTAATAATCTGATGTGTCACTGTGGGGTTTAATTCGGTATTTAAAGAGAACTAAAAACCTAATTTTCCTATAAGGAATAAGAAAATACTGAAGGACAAACACCTTTACTAATTATCTATCAGTGTCACTATATATTATATAATATCCTAAAATCTTTTAGGTTCGACACCCTAATGGAGGGTTTTAGCTTTTCCTTATCAGAGAGAATGAAGATGAGTAATCACCCCCAAGGTGAAACACCAAATTTTTGATGCCCAAATTCTATCATATGAGAGGGATGGCATTGGCTATGTCATTCATCTTTTATTTTTCACCGCTCCATGCCAATAAATGTTTAACATCCGTATTCAAATCTAAAATAATGGTCTAATTGCAAACTACTTAAGAATAATGGGTCAATATAATAAATTAAGAGTCTAGTGGTCTAATACAAGGAGGTGCACAAGTATGATAGGGTTAGTTTACCCATTATTAATATTGTTGAAAGTGTAGTATATAAAAATATTGATTATATAAGAGGGATGCTAATAGTGCCCTTAGAATATTTATTGTGTTTTGAAAATCTTTTTGCTGAAAGTATCAAATGGGTGGTCATGGGTCTATGTATCAAAAGTGTAATCTTCTTTGGAAAATCTTCATGAGAGTTCATTTAGTATTAGTTAATTTTAGAGTCTTGTTATGAAAACTTGTTAAAATGGATTAAGTGTCTGTAGTTTATGTAACACCCCCTTTTCGAAATAGAAAGAGAGGTCATGCACAAAACATAACAAAACTTACAAAACAAATCGAAAGCTCTATACCACAAAATGAATATCTCTGATAGCTGATAAATGTCACAAGTCAAACCATAATAAATGCCTGACTGGCTCAAATCACAATCTAAGATATTTATTACAACTCCAATAACTAAATAACCCCATAACACAAATCAAAGTATCAAAGCCTAAACAAAATATCTAAACCACTTGGATAAAAGGGAGCTCTCGTCACACTTGCCATTGATCCCCTTATTACCTGCCAGAAGAAAAAACATAGCATGAGCCAAATGACTAATACAGATTTAGAGTGCATAAATAATGAAATGAAATAACTAACTCAATTAATTGAACCGAACTAAAATGAACAAGACTAACACAACAAAATAATAGGCTGAATCAAATGGTTGGGTGTTATTTTATATTGAGTTCAAAATAAAACAAAAATATACCTAGCCACACAGGCACGTCAAATAATGGCACACATGCAATCATACATCAGATTGCGAACTCCAGATGAATGTAAAATCGGAAGGTGTGTTTGGCAGAAACATCACCAATCTGCAAAACAAAACAAAAAATTAGGGTCGACCCATACGCCTCCCACAACAAAATCACCATATAGTCAACTCCCACCGGAGCACAAAGGGGAGATGCCGTGGACTAATCACACAGCCACGGAAGGTGTCCTGCCTCGGTGTCAAGAGGACATGCCTGTGGTACCCTCACAAGTGGTTATAGCTTAGGACCCTACGGTATATTCTAACAAAGATATCATGTCACAACACATGTGCCACCATACCAACGGAAATGTTCGAAGTGTACATTGAACACCAAAACAAATATAAATACAAAACTCCGAAGATAGGTTAACATGTACATCTTTAAAAGATTAAAATAAATACTAGATACGTAAACCTAATTCAAAGAGTACAAATACAAGTTCTATGTATCAAAACTAACATGAAACTATCATATTAATTTCACTAAGGAACAAATTATGTGAAACAATCACCAAATTCTAAACGAAAAGCAAAACGGACAAATCAAAATTAAAAGGATTATCGTCGAAGGAGTAAGGAATCCGTACAAGTAGGGTAATACCCAGATAGTTTAAATATAATTGTGCTAATCTCCGTCAATCTGATCTAATAAAACACAATAATTTAATACTGTTAATTTTCATTTTTAATGATTTAACAATTTAAACTTTTTTGTAATAATAATATTATAATACATTATCAACATCAATTCTTCCAATTCGTGTACTACTTAGAATCATGTCATAAGCCCCACAAACACATTAATTATACATGTAACTTAAAGAAATCACATGCTGCCCAAATCCATTAACTTGATAGAAGTCGAGCTTTCATAAATTTAATAAAAATTATTTTTCACTAAATTAGTATCATCTCTCTAAACATAGTATTGATGCCTTTTCATTCCCAAAATAATATATACGAGGTTCATATCAGAAACAACTTATAATTACAAAACCAAGTATAATGTTACTTCTGTTCCAAACAAAACTATATACATTCATTTGTTAGCAACAAGTTCCAATTTAAATACATATTTTATCCTGAAGGGTCCCTTCACCAGGACATCATTACTTAATATTAATAAACTAATAAGTCATTTAATCTCTTCGCAAAATCCTTCCAATTTGATGTGTACAGGATTACGTATAGGTTACTAATGTTATCTATCATTCAATTAACTTTTAACATAGTACTTATAACAATTTAAAGTAGTCATAACTTACCAATTGATCTTGCTTAATACCTCGATTAGTTCTTTTTCTCTTTTTTTATTATTTTTATTTTTTTATATCTTCTGTTGCCTCACGCCCAATTCCTTTCTCTCAGTTGGTATGCGATGTAGTGCGCTGTAGTTAGGTTTTATTTATTAATTATCTTATTAATTCTCCTAATTATAATATGATTTAATATTACCCACACATAAATTAAACCCAATTAGTTTTAAGGCCCAATTTTACCAAATTAATGATATCTACTAATTACTATTAGCCTATATAAATTAATAAATAATTTGATCCAAATAAAAGAGAAGTCCAAACAATATGTTTTTTTGTATAAAAAATATATAATTTTATTTATTTATTTAGTTATTTTTATCGGGTATTACATCACCTCCCCCTCAAATAGAATTTCGTCTCCGGAATAAAAAAAAATGGAACGTACCTAATTTTCAAAAAGATGCGGATATTCCGCTCCGCTCGAATAGAATCCTCCATTTCCCAAGTAGCTTCATGCTCAGAATGGTTCCTCCACAAAACATTAACAAACGAAATTGTTTTCCTCATAATCTGTTCTTGACGATCCAAAATCGCCTCGGCTTGCTTCTCTCAAGTAATATCCTCCTGAATTTTATCGAATGGATATTGCACCACATGCAATGGACGATAATGATAACTCATCAACATTGACACATGAAACACATGCACATGAGGTAGCTGTATGCAACCTCACCAACTCTCTCCAAAATCTCAAATGGGCCAATATAATGCAGACTAAGTTTCCTTTCAACCCAAATTGCCGAACGCCCTTCCAAGCAGAAACTTTTAAAAACACTTACTCACCAGGTTCAAACTCTACGGTCCTATGCTTGTTAGCATAACTCTTCTATCGTGATAGAGTCGATCTCAATTTCTCCTTAGCCACCGCTACCTTTTCCGTAGTGATTTGAACTAATTCAGGCGCCTTCTCACCAACATCGTCCCAACAAGTTGGTGCTCGACACTTCCTACCATACAACGCCTCAAACGGAGTTGTCCCAACACTTGCATGCCAACTGCTGTTATAAGTAAACTCAACCAGGCTCAAGTAATCATCCCAATTACCCGACCATTCAAGTGCACAAGACCTCAACATATCCTCCAACGTTTGAATAGTTCGTTCAGATTGCCCATCGGTTTGCGGATGAAAAGTACTAAAGTTGAGTCGAGTGCTCCAAGCTCGTTGAAACCCTTTCCAGAACCGTGAAGTGAACCATGGGTCCCGATCTGAAATAATAGACACCAGAGTGCTATGAAGTCTAACAATCTCCTGCTGAATGATCTGTGCCAACTTATCCACCGAGTAACTCTCATGGATAGCCAAGAAATGTGTAGATTTGATCAACCGGTCCACCACAACCCAAATGACATCATTCTTCTTGAAAGTCCTATGCAAATCAGTCACAAAATCTATTGTGATATCCTCCCACTTCCAAACTAGAATGTCTAACTGTTGTAGCAAACCACTAGCTCGTTGATGTTCTATCTTCACTTGTTGACAAGTGAAGCACTTCCCCACTTATTCAGCCACATCTCGCTTCAACCCATTCCACCAAAAATTCTCCTTCAAACCCCTGTATATCTTTGTGGAACCTAGATGAATAGAAAATGACGAACTATGAGCCTCAGCTAACACAACCTCCCGAATGGTTGGATCTGACGGTATACACAACCGCTTACCCAACCAAATCACATCATGGTCATCAATACGAAACTCGGGCTGCTTGCCCTCCTCCAGATTCTGCGCCATACCCAACTCCCCATCTTCCTTTTGAGCTTCTTTAACTCGCGACATAAGAGAGGGCTCCACTTTCATACATGTTAATTGTCCATCTGAACCTTGCATATACAACTCTAACTCTAGCCGCTCCTTATCCGAAATAAGTTGAGGTTGTGTAATAAGGGCTACTACACTCCTTGAACTCTTTCGGCTAAGAGCATCTGTAACCACATTCGTCTTCTCTGAATGATACTGAATTCTCGCATCATAGTCTTTTAGAAGCTCCACCCAACGCCTGTCTCATGTTGAGCTCCTTTTTGAGTGAAAATGTATTTAAGACTTTTGTGATCTCTGAAGATATCACAAGTCTCTCCATACAAATAGTGCCTCCAAATTTTTAGGGCGCAAAGATTACTGCTGCCAACTCCAAATCATGAGTGGGGTAGTTCACCTCGTAAGGTTTAAGTTGTCTGGAAGCATAAGCAACGACCTTACCGTGTTGCATCAAAACACACCCCAAGCCCTTCTTAGAAGCATCAATATAAATTTGGAATCTCCTGTCCCCGACGACAATGTAAGTATTGGAGCTGACATAAGCCGTTTCTTCAACTCAAAACTCTTCTCGCGCTCTCATTCCACACAAACTTCACTTTCTCATCAACTGAGTCAATGACAATGCAAGCAAAGAGAACCCTTCCACAAATTGTCTATAATACCCTGCCAAACCCAAGAAACTCCTAACCTCTGTCACCGTAGTAGGTCTCAGCCATTTAGTGATAGCCTCAACCTTCACAGGATCCACCTTAATGCGTTCAGTAGACACGTGGCCCCAAAATGCAACTTGTTCCAACCAAAATGTGCATTTAGAGAATTTAGCATACAACTTCTCTTTTTGCAAAATCCCCAAAACTGTGCGAAGATGCTCCTCATGCTCTTCCCTAGACTTGGAGTAAACCAGAATATCATCAATAAAGGCAATAACATATTGGTCAAAGTACTCCTTGAACACTCGATTCATCAAATCCATACACACTGTCAGAGCGTTAGTCAACCCGAATGACATCACTAGAAACTCGTAGTGCCCATAACGAGTACGAAAAGCTGTGTTAGAGATATCCTCATCTCTCACCCTCAATGGATGATAACCTGACCTCAAGTCTATCTTCGAAAATACTTCGCCCCTTGAAGTTGGTCAAACAAGTCATCAATCCTTGGCAATGGATACCGATTCTTGATGGTAATCTTGTTCAACTCTCTGTAGTCTATGCACAACCTCACAGACTCATCTTTCTTCACAAATGAAATCGAAGCACCTCACGGAGAAACACTCAGCCGAATACAGCACGATCTAACAATTCTTGTAATTGCTCTTTCAACTCCTGCAACTTCAACGGTGCCATCCTATACGACGCCTTAGAGATAGGCTCCGCACCAGGAATAAGCTCGATAGTAAACTCAACTTCCCACTGCGGTGGCAACCCTGACAATTCCTCAGGAAACACATCGAGAAAATCACGAACAACCGGAACATCCTCAATACGAGATTCACCCATTGATGTATCCTTCACAAATGCCAAATACCCTTCACAACTCTTTGCCACCAACTTCTCAGCTTTCAAAGCTAAAATCAACTTCACCACCTTACTCGGCCGTGAACCTTGAAACACGAACTACGGAGACTTAACATCTCCAAATATAACCTTCGCCTGACAATCGATAGTGGCCTGGTGCTTATCCAACTAGTCCATTCCAAGAATAACATCGAAATCATGATACCCATCGGAAGATTAGGCCCGTACCTTATCTCTAAATGTGATTGGACATTCTCGATACAAATAAGAAATAACTACATAAATCCCCATCGGGGTAGTAATAGACATAACAAAATCTAAGGACTGAGATGGCATTCCCAGGTGTTGAACAAAAGAATTCGCAACCACTGAATGAGTAGAGCCAGTATCAAATAAAACAGAAGTCTCACAACTGCTAATTAAAAGAGTGCCAGAAACAGTACCTGGTGCACCTGCCGCCTGGTTATATGTTAAGGTAAACACCCAACCACCCTGACGCTGACCTCCATTGCCACCATTATCACCACCTCCACCATTACCACGTGGCCCGGTACGATCTCTAGCAATATGACCTATCTGTCCACACAAGAAGCATGCACCGGTAACTCTATGGCATTGCCTCCCCGAATGATTAGCCCCACAAGTAGCGCGAGGAGCTATCGGAATAAGATTAGGGTTACCTCCACCAATTAATCCTGGGTAACGAACCTAATTCTGCTCCTGTTGATGATTCCGCCACTGCTGGCGATTCTGTCCTTGCTGAGGTAGTTGAAGTTGACGATTCTGTCCCTGCTGAGGCAACTACTGATAACCCCTGTTCTGATTCTGGCCATGCCATTGCCCCTGTTGGCCATCACGGTTCCTGTTCCACTGACCACCCTGATTCCTCCCATGTTGACGCGAAGCTTGACCTTGCTGGTCATCTTTGTCCCTCTTCCGAGGTTTAGAAGACCGAAAGTCCTGGCGCTCCATCTCAATATTCTTAGTCGCATTAGCCACTGCTGACACATCCGCAAACTTGTTATTAATGAGATGATGGCGATACTTATAATGAATTCTCTAGTTGAACTTCTTTGTCTATTTCGTTGCAGTCCCTGCATAGGTTCCCGCAAAGCCAGCCATCCTGGTAAATCTTGTCATAAAATCCGTGTACTCATCATTTTCTGCTGAATAAACATATACTCTCTACCATAGGCCTCTTTATCAGCAGCTGGAAAGTATTGCTAATAAAAGACCTCACAAAACTCTGTTCAACTAAGTGTCTCAGCATATCCATCACCTTTTTTTGTTTTCATCGTCTTCCACCACCTCTGTGCATCCCCCTCTAGCTTATAAGCTGCAAACAACATTTTTTAATTATCCGAGCACCCCAACACATCAAAGATCATCTCCAGATGGACAATCCAATTCTCTACATCAATTGGAGTCCGAGTTGAACTGAAAGAATGTGGTTTCTGCTTTTGAAACCTTTCCAAACATACATACATCGAAACCACCGACTGATCAAGACCATCTGCATTCCCTTCCTCTCCGTTTGCATGTGGACCATTATTTCCCTGGTTTTCTTGTTTAGGATTTTCTGGCGGCGGCTGCTGCATTACCTGAATAACCTGTGCCACTAATTGCGGTAAAGCCTGATTAATCGTCTGATTCACCAAGGCAGCCAATTGAGCATTAATCTGATTATTAGGTTGCTCATTGGACTGCGCATTGGGTTGGCCCTCACCACTTCCACCATTGTTAACTCGCCTGCTAGCAACTCTGGCGGATCTACAAACCATCTATGAAAGAAATCAACTAATAGAAACAAAACAGATTAGAGACTGATATGATAGTTGAACAGAAAATCAAACGAAACAAAAACCTAACCCAGAAGTCTACCCATAACTCACAGGTCAAACCTAAATGGATTCTTTACAAGAAAGCATCAAAGTTTTGAAACCAACTCTGTAAAACCCCATTTTCGAAATAGAAAGATTACGTTCAAAACATAACAAAACTTACAAAACAAATCGAAAGTTTTATGCCATAAAATGAATATCTTTGATAACTGATAAATGCCACAAGTCAAACCATAATAAATGCCTAATTGGCTCAAATCACAATCTAAGATATTTATTACAACTCCAATAACTAAATAATTCCATAACACAAATCGAAGTATCATAGCCAAATCAAAATATCTAAACCACTTGGATAAAAGGGAGTTCTCGTCACATTTGCCTTTGATCCCCTTGATTACCTGCCGGAAGGAAAAACACAGCATGAGTCAAATGCCTACGGATATAGAGTGCAAAAATAATGAAGTGAAATAACTAACTCAATTAATTGAACCGAACTGAAACGAACAAGACTAACACTACAAAATAATTGACTGAATCAAATGGCTGGGTCTTATTTCATACTGAGTTCAGAACAAAACAGAAATATACCTTGCCACATTGGCAAGTCAAATAATGTTACACATGCAAGTCAAATAATGCCACAGACAATCACACATTGGATTGCGCAATCCAGATGCATGCAAAATCGGAAGGCGTGTTTGGCACAAATATCACCTATCCGCATAATAGAACAAAAAACTAGGGTCGACCCATACGCCTCCCACAACAAAATCACTATATGGCCAACTCCCATCGGAGCATAAAACGGAGATGCCGTGGACTAATTACACCGTCACGGAAGGTGTCATGTTTCAGTGCCAAGAGGACATGTTTGTGGTACTCCTACAGGTGGTTATAGCTCAGGTATACTCTACAGTATATTCTAACAAGGATATCATGTCACAACACGTGTGATACCATACCAACGGAAGGGTATCACATGTGATACCATACCAACAGAAGGGTTCTAAGTGTACATGTAACACCAAAACAAATATAAATACAAAACTCCAAAGATACGTTAACATGTACATCTCTAAAAGATTAAAATAAATACTAGATACGTCAACCTAATTCAAAGAGTACAAATACAAGTTATATGTATCAACATCAATATGAAACTATTATATTAATTTAACAAAGAACAAATTATGTGAAACAATCATAGTTATCAAGTCGCTGGATAGACCGCAAGGCGAGGTCACGCCTTAGTGAAAGTTACCTCAACAAAGATGAACTGTCCCAAGACATCATCTAGCAGAGTCGAACAGCAACACGGACCCCATAAATGGACAGATCAATGAATTTTGAGTGCGGCGGTACAAGTCCGGTGATGATCGAAAAACTCACGCGCCGGAGTGAGGAGGCGCGTGTCATCACCGGCGAACCTATTCATCTCAACAGCTAAGTTTCAGTTGTGCGGGGTACTTAGTAAAGAGCTGAATCAACGAGTTCTTTTCCTTTAACTTAGAACATGGGTTTATCTGGAAAGTTGTGACTCATTTTGCAATTCACTAACACCACATGCAGGTGATGAAAGTTTGTGAATAGTGTTGTGTTTTGTTTATTAATTGTGCTGTGTCACTTTAGCAAATAACTCCAAATGGAGAATAACTGGCAGCAACTTATCTATTTGACCAGAATTTACATGTTACTATTAATCTAAAAAAGTTTTTTGGGATTTTGTCGACAGTAACCTTTAATAATATCAGTAAATAAAATAATGAAAAAAATAAAATAATAATAAAATAATAAAAAATAATTATAAAGTATTATAAAATAAAATAATTAAAAAATATTAATAATAAAAAATATTAATAAAATAATTAAAAAATATTTACACATAATAATTAAAAAAGTTTACAATATATTATTTTAAAACAATATTTTTAAAAATAATTAAAAATGTTTATCTTTGTTTCTAATAAAATAATTAAAAAAAAATATTAATTTCATGTCCTATGAAGGTATACACATATACTTTTCTTTAATAAAGAAAGTTTATTGTGTGTTTTAAATGGTATTTAATAGTCTTTATTAGGAAATGACAACATATTTGTGAGTAACTTTCGTATGTTTAATATATTTTTGAAGCAAAACATGTATGTGTATATATATAATTATAAATGCATAAATTAATATTATAAACGACTTATCGCCTTATGGACGCCTAAGCGGGCGCCTTATCGCCTAGGCGTCCAGGCGCCTGGCCACCGACTCGCCTCGCCTTAACGCCTTGATAACTATGGAAACAATAACAAAGTTCTAAACGAAAAACAAAACGAACAAATCAAAATTTAAAAGATTATCGCTGAACGAGTACAAAATCAGTACCTGGAGTACGTAAGGTAATATCCAGATAATTTAAATATAATTTTGCTAATCTCCGTCAATTTGATCTAGTAAAACACAATAATTTAATACTGTTAATTTTCAATTTTAATGATTTAATAATTTAAACTTTTATGTAATAATAATATTGTAATACATTATCAACATCAATTCTTCCAATCCGTGTACTACTCAGAATCATGTCATAAGCCCCACAAGCACATTAATTATACATGTAACTTAAAGAAATCACATGCTGCCTAAATCCATTAACTTATTAGAAGTCGAGGTTTCATAAATTTAATAAAAATTATTTTTGACTAAATTAGTATCATCTCTCTAAACACAGTATTTATGCCTTTTCGTTCCCAAAATAATATATACGAGGTTCATATCAGAAACAACTTATAATTACAAAACCAAGTATAATGTTGTTACTTCTGTTCCAAACAAAACTATATGCATTCATTTGTTAGCAACAAGTTCCAATTTAAATTCATATTTTATCCTGAAGGGTCCCTTCACCAGGACATCATTACTTAATATTAATAAACTAATAAGTCATTTAATCTCTTCGCAAAATCCTTCCAATTTGATGTGTACAGGATTACCTATAGGATACTAATGTTATCTATCATTCAATTATCTTTTAACATAGTACTTATAACAATTTAAAGTAGTCATAACTTACCAATTGATCTTGCTGAATACTTCGATTAGTTCTTTTTCTCTCACCCAATTCCTTCCTCTCAGTTGGTATGAGGTGTAGTGCGGTGTAGTTAGGTTTTATTTATTAATTATCTTATTAATTCTCCTAATTATAATAGGCTTTAATATTACCCACATATAAATTAAACTCAATTAGTTTTAAGGCCCAGTTTTACCAAATTAATGATATTTACTAATTACTATTTGCCCATATAAATTAATAAATAATTTGAGCCAAATAAAAGAAACGTCCAAACACTATGTTTTCTTAATTTTTTTTTTAAATTTATTTATGTAGTTATTTTTACCGGGTATTATAGTTTATTTTTTTTTTTGGAGTTTGGGATGGGAGCTTAGCATGGATATCTTTGTTAGCAGGTTGTGCTAGTTTGTTTCTTGCAAGGTTTTTTTGCTACTACATAGCCTTCAGTATAGATATTTTCTTTCGTACATGGACACTGACTCGTTTGATGGCTTGCTAATAATATAAACACAAATGAAAAACAGTATGCATTTAATACTTAATAAAACCCTTTGGGCACTTTATGCGGAAAGAATTAAGAGGACTCATGGAAATTAGCTAAGATTATTAGCAAATTATTTTAATTATTTTTTACTGAAAACTGGTGCTCTTGACATCTCAACGCTGCTTTTTATTCCAGCTAGATGGGGTAGGCTGAAAATGAAAACGGGTACTCTTGTACATCTGACTATTTTATTTTTTCATTTGTTTATATTTCCTTCTTGTCTTTCTACTTTTATGCTGCCAATTAAATTCATTTTCAACTTACCCCAATTAGTTGGGATAAAAGGTGGTGTCTAGTTGAGTTGAGATGGAGGAAACTGGTGCTTAGCAGTCTTATACAGAAAAAAATAATCAACAACTTTCTGTTTCATAGATATATAGATATAGTTGTACAAAATGTAAATAGTACATTCAAGTCCCAAAGTAAAGTCGCTGACCATGTACAAAATGTAAAGAGTACATCCAAGCAATATTCTAAAAATCGTTAGGCGGCGGAGGAAGTGCCTAGCGCCTAGGCCTTCTAGGCGTTTTCCTAGGCGGACTAGGCGTTTTCTTAGGCGCTCTCATTTATTTAATTTTCTATTGTACATACTTGTTACATATAGTAAATGTACTTTTTTTAAATTATTCATGAAACATTACCCAAAAACAATATTTTTTAAGGCATAACAAATGCATTTAAGTATTGTAGAGTTTCAAAGTAGAGGCCTAATTCTGCCTAGGCGGGTGCCTAGGCGCCCAACCAAATCGAGGCGGTAGAGGACCGCCTAGCGCCTAGGGATTAATTGGACCTCGCTAATCACTAAGGTTGACAAGCAACCTCCTAATCATCTTTGTCGATTTTCCTGCGTGCGTGAACATATGTAGCTCATCAGCAGCACTCATTTGCAAGACCCTTTATAAAAATAAATTATTAATGTGTTTGGGATAAAAGGAGTTTGAATTGAGTTGAATATGTTTTTGGCACATCTGAAGCTGCATGCCACATCCAAAGAAGTGGACAACTAGTTGGGTTGAAGTTAGTAAATTTGTTGGATCAAATTTAGTCTGGTTAATACTATTGAGGTTTTACAACGTGCTTCAGTCACTTCTGTTTCTTACTACGATACTGCAAGTAGGATCAGAGTGCTTAGTATCATCATGTACTTTGGATACAAGTTTTTCTTAATTAGCATAACTGTAATACGCAAAAATAGTTGTGATGACGGTCATGGGCAGTGTAATTGCTTGCTTGTATATGTTACTGTTGCAGATGAAAAAACAGATGGAAAAAATAGGAAAAAGAAAAAAAAATATCACTCATGGTTCAATTATGGTTGACCAGAGGGGTAAAAAGGCAACTAAACCTACTCTTTAACATTGTTTTGCGGCTCTCTCAACACAGCAGTTGTATAAATGTTAAACCTGGTCTCTGTCACTTTCGCATGTGTTGCCTAGTTGTGGGTATCTAAGTGAATGGGCTACATGCCTTAGTTAAAAGTCGGATTACTCGTGTATATTAGTGCAAGTGTCAAACTTAGAAGCTGTGTCCCTGTATGTTTAATTCCAATGTCGTAAAAGCTAAAAGCTATAGCTAGAACTCAATCACTTCTGAATCTGCCTGCTTTTGACTCGTCTATATTTTTGCATTAGATGCAGTTGAAAATGGCCTTATAAAGGAGCGAGGTAATCCTGTTAAATTGAGCCAGAAGCCTAATGGTGGCCATGATGAGCATTCAATCCAAAAAGGGGACTCCTACATTACTCTAACTGGCCACAGGGCCGGTGAGGCTGCAATTGTTTATGAACATGGGGCAGACATTGAGGCACAGATGCCTAAGCTTCGCCACTCAGACTACTACACGGAACCTCGAATCCAGGAGCTTGCAGCAAAAGAAAGGGCTGAACCAGGGTTTTGCCGCCGCGTAAAAGACTTTGTTGTTGGACGACATGGTTATGGAAGTATCATGTTCCTTGGGGAGACAGATGTGCGCCGGCTTGATTTGGAGTCACTTATCCAATTTAACCACAGAGAGGTAATTGTGTATATGGATGAAAGCAAGAAGCCTCCAGTTGGACAAGGGCTTAACAAGCCTGCTGTGGTAACACTTCTCAATGTTAAATGTTTTGACAAGAAGACCGGCTGTCACTACACAGAAGGGCCCAGAATTGATAAATACAAAGAAATGCTCAGGAGAAAGGCCGAGGACCAAGGCGCTGATTTTGTCTCTTATGACCCTATCGAGGGAGAGTGGAAGTTCAAGGTCAACCATTTCAGTGAGTACAGGCTTGGAGATGAAGATGAAGCTAAAGACGGCCGGGATATGCATGCAAATCATCTCTGACAAAAGAGGAGGGACATTGTGAATGCGGAAAATGACCGAATTTATATAGTATACTGGCTTTTCTAAGTTTCTCCAGGTTGTATAGAAATTACCAGGGATTGTGTTGATACCCGAGGATTTTGAAGGACTTTCATCACACTATCTTATGTTGTCGTGGGTTCCTCTTTCTGATATCAATATGGGCGTTGTTTGTTTTCCTTCAGTTGTGAGTCGGTTTTCTTTGCTTGGCACCAATTGTTGCTGGAGGTGATTGGTGGATTATACATAGCTACAGTTTTGACTGCTGCTTTCGTCTGTTACTTGTGGCTGTATGCATACATGTCTATTGTATGTATCTAAGAACTCATCACTTTAATTCGACTGAATTTTAGGTATGTTTTGAAAAAACAAATGGTAGAAAACGGGTTAAATGTTTTTTTGGTCATTAGACTAGCGTTCAAATCACATTTGCATCATTGAGATCATTTTTCTTTCATTTGACTCGTTGGGCTCATAATTTTTTTTTCTAAATGTCACTAAAATTGTTAAACTAGTTTTACTTTTAATAAAAAGTTAATTTCGTGTATGATTAGGAAAGAGAAATTTCACCTCAGCAATAAGATGGCATCACAGTGATGATATGTGAAAGAACATATTTAAAAAGTAAACACTCATTTTTCATGAGATGTGAGGTTAATAAAGTAACCAACCAGACATGAAAAAAAAAATCAATTTTGATAATTAAAAAGCCAATTAATACTTATTTGACCTCATTGCTCCGATCCTCCATATAAATCAACATGTACCCATTAAGGCACCTTTATAATCAATCCTTGAGTTTATATCCTTCCTTTGAGTAGACTATGAAAATAATTAGTTTCTCTTTAGAGTATGTTTGTGATTACTTACAAAATTACAAAATATGATTATTAATCTTAAATATTGCTTTTACTTGTTAGTTTAAAAAGTAATTTGTGTTTGGTAAATAAAAAGTATTTAAATTAGTAAAAAGTGAAAAATATTTGGTATAAAAAAAGTTGTTAATCACTTATTTCAAGCATAAATAGCTAAAAAAAAATATTTTAAGAAGTAAATATGGATAATGATTGAAATTACTAAATTAAATAGGGATAAATTAGTAATATATTTGGTCAAACTTGAATTAAAAGTTTTAAATTAGAGTTTATGATTATTTTCATAAGAGGGGATCACAAGTAGTTTTAATATCAACTTATTAAACATTTTTTGTTTTTTAAAAATGATTATAATCATGTTTAATTGCTTATAAGTGATTCTAAAAAGACTTAAAACTTTAGGTAGAATCACTAGAGACCCACGATTCCATACAAATCGTTGGCCGGGAGATGTTGAAGCTGCATAGATTATTTGTATTGTTCCTACTATCATCAACCACGGAGAAAATATAAAATGTGCACAGGATAATAATTCCATATTAATCCGAATCAATTCATACGCTCCCATTTTTAGCAATTCCAGAGATTCAAGGTTCTGTTCTAGATTAACCAGAGTAATTGAAGTCTCATTTGTATTATGGATAGGTTAACAACAAATTTCCCTTTCGAATATGTATATATGTATGAAGTAACTTTATTTTTGAACGAGAGAGAAAAAAAGAAGATAAGATTGAATGTACAAGCTTCTTACAAAGCATACGAGTTTCTGGATGCAGATGATATCTATACAGATAGATCTTATATATCATACAATGAAGTACCACATGGTATTGGTTTGATACCAATAATGGAAGCAATTTCAGTATGTTAAAGATATATCCACAATTAAAAATTCGTTGATGGTCCATTTTGACTATATATTATGTACCATATATTGATGCGGTTGATGAGCAAGCATGTCAGTTTATGGAAAGATTTGATAAGATTTGATAAATTATGAAAAGATTTGATCTAGTGGCAATTTGGTAATTTCTGTCAAGTTTGGAGTATCGAATTTTGACGTTTCCGGAGCCTAATTTCATTGGAAACGGGCCAACGGTCAAAAGTCACCAGCGCTTCGCTCGTGAGCTGTAGGGTTTTTTGGTCAAATTCCATCGTTTAGGCCTTTAAAATTGCATTTTATTATTTTCGGGTTATTTTTGTAATTTCCTTTATTAGTTTTCCTTTTCCGTTTAAGTTTCTTCTATTAGGGTTTTGCTATTTAAGTGTTTGTTATGATGGGATTGAGCAGTTTTTGATGAATAATAATATTTCTTCTATTTACCAAAATTCTCTGAATTAGAATTTTGTTGCCTATTTCCTGGAATTCGTAGAATCAACAGGTTGTAGAAGGTTATCGTTGGCAATCGTGCGCGATTCAACAATTGATAACGTTTTTCATTATTTCCGCAACGTCAGTTGGTATCAGAGCCAGAACCTTATTCACCATGCCACCCCGTAGAGTGCAGCGTATGGATGAAGTTTATGGGCGTGAGGATCTGCAGCGCTTGGAGCAGCGGTTTGAGCAGCGAATCGAACAACTGATGGAACAGGGGATGAACACTATGATGGATCGACTGACACTACGGATGGGTGAGTTGTTGGCGAACCAAAATAGGGCCATTCCAAATCAGGAGAAGAACCCTACTTATGATGATCGAAGGAATCCTTTCGCAGCAGAGAACGATGACGGCGATGACTTTGATGTTGATTATGAGGAGGCCCCTCGTGGGCGTCGTCGACCATATGCAGTAGAGGATGATAGGAGGCGTTGGGAAACTGGTATGAGGACTGAGATTCCTGAATTTCGTGGTACCCTCCAACCTGAAGAATTCATTGACTGGCTGGCCACGGTAGAAAAGATCTTGGAATTTAAGGGTGTCCCTAATGATAAACGAGTACCCTTGGTTGCTACCAGATTCAGAGATAGAGCGATGGCGTGGTGGCAGCAACTCAAACAAACGAGGGTTCGATTGGGGAAATCAAAAATTACAAATTGGGAGAAGATGAAGAAACAGTTACGGGCGGCGTTCCTACCTTATAATTATCAGCGTTTAATGTACCAGCGGTTGCAGAATTTAAAACAAGGAGGTCGTACAGTTAATGAATACACAACTGAATTCTATCAGCTGATTGCTCGAAACGAGGTGCATGAGACAGAAGACCAGTTGGTAGCCCGTTATACTGGGGGATTACGAGAACACATTAAAGAGACAATCAACATGTTTGATCCGATGTCTGTTTCTGCAGCACATCAGCGGGCTGTGCAGGTTGAGAAGAGGCGACTTGGTGGTTTTGGACAATATTCTGGTATTGGGAATTCAGGAGGCGGTGTTAATAGTGGGCGTTCAGGCGAGGTTGCCGCCGCGGGGGCAATAGCCAAAATGGGAGCAGTAACAAATAATAACAGGAGGATTGGTCCAGTAAGTGGTATCAAGTGTTTTGCGTGTGGTGAACCGGGGCACATACAAGCTGATTGCAAGAAGGCCGGAAAAAGGGCAATGTTTGCTGAAACAGATGAGGGTGATGCTATCGATGATGAAGCCTTGCTGACTGGGGACCCGATATTTGATTCAGAAGGCCTGGATGAGGAGGTGGTGACTAGTGATGTTGGGACTGCATTGGTGGTGAGAAGGTCCTGCCTTACACCTAGGGCTGTTGATGATGATTGGCTGCGAAACAATATTTTTCAGTCAACCTGTACTGTAAAAGGGAAGGTGTGCAAGTTTATGATTGACGCGGGAAGTTGTGAAAATATAATTTCAGCAGAGGCAGTTCGAAAGTTGGAACTAACAACTGAAAAGCACCCAAAGCCATACAAGTTAGCCTGGTTGAAACAAGGGGGCGAGGTGACTGTCTCAAAACGTGCACTGGTATCGTTTTCTGTGGGGACAAAATACAAGGATGAAGTTTGGTGTGATGTAGTAGCTATGGATGCATGCCACCTACTGTTGGGACGACCTTGGCAATTTGATAGAGATGTGGTTCATAATGGAAAAACAAATACATATAGCTTTGTGTTTGAGGGGGTAAAGATTGTGTTAGTGCCCAAGCGGGAAGAAAATAAAAGCAGTGCTAGTTTGTTGACTTTGGCACAGTTTGAGGAGGCGGTGCAGGAGACAGAAATAGTGTATGCCCTAATCGGAAGGATGGTTGACAAGGATGTAGAGGTTCCTGATGTAGTCAAGCCAATTTTAGATGAGTTCAGTGATGTATTCCCAGAGGAACTGCCTGAAGGATTACCTCCACTGCGTGACATACAACATCAGATTGATCTGGAGCCCGGAGCATCCTTACCCAATCGCCCTCATTACAGGATGAGTCCTGGAGAGCATGAAGAATTAAGAAAACAGGTGGAAGAGTTACTGGCCAAGGGCTACATTCGGGAAAGTTTGAGTCCCTGTGCGGTACCAGCCCTTTTGACTCCAAAGAAAGATGGTACTTGGCGGATGTGTATCGACAGTAGAGCCATCAACAAAATAACGGTCAAGTATCGTTTCCCTATTCCACGCTTGGATGACCTGCTGGATCAGCTTAGTGGGGCTACTATTTTTACTAAATTAGATTTAAAGAGTGGGTACCATCAACTCCGAATTCGAGCTGGCGATGAATGGAAGACCGCTTTTAAGACTAGGGAGGGATTATACGAGTGGATGGTCATGCCGTTTGGATTGTCTAATGCACCTAGCACCTTTATGCGTGTTATGAACCAGGTTTTGAGGCCTTTCATTGACAAATGTGTTGTCGTGTATTTTGATGACATTCTAATATACAGTGCTAATCCGAGCGAGCATTTTCGTCAGTTGCGAGAAGTTCTTCATGTGCTGCGTCGGGAGAAATTGTATGCTGCAGCTAAAAAATGTGTCTTTCTGACACCTAGGGTACTATTTCTTGGATACATAGTGTCTTATGTAGGGCTGCAGGTAGATGAGTCCAAAGTTGAGGCTGTGAAGCATTGGCCAAGGCCTAGTACCATGACTGAAGTTAGGAGTTTCCATGGGTTGGCATCCTTTTATCGGCGTTTTATCCCACACTTTAGTAGCATTATGGCTCCTATTACTGATTGTATGAAGCATGATGGGAAATTTGCTTGGACGAGTGAAGCAGATGAGGCGTTTGAGCTGATTAAACACCGCCTTACAACAGCTCCTATTTTAGTCTTACCGGATTTTCATCAACCTTTTGAGTTGCATTCTGATGCTTCCAAGGTAGGAATTGGGGCTGTTTTGAGTCAAAATAACAGGCCAGTGACATATTTTAGTGAAAAGCTATCAGGTGCCAAGTTGCGTCATAACACTTATGATGTTGAGTTTTATGCTGTGGTTCAGGCTATTAAGCATTGGCGCCATTATTTGTTTCAGCGGAAGTTTATTTTGTATACTGATCATGAGGCTTTAAAACATTTGCACAGTCAAGATAAAGTTTCTGTTAGACATGCGAGCTGGGTTGCCTACCTCCAAAGGTTCACTTTCGTGGTGAAACACAAGTCCGGCGTTACCAATAGAGTGGCTGATGCTTTGAGCAGGCGCAAGGGGCTGTTAACTCGACTTTCTGTGGAGGTACTTGGGTTTGCTTCATTTGCTGAATTATTTGAAACTGATCCGTATTTTTTCGGTATTTTGGCAAAGGTTCGGGCAGGGGAGAGGACAGATTTCCATTTACATGATGGATTTTTATTTAAAGATAATCAACTATGTGTTCCAGATTGTAGTTTGCGGTTGAAGATCCTTAAGGAGCTGCACGGCGAGGGACATGTAGGGAGAGACAGGACCTTGCAGTTAGTACAGTCTACTTACTTTTGGCCTACTATTCGGAAGGAGGTTGAAAAACTGGTGCAACGTTGTCGGGTTTGCCAAGTCGCTAAGGGAACAACAACTAATGCATGTTTATATATGCCTCTACCAGTTCCATCTCAGCCATGGGTGGACATCAGTATGGATTTTGTGCTTGGATTACCACGTACACAACGAGGTAATGATTCTATTTATGTGGTAGTTGATCGTTTTTCCAATATGGTGCACTTTATTCCATGTAAGAAGACCACAGATGCTGTTCGTGTTGCTCAATTGTTCTTTAGAGAGATTTATAGGTTGCATGTCTTACCGGTGTCTATTGTGTCTGATCGTGATACTCGGTTTCTTAGCCATTTTTGGCGTAGTTTGTGGAAGATGGTGAACACAGTTGAATTTTAGTAGTGCCTACCACCCACAGACGGATGGGCAGATTGAAGTGGTGAATCGGTCTTTAGGCAATTTGCTGAGGTGTTTGGTTGGCGAACATGTGAAGGGTTGGGATCTAAAGCTATGTCAGGCAGAGTTTTCCCATAATCATGCAGTTAACAGGAGTACTGGTTTTAGCCCCTTTGCAGTAGTGTATTCTGTTACTCCTAGGGGACCACTTGATTTGCTGCCTTTACCAGCCAAGACGCGACTTCATGGGACAGCAGAGACTTTTGTTACTGGCTTGCAGGAGGTTCACAGGACTGTCCATGACAATCTGCTGCAGGCTGCAAACAAGTATAAGCACACTGCTGATAAGAAACGGCGACATGTTGAGTTCGACGTCGGCGATTTTGTGTGGGCTGTTCTTACTAAGGATAGATTTTCTGCAGGTGGGTATAATAAGTTGTCTGCCAAGAAGATTGGGCCGGTGGAAATCATTGAGAAGATCAATCCTAATGCATATCGTTTACGACTGCCAAGTCACATTCGTACCGCGCCTGTTTTTAATGTTAAACATTTGATTCCTTACACCAGTGATTCTTCTGATGATGACAATTCGAGGGCGAATTCTGTCCACCCTGGGGAGAATGATGCGGTTGATGAGCAAGCATGTCAGTTTATGGAAAGATTTGATAAGATTTGATAAATTATGGAAAGATTTGATCTAGTGGCAATTTGGTAATTTCTGTCAAGTTTGGAGTATCGAATTTTGACGTTTCCGAAGCCTAATTTCATTGGAAACGGGCCAACGGTCAAAAGCCACCAGCGCTTCGCTCGTGAGCTGTAGGGTTTTTTGGTCAAATTCCATCGTTTAGGCCTTCAAAATTGCATTTTATTATTTTCGGGTTATTTTTGTAATTTCCTTTATTAGTTTTCCTTTTCCGTTTAAGTTTCTGCTATTAGGGTTTTGCTATTTAAGTGTTTGTTATGATGGGATTGAGCAGTTTTTGATGAATAATAATATTTCTTCTATTTACCAAAATTCTCTGAATTAGAATTTTGTTGCCTATTTCCTGGAATTCGTAGAATCAACAGGTTGTAGAAGGTTATCGTTGGCAATCGTGCGCGATTCAACAATTGATAACGTTTTTCATTATTTCCGCTACGTCATATATGAAAGCAAACAGCTGCACATATGCCCTGTCTTACATTGCAGTCTATGATACGATATTATAATAATAAGTTAATGACGTATTATTATTGATCGATAAAATTAATATAATATATGTAAACAAATGGTAGAAAACGGGTTAAATGTTTTTTTGGTCATTAGACCAGCGTTCAAATCACATTTGCATCATTGAGATCATTTTTCTTTCATTTGACTCGTTGGGCTCATAATTTTTTTTCCTTCTAAATGTCACTAAAATTGTTAAACTAGTTTTACTTTTAATAAAAAGTTAATTTCGTGTATGATTAGGAAAGAGAAATTTCACCTCAGCAATAAGATGGCATCACAGTGATGATGTGTGAAAGAACATATTTAAAAAGTAAACACTCATTTTTCATGAGATGTGAGGTTAATAAAGTAACCAACCAGACATGAAAAAAAAAATCAATTTTGATAATTAAAAAGCCAATTAATACTTATTTGACCTCATTGCTCCGATCCTCCATATAAATCAACATGTACCCATTAAGGCACCTTTATAATCAATCCTTGAGTTTATATCCTTCCTTTGAGTAGACTATGAAAATAATTAGTTTCTCTTTAGAGTATGTTTGTGATTACTTACAAAATTACAAAATATGATTATTAATCTTAAATATTGCTTTTACTTGTTAGTTTAAAAAGTAATTTGTGTTTGGTAAATAAAAAGTATTTAAATTAGTAAAAAGTGAAAAATATTTGGTATAAAAAAAGTTGTTAATCACTTATTTCAAGCATAAATAGTTAAAAATATATATTTTAAGAAGTAAATATGGATAATGATTGAAATTACTAAATTAAATAGGGATAAATTAGTAATATATTTGGTCAAACTTGAATTAAAAGTTTTAAATTAGAGTTTATGATTATTTTCATAAGAGGGGATCACAAGTAGTTTTAATATCAACTTATTAAACATTTTTTGTTTTTTAAAATTATTATAATCATGTTTAATTGCTTATAAGTGATTCTAAAAAGACTTAGAACTTTAGGTAGAATCACTAGAGACCCACGATTCCATACAAATCGTTGGCCGGGAGATGTTGAAGCTGCATAGATTATTTGTATTGTTCCTACTATCATCAACAACGGAGAAAATATAAAATGTGCACAGGATAATAATTCCATATTAATCCGAATCAATTCATACGCTCCCATTTTTAGCAATTCCAGAGATTCAAGGTTCTGTTCTAGATTAACCAGAGTAATTGAAGTCTCATTTGTATTATGGATAGGCTAACAACAAATTTCCCTTTCGAATATGTATATATGTATGAAGTAACTTTATTTTTGAACGAGAGAGAAAAAAAGAAGATAAGATTGAATGTACAAGCTTCTTCCAAAGCATACGAGTTTCTGGATGCAGATGATATCTATACAGATGGATCTTATATATCATACAATGAAGTACCACATGGTATTGGTTTGATACCAATAATGAAAGCAATTTCAGTATGTTAAAGATATATCCACAATTAAAAATTCGTTGATGGTCCATTTTGACTATATATTATGTACCATAAATGAAAGCAAACAGCTGCACATATGCCCTGTCTTACATCGCAGTCTACGATACGATATTATAATAATAAGTTAATGGCGTATTATTACTGATCGATAAAATTAATATAATATATCTAAAAAAAGGAGGAGGAGATTCTGAATTGAATACTTGTGTCATAAAAACCCCGAATTGGTTTGCTATTTTCATAAAGGATATAATTGACAACTCGAAGTTGCACATTATCCCTTTCCTACAACAGATCCGGGAAGAAAAGTGTTGCTAAATTTATATCGTCCGTTATTTCATATGTGACTACTGGTCGAACCAAAATAAAATACTTTTTTTTAGTAGGTGTGATCCGTTAGGAAGTTTCGAATCCAATTCGGATATTAGAAGGATTACCATATATAACACAAAATTTCTCCACCAATTCTTTCTAGTCGAGCCTCTTGGTCTGTCATTATACCTCGAGAAGTAGAAAGAATTACAATTTCGATCCTGCCTAAAATTCTAGGAATTCGTTGATAGTAGGGCACTCAAACCAACTCTCATACGAGCTCCTGGTGGTTCATTTATCTGACCGTAAACTAGAGCCACTTTCAATTCTGCAATATTTTGTTCATTAATCACCCCAGATTCTTCTGAAGTAAATGGCGGTTGATAAAGGAATTCTCGATCATAATTTCCGGTATGAATACTACGCCCAACTTGAAACTTGTGATTGATTGTAAAATATCGATTCTCTCGTTGAGACTTAATTCTATCTTCATAGATTTCTCGATAATTCTCCGGAAAGGATCAATTGAAATCCCCTAATTGTTTCTGCTAAACCAACATATTTTCCTGAAGAACCAGTAAAAACTTCTGCTACGAAAAAGGGTTGTGATAGACTCCCAACTTCAAGTCTCTATGTGATCACTTTTAAACTAAGGGAATTTTATAAAAAAAGTGTAAATCTTAGGTGGTTCTCCAAATTTTACCCATTATTAAATTATAATTTGAATTGTAGATATCAAGCATGACTAATTATAAATTTTGAAGTACTGGAGTTGTCCAATTCTTTGCACATACCTCTATTGTTAATCAAGTGGAATAGATATTGATGGAACCATATACATATAGACATAAATTAATTGAATAGAATAGAATAGTACTCCTCGCTTTTGCGTGCGAATAATAATCTTTTAAGTTGCCGAGCCAACATTCGATTCTTAGAAAATTAAATACTACTAGTAGCTAGAAACAAAAGCCAACAAAACGATCTGCAACTAATATCACATGGTGAGTCACAACCAGCAGCCTTTTAAGATTAAAATATAGAAAGATAAAATACCGCTCTATAAATGGTATCAGATGCCTAATTGATTCCACTAATATTATTCATTGATACGTCATTTAATTAAAAATTGGTGTGATTGCATGGCAAAGAACCATGCTTAATCTAGCAGATGGGTTTCATAATATACGTGGATGACATGGTATCCAGTCTTAAATTACGTGTCTATATATATGTGTATATATATATATATATATATATATATAAAATGATAAATAGGATTTTCAATAAATGTATATACACATATAGTGCATACAGTACTATATTTGATCAATTGTTTACATTCTCTAATCTCTACATATAAACAGAAAAGTCTACAGGCCAACGAAGGTTCTTTATTATTGTCTTAGTTTCAAAATCTAAAATATATTTAGAATTGATGACTTTTAAAAATTATTTTATTTTAAAATCTTCATTACATTAGTTAATTAGAGATGTAGATATACTCAATATCAACTAGTTATAAGTCACCATGTTAAAAATTTCATGTTAAAATTTTAAATGAATTTTTATTTTTGAAATGGAAAAAAGAAAAATATCTCTCATTTGATAGAGGGAATATCATCAAAATTTTGCCGAACATGTTAAACATCCTTAATACTGAAATGCATGTAGCCCTATAGCAATATGAGACTATATGTATAAAAGTTATTTATTTTTAATCTATAGGTCACTACTATAATAACAACATAAAATAAATATAATTTCAACGGCTTGGATTTTTATTCTTATTTTTTATTACTGTAAAGTTATCGATTGCCACACATTACCAAATCGTAAGAGAATCAACATGCTATAATATTTTTTTTTCAAATACCTTAACTATTATAATAACAATGTAAAACAAGTATGTTTTGATTTTTTATTTTTATTTTTGATTATTATAAAGTTATTGGTTGACACACATTAACAAATCATAAAAGAGTCTACATGCTATAGTATTTTTTTCATTTTCCTAATATTCCTACATTTAAAATTTTTAAAGGGTCGTATTAACTCTATACGGTTTATATGTTGTTTTATAAATGAAAGTAGGAAAAAGGAGATTTCAAAGAATATTTTTTCCCTTTGCATCACCCACCTTTATATATATATATATATATGAGGATGAGTCTAAAACATATCTCTTTAATAACATACCTTTATTTAAACTACGTCGTTTGAAAAATTCTTTTAAAAAACAAAATAATATATTAAAAAAGAGTGGTTTTAATTGCTTTCCTTTTATTTATAAAAATACCACCTGCAACCCCACTTGTTTTTTCAAAACGACGTAATTTTAATAAAATTATACTATTTAAGAGAGATATACTATTTAAAAGGTATGCTTTATATATATATATATATTACTTCCTTAAGCCTATCCATCTCTCATGAGACTTTATATTCTGTCCGCAGTAATGTTGGCTAGCTTGACCCACATTTCAAGCATATATATATATATATAGATATCAGTAGTTTTTATTTGAGGGTTTATATATATACCATTCCCTGTCTGTAGGATAAATCAATTTTCTTTTCCATTATTCTTTTATATTGGTTTAAATTAAATATTGGGGCACTTTGGATATGATGATCCACGTCCTAGTCTAAAGTCCAATAAATGTTAAACACAAGAAATTAGTACTCGTAGAGATCAATTTGGAATAGTTGTACACAACTTTTTTACAATCTTTGGAATATATTACTCCCAAGCTAGGAGATTGAAAACATGGGGAAGGAAGATTGAGATGCCTTTGCTTTGAGGAATATCTTCTAGAGCTGGGCTCTTCGATCTTCATCCATCTCTCCTTTTCCTTTTCCTTTATATATTCAGTGGAACCTGCCTGACAATGGTTAACCTACTTGAGAGACTATTTGGCTCTTACGTTTCTGCCATCGCATACGGTTTCTTTCACTATCTCGAACACAACCGCAAAAGAGGAGTCAACAAAATCAACATGCCCAAGGCTCGACCGCTTTCTCTCCAGGTTTCACTTTCATATATACTACGTACTCAATTATATATAAATATATTTGACTAGCTCGTCTTAATTGAGCTTTCACACTGGGTTTTACCATTCATCCTTATTCTTGCCATATATGAACTATGAAGGATGCCAAAGAAGAAAAAAACAAAAGAAAAGAAAAGAAAAAAAGAAATTAATAAAAAACACCCAAGCAGTACGCCACCCCCACATCCCAACCCACCCACCCATAGCCGGAGTATGTATATGTGTGTGTGTGTGTGTATATGTTTGTTTGTTTTAGGGGTGTGATCATATATAGAGAAACTAAAATCATATAGAAGGAAAATATGCATGAAGGAACTCTTGTTGTATGTTTGTTTAGGGGTGTGATGATAATATATAGAGAAAGTAAAGTTATATAGAAGGAAACTTGGCACGAAGGAAATGTTGTTGTATGCTAAATTATTCCTGTAATCTTCATTTTAAACTTAAAAAATTAGTAGAGTTCATGTAGTTGTAGAGTTTGATATTATCAAAGGATCAATTTCCATGTCTACTTGTCCATCTAGATCGTAGAGCGAATGATCAGATTAAAAAAAAAAACATTCAATGCTTTTGCCACTTCGATAGCGACCAGCACTAACAACATCGATTCCGCTATATATTATTTACCTGTAGCCTGTAGGCGTTGTTTTACAGTTTTCAAAATTTGTTACTAGTTCTTTTTTAATTTCCCCGCTACAAATTTTGATGGATGGACAAAGATGAGTTGTCCTAAGGACTCTATATTCAACAAATGTTATGGAGTTGTTTTCATATATACATATGGCAAGCTTTGGCTGTGACCTACGTTTTTAATATACTTCGAGTCGAGATTATAAATGAGCCCATACAATCGAGGCACGTTGACTCCTATAATAATTAATTTGAGAGCGTTATTTAATAATCAAGTCAAGCTCAAGTTATAAAAAATATAAATTAAAAATATTTTATAATAGTTATATATTAAATGAGTCAACTTTTAACAAATTGAGCCAAACAATACATAACTCTAGCTCAACTTTTTTATGTGTAAACAAACAAAATAATATGTTAAATTTGGACTTCTTAAACGAATTTGAGTCGAACCGAGTCAAACTTTATCCGTGAACAATTCGATTCATTTACAAACTTAATAGTTTTTTTGTTTCATCATTTTTATTAATGACATTTAGTTATTTCATGATTTTATTTATCAAAACTGCATGTTTGCTTGCCACATATTTCATTTGCAATATATAATATATGTCGGCCCCACTTTACCTATTTTATTTTCCTTTAAATTTTATTGTTGGCTAGTTTATTCTTATTTACCTATAGCTAAGGATAACATGATTATGTATTTTGGAGAAAATGAGGTCGCGGCATGTGGAAACAATTCAAAATTATGTAATTATGATTAAATGAAATGATAAAGTTGTCATTATATAAAAAAAATGGTGAAATGATCATTATTAAATTCTAAATTATGTTATTCAAAACGATTATCAAAGAAAACTATTACCTTTTTCATTCAAGATGATCATTTCCCTTTGTGTTTTACTTTGAAATTATTGTACAAATATTTCAAACAATACATGAATTCATAATTTCAAAGTAAACACAAAGGGAAGGAGTATCTTAGATAGAAAAATTAATAAATTCACTTAGCCTCGCGACTATAGGGGTTTATGTGTCTGTTTTATAAATAAAATGATGATGTAGGATCTTGACAAAACATCATATGGTACGCTTTTAAATATACAGCTAGTGCATAATCTATACAACATGAGAGCATTCTTTTAATTGTAACAGAAGTGAAACAATAGATAAAGTTATATATGTATATAGCCACTGCATAATCTATACAAGGGTTGTTGTTATAGTTGTAACAGAAGTGAAACAATAGATAAAGTTCTACATATATGCATAAAAGTGACTCGCGCACAATCTTGTTTGCATTCCTAAACACATGTACGTACGTACTCAGGTTGGAATTCGCATATCTTTCTTGATCTCTTTGAATTAATTTATTTTCAAATATTTCTGTTGTAGTCATTTTTATTAACCCTAATTACATATAAGAAAAATAAGATTTAACAGAACAACACAAGATTTATCCGAACACGTATAATATCTTTGAATTGCTTATTGGACCACTGACCCAATAAACGTTAATGACATCATTTTTGTGTTTTGTTTTAATTATTATTGAAAAAAAAGGGTACAGTCTAAGATCATTGCTATTCTAGTCCATCGTTAAAATAATTATGAAGGGTTTAATTAGTGCCAAATTAACTTCATTATAATCAACTACAATGGATTTGTTGGTTAGGCCTGAAATAATAATATGTAGAAGTAATGGGTAAATCCAATTTATGATCAGGCATGTGAAGTTGAGGAATCAATAGATTCGAGGATACATAATTATAGGTATATATGATGTATGTAGGCACTCAATATCAATGGGGAATATAATATAAGAGTGTTCCCACTCCCCCTCTTTTCCTTCCTCTGAATCCAGTCCTTTGCATAACGGCCAAAGTATTTTGAAAAGGTTCTTAATGTGAAAGTAGAATTTATAAAGGAATAAACGAATAAAAAGGAAAACCGTGTTTACTATTAGTACTGTAATTTGTTGAAAGGCTAGATAGCATCTTTGAACCCTCTTTTAAATTAGTTATTACTACTTTACAGACTGTGGAGCTCAAAGTGAGGATGTGCTGCACCGGATGCGAGAGAGTGGTGAAAAATGCCATCTTTAAGCTTAAAGGTACGTCTACTATAATAGTTTAATTACTTTCTCCTTTTCACGGTTCCATATATATATATATATATATATACATACATTTATAAAATTATCAAATTTTAAGAATACATCTTCTTTTGTGGTGTATTAATTAATTGAATAGTGATAACATGATAATTGAAACTATGTTTGTTAATTATAAATTGGAGAAAAACATGTCAATTTATACTACTTACCATTAAAATAAATAGGATTATTTTTTTTGGAACATAAAAAAAATAAATTAACAAATAAATCTCTCTCTGTTCCGAAGGGAGGGATAATTATTTAGTTTCAACACACATTCATATACTCTTTCTGCATGATGTCATCAATTGTTAACAGGGGTGGACTCGGTGGAGGTGGAACTAGAGATGGAGAAGGTGACGGTGGTCGGTTACGTGGATCGGAACAAGGTGCTAAAAGCAGTGAGGAGGGCGGGGAAAAGGGCGGAGTTCTGGCCATACCCGAATCCACCACTGTACTTTACCAATACCAGTAACTACTTCAAAGACATGACAAATGAATACAAAGAGAGCTACAACTACTGGAGGCACGGCTACAATGATGTCCACGGTGACAAGCATGGCGCCATTCCCGTCACGCATCGAGGTGACGATAAAGTCAGTAACATGTTCAACGATGACAACGTCAATGCCACCTGTTGTCTCATGTAAATATCACTCCATTAGTATTCTCTAATTTATGTATGTATATGTAATGTATTATAATGCTACTATTAGTTGCAATGTAATATAGTTAATTTAACCATGTTCCCATTTCTTCTAATATTTTCTTCTTTTTGTGTTTTGAAGCCTCATTTTGAGGAGTACAATATAATCACACAATTAAGTGTATTATCGATCACTATATATTGTAATATCAATAATATATCAATCAAATCTCATATAAAAGAGGAAAAAATATTCTCACAATCAAACCTCATATAAAAGAGGAAATGCACAAGTGAAAATAAAATCTGATCAAACCTAAATGTCACAGTGCGTCAGTTTTAACCACTAAGTCAAGAGTTAAGACCTCTAATACTATAAACAAAATTATATATTATTAGTTGCGGCACTATAAACTGAGTAAATCAAACAGGATTCATTTGCTTCGTTTTGCGTATCGGATTGCTGTGGATAGGAAACATAATCTAGCTTCCATGGGTGTCCCTTCCTCTACTTCTAATCTTGATTGTACCTATGGGATATAGAAAGAGAAAAAACTGAAGATTTCACATAGTATTTTTGATCGAAAAATTAATCTAATTTATTTTGTATCCTTTGCTCTTCGTTCTTCAAGGAGACCAGTGTGCATTTCCTCTTTTGAACCCTTGATTCCCCAAGTCTGGAAATGGCCTGGTGCTTAGGTATCCTTTCTAAGGTAAAGCACTTTGCCTGCGGTGATACTTTTTTCGGTTAGATGGAACTTACACAAACGTCATTCAGGTACACACCTGGGACTGCCCTCGCTACGGTTCTGAGCGTGAGTCTATTTTCCATGTTTTAATTTCTTGTCCGGCGGCAGTAGCTACGGGGTTTGCTAGTCCCTTGGGCTTAAATTGTAAAGCAGTTCTCCTTTTTATCATGACTCTTTCTCTCTCTATATAAGCAAGAAGAACCTGATCAAAGTTGGGGATTTAATAAACATTTCTCCCACATCGGAGAAATGACTAAATGTACATGGGTATATAAGCATTCATGTGATTAGTCAATTTATTAGTGGAACAAAAAACAAAAAGAAATGCATGGACACCAAACCCTAGTGGTAATGCATTGCCTGTCCAAGGCCGTGTGCGCAATCGCGTCGCATCAGCTCGCGTGTTTGTGATTTTGGGTCGGGTTTATTCTTTTTGACCCGTCACTAAAAAAGAAAAGGCCATCAGTGATGGACCATTAATGACGGATCCAATCGCTACAAAGGCAATTGCGACGGAAGTTTGTCGCTAAAAGTTATTGCTCGTAACTTGGTTAGTGAGTCTACATTAGCGTTTTTGACCCGTCACTAAAAAAGAAAAGGCCATCAATGACGGACCATTAATGACGGATCCAATCGCTACAAAGGCAATTGTGACGGAAGTTCCTCGCTAAAAGTTATCGCTCGTAATTTGGTTAGGGAGTTTACATTAGCGACGAACAACAGCGACCGACTTATCATTGACGAATAACAGTGATACATTCATTCATTCATAACTATACATTTATGTGTTTCATTTGTGAAATTATATGGAGAGAGAATAAAAAACTTAAAATGGAACACAGAAGTGGGCGGTGGCGATGGAAGGACAGTGGCGACGTGGACAGCGGTGGGTGGCGGCAGACGTGAGCGACAGTGGCCCGTCCAAGGCCGCGTGCGCAATCGCGTCACAATGTTAATTGCATTGACGCTTTAGGCGCACTTTACATGTGCACATCGTTGCTAAGAGCTCCAAGCTCGCGTGTTTGTGATTTTGGGTCGGGTTTATTCTTTTTGACCCGTCACTAAAAAAGAAAAGGCCATCAGTGATGGACCATTAATGACGGATCCAATCGCTACAAAGGCAATTGCGACGGAAGTTCGTCGCTAAAAGTTATTGCTCGTAATTTGGTTAGCGAGTTTACATTAGCGTTTTTGACCCGTCACTAAAAAAGAAAAGGCCATCAATGACGGACCATTAGTGACGGATCCAATCGCTACAAAGGCAATTGTGACGGAAGTTCCTCGCTAAAAGTTATCGCTCGTAATTTGGTTAGGGAGTTTACATTAGCGATGAACAACAGCGACCGACTTATCATTGACGGATAACAGTGATACATTCATTCATTCATAACTATACATTTATGTGTTTCATTTGTGAAATTATATGGAGAGAACAAAAAACTTACAATGGAACGCAGAAGTGGGCGGTGGCGATGGAAGTACAGTGGCGACGTGGGCGGCGGTGGGTGGCGGCAGACGTGAGCGACAGTGGCGGTGGATTGCAGTGCTCAATCTCCCTTTCTTTCTCCACTTCTTTCTCTCTTTCTTTTTCCCTTTCTTCTCTTTTCTTCTGTTTCTACAGATGCCCACTATCTTGAGTTATAAAGATGACCATCAATGACCACTAATAGCGACTGCATAGCGGTCGCTGACTATTCATTCATTAAATGGCGTGGAAGCATTTGCGACGGGTTGTTCGTTGCTGATATTATTCAGTCGTAAAAAAAACTTAACAGGGGAACAACGGCGAGTTTGCCGTTGCTAATAATGATAGCGACCAGTTTGAATTGGTGACGCTACTGATGGTTGCTAATGGTAGAACAGCGATAGATCTTGGCCGTCACTAATAGGTTTGGTTGCTAATGGCAGTTTTTTTTTATGTAGTGCGTGTCCATTTTGTTTATTCAAAAATTGATCAGAACCACTCATTTGGAGATGTGAAATCTAGACCATCATATTTTGTGCGGTTTTTTAACAGATATAGCTGTCATCTAGATATTTATAAACTGACCATCCAAATGATTAGTTATGATCTAACGATTCCTAAGCAAACTTCGTTGGTCTAGCATTTCCTATAAATACCATGCATCAGAGTTTTTACACTGATTCTCAAAATTTTTCTCATTTTCTTCTTCCTTATATACTGCTTCTATATTCAATAACAACAGAAGGGTTCGCTATAATTATTAAGTTTGCTGCTTGCTATTATTATTAATTTGTGACTTGTTGTATCGCGGGAAGTGTTTTGTCTGCATCCATACCAACTTTGATTTATCAAAGGGAGACAAATAAAACTTTATGAAAAGTGTAATTATTTACATTACTCACGTCAATTAATTATTTGTTGGTTTCTATGTTTCAACAATCTAAAAGTTTTATCAAGATAGATGCTATATCATTTAAACTGATGAATCAAGAGTTTGTCAAAATTGACAAATTTGATGGGAATAATTTTAATCGGTGGCAAGATAAAATGAAGTTTCTCTTGACTGCATTAAAAATATTATATATTCTGGATCCTAGTTTACCTCCAATTCCAGATGATCCAGTACAAGTCGAAAGGGATGAAGGTCAAAGTGCGTTAATTGAAACTCTGAAGTAACAAAGGTAGAAACGTGAATAAGATGAAATGCTATGCAGGGGGACATTCTCAACACACTATTTGATAGGCCTTATGATCTTTTTAAAGAAACAAAATCTACAACGGAAATTTAGGATTTTCTTGAACAAAAATACAAAGTAGAGGAAGGAGGTACGAACAAATATTTAATTACTAAATATCTTGATTTTATAAATGATTGATCATAAACCTATTTGCAGCAAGTACATGAGTTACAGGATATTGTCAACAAGTTGCGGTCTCTTAAGATTGTGTTGCTTGAATCCTTCTAAGTTGTGTAATTATTGTAAAATTACCACCATCTTGGAAAGATTATACAAATAAAATGGTGCATAAAACTGAGGACATCACTTTAGAACAACTTCAAAAACATCTTCACATAGAAGAAGAATCATGTTTACGTGAAAATAAAAATGTTCAAAGTGATTGCAAAGTTCATCATTTAGAGGCAGGCACATCCAATAATTCCTCTTTGAAACCAAAGAAGAATAAAGGAAAATTTAAGAATGACAACGGGAAGAAGAAAGACAAATGTCATATGTGTGGCATATATATAGGATCATTATGCTTGTGATTGCAAATTCCGGAAGAGCATCGATATCAACAAGGCTAATATGGTAGATGAAAATCTGGTAGCCATGATTACTGATTTGAGTAGTCGATGATTGAAGTTAACATGACTTCTCTAGATAGTGGCTAGATTCTGGCGCTGCAGTTCATGTATGGAATAATAACGGAATGTACAAAACATTTGAACATATTGCTGATGGACAAGAAATGCGAATGAGAAACAATTCAAAGGCCAATGTATGAGGCAAAGGCACCATTGAAATTAATTTCGTATCTGGAAAGCGCCTTCCTCTTCTAAATGAATATATATACTAGATATTCGAAAGAATCTTACTTATGTAGATATTTTAAACAAGAAAAGATTTTTAAAATTGTTGTAGAACCTAGCGACGTAATCATTTCTAAAAATGATAATTTCAAAAATGATAATTTTGTTGGAAAGGGATATGCTAGTGACGGAATGTACAAACTCTCTATTACAATAAAATGGTTGGATATACGAGTGCCTCGACTGGACGTTGAACTGGTCGAGACACTGGTTCAACGATTTAGTAGTGCAATCGGTCGAACTGTTGGTCTAGCCAGTTGAGACGGATTATCATTTTTAAATAATTAAAAAATTAATTATATAATAAAACTAATTATATACTCTTTTCATTCGAAAATATATGATCATTATTAATTTTTTAAAGTCAACTTTAATCATTTTCAAACTCAAAGTTGAAATAAAATTCTTTTAATTTTAGTTAATACAATGACGAATATTATGAAGTATCTAGAAAATTATATTCATTGTAAAATTATTGTTTTAAGTTTAAAAGTATCTCAAATTGACTATTAAAGTTAATAACAATCTTATAATTTGAAAAGAATAAAGTATTATCTAAAACACGTAATATTTTACTAATAAAATTATACAGTAATAATGTAAAGACAAATGATTATATGTTTTAAAAAGAGACTAATGATTATTTTTTTAATGATAAAATAATGGTAAGAGGATAAATGAATTTATTTAAACAAATCTGTTTATACATCTCTCTTGATAAATTTTCTCTCTCTCTCTCTCTCTCTATATATATATATATAGTGGAATGATCTATAACATATATTTGCTATGGATTCTTATAGGACATACACCATCTATACTAATGAAAACAAAAAGGAACGGCCAGGGCGAGTGTGTCCAGTTATGAGTCTTCTCGTAGCCTAATGCTCTCAACTTACTGTGCTCATTCCCTGGCGGTGAAAATGTCAGATCGTTCAGCCAGCCCAAAACCTTGCTGCTCGACAATCGACCAACAACCCCATTCTTCTCTGTCTTTCTGTTGAATTATGCAAACATCTTTCTGTAACTGTGATCAACATGCAAGAATCTACGAGCAGTTATAAAGAAACTAATTTTTTGCCCATGCCTTAAATGTGTGCCTTGCACATCCCCCATAAAGACTGGACATGACAGCTTCTTGTGAGTCGACCAACCACTGATCATCCCAAGTGCCGGAAAGTCAGTGATAGTCCGCAACAAGGCTGCCTCATCACAAAATTTTGGTTGACCGATTTATCATACGTCTAGACCCCCATCTCCCACAACATCTTAAGTTCATCGACTAACGGATTGAGATATACGTTTATGTCTTTTGTAGGACTCTTATCCCCCGATACGAGTAAAGTCAAGAACAAATATGGATCCCTCATGCACATTGACAACGGAAGATTGTAAGCTACCATGATTACTAGCCAAATAGAGCAGAGCTGACTAAAATTATTAAATAGGCATAAGCCATCCGTATCCATGCCGAGTCTCACATTCCTAACTTCCTCAGTAAACTGTGGAAAATTTTCATCAAACTTCTAACATTCATCTCCATCTACAGGGTAAGTCAGCTGACCAGGCATGACATCCCATATTCTATGCCAACTCATATGTTCAGCAGTATGGGACGACATGAATAGCCGTTGAAACCTCAACACAAGAGGAAAGAACTATAAGATTTTCTTAGGCACATGCTTCTCCTTCCCCCCACGGTTTATCGTCTTGTATCTAGGCAAGTTACAGATATCATACTGCACCTTATCTCTGTCCTCTCCATAATATAACATGCAATCCTGCTCATAAGAATCGATCTTCTCATACCCCAGATTCAACCCCTTTACCATCTTCTTCACTTCATAGTAATTCGCGGGCAGAGTACGATCCTTAAGTAAGAACTCGCTGATAAGAGCAAACAAATCATTGAAACCTCTTTCACTACAGTCATGCTCATTCTTGAAGTGTAAGAGTTTCGTCACTGCAAATAGCCTGATGTGCTTATCATTTCCAGGATATAATGAGACCTCGATTCAGAAATCATCTTGTAAAAGCCAGCAACAGTATCATTTGACTCTTGCTGAGCACTGATTGATGAATGCTAGTTTTCAGCTCAATTTATATTGTTAGGGCCATAAGCATCGACCAACATCTCTACGACATCATAGTTTTCGGCGTATGAGTCCCTGTGAATTGGTTGGTCTATACTGGGTCAGTTCTTTTAACTTAGCTGATTCTCCGTGATGAATCCATACGAAATACCCATCTACAAATCCATGTGAAAATAAATCGAATTTAATTTCGTTGGCTTTCTTTCAAATCAGGTTTTTACACTTGACACACGGGCATCTCATCTTTCCGTTCTGATCATCAGCATGTTTTGATGCTTTGTTCAAAAAATTACACATCCTATCACGGTACGCATCAACTAATCCCCTCCCATCAAACGATATCCTACGGCATATCCAACTCCGGTCGACTGATATCTTTAATTGAATAAATGTAATACCCGGTTTTTTTTTTAAAAAAGAAGATAATAATAATAATATAATTAGATAATAGAAGTGTAACTGATAATTATTTATATATATCTAAAACCTATAAGGATTAAGATAAGTTATAACAACCTTTTTAAATTTTAAAAGGACTCTTTTACTTGATAACCTATTTTGCAAAGGAATTATATATATTTAAACAACTAAAGAGAGAAAAGAACGTAAACAAGTATTTGGCTTTGGAGTACTGCAGAACAGAGAAAAAGAAAAGAAGAAAACTCAAAGGTAAACCTAAACCCTTCTTTTTCAATTATGAGTTGATTCCTATAATATATATATATATATATGTATGATTATATTTTTTTTAAATTAATAATTATAATAATAATTTCTTAAAAATAGTAAGTTGTGTACATACTCTATGTGAATAACTAGGAGTGAGCAAAAAACGGATAAAACCGAACTACCGAACCGAACCGAATTATTTTAACCGAATTATTTCGGTTTTCGGTTTTTTTTTGGAATTTCGGTTATATCCGAATTATTATTCAGTATTCGGTTACGGTTCCGGTTTTCAAAAATAGACTATTCGGGTACCCGAATAACCGAAATTTTAATATTTAAAAAATTAATTATTATTTTATTAATCATTTAATCATATTATGATATTATCAATTCACTAGTAGTCATTTAGTCTATTCCCCATTTCCCCCATTTCGAGCGACTCCTAAGTCCTAACTGGCTAACTCTATCAGAGAAGAGACTCAAACTATTCCCCCATTTTCTTTTCTGAGTTTTCCCCCAAATCTCAATCCCATTTTGCCCTAAGTTCTTAACCCACTCGCCAATCCGAGTCGGCACTCGGCAGTCGCCCAGATCTGAGAAGTGAGAACTTAGATCTCCGATTTCTCACTCAGTCTGTCAATCAGTCTCGATCGACTAGCCTCTCGACTCTCGTCGTCGTCGACTCGCCCCTCAACTCTCTTCGTCGCCGACTCGTCGTCTCCCCATCATAACCACTTTACAAGGTCTACAGGGACAAAATATTGCGCATTGAAGGCATTTTCAGGTTAGTCCTACAGCTACAATTCGTTTTAGTACTTGATAGTTGATAGAACTCCATAAATGACACTGCCTACCACTGACCAAACCAGCTTTGATGACAACGGCTAAACTCAATAATGTTAGTGTATTGTTTCGCGCATCCCAACTGTTTGATTAAGTACCTAAGAGAATCTAATTTTTTTTTTATGTTTCTAAATCATATTCCATTGCTAAAAAATAACAATAATGGTGGTATATTATTTCACACGGCCCAAATGTTTGATAAAATGCCCAAGAGGTATTTTCTCAACCTTATTATTACACTGGGTGGTATTTAATTTAGTGACAAAATTGATGTGCTTGTGGTCATGTGGGCACAACTGGTTGAGTCCAAAATCTTTAGTGGCCTGGAAAGTATATGCAGACTTTCACCATTAGTCTTATTTTACTAGTACTAGTATATATATATATGTATGTATATATAGATTAGAAGATCTATCATATTCTATAATATACATCTATTGACCAATGGAAATTAATATGTTGGTGTTAATACGAAATTCAAGAAGAAAATGACCCTTCACTTTAACAAAATCTATATATGTGTCTTCAAATTGGAGATCACTCTTCTGATCGGTCACTCCTCTTTATAGAGATCGAGTGCTCCGGATCCATATGTTATTATCTTCATCATCGTCACATATTAAACCCATACAGGTTTAATATGTTTATCCTTTTTTACTGTTTACTTTGTGCCCTTACTTCTCCCATCTAGAGATACATCTTTGTCACACTCCCACCATTTTAATTTTAAATTCTGTTGTTGCCTATTGGTCTGATGCAGTGCAACAGTGATGCTGAATCATGATACTAAAAGAGTGAAGACTGGAGCTTGTTGAGTTGTTGTTGCATTTGATAGTTGACTAGTTGTTGCTGCAGAGCCTACAATGCTGCTGTAATTTTTTTTAAAAAAGTTGTTGTTGAGCTGTTGTTGCATCTCATTTCAGTTTTTCCATCTTGTTGCTGTAATTTTTTAAAAGTATTACTTTCATACTTTGGGCTTGTTAGTTGTTGCTTTTGGACACTGGACAATGTTAGTTAAACTATTAATTTGTTGGATGGTTAAATTGATTGTTTGCTAAACTGCAAGTCTGTAACTATTATCAATGCTAAACAGGTAATATTTGCTGGGCAGAAATTCGGTTTTTTCCCGAATTACCGAAATTACAATTCGGTAATTCGGTATTCGGTAATTCGGTTATTATCAAATTTCGGTTATTAGTTCGGATAGCAAAATCATCATTATTTCGGTTTTCGGTTATAACCGAATAGCTTATTCGGTTCGGTTATAACCGAATGATCACTCCTATGAATAACAGAGATTTTGAAATAGTATTTATATATGCAATTTTCCGTGAGTAATGCTGTAAGTGTGTTTGTTTAAAGTGATTACATAATTTGATTTGTTTAACACAAAGTCATGTTCATTAATTTATATTTACGGGTGTGGTATATTATTTGTAATATATAAGTCCAGGTAATATTCCATGACTGAATAGTAGATATTGCACATGTATTGTATATACTTGTAATGTTATTATATTAGTATAGTTCCCCTGCCATTAGATGGCAGTTTGCTTATATTATTTTGTTATATATATATATATATATATATATATATATATATATATATATTACTGTGTATTTTCTCTGCATGATGAACATTGTGTTCATGACAGTAAGTTAGCATCATGGCAGTGGATTATGGTTAGACAACTATTTTAGTTTTAAAATATGTATAATTGGCACCGATATTTATAAATCATTGAAAGATTAAATATTTTCAAGTATAATATTTTATCACAATATTGAATTAAAATTGAGATTTATGTGCATAAAAATTTAGTTAAGAGTATGAGTAAGTTATAGTATTGGATTCTAATAATTTTATTTGTCCTAATTTTATATTTAGGATTTGTTTGTTTTAATTTCGTGTTTCGCAATATCGAGGTAAGTGGCTTTCTGAACTATTTAGTATGTTTAAAATTATCGTTCACTTTCATATATGCTCAGTAATTACTCGGATGCCTAAATGTACTGTTTGAAAATTGTTATATTTTATTTAAGGCTTCCATTTAAAATAAAATATTATGTTCTTTATTTCAAACTTCGGATCAAGCATTTATTTTTGAACTGTGAAATGAGATTATATGGTTTTGAACTATGAAATAAGTATAGTTTTGAATATCGATGAGATTGTGAAACGTTTTTGAAATCCTCAGTCTGACTATGTATAGAACCCGTTATTGTTTACGTTTAGTTCCGGAGCTAATATAGGACCTACTAAGGCGCACACCTTTTAGATGCCCTTCGAGGAGCGTGCAATTTTATAGATACCTTAGTAGGGTGCGTGAACATTGACACTATCGAACTTTTAGGCCGTGTTACATGGCTATTGTAACCTTAGTCGCTAGGGCTGTGGATTAAAAGATATGTTGTATACATTGAAATTATTTTGAATTGTTTTAGTTTTGAAAGCATATATATATATATTGTTGTTATTAAACAAAAAGATATTTCAAAAAAGTATTTTTACAAATTGTACTTGATTCGGCTAAATAGGGAGGATTGCTACTTGCTAAGCTTCATCGCTCACCCCTTACAAATTTTTACAGGTTCCATTGTTGAGAGCTGAACACTTATTTGATGCACTTTAGATAACTGAAGATTTGTTTAAAATGTCATTTCCTTTAATGTTAAATTTTGATAGAAACTATTAGTTTTGAGGAGCTGCGTCTCCATTTTATGTTTTTGATATTTGGTAGTATTTCACTTTGATATGGATTGAAAAGATGTTTATTGTTGGGTTTAATTTAAGATTATTGTTGAATTAGTTTGTTTGGGCTGTGCTATTGATGTTGTTGCCTTGCGGGCCTTTGGGCTTGCGGCGTGTAGCACTTCGGGCCTGTAGCGGATTTGGGGTGTTACAGAGATGGTATCAGAGCAGTGGCCCCTCACAATGTGTTGGGTTGAAAAACCCTACATATTCCCTAGGGAGTGATTTTAGGAGTTAACCGTGGGTTATAGTTTTGGCTAATTTAAGAATTTTGAAGTTTAATAGAGAATAAGATAAGGAATCTTCGTATTGTTTGAGGTTTAGTACTTGAGGCTAATTGGGTATTTTATTTTATTGTAGGATGGGTGATCAAAACATGGTAGATGACTTTTATGAGGGATTTAGAGATTTTGACCCCAAAATTTATTTCGCACCCCATAAGAAGCCAACCAATAAGTCTGTTCGTGAATCGTCTCAATATGGGATTAGGGATGAAGAGTCAGACAAACCTCGGGGGCCTAGTTCTCGAGTGAGGAAAGAAAGAGCGAAAAAGAATAGGCATCACTTCAAGGATGAAGTAAGAGATCGTGGCATGATCGCAAAGTTAGAGGACGAGGTTAAACACCTTAGAAGAACATTGAGGGAGATGCTCAGATGGATATAAAGTTAGAGATTACCCTAGAAGACCGAGATGGATATGCGAGGCATGTTTTGAAGGGATGTGAAAGTCTTAAGGAAGCTGTCCGTCGTGCTTTTCCTAGTGCAGCGGAACCACAAGAGGCAATGGACACATTTATTGAGGAGTTCGACAAACGTCTTGAGATGGTGAAGAAGAGGGACGCCAAGTGGCGTTAAATTTTGCAATAGATTAGAATTTAGGAAGAGTTTTGTTTAGGGATTTTATGGATTTGTCGTTTGTTAATTGGTTGTTACATTGCTTTTTGAGCATGAACATGTGATGGTATTTTGAATTAAATAAATATGGAGTTTTGAATTTCAATTATGTGTGTCCTTTTACCTTGATTCTTTTATGTTATTAGTTTGTATAGTGTTGTTGAGTGGGGATTTCTTTTGTGCAGGAAATGCTGCCCAGAAGAAACATCCCTACTAACAACAATTTTGGCGCTGATGGTATGACTCAGCTGACTACTACCTTAGCTCAGCTAGGGCAGAACCAACAGCCTTGGCAGTGTGGCATAGTAGCGGAATTCAAGCGATTGAACCCGCCAATTTTTGAAAGGGCTACGGACCCTGCCGTCGTTGAGAAGTGGATTCAAGAAATGGAGAAGGCGTTTGACTTGCTAGGAAGTAGCGAGGCTAATAAGGTGACGTTGGCAATTTACCAACTTCAAGGTGGGGTGTATGATTGGTGGCTTATGGAGAAAAGGAAGCACGAGGGGAATCCCGAACCCTACACATGGACTATATTTAAGGAAGTATTTACCAACAAGTACTTCCTAGAACGATCCGGGCACAAAAGGAGAGGGAATTTATCAGGCTCGAACAAGGGAGTAAGACAGTTGCTCAATATGAATCCGAATTCACAAAGCTCGCCAAGTATGCACCGACCTTAGTAGCAGATGAGGAGACGAAAGCACGTAGGTTGGAAGATGGATTGCGAGCCGACATAAGACATAGTGTGGTGCCTTTTGAGCTCCCCACATATGATGCGGTGCTCAATAAGGCGTTAGTAATCGAGAAGGGCTTAGCAGAAATGGAGAAAGGGAAGAACAATAAGAGAGAAGAGCCATCCGGGGGAGAGTCGAGCCATGGAGGACCTACGAAGAAGTTGAATATGCAGAACACTAAATTTAGAGGAAATCAAGGAAATCAATGGAATCAAGAGAACAAATTAAGGTGTACGAGGTGCGGTGGAAACCACCCAGACAAGGAATGCCGCTGGAATACGGGAGCTTGTTTTCATTGTGGAGATTTCGGCCATAAGATTGCACAATGCCCCAAGAACCCTCCACCTAGAGAAGATGAGAAGAAGGAGGAAATAACATTGGCAAGTCTAGGACCAAATCGAGGACGTGTGTTTCAGCTTTCAGGCAGCCAGAATTAAGGTATGGGCCTCTTTTAGCAATTGTGTTTAGTACTTAAATAATAAATTTCTTGATTCTATGATATTCGTGTTTCTTTTAGAATTGTGATTGGAAATTTGGAGGACCAAATTCTTTTAAGGAGGGTAGAATGTAATACCCGTTTTTTTAAAAAGAAGATAATAATAATAATAATAATAATAATAATAATAATAATAATAATATAATTAGATAATAGAAGTGTAACTGATAATTATTTATACATATCTAAAACCTATAAGGATTAAGATAAGTTATAACAACCTTTTTAAATTTTAAAAGGACTCTTTTACTTGGTAACCTATTTTGCAAAGGAATTATATATATTTAAACAACTAAAGAGAGAAAAGAACGTAAACAAGTATTTGGCTTTGGAGTACTGCAGAACAGAGAAAAAAGAAAGAAGAAAACTCAAAGGTAAACCTAAACCATTCTTTTTCAATTATGAGTTGATTCCTATAATATATATATATATATATATGTATGATTATATTTTTTTTAAATCAATAATTATAATAATAATTTCTTAAAAACAGTAAATTATGTACATACTCTATGTGAATAACAGAGATTTTGAAATAGTATTTATATATGTAATTTTCCGTGAGTAATGCTGTAAGTGTGTTTGTTTAAAGTGATTACACAATTTGATTTGTTTAACATAAAGTCATGCTCATTAAATTATATTTACGGATGCGGTATATTATATGTAATATATAAGTCCAGGTAATATTCCATGACTGAATAGTAGATATTGCACATGTATTGTATATACTTGTAATGTTATTATATTAGTATAGTTCCCCTGCCATTAGATGGCAGTTTGCTTATATTATTTTGTTATATATATATATATATATATTACTGTGTATTTTCTCTACATGATGAACATTGTGTTCATGACGGTAAGTTAGCATCATGGCAGTGGATTATGGTTAGACAACTATTTTAGTTTTAAAATATGTATAATTGGCACCGATATTTATAAATCATTGAAAGATTAAATATTTTCAAGTATAATATTTTATCACAGTATTGAATTAAAATTGAGATTTATGTGCATAAAAATTTAGGTAAGAGTATGAGTAAGTTATAGTATTGGATTCTAATAATTTTATTTGTCTTAATTTTATATTTAGGATTTGTTCGTTTTAATTTCGTGTTTTGCAATATCGAGGTAAGTGGCTTTCCGAACTATTTAGTGTTTTTAAAATTATCGTTTACTTTCATATATGCTCAGTAATTACTCGGATGCCTAAATGTATTGTTTCAAAATTGTTATGTTTTATTTAAGGCTTCCATTTAAAATAAAATGTTATGTTCTTTATTTCAAACTTCGGATCAAGTATTTATTTTTGAACTGTGAAATGAGATTATATGGTTTTGAACTGTGAAATAAGTATAGTTTTGAATATCGATGAGATTGTAAAACATTTTTGAAATCCCCAGTCCGACTATGTATAGAACCCGTTATTGTTTACGTTTAGTTCCGGAGCTAATATAGGACCTACTAAGGCGCACACCTTTTAGATGCCCTTCGGGGAGCGTGCAATTTTATAGATACCTTAGTAGGGTGCGTGAACATTGACACTATCGAACTTTTGGGCCGTATTACAGGGCTATTGTAACCTTAGTCGCTAGGGTTGTGGATTAAAAGATATGTTGTATACATTGAAATCATTTTTGAATTGTTTTAGTTTTGAAAGCATATATATATATATATTGTTGTTATTGAACAAAAAGATAATTCAAAAAAGTATTTTTGTAAATTGTACTTGATTCGGCTAAATAGGGAGGAATGCTACTTGCTGAGCTTCATCGCTCACCGCTTACAAATTTTTACAGGTTCCATTGTTGAGAGCTGAACACTTATTTGATGCACTTTGGATAACTGAAGATTTGTTTAAAATGTCATTTCCTTTAATGTTGAATTTTGATAGAAACTATTAGTTTTAAGGAGCTGCATCTCCATTTTATATTTTTGATATTTGGTAGTATTTCACTTTGATATGGATTGAAAAGATATTTATTGTTGGGTTTAATTTAAGATTATTGTTGAATTATTTTGTTTGGGCTGTGCTATTGATGTTGTTGCCTTGCTGGCCTTTGGGCTTGCGGCGTGTAGCACTTCGGGCCTGTAGCGGGTTCGGGGTGTTACAATAAAAGACACAATCAAAACAGGAATATTCATGTATGTGGTCCGTGCATGAATTTTATATACCAGTATCTCCACTCTACAGGGGTTAGGCTTCTATCCTGTTCTTGGATGCGTCTCCTCATTAGTGCCAACACCTTGACCACACTTCTTCTGTTTAAAAAAATTTTCGACAGCACCTCTCTATGGTCTCTAAGTACACAAAATAAACTAAGATAACTTAATCTAAGTATGCACTTGAAGAACATGTAGAGATAATAACTGAAAAATCCTAAAAAAAAACGTACTCAAGCTATTGGTACCGGCCTAAGTGACAGACATAACATCCCGTAACAGTCCCAGACTGGGGACTATTCGACATTCACTCCTAATGAGTGAATGTTAAATGGGTTTCTATGCTCCAAACTATACTACATGCACACGTATTTAGTTAATTTTAATTGTAAAAAACTAAGCAAATACTACTTAGTTTATTTTACCAATGGAAAATGGGAGAGCTGTCGTCAAGCAATCCAAAATTAACCTCACTTTCAGTACTCTACGAATTCAAAGAATGAGCACAATAGTAAGTAAGGATCGATCCCATAGAGAATTGATATTATTTTAAATTTATTCTAATTTTTTTTTTTAACTAAAAGCAGTAATTAAAAGTTGGGGGGTTTTGAATTAATTACAATTAACTAAGAAAAACAGAATTAAATTAATAAAGGTAATCAAATATGTAAAAGCTTCAGTTCTTCAGTTCAGCTTCACCAGTTTATAGTAATAGAATAATCAAGTTAATATTATTTCTTCCTTCAATGAAATTAACAACCCTAGATGATCAACAATCGCTCAATTATTCGAAATTCTCCTTAGTTTTTAAATCTAATGTGACAATCGCCCCCACTAGACTCTAACTGTTATATAACCCAGAACTATCAGTCTAGATTTAATATGGCAGAATCATTAAGAATTAGAGAATTATGTTGTTCCAAGCAACAATCACACTATCAGGGATTATTTAACTTATCTTTTGATAATCTTAATAATACCCAAAAGTTTGTCCACAATCAAATATTATTAAGTACTACATGTGATCAGATATAACATCGTTTACTTAATATCATACCTTAATCTAGCAGATGATAACAATTCACCAACTTAATCCTGCAGAAACCAAATTAGTAAACTGAATAACATATACAAAATTCAACCAGATTATCAGAATAAATTTCATACACGAAGGAATCAATAATATAACTCAATTATCATATTAACTGTAAATATGGTTTCACATCCCTTCAGAACTGAATAAAAGAACTAAGCTAGCATGCTGATAAAATATATTCTAAGATTAAAAATAATGAATGTTGAATGTGTTCAACTGATTACAAGTGATAGATATTTATAGATTAACCCTAGAATAATTCTAATCCAACTCTACTTCGGAAGTCTTCATTCATTCTGTAGATATGGTAGGATTCTAAATCCTTGTCAATCTCTGAAGTCCAGCTTTAAGTAACTTCCTTATCAAATCAAGATTCAGTTTCCAAATCCAAGTCTTCCCCAGTTTTCTTCTCTAGTTCGACATCAGTTCCCATATTAAACTGCAACTCAGATTCCATATCAGACTCTACTTCCCACACTCAGAGATACTTTCCATGTAAGCGCGTAATTCCATCTCCAAATCCTCATATAAGTCGAACTCTATCATCTAACAACTCAAATCCTACCCAGAATAGGAATCCTGCATGGCGACCACAATCGTAGAAGAACACTCCTTCAACAATCGTAGTGTAAAGAAACGTAGAGTGAAATTCTGCACCATCGCTCCGTGGAGTAACCGTGCAATCGTAGAGTTCTCTCGTAATTGTAGAGTAAAACCTCATCAGACGCAGAGCTGAAAACTAAGCGATCATAGAGTCATCCCCGAACAATCGTAGAGCTCCCACTTTACGAACGTAGAGTACTATATCAAATCGTCGAGCGACTCTGTCTATCCTTCATACGATCGTAGAGCTGCAAGATTGTCATTCTAACATTACGAACGTAAAGCTTTTATCCAACGATCGTAGAGTATTCTGCAAAACAACATAAAAATCATTATTATAACTCATATTTGCAGAATCATATCAAATTCTTCCAAAGATCTATAAACACTTTAATTCAGCTTATATAACAAATAACATGCAACTAAACAAAACATAAAGGAATAAAAATAATCGAATATTATGAATCTATCAAATTCCCCCACACATAGCTTTTTACATGTCCTCATGTAAACAGAATACATATCACACTCAAAACTTATCAAAATCTCTATCCAACTATCAAAGGTTCTAATTTAATCAACAGTAAATACCCATACTCACCACAAAATCCTGATTAACACTTGATCAACCAATTCTCAACAACAACCTTGTTATTCCGCATAGAACATCATCCAAATCAGAATACCCACACAAATATTTATCCTATGATCAACACAAATACCCAGCTTAGCTATCATGGAACAACAACTGTGTACACTGACTCATAACTCAAAACCTGATTATCCTGCAATTCTTTTCAACCATCAGAACCTGTGATTTTCACTTCCTTAGGTGAATGCATTTTATGCTCCATTTCACCTTTCACATTTTTTTCTCTTTTTAAGTGAGTGCATTTTATGCTCCTTCTCACTTATTTTCTTCTCAGCGAGTGCGTTTTACGCTCCATCTCGCTCTTGTGTTTATGGGTGAGTGCGTTTTACGCTCCATCTCAACCCACCACAAGACATCTGCATTTTTTCAATCTGCAATTTTCCACATTTTTTTCAGCATTTTTTTTCCACATGGTTCTATAAACAACATAAGCAGTTAGACAAGTTTTAAATCATAAGATCAGTGCATAAAGCATAATCCCACAAATAATTTAGTCAAGTAATCACGCATCCCATATTTAAGTATTTATTCAAAGCAATTCTAATTCAAAATCAGCTCATGGATCCTAACTAAGTCACCATCATTAACCAGTTAACAAAGCATTAACTCAAATTCTGTAAATAAACATCAATATCAACTCTACGATTTCAACCTTCAAAAATTTAGCATAACACTACGATCGTAGAGTAACAGTCGTAGAATTAAAATTTTGAATTTTTTTCTCATTTAGCACATATATTTCACATATCAGCATATTCTAAGCATAAAAATACTAAACCTAAATCCCTACCCCACACTCAAACCTTACATTGTCCCCAATGTAAGACAATCATGCAAAGAAGAAAGTAACTAACTAACTAACATGCAACTAAAAAGGAAAGGGATAGAAAATTAAATCTGAATCATGGGTTGCCTCCCATGCAGCTGTCCTTATTTAATGTCATTGGCTCGACATCCTTCCTCTCTCAATTTGTATTCTTATAAACTGGATCCATTAAATTCAACAACTTCACATGTGCCTCATAGCCATCATAAAAGGATTTCAACCTATGTCCATTAACTTTAAAAGTTTTCCTTGTTCTTGGATTTTGGATCTCAACTGCACCATAAGAAAAAATATTAGTAATCACAAAAGGACCTTCCCATTTAGAACGTAGTTTACCTGGAAATAACTTCAGCCTTGAATGAAAAAGGAGAACTCTTTGTCCAACTGTGAAAGTCTTCCTTAAAATTTATTTATCATGAAAGGCTTTTGTCTTTTTCTTGTAAATTCTAGAGCTTTCATATGATTCATTCCTCAACTCCTCAAGCTCTTGCAACTGTAGCTTCCTATGCTTTCCAGCTTCATCCATCTTCATGTTAAATTGCTTGATTGCCCAAAAAGTTTTGTGTTCAAGTTCCACAGGTAAATGACAAGGTTTACCAAACACCAGCCTATAAGGTGACATACCTATAGGTATTTTATATGCAGTTCTGTATGCCCAAAGTGTATATTCTAATCTCAAACTCCAATCTTTTTTATTTGGGTTGACTACCTTTTTCAAAATAGACTTGACTTCCCTATTAGACACCTCAGTTTGGCCATTACTTTGCGGATGATAGGATGTAGAAACTTTGTGGATCATATTATATCTTTTAAATAATGCTGTTAACACCCTATTACAGAAGTGAGTTCCTCTGTCACTGATAATAGCTCTTGAAATTCCAAACCTGTTAAAGATGTTAAAATCTGCAACAACTTTAGAGTCATTACTTCTGGTGGCTTTAGCTTCCACCCATTTTGAAACATAATCAACAGCCAAAAGAATATAGACATTACCAAAAGAAACAGAAAAGGGACCCATAAAATCAATACCCCATACATCAAAGATTTTAACAATTAGAATAGGAGTTTGTGGTATTTGATTTCTTTGTGAGATGTTACCTATCTTTTGACAATTTGCACATGTCTTACAGAACATATAAGAATATTTAAAAATGGTAGGCCAATAAAAATCAGATTCTAAAACCTTGCGGCAGTTCTTTTTGGTCCAAAATGACCTCCACAAGCATATGAATGACAAAAAGATAGAATGGAATGAAATTCACTATTGGGAACACATCTTCTAACTACCTGATCAACACAGAATTTCCACAGATGTGGATCATCCCAGACATAATACTTTGCATCACTCCTAAGCTTATCTTTCTGATGTCTAGAGAACTTGCTAGGAACATATGAACTTGCTAAGTAATTTATAATGTCAACATACCGGGGCCTTTTCTCAGTGATTGCAAATAAGTGCTCATCTGGAAAAGAATCATGTAATGGGAGTGTCTTCTCATCCCTCATCGGTCTGCTCAAGTGATCTGTAACTAGGTTTTTTGCTCCTTTCTTGTCTTTAATTTCCAAATCAAATTCTTAAAGTAGCAAAATCCATCTTATAATTCTTGGTTTTGAGTCCTTCTTGGTCAACAAATATCTAAGAGTAGCATGATCAGAGTAAACTACAACTTTAGTACCAAGTAAATATGATCTAAATTTATCCAAAGCAAAAACAACTGAGAACAATTCTTTCTCAGTCGTAGAGTAGTTTATTTGAGCAGCATTAAGAGTCCTGGAAGCATAGTAGCATGGACAACTTTATTCACTCTTTGGCCCAAAACAACTCCTACTGCATAATTGTTTGCATCACACATGATCTTAAAGGGTAGTTCCCAATTTGGTGGTTGGATCACATGTGCAGAGGTCAACAATTTCTTCAGTTTGTCAAAAGCCTCTTTACACTCTTCAGTAAACTAGAACTCTACATCTTTCTGCAGTAACTTGCAAAAAGGAAAAGCTATTTTGGAGAAGTTCTTGATAAACCTTCTATAAAAACCTGCATGTCCAAGAAAAGAGCGAATCTCCTGCACTTTTGCAGGGTAAGGTAATACAACAATAATTTCTATTTTGGCTTTATCAACTTCTAAACCTCTAGAAGAAACAACATGGTCAAGTACTATCCCTTGCTCTACCATAAAATGGCATTTTTTCCAGTTAAGAGTAAGATTAGTTTCTAAGCATCTATCAAGCACTTTAGATAAATTATCAAGACAGGCATCCAAAGAATCACCATGAATTGTGAAGTCATCCATAAAAACTTCAATACAACTTTCTAAAAGATCAGAAAACAAGCTTACCATGCATCTTTGGAAGGTACCTAGGGCATTACAAAGTCCAAATGACATTCTTCTATAGGCAAATGTACCAAAGGGGTATGTGAAGGTGGTTTTGTCTTGGTCTTCTGGGACTATTACAATTTAGTTGTAACCTGAAAATCCATCTAGAAAATAATAGTAAGTGTGACCAACCAACCTTTATAACATTTGATCAATAAAGGGGAGAGAAAAATGATCTTTTCTAGTAACTGCATTTAACTTCCTATAATCAATGCACACTCTCCGGCCTGTTTGCATTCTTGTTGGCACCAACTCATTATTGTCATTCTGGACAACTGTGATTCCAGATTTCTTTGGAACTACCTGGACTGGGCTCACCCATTGGTTGTCTGAAATTGGGTATATAATACTTGCATCAAGCAACTTCAGCACTTCTTTCTTTACTACCTCTATCATGGGTGGGTTTAATCTTCTTTGGGCTTCTCTGGTAGGCTTGGCTCCTTCTTCTAACAAAATCCTATATATACACGCAACAGAACTGATGCCTTTTATATCTGCAATGGTCCAACCAAAGACTATTACATGATCCCTAAGGATTCTCAGCAATTTGTCTTGCTGTACTTTGGTTAAATTGTTGGCAATAATCACTGGTAGTGTGTCAAGTAAGCATACTTCAGATGGGTTGGCAATGGTTTGAGGTCTAATGTAGGGGCTTGCATAACAGAAGGTAGCAATTTTTGATGAGAAACATGCAATTGAATAAAACGAACTGCATACTTATCTGAGAATTGTGGTAATAAATGTAAAACAGCTATAGTATCCTTCAATTCCTGAGCCTGTTCAATTTCTTCTTCTTTGTCTAACTCCAAACTGTTAATGATTGCAACCTCTAAGCTGTCCCTTTGCACTTGATTGAAAGAATCCTGTACTAGAGAATCAACAATATCAATAGCATAAACTGGATTGATATCACTAGGGTACCTCATGGCTTCATATATGTTGAATTGGATCTTTTTTCCATCAAACTCCATAGTCAAGGTCCCATTATGTACATCAATCACGGTCCTGGCAATCTTCAAAAATGGTCTACCTAATAAGATGTGAGCAGGGTTTGGAGATGAATCATCCTCCATGTTCACAATGTAGAAATCTGCAGGAAATATTAGCTCATTCACTTGCACTAAAACATCTTCAATTACCCCCAGATTTTTATTTCATCAAATACACATATCCAAATCTTGAATGATCATCAGTGAAAGTAATAAAATAAGAATACCCTCCTCGTGCAGTCGTTGTCATAGGTCTACATACGTCTGTGTGTACCAACGCTAATAACTCTGTAACTCTTTCTCCTTTTCCACTAAAAAGAGATTTAGTCATCTTACCCATGAGACAAGGTACACAAGTTGGACATGATTCGAAATCAGATAGCTTTAAAAGCCCATCTTTATGCAACTTAGTTAATCTTGTTTTATTGATATGATCGAGTCTACAGTGCCACATAAAGGTATAATTAACATCATCTCTTTTTCTTTTCTTAATTTGTTCAATTTGAAGTATAGTTTGTTCAAAAAATAAATTATTTTGTATTTTTTAATAACTTGACAAGAGTTTATTAACTTTTTTTCCCAGTAATTAACTCTTTTAAAATCAGGATCGTTCCCTATTAATTTGTCTGTCCTAGCTAGATGCATGCGTTGGTTGAGAACGATTTGCATAGATATTGTAAGAGTATTTAATTTCATTATAAAAATCACTTTCTTTATGGGTAGTAAAAAAGAGAGCACTAACCATCGAAATAAAATTTGAATTCATTAGATTTAGATTACCTAGCCTTTGATCATGTTCTTAATAAAACTAACTCATAATCCATGCAAAGCATGAACTTTGTTTTGTTATAAAATTATTATATTATTTATATTTTTTTATATTATATTATATTAATACATTAATTCTACTAATAATAGATTAATATTGTATACACTGATTTTTATATAAAGAAAATATTTCGTTCTGAAATATCCTATTTAACTAATAAAATTTAACTAATTATTGATAAAAAAACTAAATAAATTTAAAATCTACAATAATAATTCTTCCACATATATAATATAAATGATAGTATTCATGTTTAAAATGAGTTAGTTATTTCTATATTCCTATGTTCATCTTTGTAATAATAAAATCTTAATTAAACTCAAATAATTAAACTTATATAATTTAATAATACAAAATATTATATAATATTTAAATATTGTTATCAATAATTTGAATTTTAAAGAACACTAACTAAATTAGGAAATGTATAAGAATAAGAAATAGAAAATAGTAGTAAGTAGATAATTATGATAGTAATAATGTAAATGAAAAGATTTTGAAATTAAATTAACAGATGAAAAAAAAAGTTTCTTTTACTAAAGTTTAAGTTTCTATTCCAACATTTTAAGGTCGCAAAATCATTTCTAAATATGAAGGTTGAGAGATTATTTTGTGCTATTATATATATATTAGGCCTCAATATGTTGAAAGTTCGGTTGCGGTGAAATTAGTGAAATATAATTTTTTGTTAGGGCTAAATATAATTTTATTTATAATTAGGATTTATTATTGTTAAAGTTTTGAGTGTCACTCCTAAAAAGTAGGGTTGAGCGACGATTTTGTCTTTTTTCCATCAAACTCCATAGTCAAGATCCCATTATGTACATCAATCATGGTCCTGGCAGTCTTCAAAAATGGCCTACCTAATAAGATGTGAGTAGGGTTTGGAGATGAATCCTCCTCCATGTTCACAATGGAGAAATCTGCAGGAAATATTAGCTCATTTACTAGCACTAAAACATCTTCAATTACCCCCAGATTTATATTTCGTCAAATACACATATCCAAATCTTGAATGATCATCAGTGAAAGTAATAAAATAAGAATACCCTCCTCGTGCAGTCGTTGTCATAGGTCCACATACGTCTGTGTGTACCAACGCTAACAACTCTGTAACTCTTTCTCCTTTTCTACTAAAAGGAGATTTAGTCATCTTACCCATGAGACAAGGTACACAAGTTTCACATGATTCGAAATCAGATAGCTTTAAAAGCTCATCTTTATGCAGCTTAGTTAATCTTGTTTCATTGATATGACCGAGTCTACAGTACCACATAAAGGTATAATTAACATAATCTCTTTTTCTTTTCTTAGTTTGTTCAATTTGAAGTATATTTTCATGCAAGTCAAGTACATAAAGTCCATTCAGTAAATTGCCAACACCATATAAAATATTTTTATTATAAATAGAACAAATATTGTTCTTTATTATAATATCAAAACCATCCATATCCAATACATAAATTGAAATAATGTTTCTTATAAGTGTTGGAACATAATAACAATTATTTAAACTAATGGACTTGCCCGTAGGCAGTGCTAAACAATAAGTTCCTACAACTAATGCAATAACCTTTGCTCCATTTTCCACTCGTAGGACGACTTCATCCTTGTTCAGCTTTCTACTTCTGCTTAGTCCCTGCATATTGTTACATATATGAGAACCACAGCTGGTATCCAATACCCAAGTAAAATTTTAACTTTCAAAAAAATTAATTTCAATCATGAACAAACCTAGATCGAAAGTCGAAGCTTCTCCAAGCTTCTTCTGTTTTTGATCCGCAAGATAATCATTGTAGTTTCTCTTCTAGTGACCCGGCTTATTGCAATGGTAGCAAATTCCTTTGCTATCAGGATCAGCTTTCTTATTATCCTTTCCTTTCGCCTTACCCTTAGCCTTCTTTTTTTTAGAAGATACCTTGGGCCTCTTCCTTTTCTTGGAAGAATCATCCATCAATAAGACTTGGTCCTTCTTGAGTGAGAAGTGACCTTCAGCAGTTTTCAGCATGTTAAGTAACTCAGGCAAGCTGACGTCTAACTTATTCATGTGAAAATTCACAACAAATAGTGAAAAGGTGTCTAGGAATGATGATAAGATCAAATCATAATTTAACTCTGCATCCATTACGAACCCTAATTGTCCAAGTTGTTCAATCAGATTGATCATCTTTAGGACATGAGTCTCAACAGTAGTGCCCTCGGTCATTCGAGATCGGAAGAGCTTCTTAGATATCTGATATTTTGTAGTCCTACTTTGCCCACCATACAACTCCTTGAGGTGCATCAATATAGTAGGAGCATCCATAGTTTTATGCTAACGCTGAAGCTCGTTACTCATGGATGTAAGCATGATGCATTGAGCCAAGGTTGCATCATCTTGCCACTTTTTAAAAGTAGCAATCTCTTCCTCAGAGGCTGTTTCTGCAACAGTTGCAGGGACAGACAAATTTAGGACATAATAAATCTTTTTAGCAGTGAGAACAATTCTCAGATTCCTTAACCAGTCCGTATAATTTGGTCCGGTCAGTTTGTTAGCATCAAGTATGCTACGCAATGATATTGAGTTTGACATTTTTTCAAATTCTGTATGTGAAATAGACAATATTTTAGCATACATTCATTTTATTAATTACCAAAATAAATTAGGTCTTTATTTAAATTGGTATCTCCCACTATTTTCATTAAACTATATTACCCTCAATATATAGTTCGACAAATCTAATTAAAGATTTGCTAGTGAGAATAAGGATCCCATTTCAAATGTATATAGCCTTGTGTGACACAACAAACTATATATAAATAAATAGGTAGACAACTATTGTCAATTACATCACCATGTAACTCCTTGTATTTTGCCTCTTAGATTATTTTGATCAAGTGTGACACATCCGAATCAAAATTATCCAAGTTAAGTCCAACCTAGCACTTCCATATATGTGAAGGGAAAAACACTGTCCTTATGTGACACAACAAAACAACATTGTTCAATTCCTTAATAAGCATCAAATGTAATAAAGCAACATCTTAAATATTTAATACTTTCCTTGTGTGACATAACAAACTCATATTAAATATTCAATAATCTATCGCTTTACCATGCTAGAAGGCGACGTTCGATATTCCAAATATCTTTGAACGTTACAACTTAATATAATTTCTTTGAGGGTTTTGTTATTATTTGTCTCATCTTGTTTAGCGCGCAAGCGCGCGCGCACACACACACACACACACACACACACACACACACATATATATATATATATATATATATATATATATATATATAAACTACGCGTCATATTATTTAACATGCGAAACATGTTGTATAATATATATATATATATATATATATATATATATATATAGTAAGCATACACATATTGAATACTATATTCTACCTGGACTGATTATGGACTTTTATTTTAGTTTGGTTCACTAGAGCCACCAAGTGAACCAAAAGGTCAAACCTAAGGTGCAAGAATTGAATTTAAATATAACTATCATATTTAAACCCGGATTCCATTATAAACGGGTCTTCAAGCGCTCCTTACTCCTTTGTTTCCAATTATTCAAAATAATTCTAACTAATCCTATTACATAAACTATTTACAATAAATAGAAACCTTGATTAGCAGTCAAGGGGAAGTACATAGGAGGAAGATATAATTTATATTAAGAAAAAAAATTAGAAAAGACGAGGTACGCAGACCCTATTTATAAAACTCATTCATTCATGCATTCTCATAGAATAAAATCCAATCACACATTGGTCAATAGTCCATAATCAATCCCATTTATTATCATACATATCACCATATGCATCAATAAATAATATTCATCTCATGAATTCAAAATCATTCCATATATGCATTGATATCATTTAATGGGCAATTATAGTTAGCATAAAATCTAATTTTGAATCAAAATAAACTCCTTTATTTTAATCTAAATTAAATTAAAATAAAGTATTTATTTTAATTTAACATGGAATCCAATTCCAAATAAAATAAACATCTTTATTTTAGTCCAATTCCAAATCAAAAATAAACTCCTTTATTTTAATTTAGAATTTATCAAAAAATTGCACAAAACAAACCAGCAGACCTTTATGCGCCGCGGCTCAAAGAAACGAGCGTCGCAGCCCTTGCCGAGCGCCGCGACCCTCAAGGAATTGCCTAGCGCTACGGCTCTCAAGCTCTGTCCGTTCGTTTATGATTTTTTCAAATCGCGATTTTTGAGTTTTTTTTCTAAAAACATGATTCTATACTGACAATTATGCCCAATTAAATTGTTCTAAACACATAACCATACATATATGGAATCAAAATACTTAATAATTCGCATAAAGTTTGGCTCTCTCATACCACTGTTAGGTTTGTAATAGCCATGAACATAAAATCAAATTGCATATAATGAGTGGAAGCATGGTAAATCAGATTTTAAATTTTATACAAACCATCACCATGATCTTTCTTTATGCGCAATTATTAATTAAACGAAAGAGATTGAGAATAAGAATTATACCCTTGTAAAATTTTAGCTTCCTTAGGTACAAGTTCAATTCCAATTCCTTTGCGTTCTCCTTAAATTTCACCGATTAAATTCCTTTCTTTGATCAACATTAGCCACCTAAGTGTTTGGCCTCTAGAGGTGATCCACCAAGGAATAATACTTGTTCAAGAAGATGTGTATCAACAAAACCTTAATTTCTATCTCTATAAAAATTGTAAGTACTCTCCAAAATTCTAATGGAAGTGTGTGTAACCTTAATCCATAATAAGACTTCTCTTATTTATAGATGTAGGCGACCCTCCTAAACTATTTAGGAATAAGATTTTATTTTAATTAAACTCTTTTAATTAATTAAACTCCTAATCCAATTAGGAATTTATGAGAGTACTTCTATTAATTAATTTTCAAACTCTTTTAGGAATTAAATAATAATAATAATAGTAATAATAATAAGACTCCTCTTATTAATTTAGATTTAATATTTTCAAAATATTAAAGAATAAATATTAAGTTATTTAATTTATTTTATCTCCATAGATTAAATTAAATACACTTAACTTATTATTACAATTATGCCATTTACTTCTTAAATATATATTTTTCCTTTTGTAGTGTGACCCTTTATGTTCTCCATATTAAACCGGTTGTGAATAAATCAATTAGAACAATTCTAATACTATTTAAATAAATAAATTAAACTATTTAATCCATTTAAATAAATAATATTTATTCTACAATAAGGATAAGCCCCTTTAGCGATCAACGACTTTCCAGATAATATAAATTTCAACATTAATCACAAAAGAACTTTTCAATGAATAGTTATCGTATAATTCATTGCTTCTACCATACAATGTTCCAATTAAATATAAGATATGAAATTGTCAAATCTTATTTTATTTAATTATATGCATTTCAATTCTTAAATGCACAACTCTAAATAATGCAAATTAGAAACTCCTTTCTAATTTTATTCTACCTTGGCCAAGGACTACTGAATTGTCATTTTATCAAATCGCATAGGACATCTCATCTTTTACTAGATGTGGTAGATTATTTGTTGATCATTCACTTATCTCCATGTATAACTTATTATACCCAAGCATACCCTTTGATATACCCTAAAGGTCTTAAAGGACATGTTAAAGTATAACTTTTCATACACAAGATACTATGATGATCTCAAGTCCAAGGATCACTTGTACTACTATCACTAGAGGAATTCCTATTGACAGATAAGTAAAACTCTATTAGGCATTCCTTTAGCGAGTCACGTTTAGTGAACTTATTCTCCAATAAGAACCTACATACTTGCTTTAATGTCTCAACACAAATGATTATAAGATCAATCATCCTCTTCCTAAGAGCAAGCAAAGTATGTACTAATCTATCCGGATTCACTAATCCCCTTTTAGTAATCTAACAATGAGAAACGATTTTAGTTTTAAGCTTTCTAAGAATTTAGATCTCATTAGCATGATCATCATCATGATTCTAAAAGCATTGCTCAAAACTATGAGTTTATCACATATTAAATACCAGCACCATGTTGATAAAGTAAAATGCCTTTAATCTTTTATTAATAAATGAATAAGATTATAAAGTATATGCTTCATCATATCAAATATGATTGGCTTGTGTGCATACTACTTTCAGAGCGAAGAATTGCATTCGGAGATTAAAGACATCAAAAGAAGCAACTTGCTAGATTACAGACCAGCGCGACCGCGCCGTGACCCAGGCTAAAACCAGCGCTGCCGCGCCGCTCTGCAGATACAAAACTCTTTTCTGGATTTTGAGCGCGGTCGCGCCCAAAGCTAATTCATTTCCAGCCCGGCCGTGCCGCATGGGGAATTTAGTTAACGCATTTTGGCTTGATTTTGACGCGAATTTACTTCATAAATTAGTATATCTTCTGTATATTTTCAGATTCCTATTGTAATTAGGTTACTTTTAGATAGGATTTGATTTCCTTATGATTTGGTAGCTAGGATTTCTATTTCCATTCAAATTCTTATTTCCTTATAGGAATCAGGGTTTATTCTATTAGTATAAATAGAATACATAGCTAATATAATAGATAGTTTTTTTTTTCAGATTATTAATAAAGCTGTGAGTTTATTCTCCTTTTGGTTCTTTGAGAACTCTCGAACTGTTCATGGTTTTTCTGTGAGGTTCAAAATTGACTTATCATACAACAATACATAGTTGTGTGTGGCTTCGTCTACCACATCAATCGTCGATTGTACAAAGATTACCAGTTACATATAAGCAAGGGGTCAAGGTGTCGTTGGTGTCCATTCAACGCAGAATTCTAACGCGAACAATTGTACCAAGATTACCGTCTACATATAGGCAAGGGGTTAAGGTGTTGCAAGCAATTCATCCTACAACTTTTCTAGAAATGATCCGGGCGACGACCACCTCAAACAAGCATGTCATGGAGTCTATCACATACAATGTCGTCCTCAAAATTATTTTTCGGCGAAAATTGGCCAGAATATTCCATTTCCAATAACTCATTTGATTTTCTACAATTTGATCATATTTAGATAAGGTTTGACTTCATTATGCAATAAAAATACTAACTTAAGGAATTATTTTTATAATAACTAATTAATTTAAAGACTTAATAATGTAAAAAAAACTAAAAAATATCACCACACAATCGCCGCCCCTTAGCACCACCACTACCACCAACACCACCAACATCACCAACACCATTACCAACTCCTCCATCTCCATCATCAATCAAGCACCCCTTTCTTTCCTAAACTCCAATCGTATCTCGAATTACTTCTCAATCACAACAAAATTTTCACTTAGATCTGAGCACAAAATTGAAAGTAAAGTGGGTATAAAAAAAATAAAAAATTGAACCCACCTCTTTGATCTTCTCCACTACTAGAAATTCGACCTATAGCGACGAGCTATAGCGACGGTCGGGACGGAACCGTAGCAATATGGTATCTATAGCGACGGTCACAGACTGACCATCAGTATATTGCTTTAAAGATAATATATTCCGAGGGTCACAAGCTAGCCGTCGGTATAGAGCTTATTTAATATTTGTTTTCTAGTTTGGGCGAGCACAGATCCCTCCCATTTTTTCCCTAAATCAATATCATTTTCTACAATCAACAACTCTCTTCTCACTTATAAGCTCCAGTCGTCTTCTCACTTATAACTCCAGTCCTCTCTCTCCTCTCTCACCATTTCTCTCTTGGCGCGTGGCTCTTCCTCTACCTCGGCGCCGCTCGTTACCCTTTCTCACTCGATCAGCCGCTCGTGATCTTTGGCTACACTTTTTCGGATCGTGAAACCCTAGACATCGTAGGATCGCTCTTCATCTCGGTCGTTCTGATCAGATTTGCCATCGTGTGCCCTTCTGGTCAAATCTGGGAGGTGTTTAAGGTATTGTTTGGTGCTATAAGCAAGGAGTGCACTGTTGCTTGGGGTATGGATACCCTCTCAGTAAATCTCAATTTACAATAACTTGCTTGATTTTTATCAGTGTATTTTATTTATCTTTGATTGTTGATTAACTTAATACTGATTGGATGTTTAACGAATTACAGTTGTCAATTTGTGCTTTTAATGAGAAGCTAGGATAATAATCTTTCTGGTAGTCATTTACAGGTTTTGAGATTGGGAATAGGAATGGTGGTTTTTTGAATACTCATATCTCTGTTGATCAACAATTTCTTTCTATCTTTTTTTTTCCTTCGTGATGTTTCATATGACCCTATAAGTATTTTGAAGTTTTATGTGGAACCCAAATGATTTCATTACTTGTTCAACAGAGGGATTTATTATTTGTTAGAGCCTAATTGCTTTGATACTGATTAAAAACCTTTAACCGCGTTTTTAGTCTGTTTTTTAGCTACAGCCCGACTGTCGGTATATATAGATATGTAGGACCGTTGTTATAGCCTTTACCGGCGACTTCTAATGCAAGGGTCGTTGACCGTCACTTTTGCCTTTAGCGACGGTCTTTTAGCCTATAGCTACGGTCGGCGACCGTCCCTATAGGTTAATTTTCTAGTAGTGTCCCATTATCAAAATTGAACCCAGATTTAGATGATTGTCTTCTTCCAAGGTGTGAAAATTTTGGATGGTGGTGAGAACTGAAAGGGATTCCATGAAAGGTGAAGAAGAAGAAATTAATTAGGGCTCATAAGGAGAAGATGAAAGATGAAGATGAAGAAGGGGATTTCAAGAAATTTTACCCCCTCAGTTCAATAGGCGTATTCTAGATGAAGAATATGATTTGATTGTTGTATGATTGAATCGGAGTAATGTGAATCTTTCTGTCACTGCAAATGGGTCCTCTAACAAATTTCTCCATAAGCACAAAATCGATTTTGTGGCTCATGATTCTCTTCCTTACGCGATTCTAATGGAGCTGCAAATGATGTTTACGATTTTGTCCAATCAATAAGTAAATTTAGTATATGATTTGTATTATAATCAGTATGTGATTTCAAATTTGGATCTGGTGTATTCGAAAAAGGAGCTTGGAGTTAGCTATGTGAAGAAGCAACGCTTAGAGTTATTGTGAAAAAATTAGGAAGCAAACGATTTAACTATATATAGTATTAATTACTATTTGTTTTTAATTTGTTAGACATTATTTGGTATAATTTTATATTTTAACGTCAACATTATTTGGGGTGAATTACATTTAGAAGTATTTTAATTTGGGGTTAATTGTATTTAAAAGTATTTTAATTTGAGATTAATTGTAGTTAGAAGTATTTTAATTTTTTATTGAAGTCAAACCGTATCTGAATACAATCAAACCGTATAAAACCAAACGGGTTGTCGACCGGGTCAGGTATTCCGGTCAATTTCTGTGGGGAAATGATTTTGAGGTCAATATTGTATGCAATTAAATAGTTTATATAGCAATTTGTAAATCCAATTACTTTAGGGGCCAAATTATGAATTTGGTGATACTTGATATAACAAATCTGTATTTACTCCCCCAACACACACACTCACACAGTACCCATATACATGCTAAGATATTAGTATATAACTATGTGTATCTCTATATGTCGATTGGTCAACACCACATAATAATTTGCTGCAGTTGATAACAGTAGGGAGTACATGGGAAAACAGAGTTGCGAACATAGAAAAGTGAGAGGAGGACAACTCATGAATTAAAAGTGAAATATATATGTACTCGTAGTGTGTGTGTGTGTGTATATATATATATATATATATATATATAGTGTTTATACTTGGGGTAGGTATTAGATCAAATACTCCCATATTCATCATCAAGGTTGGTTCAGTGGAGACAAGAGTAGGTTAAGGAAGAACCGGAAAAGGAAAGGAAAAAGAAAGCCACAAAAAGGATGTGGGCTGGGCCGGGCCGGCCGGGCCGGGTAAAAGGCTGCAGGTAGAATAAATTAGTTAAAAGGCAGCGGAAGGGATTAATAAAATGCATGGGCAACTGAACTGCATGGGTTTGGGGGCTAGCAGCAACAGTGGGGACGGTTCAGAGATATCGGGGATACCTTGCTTAGCTTAGGTTAATTCCGCTCTAGCATGCACAATCAGGCAGGCAGGCAGGCAGGCAGGCAGGGTACGTACTCCATCCATCGGCATTAAATTGAGGGAGAGAAAGCAAGCAGCTGTACACCTCTCCCAAGGACAAAATAAATTAGAATGATAAATGGAGTAGTACATTATACTTTATTATTAATATATAGAGGTCCCATGCCATGACATGCTATATTGTACGATGCATCCCATCCAGGTGGATCAGAGAGTGTGAAAAAAGTCTGGCCAATCAGGCCTTCCCTAGCTAGTAGCTAGCCTTTTCTTTCTTTTTGCTAGTTCACATATCACACACGCAAACGCACAAAAGAGAGACTTGCTGCCTTTGAATCGAAAGAAAGGAAGAGCGAATAAAATGAAAAATAATGCATTAATTTGGTGATTATTTTGAAGGATAAATTATTTTGATTGAATAAAAATTTATTTTATTTTTTTGATTTTTATTTTATGTGAGAGATGTGGGAATGTGATCTTATTTCAACAAAATAGATGAATGTAACAATTATGTCTTCCAATTACATCACCCACCATCATTAGCAACTAAATATACCTAAGATGCTAAGAAATCACTCCATTTCTTTTCTTTCCCTGTTCTATTACTTCAATCCAAATATTAGATCATTTACTATACAAAATTGATACATAGCCAGCACTCGCTGCTATGCACTGCTATGAGATTATTTATCGTCTCTGCATAAGAAACAATTATGATTTCAAATAGAAAATTGATATTTCCACGATCAAAAGTGATAATTTCATAAGTTCTCTCTCACAAGAATAGTAAATGGGTCACACACTTACATGAGAGAGATCTTGTGAAAATATTAATTTTACTTGTGTAAATAACAATTCTCTTTTACATATATTAAATCACTCAATTATTTCCATAAGATAAGAGCAGTATTGATTTTTTAACGAACTTGAAATATTTTTAAATTTAAAATTGATGTAATATATATCTCTTAAAAATAATAAATACTATTAGCTACTTGTTGAGAAATGTTTTAGGTTCGTGCAACTGTTTTTCTTTCTTCAATCAACTTTACAAGTTTAATGATTTATTTGTTCTCGAAATGAGCTGTTGATATGTTTGGTGTAGTTAAGGTGACCAAAATTGCGGTTAAGATTAGAAATATACCATTGTAAATTTTGACTGTAATTTTGATCATTTTAAGCACATAAAAAGCATATCAACTTCGTCTCTTGTTGTTGTGAAGATCTTTTCACGTATTTTTCTTAATAATATATAGATTAATAATTTGAATTTATAATAAAAAAATCATTTAATTGTAAAGTTTGATTCAAGAAAGAGAAAAAGATTTTGTAAGAGAGAGGGATATAATGAGTGTTCTATTTAATTTTAAGTTTAAAAAGTATATGCAAGAAAAATACTTAATTGTGGAATCTTAAAATATTGATCCGAAGTTCATAATGTTTTGATTTTTTAAAAGGACTTAATGACCGGAAACATCATCAAACTCTGGTCAAGTTCATAATATATATATAGGGAAACTTTCTAAAGCGAACCTTAACAAGCGAACCAAAGACGAACCGTCGTCTTTGGTGTCTATGGCGACGATTCGACCCGTCGCCGTAGCCATGCAATCTTTGGCGACGAGTCGAATCGTCGCCATATACACCAAAGACGACGGTTCGTCTTTAGTTCGCTTTTTAAGAGTTCGCTTTTGAAAATTTTCCTATATATATATATATATATATATATATAAATCTTTCATCAAAATAATTGAACTTTCAAACAGTTATAAAAAATGTCCAAATTTTGAAATGAGTTAATGTGTACATATGAATTGGTCAAATTTTAGACATTTCTAATAGCCGTTTAAAAGTTCAATAATTTGATGAAAAAATAAATTATTTTGTATTTTTTAATAACTTGACAAGAGTTTATTAACTTTTTTTTCCCAGTAATTAACTCTTTTAAAATCAGGATCGTTCCCTATTAATTTGTCTGTCCTAGCTAGATGCATGCGTTGGTTGAGAACGATTTGCATAGATATTGTAAGAGTATTTAATTTCATTATAAAAATCACTTTCTTTATGGATAGTAAAAAAGAGAGTGATGTGATAAAAATATGTAACTGCAAGTGCACAGTGTCAAATTGAAGAACTGGCAAGTACAGGTCGAATCCACAGAGACTAGATTAATTTTAATGTATCCTTAATATCTATTTTAGGCGAATTAGAAATAAAGATTGAGAATCAATTAACTATATTTAAACTAACTAATAATAAGGAAGCAATCTAGGAATCCGAATCCATTAAATAATAAACATAACAAGTAATTTAATCTCTTCTATTTTTATAACTTAATTATGATTTTGATCTCCATTCCCTTTAATTTAGTAATTTTATAATTAACGTGGACAAGCATAGACTATGAAAATTTAAGGATTAACTATAACCCATCAAAACTTCTTTGAGCAAGCATGGATTATGAAAAACTCATATCTTAACAATAATCTATTAAAACCTCTTAATTAATTTAAAATCACATAAGAACTATAAAACGAAGGTATTTCAATAATGAATCATGAAGGCGAAAACAATTAAACATAAAAGCATAAATAATAGAAGAGATAAAAAAAATATTATCATGAATAATTATTTAATTTCATCTTCATCCTAGATTAAAGAAATTAACTAGACATGAAAATAAATAAACTAACTAAAATAAAGAAGAAGTAGAAAATTAAAAATAAAATAAGAAAACTCCCTTTAATTAACAATCATCCAACGAACGTACAATGAAGAAATAATTTAATTTACTCCTACTCCTACTTCTAACCTAAACTAATACCTCTCTTCTCTCTAAAACAAGAGACCTATTTATAGGGAAAATAAATTTGTGCCCTAATTTACATTCATTGAACTTAGCCTCTTTTATTCCCTTTTTGATTTCAATCTCTGGATGGTAATCTCTCAAGAGTCCCTTTCCATGTAGGTTTCAACTTTCTAGTGGCAATCAACTTCTCAAAGATATCTTCTAGATTGACTTTCCTTTCTCTTGCTGAATTTGACTTGCACACCAAGATTGTTCCACCTCCTTCCTTTTCCTTATAGAATTCTTCTTGGATATTTCCTTACATGAATAAGAGCATTAAATATTACTTGATCACAACAAAATATAAAATCCTACAAAATAAAATAAAACATATTAATTAAATAAACTAATATAATAAAAAAGACAAAATTAGAGATAATAAAATGTATGAATTATGTGCTTATCAAATACCCCCATACCTAGCTTTTGCTCGTCCTCGAGTAAAATAAAAATAAAATAAAATAAAAACAAAAACTATATACTACCCCATTTTCGTAGGAAACACGATTGCACTTAGCATGTGCAACAAGCCTTTAAACCACAAGGTTACCTCAAGTGGACGAGTTGTGTCTCGTGAAGGTTTGCAGTGAATATACCCACAAAATTCAAAATTCAAAATAAAATATTTTTTTGTTCAACAAATTATGAAATTGAAAGAAAACTTCTAAGTATACATGGGCAATATACATAAGCAAGATCAAATTCAAAATCACACTTTCACCTTATCAAAAATACTCAATCTTCATTCTAGACACCATCCTTCATAAAATTAATTCCATATGATGCATGCATTGTGTATGTGATGTAACTCTTAGTAAGGATTTTTACCATGAAAATCAAGCAAATTCATTTTCTTTTTCTTTTTTTCCCTTTTTTTTTCATTTATCATTTATCTCCTTTTTTTTTCTTGACTTGTGCAATGTCTCGTTTTCTTAGGCTATTCAGAGTTACCCATGTAACGAGCGTTGGACCAATGACTCCTAAACCAATTGGCTTTAGGGCACTAGGTGTAGAGACACCCCTAAGGGCTTACTAACTCGAGTAACAAATGCCACAAAATTAGACTAGTCAAGCTGCTTATATCCATCACACTTTTCAGCGTGAATATCGATGCTTCCTGAGGCTTGGATACCCAGTTATTTCGTTCAATGGACATTGAAGCAATTATTTTTTTTATTTTTCAATTTTTTTCCAACTTTTTTGTTTCTTTTTTTTCTTCAATTTTTTTCTCTTTTTTTCTTGAAATTGCTCAAATCATAGTTTATACCCCACAACTAAGAATTAGTGCGAACGTGAAGTGCCAAAAATGCAAAGGAACTTTATTTTACTCAAGATGGTGTTTTGAACTAGGATTTTGTATCTTATCAAAGATTCAAGAGTTCTAAATCTTTTAATCTTACTCATGAGTTCTGCTCCACAGAAACTTATTAGAATTAATCCAACCCGCAAAAAGTCAAACAAAATTTTTTATTTTTATTTTTTAAAAAAAAAATCGTAAAATTTTTTCCTAAAAAGAAAAAAAAATCTAATCTAATACTATAATACAAACTCCCCCCATACCTAAATCAGGCATTGTCCTCAATGTATGCAAATGAAAAATAGAGAACAAAGATGTGAAAGAATTGTACCTTGTATGTGGGGGTATTGTACTGCAAGAAAATGTGGTGAGAAAGAAAACAAATGTACATACCTACGAATTTCATATATCCTAAAAAGTATGTGACTACAAATGAATGATACAAATGGACAAGTGAGTGTGAACTTTTCATGATTTTCCGGAGGTCTAGGAAATTGAAAATAGTCATAATTTTCATCACAGTTATATGTTTAAAGTTTACCTCGGGAAAATATTGACGAATACGCTCAAAATGTGGACGAATTGGCTCGCATGCATGTTTCCATTTTGTTGACTTATGTGAAGTGGATCGCAACATCTCATTAACCTTATCTAAATATTCAGATTCATTCCAATTTTGGTCAAGATGTTTTAAGAAAAAAATCAATTGGATCATCTTTAATCACGAGTCTATTTTCAATTACCTTTTGGGCCATGGACAACTCTTGAATCATGTTTACTTTTATGGGTTGGTCTACAAAATCACTCGGTTGTTTTCTAGGAATAAGTCTCCCAGGATATGGAACTTTAGGCTTATAGACTTTTTCAACCGACTCATTAAATGCGACATGATCAATTTTAGGCATAGACTCATAATTTTTAGACTCCTCAAATTGGCTTGACTCAAAGTGTGTAGAATTAAATCCAAAATTTTCATTTTCCTCATCATTTCCACAGTCATCATGATTTTCAAAATTAACCTCAGAGTCACTAGAAAATTCATCCACCTCTTGTTCATTTATTATGGTGGCTAACCGACTCATTTGAATTTCTAGACGAGATATAACTTGATTCGTGTTTTGCATGAAATTAAAGTGAGTTTCCATTAAAGCTTCCATAGTTTTCTCTAAGGTATTGAATATTTCCTCTTCTTCATTTGAAAATTCTTGTGAATATTGAGGTTCTGGATCCGGATATGGATATGGATATGAACTTAGATAAGGATTTTCATAAGTTGGAAAAAATTGATTTACTTGGCGTGCATTAAAATTTTCATAAGGTTCTTGATTCCAAGAAAAATTATTATTCCAACTATAATATGAGTTCATCTTTCCACAAATCACAAAACAAATAGTTAACTTACCACGAAAGTCACACAATAAAAATAAAAATCCTAATTTTATGGTTAACCTAAATAAAATCTAGACAGCTCCTAACTGTTCCAAGTTACACCTTAAGGTCCACAAAATTTGAAATTAATAACACCACTAGCCAGGTAAGTGTAAGAACGGTGGGAGTCTCTCCGTGGGTACGGTGACTAATTAAATAACCACACGTTCTTTAGGCGTTTGCCTTTTGAACCACTTGCCTAGACACCAGTAGTTTGATTAATTAAAAATTCAGCCTCCTCTTGGAGTTTCTTGTCCTAATTGAGCTCGAGAGTCCTAGGGGCTAACGTCTACTTGATTTTATTAGGTCAAGGTTATGCAAAATGCAAGTTGGGTTGTTTGTGGGCTAAGGAAGGGTGATGAAATCCCCACCTTATCTTGTTATGGGATGCGCCCTTAAATTAAATTAAAAATGAGAATGCACAAATAAAAAAATACTGTAAACAAATAAAGTGTCCTAAAACTATGTTAATTATGAAAGAAGGAGAAATTTGACGTACCTCGATCCTCCAGTAATCACCACAGTTTATAATTGACAAAAATAAAAATAAAAGTAAAAACCTAAACAGGATGTGCTCTGCGTGAGTGAGTGCATGAATGCGGCAATTAGTTTTCTAACTAACAAAAAAACATAAAAAAAAATAAAAATAAAAAAAAATTAAAACTAAGCTACTATTTTTTTTGAGTTAAGATACAAAATACCAGGAATAGTGCAACAATAAAATCTCAATCTTTTCGCTCCTTCGATCCGTTTCGATAATCCTGGAAAGAAAAAAAATAATAAAAAAAATTAGAGTTGAAAAACTAATTCGAATAAATAAAAATTAAGGAATAAAAAAAATTAATTCTAGTTCCCCAGCAAGGGCGCCAAAAACTTGATGTGATAAAAATATGTAACTGTAAGTGCACAATGTCAAATTGAAGAACTGGCAAGTACAAGTCGAATCCACAGAGACTAGATTAATTTTAATGTATCCTTAATATCTATTTTAGGCGAATTAGAAATAAAGATTGAGAATCAATTAGCTATAATTAAACTAACTAATAATAAGGAAGCAATCTAGGAATCCGAATCCATTGAATAATAAACATAACAAGTAATTTAATCTCTTATATTTTTATAACTTAATTATGATTTTGATCTCCCTTCCCTTTAATTTAATAATTTTATAATTAACGTGGGCAAGCATAGACTATGAAAATTTAAGGATTAACTATAACCCATCAAAACTTCTTTGAGCAAACATGGATTATGAAAAACTCATATCTTAACAATAATCTATCAAAACCTCTTAATTAATTTAAAATCACATAAGAACTATAAAACGAAGGTATTTCAATAATGAAACATGAAGGCGAAATTAATTAAACATAAAAGCATAAATAATAGAAGAGATAAAAAAAATATTATCATGAATAATTATTTAATTTCATCTTCATCCTAGATTAAAGAAATTAACTAGACATGAAAATAAATAAACTAACTAAAATAAAGAAGAAGTAGAAAATTAAAAATAAAATAAGAAAACTCCCTTTAATTAACAATCATCCAACGAACGTACAATGAAGAAATAATTTAATTTACTCCTACTCCTACTTCTAACCTAAACTAATACATCTCTTCTCTCTAAAATAAGAGACCTATTTATAGGGAAAATAAATTTGTGCCCTAATTTACATTCATTGAACTTAGCCTCTTTTATTCCCTTTTTGATTTCAATCTCTGGATGGTAATCTCTCAAGAGTCCTTTTCCATGTAGGTTTCAATTTTCTAGTGGCAATCAACTTCTCAAAGATATCTTCTAGATTGACCTTCCTTTCTCTTGCTGGATTTGACTTGCACACCAAGATTGTTCCACCTCCTTCCTTTTCTTTGTAGAATTCTTCTTGGATATTTCCTTACATGAATAAGAGTATTAAATATTACTTGATCACCAAGATTTTGACTTTATCACAACAAAATATAAAATCCTACAAAATAAAATAAAACATATTAATTAAATAAACTAATATAATAAAAAAGACAAAATTAGGGATAATAAAATGTATGAATTATGTGCTTATCAGAGAGCACAAACCATTGAAATAAAATTTGAATTCATTAGATTTAGATTACCTAGCCTTTAATCATGTTCTTAATAAAACTAACTCATAATCCATGTAAAGCATGAACTTTGTTTTGTTATAAAATTATTATATTATTTATATTTTTTTATATTATATTATATTAATTCATTAATTCTATTTATAATAGATTAATATTGTATACACTGATTTTTATATAAAGAAAATATTTCGTTCTGAAATATCCTATTTAACTAATAATATATAACTAATTATTTATAAAAAAACTAAATAAATTTAAAATCTACAATAATAATTCTTTCACATATATAATATAAATGATAGTATTCATGTTTAAAATGAGTTATTTATTTCTATATTCCTATGTTCATCTTCGTAATAATAAAATCTTAATTAAACTCAAATAATTAAACTTATATAATTTAATAATACAAAATATTATATAATATTTAAATATTGTTATCAATAATTTGAATTTTAAAGAACACTAACTAAATTAGGAAATGTATAAGAATAAGAAATAGGAAATAGTAGTAAGTAGATAATTATGATAGTAATAATGTAAATGAAAAGATTTTGAAATTAAATTAACAGATGAAAAAAAGAAGATTCTTTTACTAAAGTTTAAGTTTCTATTCCAACATTTTAAGGTCGCAATATCATTTCTAAATATGAGGGTTGAGAGATTATTTTATGCTATTATATATATATATATATATATATATATATATATATATATATTAGGCCTCAATATGTTGAAAGTTCGGCTGTGGTGAAATTAGTGAAATATAATTTTTTTGTTAGGGCTAAATATAATTTTATTTATAATTAGGATTTATTATTGTTAAATTTTTGAGTGTCACTCCTAAAAAGTAGGGTTGAGTGACAATTTTGTCTTATTTATTATATATGTCTCAATATGTTGAAATTAAGATGGACTTGGGTGAAATTGGTGAAATGAAATTTTTAGTTAGGGTTAAATAAAATTTTATTTATAGTTATAATTTATTATTGTTAAATTTTAGGAGGTCACCCCTAAAAAGTAGGATTGAGCTAAGATTTAATTTGTCTTATATATATATATATGTGTGTGTGTGTGTTCTACAATTAATCTTGAATGTATAATTACTATGCAATTCTTATTTCACCTTGTCCCTTTCTCAAGTTTCTCCATATTTTAAAAATGAAATATATTCTTATAATTAGATTGTAATAATATAGATTCTCGCCGTATTGTTCTTGGTCCAGCGGTAACCCTTGTCTTATAGTTTCCATGAAGTCAAGAGTTCGATTCTTTCATTCATGGGTGTGTGAATAACTTAGCAATATATATATATATATATATATATATATATATATATATTTAGATTCTCAAAAACAATAAAATAAAAAAAAAAAGAGGGAAAAAAAGGGACCATTGTAGCTCTGTTTTCTCTATATATATGTACACGGCTACTAATTAAGCTACAATGATACGGTAGCTAGTTAGCTGATGGCTCATCTTTACGACTCCCCACATGATGACCAGTTACCATCACCACCATCTTTCGACCCCTAGAACTAGTAGTAGTGTTAGGTACTCGTATATGTACATGTATATGTAAATTCAAGTACTCCATTACGTTGTTATAATTGCGGGGCTGTTTTCCTTGGATCTGCGGCCGGCCTTTGCACTGTCGCTGTTAATGCATGCCACTCCCTCTGGACCATCCATCCATCCATCCATCCTATTCAAACCTTCGTAGCTAGCTAGTTACCTTGAATTAGTTGGATATTAATAATTTTATTTAAATTAATTAGCGGAGTTATATATTCTAACAATTAATATAAGTATCTACATGTATTTAATATGTCAACATGAGTTAAATACGGTCAAACTGTATGTATGTTATGCACATATCAATATTATAGTGAAAAAATTTATTGGATATCCATTAGAGTCCATTGCACTTGCTTCACTACTTTGGGATTTATTGTACAAGAATTTATACTTTATGGAGTTATTTATAAAACGCGTGAAACTTTGAGGGACGATAGTGCTACTAATCCTTTGTTAAATAGATACTGATTATTTAAAAAAAAGAAGGGGGTACTTTTAAATATTTAATTATTTTTTTAAAGGCATTCTTTACAGACTTTTTGTCATAAGCAACGGAGTATAGTCTATGGCCTATGACATTTAAAGCCTAAATTTTTTTTTTTAAAAAAAAACAGAAATTCTAGAGCGACATTTTGGTAGCAACATCCTAGCGACCTTTTTTTTTTTTGTTTTTTTTTGTTTTGACTTCCAAATAATTTATATGATTTATTGGAACAAATTTTTTTTTAAAAAAAACAGTGATTTAGGTGTAACTTGGATACATATGCAAAATAGTGTTGTACAGTCTGTACAACACTGTTTTGCATATGTATCCAAGTTATACCTAAATCACTGTTTTTTTTTTTAAAATTTTTGTTCCAATAAATCATATAAATTATTTGGTAGTCAAAACAAAAAAAAAAACCAAAAAAAAAAAAAGGTCGCTACAATGTCGCTACCAAAATGTCGCCGTAGAACGGCTCAAAAAAAAATTTCACTATTGGAAACAGAAGACCCATGGCGACGGATTGTCCGTTAGTGGATTAAGTCAAAGGCCAAGGACTTGGGCCGTTACCGATAAATTTTAGGTTGCGTATGTAATTTGAAATTAAATTATTTTTCTACAGTTTGACGACAGACTCTCTGTCGCTTATGAGTCCATCGAGATTGAGGATAATGCGGAGGGAGGTTGGCAAAGCGGTGGGCAATGATACCCAAGTCGAAGGCAGGGGCGACAGACGTGTCCGTTGACGAGAATGACGTTACTGCCGACTGACTTTATGTCATTACCCTTATTGTGATTAGGTTAGCGTGGCAGTAAATATTTGCTGGCTAGGTTAAATATATGATTGGTGCACACCATAACTTAAAAAGTTGTTATTCCTTCCTGCATATAATCCTTGCACGGAAATTGTGTCAAATAACATTTTAAGAGTAGCTAGCGTTCTAGACTAAAAAACAACTCTACTATTTGGTATCGAATTTATTTCAGCCCAAGACCGGCCGCTATCATCACATACTCGTTTGAACTTGTATTCGGTTTTATAATTTTCGGATTTAAACGGTGCTCATTTTAATTTATTTAGTTCTTTTTATACAATTATTCCAACATATATAACTGGATAACAAAAAAGTAGTATATTAGGAGCAACTTAATTAATTCATTAGATGACATGTGCATGTACTTAAAAGACCTGGGTGATCGATGTCTTGTAGATCAACTTTATATATATATATATATAGCTTTTAGCTAGCTAGGAAGTAAGAATTGAGAAAATGTGGAAACAAAGTGTACCAGGACGACTTCCACCTCTCCCTTTCTCTCTGAACTATAACTTGGCAGAATATATGTAAATTTAAAATGTGTACCACCCACACAAGCAAAGTGCCAAAAGAAAGAGAGGGATGGAGAGAGAAAAAGAGTACGTATATAAGGAAGGAAAGGAGTGGGGGATCACGGGAACGTGGTGCATTAAAACAAAAGCAACGCAAACCAAAGAAATATGAACGTGATGGATCAAGTGGTCCATCCATGCAGACACAGTAATAGCAAATACAAAATACTACTACTTACCAATTCAAGTAGTAGCTGTAGGAGTGGACGGAATAGATTGCACGCCTTCTGCATCCGTTGGCAAACTAATTTTGTACGTAGTAATGAATTATTTGAGTAATTAATTGTTAGGGAAATTAAGAAAATCAAAATAAACTAACTGGAATTCAAAAGCTGTTTCTTTAATTACTTGTAGATAGAGTAGCACTAGTACTAACGCTCTTCTTTAATTGCATTATTATTATTTTTCTTTCCTAGCTTATTGTTCGTCATTGATTACGCCTACGACTCTTATTAGTAGGTGTAGGTCTATATGTGTGTGTGTGTATATATATATATAACCTATATTTAGGGTACGTGGGACTGTCCTGATCGAATTTCAGATTTAAATGCGGGTATGGTTAATTTTAGATATGTTTAACACCTCATCATTTGCCTACTGCCTGCAGAGTTAAAGACGCCCGCATTTTCTTTTATTGAATCCGACTCATATAGAAACATGTATAAATACAAAATTTATTTATTTTTCATGTGAATAAATATGTATATATGTACACATAAATTAATAATACATATGTCTGACATCCAATTCACATTGTCTATCTCCGCAACTTTCGCAGAGAGAATTTGAGGTTAAAGAGTTTACAATGTACACTCAAGAAGTAGTAATTGCAAGAGTTTTATGAAAATAAAGGGGTTAATAATATAACTTTAGTATACACTCATTTTAATTGGCATCCAATCATTCAGATACAAATCCCTACGTACGGCGTACCAAAAAGTAACTGATACCAACCTTGCTAGAAAATTTAACAAAAATACAATAATAATCACAAGTTTCGACCATATTAATATAAAAAAAGATTGACGGTTTATAATTCAATATGACTGTATATAAATAAAATAAAATAAAAATACTACTCAAATACTGCTCGTGTTAATTTTTTTGAAAAATAAAATTTACTATTGTTTGAGAATAGCCTATATATAATGTAATATATTTATTCTTTTTAATTATTATATATATGGGGATCAGATGACATTTCTATGCAAAGGCAGCAACTATATGATTAAAAGCACAAACATTAATTATTTATATAATTATAACAAAAATAACAATCATATAATAAAATACAAATGTAATAAAATAACCATTTTAAGATTTATGTATTAACTCTAAAAATAAAAATTTGTTCTTCTATCTAGTTAAATATCTACAAATAAAAATAAAAATAATAATAATATAATTATTTTACCACTAGACTCGTGCTTTGCACAGAAAGCACCAGGCAATAAGCGTGTTAATGTCCTCCCAACGTTCATCTTATCATATACTTATAAAGTTATCAAGTTCGGTATTTTTAATTTAGTTGAAATATTTTTCAAAATGAGGTGTCATCTAAATAATAATTTCAACTTATTTCCTTTTTCTTTTTTTATCATTGATCTATTTGAACAATAATACTTTGATGACTAAATGAATAATTTTAAAATCTAAGTATAAAATGACGTGTATGTGTACAAATTAAATGATGTTAATTTTAATCACTACCATTTAGGTAGGGAGAAGTAGAGCAGCAATTGGTTGACATCATGGTGATCATGATGTCCAACTTGGATGCAAATGAATTAAGACAATGATACTCAAATTAGATAAGTTCAAGACTTATAAAGAAGAATTAATTGCCCAAGTCTGAATTGGTTTCATAGAAAAGTCTCATTCAATTTTTCGCTTACAAATTTATAAGATCTTTAAATATAAAATTTATCTGATTTAATTTATACAATAATTTACATTTTAAACAACTCAAATGTATTACTAAATTCCAAATTATTATTTCAAAGTTAAAATATCATAATTTAAATTTTAAGACTTGTGTCAAGTATTGCAATTTTATATATATATATATATATATATATATATATATATATATATGCAGGTGGCAGTATTCTAACTACATGGAAGCCAAAGAATTCGTTAGGGCTGTCTGGACTGACCACAGGCACAGCACAGGAGGTGTCCAAGGATTATGAATTATGCCTTTTCATCACGCAGGTGCAGGTGCAGGCGCAGCAGCAGCCCGGCCTATTAATCAACGTGCTGGCTGTATGTCCCATATATGCAGCACAACAGCAGTACTACTACTTCTGATCCCTCCCCCAGCTGGCTAGTGCCCCTACAACAATAGATTCTAGATGCTTTATAACTAGTAAATGCATAATGCTAGCAATCACAATGGCGGGGTCCCCTTTGATCTCATTCATGTCACTTACAGTATGACTCCTTAATATATATGTATGTATATAAGGATGCGAGACGGTGACGTATTAAGGAATTTTATTAAGAGTGGTCACTTTATAATTAAAAAAAATTAATAGATAAAAATAATAATAATTAATATAATTCACTAAATATAGTGTTCATTAAGAATATATTAATCATAACAAAATTATTTTTTGAGATTCAATTTCTTGATTTTTTTTACAGTCGCTTCATTTATCGACTTTTGAGTAGAATCAAATCGAGGACGCTTACTTGTTCTGGAATTAGTAAAATAACTACAAATATTTTTTTGCATCTTATTATAAAAAAGAAGTAAACGTAAATACCAAAAATACAATCAAGTATAATTAGGGGGGAAAAAGCCCTACTCGTAAAAATTTAATTATACTCCATATATAATACATATTATATACATTAAATTATCAACAAATACACTCAATTCCATATCAATTATCATAGCATATTTTATACAAAAATCAATAAATAAAATTAATTTAAGATAATATGTTGGGCAAATTAGAAGAAGAGAAAATATTAAAATTTAGGAAAAATTAAAATTTAAAGAAACATATCATAGAATTTGAGAGAAATTAAATATCATAGAAAAGAAGTGTCAACATAGTTACCATTTATAATTTTAATTAAAAGTGAAAAGAGGGCATACTTGATTTTTTGAATTGAAATTGCAATTAAATTTTGTACAAATTGTAAGTAGTGTAACTTGAGACTTCAATTTTGTACAAGTTGTATGTATTTTTTTAAGAGTGGCCACTTTACCATATTGCCCTTAATATTATCTTCATGTTATGCGTGAGTTGCCCTTTATAACAATAAATATTTTGAAAAACTATAAAACATCATTTTCTACATAACTTGAGAGGGAATTTATTCAATTACAAAAATTGGTGTCGTTTTTGTATAATAACTCATGCAATTATATATATATATATATATATATATATATATACACACACACACACACACGATGTCCTTCACCTCTCTTTTTGTCATATATATATTATAAGAACGTTCACAAATTATACTCCAAACTTGGGACCATCAAAATAATTGTCTATCTATCTATCTATCTATCTATCTATTTATATGTACTATAATTAAATATACGATTTGAATTGTAAGACCCCGACTTTTAATTAATAAAACTTAATTTTTCTTTCATAAGTTTTTTAAATAGTAAGGTGTTAAATTGATAAAAAAAATTAAAATTAAGGATGATATATGTAAATTATCAGAAACAAAAAGAATATTGGCAGAGACGCAAAAGAATATTTGGTACCATACGACAGCGCCGTAACAACCAATCATTGGTGGACCCCATAATAGAATAATTGTCGGGCACATAAAATGATAAAATAACTGTTAATAAAAATCATCGGCAGAACTGTTACCTTTAACTATTAAAATACCCGACAATAAAGGAACAGTACCATACACATAATGTCACTACAATATTCCACAGTATTGAATTAATAATTGTCACAGTAACAAGGATAATAATGAAAATTTTACATATTTAAAAGTTGCAGGTACTGAAAAGTTAGACAAATTCATTAATACGTTAGGTAAGAACGCTATATACATAAATATCTGTGATATTTATATATTATTTTCCAAAGGCACTTAGAGATCTAGAAGGGGGTTGAATAGATTCTTTTTAAAAACTTTTCTTTTTAAAGAAGTATTACCAACTTATAAATTAAATCGACTAATTTAATTATGCACAACAGAATGATAATTTAAAAATCCCCTTTCAAAGATTTAGGAAAGTCACAGTTTTAAGTTTAGCAATCAAATGTGGAACTAAGTCACAGGCTAAATCGTAAAGTACTGAAAGTAATGAACAGGAAAGTAAATGCTAAAAGTAAATGAGATAAGATATTTTAAGTGGTTCGGAGAATAAAAATTTCCTAGTCCACTTTTCTATTCCTCGAGTAGGAAATCCACTAAGGATGAGGTGATCACTAAGATCAGTTCACAAAGAACTATTACAACAACTGAATCACAAAGGTTCCTTCAAGTCAGTTAGAGTTGGAACAAGTCACTAAGACTTGTTCACATAGAACCCTTCAAGTCACTTAGACTTGGACACAAAGGTCACAAGACCTGAATAATCACAGAACGAATAATGTGTTTTGGGGTGCTGCTAAGTTGCTTTAAGATCAACATAGAATGACTTAGCAACAGAACAAGATATTCTAGATCTTCAAAGATCGTAGAGTAGTGCTCTTGAGAGTTTGGCAGCAGTTCAGCTCGTATGATATGTGATCGTTCCTGTTGGATTGAATTTGTGTGCCTCTTATAGATGTCCTTGAGATTGTCTCATTTGAAAGCTATTGTTGCTCATTTAATGTTCCGATTCTAGAAGATCTCTGATTGTTGACTTTTGGGAGAGTATGCGTCAGCTTGCTTTCGGCTGTAATATATCACATCAGACTACTACAGTGACCTACACGTGGGTCGCTGTCACTTCACCGAACTAGCTGTTTAGACACACTTCGATTTGATCTTTTTTTCAATTTTAAGATGTTCAGCAACTATCTTGAGATCTTCACTCTTCGAGTCTTGACAATGTCAGTCCATTGTCAGAGTTGACATACTAACATACTCTACGATTTTTCTAATCGTAGAGTTTTATGGTGGTCGTAGAGTATCTGGCTAGATGACTTTACAATTGACAAGCTTTACGATCCATAAGCTTTACGGTCTTCAATGAGCTCTACGATCTCTTTTAGACTATACGGTCTTCAATGAGCTTTACGATCTCTTTCAGACTCTACAATCTTCAATAAACTCTACGATCTCTTTCAGACTCTACGATCTTCAATAAGCTCTACGATCTTTGGCAGACTCTACGATCTTTAACTTGCTTTACGATCTTTTAGCAGACTCTACGATCTTAGTGTAGACTCTGCGAATTTGACCAGTATGTTCTACGATCATTCACTTAGCTTTATGATTGCCTAAATAATTTTACGATCATTTAATTTATATTCAGTTTACTCAACGAAATAGATCAACCTAACAAGTTTGATCTTTTAATCTAAGTCTTTTTACATTAGTTTCATTATAAGGACTTCATAAAAGCTACTGGATACAAATATACATTATCTCATCATCAAATCAAATATGTATTTGTCCTAACAATCTCCCCCTATTTGATGATTACAAAACCAGTCATTTCAAATAATCATCAATTTTAAGATGCAGATATTTAATACTTAAAATTTAAACATGACTTATATACAGTGAACAACTATATTTCTAGAACGAAAGAATGAATTTATTAATTGAATAAAAGAATTTTACACCATAGATATTTATCCATTTATTTACCTTCTCCCCCTATAACTCCTCGGCAGATCTCTTCGCTCAGTTTCTCGTTTTCTCATGTAGCTTTCTCTCCCTTTAGCCTATCTCCTTTGGATTTCTTCTATTGAGTCTCTAGGACCAAGATCAGGTATATTAAATCATTCTTCCCCTTCAATGTGAACCCCTTGAAGATTTCTATTCATGAAAGTTAGGTCACTAGATAGGAGTTGTGAGCCAGTTAGTGTTACTGCACTCGACGATCCTGCCCTTGAAGAGGAAGTCGATTGTCCATGAATTTGCATTTGGCCTAGAGGAATGGTTTAGCTTGAGGTGTAGAAGAATCTCCAAAGGGAGGATGAGGAGGAACAACTGATGTTTGCTGAGGTCGTCTCCTCTCTCCCTTTTTGTCACCATCTTTATCACTTCGTAGAGCATTAATTTCCTCAGAGAGTTACTTAACAGTGTTGACAAGTTCCTGCGTTTGGCTCTTAGAAAGTGTAATGTCGTCTCTGGCTTCTTGATATCTGGCTTCAGTTTGTTTTCTTTGATGATGAACAAAGGCTATTGTAATATCAGTGTGTTCCATTAACTACGTCACCAAACTTTTAAATTCTAGCAACGAGGAACACAATGAGAAAACCTTGTCTGAGAGAAACTTGATAGATTCAGCATTTGTAGATTAAAGAGATATTAGGTGAAGAAGATATGTGTATAGGAGAGGGGGTATTTTATGTTTTGATCGTAGGGTTTTGAGACTCTACGATCAGAGAGTTAGGAATTTGTACATCGATCGTAGGGTGTTAGGACTCTATGATCGAGGAGTTAAGGTGTTGGCTCGACGATTGCTCAGCGCTCGTAATTATAGACTCTACGATTGCTTCATTGCTTCAAATGTATCATCTAGTTGCTCCCCCTCAAATTGAGCATCTACGGGCTCAAAAATAGATTGATTTGGCTTTCTTCTAATATCCTCTACCACTAATTCAATGATCCTGGTAAGCTCCAAGGAATCATCGGAAGAGCTTTCATGTAGTTTCTCCCCCTCAGAAGTAGCTTTAACTGGCTTGGCTATTTCTGGGGTTCTCTTATTCTTCTTCTCAGGCTCAGAAGCATTTTTTATCCTCTTCTCACACTTCTTTATTAATCTCCTCTTCTTTAGCTCGGGTTCAGATACCCTCACAGCTGTCTTTTCATTCTCTTTCTGTGACTCTGACATATCAGTCATCTCAGTTGTCTCTTCAACATCTGCTGCTTCTTTAGGCTCTACGATCGGAGAGCTGGGAGGCTCTATGATCGGTTCTATAAATACAAAATCTTCTACTGAAATGATTCTGCCTGATTTTGCCATCTTAATTAGCAGATCTTCCCTTCTTATTCATCTACTTCTTATTCTTTGGTAACAGCCTCAGCATCATGTCTGTCAATCTCTTCACAGAACTTTAGCTTGTTCTCGAGTGGTCATGGGAGGAAGCTGAACATTAGTCTTCCTTAATCTAGATTTGACATGTACGCGTTGTAACTTTCCCTTATCTACTCAGCGATATGACTGATATCATTGAGCTTCCTTTATAAGATATTTTTACTCTACGATACCTCTCCACTCGGCGAAGCACCCTATAAACTTCTTCACCCTGCGAAGCTCTCTACAAACTTTTTTGCTCTACGAAGTACTTTACGAACTTCTTTACTCTGTGAAGTACTCTACGAACTCTGCTTTGTTAGAGTTTATGCCCTAGAGGCCAATTCTTTGATGTAATTGCTTAACATTTCTTTTGTTATTTGATTAAACAAATGAATTATTTTATTATGGTTTCATTTACTGTGTTATATAAATGTTAGCATAATAAAAGTCCTTAGAATAATGATACAAATTATATAGCTTCAAGTATGTGACTTGAACATGAGATTATATAATTACAATTAGTATCATTACTCTTAAATATCCCTACTCGAGTATCATTATTAATGGGACAACAATGATACATTGAGACTAGTATGTGGATTGAGTGATGGCTAAATCTTATTGGTCATTAATATATGAGATATTGAGTCAATGCATAGGTACATGTTAGAGAACAATGTACTGGACAGACCCACCATGAGAATTCTACGTGGAGCATTATGCAAAGTGTCATAAGCAATTCTCATAGTGACAATGATGTAATGGTCCTCCGACTTGAAATCACTATATTACTACACGAAAATTTATGTACTTTGATATCATCAAAGGTCACCTTTAATAGGGTGGACAATAAAGGTGATTATTGGGTACATCATGAATCGTGTGAGGAATATGAGTGATCTAGATGGAATTTAACCCTCTTATATATTAGGGGTGATATCCATAGGCCTCTTAATTGAGTAGGACTATGAAATACATGGTCATGCTCAAATAGTGATTTGTTTGATATAGTCTACTCATTGATCAAGAAAACTCAGATTAAATTATGAAGAGTATGACACATTCCATGGATCGAGTTTAATCTAAGATGTCAAGGTTAAAAGGATTAAATTACATTGAAACATTGGTCACGAAAAGGTTGCATCGAATTACCGATCTTGTTATTACTTGGGTAGCAGTGATGCATTACTAGATGCCACTCACTGTTTATAATTTTATAATATGATTTTAAAATTATTGTCAATATAATAATAACCTATAGGGTCACAGACTTAGAATGTAATTAAAAGAGAATTAATTTAAATTGTAAGGATTTAAATATATCAATATGATTAATAGTATTTAAATTATAAATTTAAATTAACTGGATAATTTGTATATATGTATATTAATTAAGTAAGACTTAATTAAAATATAATATATATAAATTCTAATTTTACTTTTCTAATAGGATTAGGATTTTGTTTAATTCTTTTTGAAAGCTATATATATCTGATATATCAGCTATCTTGTTTACGTGAGACCAAAAGAAAAAAAAAACCCAAGCCATTTTAAAAAAGAGAGTTGAGAGAAAAACTTCAGTAAAATCCAGATCTTGGCGGCCAGTATTGAAATCTCTTTGCTGCAGATCGTTTGACGATTCGCGGGGCGTTCGTGTGGATACCGTAGAGACGCAGTTCCGTTGGATTGCGTTGGAGATTCGAAGTTGTTCCAGAGTCTTCCTTCATCTTCAATAAAGCTTGGATAATCGGTAACACAATCTAAACCTCTGAATTAATATGCTTTCGCATGGATCCTGTTTTAGGATTTTTGAAAATTGTTTTAAAATTTTAAACTTCGCTACTTTTAGTGTCGAAAATCCTACATGCTTTACTTGTCTGTTCTACGATTTCTTCCTGGTAAGTTAGTTTTCTTTAGAGCATAATATTAAGGATGTAAATTTAACATTCCTAATTCATTTATTAACTTATTAAATCTGGATTCGTCTAATGGTTTGGTAAAAACATCAGCTAATTATTGATTTTCAGTATAGATGAAATGTAAAGATATATTTTCATTTTGAACATGATCTCTAATAAAATGGTATATGATGTCTATATGTTTAGTCCTAAAATGCATGATAGAATTATGAGAGATAGCAATAACACTAGTATTATCACAATATATAGGGATAGACTTAAACTAAAACCCATAATCAGCTAGCTGATTCTTCATCCAAAGAATTTGAGCATAACAACAATATACTCAGCTTCTGCAGTTGAAGTTGATACTGAGTTTTGCTTCTTGCTGAACTATGAGACTAGTCTCTTTCTAAGCAATTGACATGTACCACTAGTGCTTTTTCTGTCTATTTGCGTCTTGTAAAATCAGCATCTGAATATCTAATTAGATCAAAGGGTGATTCATTGGGATACCACGGTCCCAAATGTGGAGTGCCCTTAAGATATCTAAAAATTCTTTTAACAGCTATTAAATGAGATTCCTTAGGATTAGCTTGAAATCTATCACAAATACAACTAGCAAACATGATATCTGGTTTACTAACAGTTAATTAAAGGAGAGATCCGATCATACCTCTATATTGAGTAATATTAATACTTCTACCTTGCTCATTTTTATCAAGCTTGGTTGTAGAAGTCATTGAAATCTTCATGGGAGTGGCTAATTCCATGCCATACTTCTTGAGTAAGTCTTTAATATACTTGTCTTGGTTGATGAATATTCCTTCATCAATCTGCTTCACTTGTAGTCCAAGGAAGAAGTTCAGCTCATCCATCATGCTCATCTCGAACTTGCTCTGCATAAGCTTGGCAAATCTTTCACTTCTCGTCAGTAGAATCAAATACGATATCATCTACATAGATTTGTACTAACAATATTTTATCCTTATACTTCCTAAAAAATAAAGTTGTATCTACCCTACCTCTAGTGAATCATTTTTCAATAAGAAAATTTGTTAAAGTTTCATACCATGCCTTAAGTGCTTGTTTTAATCCATATAAAGCCTTATCTAATCTATAAACATAATTAGAATGAGTTGAATTGACAAAACCTGGAGGTTGTTCAATATAAACTTCTTCCTGAAGTTCTCCATTCAGAAAAGTACTCTTAACATCCATCTAAAAAACCTTGAACTTCATATGAGCAACATATGCAAGGAATATTCTGATGGCTTCCAATCTTGCAACAGGAGAAAAGGTCTCATCATAATCGATTCATTCTTCCTAAGAATATCCTTTGGCCACCAATCTTGCCTTATTCCTTATGATCACCTCATCTTCATCCATTGTATTTTTGAATACCCATTTGGTGCCGATGATTGGATAATCTTTAGGTCTTGGGACAAATCTCCAAAATCTGCTTCTTTCAAACTGATTCAGCTCTTCTTGCATAATTACGATCCAGCTTGAATCTTCCAAGGCTTCTTTGATCTTTTTAAGCTTCATTTGAGAGAAAAAGCTTAGGAAGAAACATTCGTTCTGAGTTGCAGACCTAGTCCTGATTCTTACATTGGGATCCCCATTAATCAGGTCTTGGGTGTGATCTCTTGCCCACTTATTTGCAGTTGGAACATCAGTCCTTGTGCCTTCCTATCTGAGTTCTTCAAGCTCTAGCTCTTGTTCAGTAGAATTTTTAATTCGTACAGTCTCCATCTCAGGAACTATGGACTCTACGATCTCTTACTCTGGTACTACGATTGTTGGGTCTGGCTCTACGATCGTTAGGTCTGGCTCTATGACTTCTGAGTCTTTGACCGTAAGGTTCTTCTACTCTACGACTGCTGGTTCCTGCTCTATGATCTCATCGAAAGACACAACTTTTCTTGGATCCCCTAAGTTAGATTCATCGAAGGTGACATAGATTGATACTTTAACACTTAACGATTTCTTTTTGAATACTCTATAGGATTTGTTATCTGTAGAATATCCAAGAAAGATTCATTCATTTGACTTGGGTTGAAACTTGGTCAGATATCTCTTGTCGTTGTTAAGGATGTAGTACGCACATCTAAATACATAAAAATAGCTTATGTTGGGCTTTCTTCCTTTCGACAATTCGTAAGACATCTTCTTGAATATGGAGTGAATGAGTGATCGATTCTGAGTATAGCAAGCAGTATTGACAGCTTCATTCCAGAAATATTCAGGTAGACGAGCTGCGACTAGAAGAGTCCTTCCTGCCTCTATGAGAGCTATGTTCTTCCTTTCAGCTACTCCATTTTGCTGTGGAGTTCTTGGAGCTGAGAAGTTATGATTGATGTCATTGTTTTCACAGAACTTGTCCACAGAGAAGTTAAATTCCCTTCCATGATCTTTGGCAGACTCTGCGATCTTCAACTTGCTTTACGATCTCTTAGCAACTCTACGATCTCAGAGTAGACTCTGCGAATTTGACCAATATGTTCTATGATCATTCACTTAGCTTTACGATCGCCTAGACAACTTTACGATCGTTTAATTTCTTATATTTATACATTCAGTTTACTCAATGAAATAAATCAACCTAATAAGTTTGATCTCCTAATCTAAGTCTTTTTACATTAATTTTATTATAAAGATTTCACAAAAGCTATTGGAGACAAATATACATTATCTCATCATCAAATCAAATATGCATTTGTCCTAACATAATATATTAAGTAAATAATACAGAAGATGGATAAAAATAATAATTATTATCAATAGTAAAGAAAATGTAATCTTGAGATGTGAAAGTTGTGTCAAATTTATGTGTGGTAGATTAAGGTTAATCTTGAAATGTGAAAGTTGTACAAAAATTATGTTAAATTATGATAAAATAATGTGTGGTAGATTAAAGGGGTGTTTGTTACGGGTCATAATGGATACCCACCTAAACATAGATTACTAGGTATCTGATTACTAGTAATAGAAAATGGTTATATTGTATCATTTTCTAATATTGATGTTCTACTAAAATATCCTTGTACTAATTTTACTTGAATGATTCACCTATATGGTTATTGCCAAATATTATCAACAATCATCAAAGTACTATCAAACTAATTAATTCAGTATTACTTAGTAAATCGTATTAAAATTTATAATATGCTTATAAAATAATAATTCATGATGTATTTAATTATTAAGCACAAAACTTTCTAGTATGTCGTTAATAATATATTAAACTTATAATAATAAATAACAAACAACACCACATACTTTGTATGGATACTGAGTTATTTCAATTAAACTAAACATATTGACAAACATAAAAAAATAATAATAAATTACAAAAATAAATGTAATTTATGTGACTAATAAGGATATTTATGACTCAATTATTAAATATATAGGGCATTATTATTTCTCAAAAGGCACTGAAAGATTTAGAAAGGGGGTTGAATAGATCCTTTAAAAAATTTTGCTTTTAAAAAGTTATTACCAACTTATAATTAATCAGATTAATTAAATGATTTTGCACAGTAGAATAATATTTTATAAAAATCCCTTCAAAGATTATAGAAAAATCACAGTTCTAAATTTAGCAATTAAACGTGGAACTAAGTCACAGACTAAATTGTAGAACACTTAAAATAACTTGACAAGAAAGTAAATGAGACAAGATATTTTTAAGTGGTTCGGAGCACAAATATCTCCTAGTCCACTCTTCTACTCCTAGAGTAGATATAATCCACTAAAGATAGGGTAATCGCGAAGATTTGTTCACGAAGAACATTTACAACTATTGAATCACAAAGATTCCTTCAAGTCACTAAGACCAACTATTCTTAGAAATAATAGAGAGTTTTAGGTGCTGCTAAGTTGATTGGTGTTTGGCAGAACAAGGTGTTCAAATCGTAGAGTAGAGGTCTTTTTGAAATGGCAGCAGTTTGACTCTTTGATTGTTCGATGATGTACTATTTATTTGAATTTGCTTGGCTTTTATAGACCTTCCTCGAGATTTTTTCGTCACTACAAGAAAAAAGGCTTATCTGTGACCGTCTATCAGCGACCACATTCGGTCGCAGATATATATATGAGACTAATTTCGGTCGCTAATATTAGTTGCAGATAATCTGGTCGCTGGGTAGACACCAGTGACTCATATTAGCGACTGATATATCAGCGACCGCCCTATAGCGACCGATTCCGTCGCTAAGCTGAGTCACAGTGAGTCAGGTCGCAGGGGTGATGTGGCATCACGTGGCAGCAACTAGCATTAGCGACCGGATCTATCACTAATACCCTAAAGCCATCAACGGTCGCTGATACTAAATATAAAAAAATTACCTCTTTTGTGGATTTCCTAAAAAAAATTGTACCTGTTTTGTACCTACTTTATATCCCAACACACAACAGTATCTATAAATAAACCAACATCCATATAAATCTATCGATCCATCCATACAAATAAAACCAACACATGCAATATATATATACATCCACGCATGTATAAATATAAACAAGTACCGTCCAACTAAAATTTATATACAAATGTCACAACGTACAATATAAACTCTGTACATTGAGTCGGTAAAAAAAAGAATAATACAAATATATAACAAGAGAAGAAGAGAATACAAATGTCTTCACGCATCAAATATCGTCCAAATAGGGCTGTAACAAGAGAATAAAACATGTTAAATACATAGTATATATTTTGATCCTGGTATGACTTATGCAAAGCAAAAAAGACCCTTTCTGATGTATTACAATAACAGAAAGCTAAACTAAACATGTATTACTGAATGTAAAGCTAAACTAAACATGTAAAGCTAAACATAAAGGTAAACATAAAGCTAAACAATGACAAGATTACCTCGGGGTCATCCTGCTCTTGTGCTGTTCTTTCCACTGCATTTGCTAAATCCTCAGTAGTCAGAAACTGTAGATGCCTGCCAAGTTTAAGAAGAAGATTATGATCTTGACATGTTGCCCTCACACAGTCCGCAGGAGTGTGCGGCGTTAGATGGCGCAAGGATTGAGTAGACAGACTACCAGAGCTTCTTGTGCCACTGATAGTCAGTCATTGTCGTTGTCTTTGGCCTTTGACGTAATTCTTCTTCACAACCGACGCTCTCTGCCATAGTTCTTGATTAATCAGCGGCCGCAGGGTGCCTTCAGGATAACGCTCATTCATCAAGCACTTATAAGTGTCATGTTAGCAGGTTAAAAATTAAATAGTTAAAAATAATACTATAAAATGCTTAAGAATGACGTACAAATTTATAAACATATCAAAATTATAAAAATATATTACCGCTATCTGGACAGCCTCAGGCAAACTATCGCGGGTGGCCACATGCACATCCAGCCAATGGATAGGCTGACCCTGAGACTGAGCCTCCTACAAAACATGCTCGTATATTAATATGTAAACATGTGATATACTAAAACTAAAACTTAAACTTTGCAAAATACGTACCCGTGCAGCAATATGCTGCAACTGTGATATATTGTCATCCCTATATGTGCCTTTTATCTTGTCGCCTTCAGGTGCACCTGAGGCTCTGTTAGTGGCGGCAGTCTTGCGTCTTTTCACCCAACTCTCAGCTCACCACTACTCACACATCTCAGCCCATATGGGTTGCGCACACCACCAGGAGTTATGCTCGTGCATGTACTGCTCACCTTGCCCTAGATGGTCGACCTTTACATTATGCAGGGCTTTCTGTCGTTCCTTATTCAAGTTATCTTTTATTCGGACGGTGCACTTTTGCCAGAATAATGTTTGTATTACTAATGCGTGTGCATCTTCCCATCTATACCTTTTCTACAAATAATACAACAATAATAATAGTATGACAGTGATAATATAATTCAACACTACTACACAATATTATTGCATTATTATATTATCTGTCAAAATTTAAAAATATACCTGAAATTCAGCCCAAACTGCATCCTTATGGGCAAGAGGTGTGTTTGCCCATGTAATCCTTGGCTTAAGCCAGTTCTGTAAGCATAATTGTGAAATGCACTTCACAATCTTGGTATCTCGGAAATCACTACAATATACAACAATTTTTTTTATTAAAGATAAGTAATTTTATTATAATATTTAAAGCAATTTACATTAGTATATCTATAATAATGATAATATAAAATGCTTATATATAATAGCTAGATAACGTATGTGTTGTCCGAAGGAGGTCTAATCTATATAAGAATCGGGTTATCCGGATTAGCCGGAGCTTTCGGGATATGATTAGGCCCTCGACCTAAGCCGCACTGTCTTTGTGCTGCTTCAGAAGACACCTATAAATAAAAATTTCAGGATGTAATTATGAGTTATATGACATTACATATACAAATAAAATGACAATAATGACAGTTAATTATATGAAATAGTTAACTACGACAACTATAAATGAAAGGTACATAAACATATCAAGGATATAGAGAACATATATATATATATATATGTAATTGTATGTAATACAAGTAAAACTAAACATACATTTTAATAAAAATCGCTATTTGAGTCAGAATCATTTTATATATGTATTGGAGATTGATAACCATCATCTTCTTCAGATTCAGTGTCAGTGTCGGTTAATAACTCTTCCTCCTCAGTATTAATGTCATCTGGCACAGGTACTGACTCGGGATCCAATTCATCAGGTTCATCTCCACCCTCTAACTGGTTTAGTTCATTGTTGTCTTCCATATTTATTATAGGAGGTCTATGTAACATCTCCTCTTGGTAGAACTCATCGTCTACTAATTAGACATGACTGCGCGCAGAAGTATGAATTACAACTTGCCAATCTGCAGGCGATCTATCCTTTTTCCTAACAGGACTAGAAGTGTAATATACTTGTTCTATTTGAGTTGGCAACACAAATGGTGTGTTGATGTACGTGGACCTATGGAGGTCAATATCGACGATTTCATGTCGATCGACACGTATCCCTTTTTCTAAATCAAACCAACGACACTTGAACAAGTTAATCTAACCCCTATAAGTACCCTTGTGCGATAACTCTATGATTTCCTCCAACTCCCCATAAAAGGCACGACCAAGCTCATTGTAACATTTTTTTTGAACACACACTCTAGTGTTAGTTGTTCTTTAATCGCGAGCATATGTCTTTGTATGAAATTCACAGCCATTTATTTTGTAACCATTGCAGCTGACTTGGACCCTGTCTGGGCCCATAGTTAGGACTTGTACATATGAAAGAATCGTTCCCTCATTAAGAGCCTACAAAAATTCTATTAAATTAAATGAATTTATAAATTAATACTTTATATGTCGTGCTTAATTAACTTAACTTACTTTGTCTTTTAGCCAAAGTATAAATTTTTGATCACGATTGAGTTAAATATCTTTATCAGTGATGTTGGGCTAATTTGCTTTTAACTCGTCATCATATGATCTATACATGATTATAAACATTAACATATAAATATCCCAAGATTGCAGGTTAAGATATAGGTCCAATAAATATGACCTCACAAATTTGTCAATCTCCTCGCAATTGAGAAGAATGTAAGTATGTGCAGCATGTAATTCTTGCTTAGTCAGGAATATGCGCTTTCCTTTTCCTTAAGCGCGACTCGGTAGACCAAATACAGAAATCCTACCATTTAGTTCAACATTGCCCAAATCATCATGTCTCGGGACTCGATTGACCTTTGTCAAGACTTCGTCGGGAAAATAGTCTGAGACAAACGTAGATATCTCATCGAAACTGTATGCCTCACATATCGACCCCTCAACATAAGCTCTATTATTCACCTTCCTCTTAAGGTTTTTCATCACTCTCTCGAAAAGGTACATCCATTTATATTTAACTGGACCACCAACACGAGCTTCATAGGGTAGATGGATTTGCAAATGCTCCATAGAGTCAAAAAGACTAGGTGGGAATATTTTTTCAAGCTTACACGTGATCTTAATGATGTTCTTCTCAAGTATAGACATGTCCTTTTCATTTAATTTTTTTGAACATATGTCTCTGAAAAAACGATTAAGATCAGTCAAAGCATCCCATATTGCTTTATCAAGCAAGTCCCGAAATGCTATAGGCATAAGTAACACATGACAGTCATGACTCTTCATCCCTTGCAATTTGCCACCTGTAACATACCTTACAATGTTTGACGCATATCCATCTGGTAGTTTAAGAGACTTAATCCATGTGCACACATCTTCAACCTGCTTTTTGGACAATGTGTACCTTGCATGCGGTTTGACCATCTTACCATTAGGAGAATCATAAATTTCTAATCCAGGACGCTTACAAATATCTTTCATGTCCAACTATGTCTTATCATTATCTTTTATCTTGTCCGTAACACTCATCACGGTGTTAAACATATTGTCGAACACATTCTTCTCAATATGCATCACATCTAGATTATGATGAATCAAATTTGTAGACCAATAAGGCAATTTTCAAAAGATTCTTCTCCGAACCCAATTATGAGACTCGCCAAACCCATTGATTATGTTTGAGGCAATAATCTTACCGAATAGGATGACCGACAATCTCATCACATGGTCACACATCTCCGTTCCTGACAATCGTGGTGCAGGCATATCATTCTCTACTTTTCCTTTCCTGAAGTGTACTCTATTTCTTCGAAAAGGGTGATCTACCAGCAAGAAACGACGATGATTGTCAAACCAGCAAGGCTTTCGACCTTTTTATAGCTTAAAAGACTTTGTATGCTCCATATAATATGGATAAGCCAACTTCTTGTGTGTACTCCATCCATATAACATACCATAAGTAGGGAAGTCACTTATAGTCTACATAACCGCTGCCCTAAGGTTGAAATTTATTTTCGTGAAAACATCCCAAGTCTGTACTCCATCCTCCCACAATACCTTCAACTCGTTTATAAGAGGTCTCAAGTAAACATCTAGGTTCTTTCCAGGACTCTTGGGACTAGGAATCACGAGTGAAAGAAACAAGTATGACTGTTTCATACACATCCAAGGAGGCAAGTTGTATGGAGTAACAATCACAGACCAACAGGAGTACGAAACAGCTGAGTGGCCGAAAGGGTTGAAACCATCAGTAAACAGTCCAAGCCTCATATTTTTAGGTTCCAATGTAAACTCAGGATGTGCTAAGTTGAAATCTTTCCAAGCCCGCTGTTTGCCTAAATTTATCACTTAGGAAATACACGCAAGTATACGCGATTGACTTAGTAATATAACGGCAAGAAGAGTATCGTTCTCATGAAGAATTAATTCTAACATTTTTCCAAGTACCAATTTTATATCAAGTCAATCTTATTTAAACGTATGAATTAATTAAAATCAATAACTTAACTAATACAAAAAATAAATAAAATACAACTACATAGATAAATAAAATTAAGAATTCAATTTCACTCCATGTTTCATTCAAGTCTCATAACTCTCTATTTAATTATACGGTCACGATGAATTATTAACCGGGAATACTTAATTTCATTTATAAGTCTCTTTCGATAACAAATAAAAATACTCATACTAACTAACTTGTTATATTCCTATGCAAATTAAATTAGAATAGATTCATTAAGATCAAATTCTCAAATTAGTTACACATGGCGTATAAGTATATTTCTATCCTATATACAAATTATCTGAAGAAGAATATGCATAATCACATGTCATTATATTCAGATCTAAATCTATAATCCATCGTCCAATTTCATATAGATTATCCCACATAATTATGGATCCGGTAATTACACATGAATGCACAAAATATAATGAATTAATTCATATGGTACCAATCAAATAAAGAGAAAATCAATTTAAACTACGTATGATATTCCATTAAAATTCTTATATTAAAATCTTGTTCATAGCAGATAAAATTATAATCAACAAAATATTCATCATCAATAAAAGACAAAGATAAATAAGAGTTTAGAAAAGAAAAACTGTCTCCCGCCATTCTTCTAACTCCAAGCTTCATCAATCCATGATCTCCATCTTTGATGATATTTTGTTTGCTCTTGAATTGGGAAGAGAGTTAACCTCACATGGCGTTCCTTGGCTTTTTCCCAACCACCTTTACAATTTCCCAATATAAGAATATTTATAGGAGTTTTTACCCTACTAGAATTAAAATTCTAATTAAAACTAAATACACAATATCCTAATTTAAATAAACTACTATAACAAAATCCTTTTTCCAAAGCTGCTACTAATTTTCATCTTTTAAATCATCTTCTTGGGACCCAATATGAATAATCTGCAGCATTAGTGGAAAGGTTAATAGGAATTCGGTAGGACCCACATGAAAAAGAAGAAACAAAGGAGACCAGATGCCTGCATGACTCGAGCCACCCGCGCTATGCGCTTGCGCCCGAACTGGCCCAGCGTCGCAGCTTAGAATCCAAGCGTCGCGACTCTTCCTACAGCGTCATGACTTTCAAGCCAAGCGTCGCGGCGCTTTAGCTCCTGTTCTCCTCGTTACCTTGCTCCAATATTTATGATTTTTCCATCAAAATTTCTTTTTTCCTACAAAATAAAATAAAAATAATAAAATAAATAAAAACACTATTAAATAACAGAAAATACTTAAAACACTCATAAATTAATAAGCCAAAAAGTACCTAAATAATAGAATAAAACATACTCATCAAATACCCTTAAATTTATATATTTGTTTGTCCTCAAGTAAAACAAAAACTACAAAATAAAACTAATAATCAAACTATATGAGCATTGAATTATTTTGAAATTAAACAGGCCTCAAAGATATTTTGTTTTAAATGATAATTCTTAGAAAATTTCAAAACTATGCAAAGTCTAAAATTTTAACATCTAATTAATCATGCCTTACTCAAAGACCCTTTGTGTGTGTATGTCTGTGTAAATCCAAATGTATCAAGCTAGCAAAAAACTCAGGAAAGATCATATAATCAAACGTATCATCAAAGATATCACAGAGTATTGCAACAAGAACTTTATACGCTTAGTTTTCATACCTCAAAGCGCACATAAAGAAATATAACTAGAGGATCACAAGGTTATTTAACATATTCAAGCCCCTTTTGAACCCTTCCCTATGAATTTAAAAAACAAATTTCTTTTTTTTTTCTCTTTTTTTTTGGATTTATTTTAGTGAGTGCGTTTTACGCTCCATCTCACTTACAAATGTGTTTGTGAGTGAGTGCGTTTTACGCTCCATCTCAACCCACCACATGATCTATTCTTACAACTAGGGAAGGTTCAAAATTTCCCAAAAAAAAAATTAAAATTAACCAAGATTTCCCCAAATTATGTTCTACTTCATATTGCACTTTAAGTTATGATCGAACAATATATAAAGTTCATGAATATCTTGCATAAACATTCAACATATAAACTTCCTCTAAGTTAAAACTAGTACAACCAAATGGATATGTGCATAAAAGAATTAAAGGGTCTTAAATAAAATAAAAACTAACAAAAAGTCAAAATCCAAACTAAGTAATATTTATCCATTTTCCAAGAATTATTAAATCAAAATCAAAATTTCATTGTTAACCAAAAATCTTAATTCAATTAATTCATTGCCCAAAAGACACTATCTAAAAATAGTTTTATCCCATTTTCGTAGGAAACACTATTACACTTAGCATGTGCAACAAGCCTTTAAACCCCAAGGTTACCCCAAGTAGACGAGTTGTGTCACGTGAGGGTTTGTAGTGAATATATCCACAAAATTCAAAATTTAAAATAAAATTATAACATAGATCTACACATCAAAACAAAATATAGAAAGACCCCCAAACTTGAAATTGACATTATCTTAAAAGTATGCAAATAAAAAAAATTAATGCAAGAACTTTCCTGGAAAGAGGTCAATTGTCGCTCTCCGCAACCGTCTTCTATTATCTGCTAAGATGCATGATCTGAAAAAAAAAACAAAAATAAAACAAATTAACTACAAAAAAAATACAAGTTTAAATTAAGAGCAACTTGATTGAAATCAATATTAGAAAAACATTAGAAAATAATTCCCCGGTAACGACTCCAAAAACTTGTTTGCCTAAATTTATCACTTAAGAAATACAGGCAAGTATACGCGATCGACTTAATAATATAGCAGCAAGAAGAGTATCGTTCTCACGAGGAATTAATTATAACGTTTTTCCAAGTACCAATTTTATATCAAGTCAATCTTATTTAAACATATGAATTAATTAAAATTAATAATCTAACTAATACTAAAAATAAATAAAATACAACTACAACTGCAGCGCCGACTTTCAAACCAAGCGTCGCGGCGCTTCAGCTCCTGTTCTCCTCGTTGCCTTGCTCCAATATTTATGATTTTGCCACCAAAATTTCTTTTTCTTACAAAATAAAATAAAAACAATAAAATAAATAAAAATACTATTAAATAATAGAAAATACTTAAACACTCACAAATTAATAAGCCTAAAAGTACCAAAATAATAGGTATAAAACCTACTCATCACCTGCCCATCTACGGGATGGTTAAGTTCTCCATCTTTAGCTGGAGATTTCGCATGCCAAGTCATATGTTCAACTATTTTTGAAGACATGTACAATCTTTTTAGCTGATGTGTAATTGGAAAATACCTTAAAATCTTAAAAGGTATATTTGTCTTTTTTGTAATTACACCCTATTTATTAGACCTGAACTGATCATGACTGCAAAACATGCAGTTTGTCTTCTGTTCATTTTTCTTATAAAACAACATGTAATTGTTCGGACATACATCGATCTTTTGGTGTCCAAGACCCAACTTCTTCACCATTTTCTTACAATAGTAGTAGTTATCGGGTAATTTTTCACCGTCAGGCAACATACTCTTAATGGCCTTCAAGAGCGACTCAAAACACTCATGGCTCATGTTGTGATCAGCCTTGATGTTAAGTAATGTCGCCACTGCAGACAATATAGTGTGCTTGATGCAACCATGCCACAACGGTTCGCTACCCTTGTCTAACAACTTAAAGAATGCTTTGGCATTAGAATTCATCTCTGCCTTGTTCCCAATCAAAATCCGGGCCTGCAATATCATGAACCATTTCATTCATACGATGGGTACTGCTACCTGGATTGTGTACTTGTGCGATGCCACTATCTCTTCTTTGTCCATGTGTCCACCAATATTCTTCGTAATTTTTCATGAACCCAGAAACAAGTAAATGATAGTTTACCATATCTCTGTCCATATAATTTACATTCTTACACTTCAAACAAGGGCATATTATCTTCTTTTGACCATTCACACATTCCGGGTAACTATATGCATAATCCAGAAACACTTGACAACCAGTTCTAAATTCAGCTGTAGCACCTATCTGGGCACTTGGCTTTCGTCTCTCATCCAACTACGGTCTGAATAGAGGTCCATGATACCACAATACCTATTTTGACAAGAATTATTGTATTCCCATTGTTAAAGATTTACAATTCAGTCCAATGTCATTTATGATGCTTATAAATACATATAGATGTATATGTACATATATAACATAAGTGTGCATCATAAATGCTTATTCGGGAATGGAATGAGGATACATACCAAAACAAATTTAGACAACATGAGATCGACTACCCAAAGGCATGATATATTATTGTGGATCTTAAATTAGAATGAGGTATGGTCTTATGTCATCCTATATATTTTAATTGACATCTGCACCAGCCTAAAGACAATAGATTCTGAGGGGTGGAATACGAATCATTGTACCATGCATGGTCTGCATATGCATTGGGACAAGTCTACATCATATTTTTTTTGCATATACGTAGGTATAATAAAAAATATACGCCTTTGTTCAGTTACCCGACCAACGAAAAAATTTCGCCAGAGTCTCCTCTATAATATGGACTATCCACATGCACGAGGGCATGCATATATGGCCATTTGTAGGCACCCAAGATATAACCCAAGAGAAATATACAAATTCCCAATATAATAAGACCAAAACAATAATAAATGGATGCAAAAGTAGTAAAAAGTACCAGAAAATTTAAAACTTGCTTTTCATTAGTGAAACGAATATTCTATATATCCCTATGAATCTATCTTTGTGTCTATGAATCTGTCTTTGTGTCTCCTAAAGACAGATTAAAATGACTCTGAAGTTGAAAACACTTCGAAAAAGTTAGTATGTCTAAACAGAATATGCAATAACTAGATTCTCTTTCATCTTCTGGGTTCTGAAATTTCTTTTGTTCATGTACATATGTAAAAACAATTGAGAGAATTATTGTGGATATTAGTGATCTGACATAAGACTAGACATGGGTGTAGTGAGCACCATAATGGGGGCATTCGCGTTTGGAATGGGACTCACGACTGGCCTTATAATTGGGTAATACCTGTTCATCTACTTCCAACTAACTCATGTCGAGGTCTGTTCCTTCTGGATATGTTCAAATTCATTATTGTGTATACTTTTATAGGTTGGCTTATTTGTGTTATTGTTTTGATTTATCTTTTTATATATGTATAATAATCTTTATGATTACAATAAATCTTTGTATCTTTTTGTCATTGTTTATAGTTTCTTTATTTGTTTGTCATTGCCTCAAGTTCATGATGATTATATTTAATCTCGCGTAGATGTTATCATACAATTGGCATTAATCCTTCTCTAATAATGATTGGGAGATTTACTTAAGTTCTAACGAATAATCAACTATGATATTAATCAAATTGCTCTTATATTGTATCGAAAGATATGTATAATGTATTGTACGATACTTGACAACGATGGGAACAAGAAAAAGAATGAATTCACATAAAAACAAGTACACTAGTGATTTTTAAAAATCAAAACTATTAAAACAAATAATGTAAACTCATGTGTATATACATATATATACACATATACATTATATATATATATACACACACACACATACATACATATAGAAAAATATACCAAAACCACAGAAAATGCTACAATTATAAAATAAACAAAGGAGTTTCTTAAGAAAGTAATCATCTTACAGCAATTGTTGCGATCTGGTACGATCCCCCCACTCAGCCAGAAATGTTAAAATGAATGATTGCAAGAAGAAATTACCTCAAACATCAATCATTCAAGTGTTCCAAAACAGTGGCTTAAATTTTTTGAATATCATCATTACAATATTGAAGGAAAATTTACGTATTTGTTTTTATATGAAGCATATGTTGCAATTCCAATTTAAAGCAATGGGGACAATTCCAATTTAAAGAAAAATACGAAACAACATAAGTGTCATTTCCCTTTCTCCCCTTGTCGAATTGGAAAAATAACATAAACATAGGTGAAATGGCATTAATGGGATAATATCAGTTGGTTTTTAAAATTTACTATCAGCCAGAAAAAATAAATCAAAGATTATTACCACTTTCGCTTTGTAGGCTCATCTTTTGTACTTTCTTTTAACCCATATAATAATGACCTTTATACATGTAACTTTATTGGAATTCATAAGAAATTAGGAATCCAATAATGATATGTAATTACTAAAACAATGCATGACTTTAACTATTCAAGAACTGATATCATTAATCTATTTTAATTACAATATATATATATACACACACACACACACACTTGCATGCAGACCGGCGGCGTGGGGCGGCGTGGGGTTGGAATCACCGGCGTCGCTCCCTCTTCTCCTTCTTTTCTTTTTCTTCTTCTTTTTCTTTCTTCTTCTTCTTCTGCCCGACTGTCTAGCTGTTGATGGAGATTAAAAGGATCAGCGACCCCTTTCTGCGACCACATGCGATCACTGTTTTTTATTGACATAGATGTATTAGTAACCGATATGCGGTCGTTGTTACTAATTGGTCGCAATAAGTCTCCCCACTAATATTCGCACCAAATTTATGGTAGCAAAATTCTAATAGCGACCGATCAGCGACCGGAGGGCGGTCGCTAATGGAAATAACAACTAGTTTTGAGTGCGGTCGTTAATAGCGGTCACTATTACTAGCATTAGCGACCAAATAATGCGGTCACAGATACTCTTGGTCACTGATGGGTCATTTTCTTGTAGTGCGTTTGGAAGTTATCGTTGCTCCATGAATGCTTAGATACTTATAGATCTCTGATTATTGACATCGGAAGAGGTGTGTCAGCTTTCAGTTGTGACATGTCTTTTCATAGGACTGACTGCTATAGAGACACGCACGTGGGTGCTGTCATTTCACTAATATAACTATTAAACACATTTCTAACTACCCTTCTCCTTAGCCTTAAGATTTTTAATAAACTTTCTTGAGTTTTCATTCTACAAAGATTAACACTATCAGTCCATGTCAAAACTGATGCACTCTATGATTTTTCTAATCGTAGAGTTAAGTGTTCAGTCGTAGAGTGTCTGGCTAGGCAAACTCTACCTTTTACTCTTAACTTTAGTGCACTCTATGATGATTCAATTTAGTCTTAGAAGACTAAGTCTTCGTTTCTTCTTAGCTTGTCGATCTTCAGTTTTGCTCTAATTATTCAATCACTACTCATACTCTACGAACTCTAAAGTTTGACTTAATAATCCTGTAAACTTAGAGTATTAATAATTGTAGCTCTACGATCAGCAAGCTCTGCGATCTTCAGAACTCTGATCAGTAGGCTCTATGATATTTAGCACTACGATCAACATACTCTACGATCTTCAACACTATGATTAGTAGGCTCTACGATATTCAACTTCTTGCTATACGATCGGCTTTAACCTCAGGGTCTATACTGATTCACACTACGAAATAGATCAACCTAACAAGTTTGATTTCTATTTTAAATCATTTTACATCAATTTCATTATAAGGATTGTACAAAAATTACTGATTACAACTATACATTATTTTCACATATCATCATCAAATCCAAAATATGCATTGTACAAACAGATATTTTTGTCTAAATAAAAATTTTAAGATGACTACTATGTGGTAATCTTATATTATCACCTATTTTTTGGTCATCTGATTATCGGGAGTCTTAACACTTTACCAGGTATCTGATTACCGAGAATGTAAGATTACCAGTGTAATAAACACGATCTATAAAGATGACCAGCCACATTCTAGGGTATTTAAGATGGCCACTTTAGATGACCTATAACAAACGCCCTGGTCATCTAAAGTGGTCATCTCAGTAATGTGGTTGGTTATCTTTATAGATCGTGTTTATTACATTGATAATTTTATATTCTCGGTAATCAAAAACCCAGTAAAGTATCAAAATTTTTGGTAATCAGATGACCAAAAAATAGGTGGTAATATGAGATTATCTCATAGTGTCATCTTAAAATTTTTATTTAGACAAAAATATCCTTTATATTTAATAATTGAGTCATAAATATCCTGATTAGTCACATAATTTACATTTATTTTTTAATTTTTTGATTTTTTTATTCGTCAACATGTTTAGTTTAACTAAAATAATTCACCATCCATACAAAGTATGTGGTATTATTTGTTATTTATTATTATAATTTTAATGTATTATTAACGACATACTTGAAAATTTTATGCTTAATAATTAAATAAGTCATGAATTATTATTTTATAAACATATTAAAAATCTAAATACAATTTGCTAAGTAATACTGAATTAATTAGTTTGATAGTACTTTGATAATTGTTGATAATTACATTTGACAATAACCATATGGGTGAATCATTCAACTAAAATCAGTACAAGGATATTTTAGTAAAAGATCAATATTAAAAAACTATGCCCATGATCTTAAATTCATACCAAACACTCAAAATAATAGTTACGGGTAATCACATATCTTGTATCAAACAGAAATGACATAATATGACCATTTTTTATTACTAGTAATCAGATGCCTAGTAATCTATATTTAGTTGGGTATCCATCATGACCTGTAACAAACACCTCCTAAAGGTAATCTTAAAATGTAAAAAGTGTGCTAAAGTTGATGTGTGGTAAATTAAAGGTAATCTTGAAATGTGAAGTGATAAAATAATGTGTGGCAGATTAAAGGTAATCTTAAAATATGAAAAGTGTGCTATAAAGTTCATGTGTGGTAGATGTTGGTTAAGTTTTGGCTATAAAAAGGGGGGTTTTGCATAAGAAGTTGATATAACCTTCTTACTTATTTTCCTTCCACTTTTTAAATATTTCTTAGTGTGAATGCTTCTTTGCGTGTGCTAAGAATACTTGAGTATTGGTAACATTAGTAAAAGTGCAAATATTGCTCAGGTGAGTCTTTTCTCTAAAGTATAGTTGCACAAATATCCACGCACATTACACAGTATTTACGACTCTTCCTTTAGAAGACTCATTTTGAAAAGCTTCATCTGAAATATTGTTTCAAAATGTTATTTTATTCCTTCAAAAAATTATTGTGAAAGTTTATTCTACTCTATTTTGTACATTGCACAAATTTATTTTACAAATACTATCAATAATTTTAGCGATTTTATAAGATACGAGTTAGTGTACACCATAGAACTTACATGAGGTAATTACCAATTAAATCTTAAATCTTAAATATAAATTTAGGTTGATCTCCTATATAGGAAGCAGAATCTAGTCACGTGTTAAGGTAAGAAATATCATTTTCTTCATGCTCCTAAATTTAAATTTATTATGGTAAGAAATTAATATTCGTTTCTATAACCCTTAACATTAAACGGTGAAATTTTTTGAAATAATAATTTGTTAAAATTTCCTTAATAGTTTGTGTTTCATCTAATATCTTTTGACTTGAACCTTCTTATTGGATTTTAACTGTTATATTTGAACTACGAACATTTGGACTGTGAACATTTTAAACTGTTTAATATTCATTGTACCGTAAATCTTACTGTTGAACTTCTTATCTATGAATTTTGGACAATACCTTTGGACTTGAATTCATTCTGATATTTGGACATCGTGTTGACAATTTGGACATTAGTGGACTATAGACAAATTAAATTATTCATTAAACATAAATAAATTGCAGATATCTAATATTCATTCATTGTTTTATTATTCTTATTATTGCTGTTTATTCTTTGTTGTTTGTATTAACTATCAGAACTCAAGTTGTGAATATTTTTGGCCTAGGTGCAAAGACAATATGGTTGTTGGTAAAGACACGTGGTGAAAGTTTTCTTTAGCCTAAGTGTAAAAAAGAATTATTGTTTGACATAATCATGATCATTGGTGTTATAGTTGATATATGGAATATGATGAATTTTAAATTGTAGAAGATAGTAGACATTATGTTTATTTGACTCTCCTAATAGATTGCTCATTTTGTTGCAGTTATTTGTTAAAAACTGATGTTGTCTATAACATTTTCTAAAAATATCTTATTTCATCATTGTTGAAGGATAAAGATAACTTTATTCTTTTGTTATCTTAATCATGATATTCCTTACTAGGCTATTTGAGCTCACCTTTTTATTTTTCTAATTTCTCTTAGGAAATGAGAGTATAGCTGGGGCTAGCAGGGATAACATAGGAATGGAGTGACGCTCCGATTTAGTAGTTGTAGCAGTCTTCACTAATTTGTAAAATAGTGTGTCAATAATTATATTGAGGACTTAGTGTGTATACTGACGTACTATACACAACATTGTAATAATTATAATTAGAAAATTTTATATATGTTGTTTTGTATTTTGACGACTCAAATTGAGTTGTATAGGCCCGAATTTGGAGGCGTCACATGATTCGTCCTTAAATTTTTAGTTCGCCTTTTTTTGTTCTTTTTTTTTTGTTCGATCTTTTACTTTTCTTACGTTAATTCAAATTTTATTATTTATTAATCCAAGTTAGAAACTAGAATTAGTAACATAACTTTATAAGAAAACAAGAATTAATAATATAGTTTTGTAAGAAAATAATCGAAATTAAATCATCTTACAAAATATTAATTTGTTACTTTTATGGAAATATATACACAATAATACAAGTTTAAGTAAATTTATATTACTACTTGGTTAATATAATTAATTAGAAAAGAAACCAAATTTCTAAACTATATAACTTTCATAATTGAATTTGTAACTATTATTAAAATATAGGTGTGATTATATTTCAAGTATAAATAGAATTTTATTATTACCTAGATTATATAGTTTTAGAACGAAGAAAGCAATTTTCTTATAAGGACTATCTTACCTATTATTAAATTGTTACTATTATTAGATAACCAACAATATGATTCAATCGTTAGATAAGAAATTAAAAATCAATCATTAGATAAAAGTCCTTATAACTATTTTAGATAATCCTAAATTAAATATTTACTTACCTTAAATAATTTATTTTTTACAATAAGCTGTCTATAATACTCTTAGTATTAATTGTCATATTTCTATTCGCTATGCATATTTATGGAGCGTCACTAGTCATGTATAGAAAACTATACAATTAAATGATAATTTAAATATGAATAATTTTGTCAATTTATCCTCTTTCTTAATATGCGCAAAAAGTCAATTAAGACTTTTATCCTGAGACCGATGGAGTACTAATTTGTAAAAATAAAATTAAAAATATCAACATTATCCTAATTCTATAACAATATCCTTCTTTTGGTTTAACCAAGTCAAAAATAAAAATTAATAATATATGTTTGTACAAGAAAATAATCATATGATCATCTTATCAAATATTAATTTGTTATGCTTATTAAATATATAAGATTTATTACTACTTGTATAATGTAGTTTGAGAAGAATAATTTTAACATATTATCATAATAATTTTAATAAAAATGTAAGTACTTATCCATTTCGTAACATAGTTATTGAAAAATACAATAAAAATTTAATGAAATCATATCTCTAAAATATGAATCCGTGTTTTGCACATGGTGTGCATGCTAGTACTATAATTAAACAGATAATATGGTTCGTGTTATAAAACTTGAACAGTAGTTTAGATAAATTGTTATAAAACTTGAGCAGAAATTTAGATAATTTTTCTTATTCTTGACAATATTCAGAGAGGAAATATAAGGAGTGAGAGAGAAATAATTGCGGATCAAAGGTGTATAACATCCTTTGCTAACTTTGCATTATATAAGCAAATTCTTAGCTCACAATCAGAGAAAAAAGAAATGACTAGCACAAAGGACCAAAGTAGAAAAGAAATGACTCGTACAAAGGAACAAGAAGGGAAATTATATCATAACACTCCCCTTGATTTCCTAATATATAAGATAATGTCTCATTAAAAACCTTACTAAGAAAACCCAGTGGGAAAAACTTAGTGAAGGGAAAAAGAGTACATATCTTTTACATAAAAATTATATTTTAATTGACTGTCTCGTTAAAACTTTGTTAGGAAAAACCCATTGGGATAAAAACCGTGACTAAAGAAAAAGAGTATAGTCTCCCCCTCAAAAGAAATTCATTACTCCTTGATGAAAAGTTGTGATAAGTCTTTCAGTCGATGCATTCCGATCTTTTTCTGAAATCTTGCAAATGTTGCATTTGGTAGTGACTTTGTGAATAAGTCTGCTAGATTATCACATGATCGAATTTGATGCACATCTATATCACCTTTCTTTTGCATCTCATGTGTGAAGAAAAATTTAGGTGAAATGTGTTTTGTTCTATCTCCCTTGATGTATCCTCCTCTAAGTTGAGCAATACATGCAGCATTATCCTCATACAGAATTGTAGGAATGTCTTTGATTGATGGTAATCCGCATGACTCTTGAATATGCTGAATAAGTGAACTCAACCAAACACATTCTCTGCTTGCTTCATGTATAGCGAGAATCTCTGAGTGATTTGAAGATGTAGCTATCATGGTTTGCTTCGTGGATTTCCAAGATATAGCCGTGTCACAATATGTAAATACATAACCTGTTTGTGATCTCCCATTGTGTGGATCTAATAAATATCCTGCATCGGCATATCCAACCAATTGTGACGTTGAATTTCTTGGATAAAATAACCCAAGATCTATACTTCCACGAAGGTATCTTAAAATGTGTTTGATCCCATCCCAATGCCTTTTAGTCGGAGAAGAACTGTATCTTGCCAACAAGTTGACAGCAAAAGTAATATCAGGTCGTGTACAGTTTGCAAGATACATAAGAGCACCTATTGCACTTAGGTATGGAACTTCAGGTCCAAGAACTTCTTCCCCACTTTCTAGAGGCCGAAATGGATCTTTATCAACTTCTAGAGATCGGACAACCATCGGGGTAGTCAAAGGGTGAGCTTTATCCATATGAAAACGACTGAGAATCTTTTCAGTATATGTGGATTGATGAATAAAAATTCCAGATGCTAAATGCTCCATTTGTATTCCCAAACAGAATTTTGTTTTTCCAAGATCTTTCATTTCAAATTCATCTTTTAAATAAGTAGCAGTTCTTTTGAGTTCTTCAGGAGTACCTACAAGATTTAAATCATCCACATATACAGCAATAATGGTAAATCCACTTTGTGTTTTCTTAATAAAAACACATGGACATACTTGATTATTCATAAACCCGTCCTTTATTAAATAATCACTAAGTCGATTATACCACATACGACCAGACTGTTTTAATCCATATAATGAGCGTTGTAACTTGATTGAATATATATGACGAGGCCGTTGTAATTCAGCCATTTTCAATCCTTCAGGGATTCTCATGTAGATCTCACTGTCAAGTGAGCCATATAGGTATGCTGTTACAACATCCATCAGACGTGTTTCCAAACCTTCCATGGTGGCCATACCTATTAGAAAACGAAAAGTGACTCCATCCATTACTGGAGAGTATGTATCCTGATAATCAATACCAGGTCTTTGTGAAAACCCTTGAGCTACAAGACGGGCTTTGTATCTCACAATTTCATTTTTCTCATTTCGTTTTCGTATAAATACCCATTTGTTTCCAACCGGGATTACGCCCAACGGTGTTTGGACTACTAGTCCAAATACTTCTATTTTTAATAACGAGTGTAGCTCAGTTTGAATAGCATCTTTTCATTTTGGCCAATCTTTTCTTTTCCGACATTCTTCCACATTTTGTGGTTCAGGATCCGTGTCAGGAATCAAAGTAATTTTTGATGCTATAGAGAAAGCAAATCTATCATCAATCATGATTTTTCTTTGATCCCATATTTTCTCATCATGTACATAATGTATGGAGATCTCTTGATGTTCATCTCTTATTCCTTCGGTAAGATCTTTTACCTCTTCTGGGATTTTTCCCACTTTTGGAATAAGTGCTACTTCTGGAGTGGGTATTCCTTCTAGGATTCCCTTATTTACCTTTTGTTTGCGTGGTACGGTGTCTTTTGCACCAACCGGTCTTCCACGTTTCTGGCGTGGTTTAGATTCTTCTATTACCTTATTTGTCAATTCTTCAGGAATTGATTTTTCGATAGGTATTTCTATCTTTGCTGGAGTATTCACTGCAGGTGTATGTGATTTTATCACTTTTCTAGCATCATTAAATGCATCTGGCATTTGATTTACAATATTTTGTAAATAAATGATTCTTTGAACTTCAATTTCACATTGTCCTGTGCGAGGATCAAGTGAATTTAATCCTGATACATTCCATGATATTTCAGAGGGTTTTTTATTTAAAAATGTCCCTCCTCCTAACGGTGGAAATAGAAATTCATTAAAATGACAATCTGCATAACGTGCAGTAAAAACATCTCCAGTTAAAGGTTCAAGATATCTAATAATAGATGGAGAATCAAAACCAACATAAATACCAATTCTTCGTTGGGCTCCCATTTTAGTTCTTTGTGGAGGTGCAATAGGAACATATACTGCACTTCCAAAAACTCGAAAGTGTGATATGTTGGGTATCTGACCAAGAACTAACTGCATAGGAGAAAATTTTTGAAAAGCCGTTGGCCTTACTCGAATAATATTTGCAGCATGAAGAATTGCATGACCCCAAACAGAAGTAGGTAAATTAGCCCTTAATATTAATGGGCGTGCAATTAGTTGAAGTCTTTTTATTAAAGATTCAACTAAACCATTTTGTGTATGTACATGAGGAACAGAATGCTCAATGGAAATTCCAATAGTCATACAAAAGTCATGACATGTCATTGATGAAAATTCAGCTGCATTATCAAGTTGAATTGACTTGATTGGATGATCTGGGAACTGAGCCCGTAATTTGATTATTTGAGCAAGTAGTTTAGAGAACGCAAAATTTCGAGAGGAAAGAAGACAAACATGAGACCATCTAGTTGAAGCATCTATTAAAACCATGAAATATCGAAATGGTCCAGACAATGGATGAATAGGTCCACAAATGTCTCCTTGTATTCTCTCTAGGAATTTTGGGGTTTCTTTATAAACTTTTGTTGGTGATGGTCGAATAATCAATTTTCCTCGAGAACATGCAAAGCAAGGAAAATCACTAATAGGAAAAATCTTTTGATTTTTGAGATGATGACCGGTAGAATTTTCAATAATGCGGCTCATCATTGACGTGCCTGGATGACCAAGTCTTTCATGCCAAAGCATAAAGGATTTGGGATCTATGAACTTTGGAATCATAACAGTATGAGACTCAATTGCTCTAATCTTCATAATATATAATCCAGAAGAAATTGAATGAAGTTTTTCTAGAATGTTCTTCTTTCCAGAAATAGAAGAAGTGATGAGGAGATATTCAATATCATTTTCATTTGTTGTTTCAATATGAAACCCATTTAGTCGAATATCTTTAAAACTAAGCAAATTTCTTCTTGATTTACTAGAATATAGAGCATTTTTGATAGTAAATCGTGTCTCATTTGGTAGTATGAAATTAGCTTTTCCAAATCCCTCGATTAAATTTGATGTGCCAGAGATAGTTCCTACGTTTCCCTTAGCATGGATTAGTTGTGAAAAATATTTCTCACTCTGAAGGATTGTATGAGTTATTGCACTGTCTGCTAAACATATATCTTCCATATCCATTTAAAGTTGGTCTGACACATATAAGAACATAGATAAGAAACGTTATACTTCATTTATAATTTTATTCAGGAAAAACATATAATATTATACATGCAACGTACAACATGAATACTAATAATATTATACATATAGAATGCTTAATTAAACAAGAAATTAATCAATATCCCAAAAAATACTTTCAGAAGGTCCAATAACATCGCCAACCTTTTCCTCATCGTTGGTCATTGGTGGAACATCACCAATATTCGATTGATGATTAACAAAGTTTGTTTCTGCCTCAATTACTTTGTTCTTTTGAGACTCCTGGTATAAATTAACCAGATGCCTCGGCATACGACAGGTACGCGACCAATGCCCATTCATCCCACACCTAAAACAAACATCTGGTTTGTTCTTTATCTGTGCTGTATTTTCTTTATTTTTACTAGGCCCGGATACTTGCCACTTCTGGTAGCCTGAATTGTTGCGGTTTGAAAATGTGTTGTTATAATGGCCTCGTTTATTTTTCCGTCCCCAAGACTTCTTATTATGTTGCCATCTATTGTCACGTTTATTCTTCTGGAATGACGTGCTATTAATGTCTGGTAATGGGACAGAACCCGTTGGCCGTACTTGATGATTTTTCAACAACAATTCATTATTCTTTTCTGCAACAAGTAGGATAGACAATAATTCACTAAATTTTGTGAATTTACTCTGTCTGTATTGTTGTGACAGAATCATGTTGGTGGGATGAAAAATTGAAAGCGTCTTTTCAAGCAATTGAGGTTCGGAAACTGGATCTCCACATAAAGCCAAAGTAGAGGTTATTCTATAAATATTAGAACTATAATCCGTAATTGATTTAAAATCTTGTAGCCTTAAATTAAGCCACTCAAATTTGGTATTAGGGAGAACAACCAATTTTTGGTGGTCAAATCTTTCCTTTAATTGTGTCCATAAGGTCAAAGGATCTTTAACTGTTAAGTACTCAGTCTTTAATCCTTCATCAATATGATGGCGAAGAAAAATTATGGCCTTTGCATTTTGTGTCGTAGTGGCCGTGTTTCCTGATTCAATAGTCTTTTCTAACTCATTTGCACTAAGATGTAATTCTGCATCAAGTGTCCAAGCCAAATAGTTGTCTCCAGAGATTTTTAAAATTGAAAAATCTATTTTTGCCAAGTTTGCCATCTATTATGAGTTAAAACACAATTTCATTATTTATTAAAACAAGTAATAAATAATTGCATGTATGATATGGAGAAGATAAACTATGATATAAAATACAACAACTTAAATATATATATATATATATATATATATATATATATATATATATATATATTTATACACAAAGCTATAACTGGATTTTCACCTGCAGTGCAGATTATTTCCACAAACTGTACATATATATCAGTATATATGTATATATATACACACACACACACATAAAGCTGTAAATGGATTTTCACCCGCATTGCGATAATCCGCGTAGACAGATTATTTTCACAAACTGTACATAATATATATATATATATATATATATATATATATATATATACACAAAGCTGTAAATGGATTTTCATCCGTATTGCGGTTATCTGTGTAGACAGATTATTTCCACAATTATATATAGTAAAAAGGTTCCCACCATATCTTGTAATAAGGATAGATGTTACCATATGTAAATAATAAATTTGAAAATGGACAACTAAACATTAATATAATTAAGCATTAAAGAATACCAATTTGTAGGAATAAAATTATATTATCTGTTGGCAAAGTTAGCCAGTAATATAATAATTAATGCAAGAATTTCTATTTACCGTATCAGTTGGTTAGAACTTCGTGCTGATAACGTGTTATAAAACTTGAACAGAAGTTTAGATAAATTGTTATAAAACTTGAGCAGAAATTTAGATAATTTTTCTTATTCTTGACAATATTCAGAGAGGAAATATAAGGAGTGAGAGAGAAATAATTGCGGATCAAAGGTGTATAACATCCTTTGCTAACTTTGCATTATATAAGCAAATTCTTAGCTCACAATCAGAGAAAAAGGAAATGACTAGCACAAAGGACCAAAGTAGAAAAGAAATGACTCGCACAAAGGAACAAGAAGGGAAATCATATCATAACAGTTCGTCCTTTTTGTTTTTGTCCACCTTTTTTTAGATCGCTATTTTTTTGTCTTCTTTTTCGTTCGACCTTTTACTTTTCTTACTTTAAGTCAGCTTTTATTATTTTTCTATCCAAATTAGAAACTAGCATAAATAACATAGTTTTATAAGAAAACAAGAATAAATATAGTTTTAAAAAGAAACAACCAAAATAGTATCATATTACACAATATTAATTTTTAATATTGCAAAATATATATATATATACACACACACACACACAAAATATATATTGCAAAATATATATTTTTAATATTGCAAAATATATATATATATATATATACACACACACACACACACACACACACACAATAATGCAAATTTAAGTAAAATTATATTACTACTTAAAAGAATATATATAGTTTAAGAAGAAAACAAAATTTCAAACTATATTAGTTTCATAATTGAATTTGTAATTATGACTAAAATATAAGTGTAATTATAGTTTAAGTATAAGTAAGATTTTATTATTACTTTGAAATTTTAATTTTAGAAGTACACTATTTTTTTACTTATAAATTAGAACTTCTAATTATTTCTATAAAAAGTGATTATAAATAATTTTAAAATTAATTTACCAAACACTTTTTACTTCTTAAAATTGATTATAAGCAAGTTTGATTACTTATAAGTGATCCCAAACACCATCTAAAGTACAAACCACAAAATTATCCTTAAATTGTTAAAAATAAATAAAATTTCATACCACAAACTTAACTTAAATTTGTTATTAATACTTTCAAAATCACTTTTATAATAATATAACCAAACAATATTATCTTAATTTTTTTATGAAACATTTTTGTCAAAAACTTTACATCAAAAAGTATTTTATCTCACTGGACCACATCGCACTCCTATATCATCGGACACTAAATTTTTAAAAAGGTCAAGTCCGAAGGGTATAAATTAAATTCTAACTTTGGATTTTAATATTCTGTCTTCATTTCATGACTAATGCTTGTGAACAAGGGGCATTTCAAATCTATTTATATTAGTGTATAAAAAATTTATTTACAAGACGTGCACCTTCCCATGTTCCTAGCCACCTCTTTTCTCAAGAGACATAGCTAGACCTCTATGTTTTCTTTAAAACCTACAAAATGATCTAGCTTCATATAATTTGGGGCACTATATAAAGCTGTCAGATGTTAGTTAATCTATACAATTTTGATTAAATTGATTTAATTAAAACTGTATAGATTTACTATTGATCTTTTTAATTTATTATTGATTTTTTTAATTTATATTAAATTTTATACTTTCATTATTTACTGATTTTATATTGGGTCACATTTGACCAGATAAAAGTTCAAGTTCAGAATATTCAACTTAGCGAATTAACCATAATTGGAGGGTGTAAGGTGACACTTTTTAAAATTTAGGGTACGACAGTACAGATCTGACGTATGAAAGTTTGGGATGCAAACTGTATTTCAATTTTCTAATTATTACAAACTATATAAAAGAAATACTTCATATTTATTACAAAATTCAGTTTTCAAAATTTAAAATTATTAAGTAACTAACTCATTTAAAAGTTTAAATTATTAAAAAGAGGCACCAATAATCTATATCATGCTAATATAAATTAATTACATCATTTTTAAATTTTATGATTTTATGAATTAATTTCAAAACTCAAGATATGACTCGGAAGGGATGGAGTATAATCTCTGCAAAAAAAAAAATCAAGTCTTGCTTCAAAGATTGCTCTACCTACAACTTTACCTACTTTGCAAAGCAAGTTGATCATACTTCAGAAACTGTTACTGATTAACTCAATGAAATAAAATATACAAGAAAAGTCTCTCATGAGTTAAAATTGATTAAGAATAAAAATCAGCTTAACAATCAGTACACAAGAAACAATAGTGTGCAGTCAAAATAGCTACATTTAATTACAATCTAACTATCAAGCAATATTACTACGTGTAAGCAATTTAAAAATTGTACGTAAAGTAGTTCTTTTTATGTAATTTTTTGTGTCAGTTAAGTGTAGGGATATATTTTAGGGATCATAAGAGAAAATTGGAATTGGACAATCTCAGGAAGTATTTCTTTTATCATAAGCTATTACACAACCAATCTGTTTTCCTGGTAACAATGGGCACCATCTTACAGATTTCAACAACCTTCATCAATATACTAAAATTAAGATGGCAAGAAACCTAGATACGTACCCAAACCGGCTTAAATGAGTTAACCTCGCCAATTGACCTATCTACTATTTATACTAGCAGAATCTACTAGTATTAAGTATCAGTAGCAGATGACGGGTTTTATTTATTTTTTAATATGAGTCGTTCTTATCTCTTATGAGCAATCAAATATTTGTTTGTCCGCTCAAATATAATTCATAACAAACAATCACTCTCCATATATATATATATACACACACAGCCACCACTTAATTTATACAGTCTCCAGAATAATGTTCGGAGAACCTGAACTGGAATTTTATGAGCTCTCATAAAATAGTTTTGGAACCAATGCAAATAAGACAGTAAGATATACGAGGAGACTAAATGCAGATCGGGATGTGGAGTGAGTTTATATGTACATATGTATCTGCTAGCGTTCAAATGAAGGACATTCAGGCTACAATAAGGTTAGAATGATGAGACAAGATTACATATAATTATATAATAAACTATAACCAAGTATTGTATGTTAAGTCCGTCTTCCTTCCATATGTAAGACTGTTGCTTCACAACTTTACAACTATAATAATGTTGAAAGAGAAGATTAAGCAAGTCATAAGTGTAGGGAATTAAGCAGGAAGTATTACATATGAATCAATACAAGGCAGACTTCTGCATGAAGAACAAAAATCGGCACCGATTGTAGGGTTTCAAATTAAGTAAGGGATGTAATCATGCCAACAGACATTTCTTCCTATCCAAAGAAAAAATTAAAAATAAATAGAAATAAACGAAGTAGAAGATCTCTCTCTCTCTCTATATATATATATATATGAATGCGGTTGTGGTTTGCATATTATTTATTATCTAATAACAAATATAAGCATATTAGTTTGCAAGGATAATACTTGAGATTAGACTATTAATTTCTTTATTTTAAAAATTGGACTTGAGACTTTTAGTCCAAAGATAACAAAATGACTTGAAATGAGTGATTATTTAATACTATATCCGACTAGGTATTATAATCCCTATTATTTGGAATTAAAAATTTGTGGACAAAATTAACATTTACCCTTGTATCATATTCTATCTATATATGTATACTCACCAATAGTACTTTGATGACAAAAGAAAGTTGCTTAAAAAATAATGTAGTTGATTGCTATCACTAGGTCTACCAATCATCCACTAATTGCACTCTGTTACATCATTTTGTAAATTAATTTTTACAAGTTTTTTGTCACCATAGCAATACTCCTATACTCACTATCGAGAGTACGATCTCTTTGGTATTACTGGTAAGGGTATAATGATCCAAACGACAAATTTTTATTCAATTCTTTAAATAATCCTAAGCAAAACAAACATAACATGAAATTATTTAAAGTTATCCCATAAACAATCTCAATTTAAACAAACATGTGACTAATACTATTTAATCATTGAATAATTAGCAGTTTTGAAATTATAATCCATAAAAATATAATCCGGAGATTATAATATTTGCAAATAAATATAACCATAGAGTTTGTGATGCTTTTATACATGCATGCATGCAATGTGATGTGATGTATCGTGAAATGAATGGAAAGAATTTTATTCACTTACATCCAAGGAAGAAAGTAAGGGAAAGGATCGAAAATTCAAAAAAAGTCATGCTTAAATAGAATATGGAGTCCCTTCATGTTACAAATTAAATAAATACAAATCAATATCATATACTTTAGCAAATAGAGTATTAACAAGCTTCAAACGGATCACAATTGATATGCAATCAAGAAGTACCATAAAATAAATCTACAAGCATTATATATCATAATCGCAAAACAGAGAAGGCGACTCCTGCATAGAAAAATATCAGGAATGTAAAGGAGCAGGAGTTCTAGTGGTGCGCGCATGCTCCTCATAGAATTATGAGTTCTGAGTATGCCAGTAAGCATTTTAATGAACTTTTATGAACATCCTGTAATGAAACTACTACAGTTACGTTTGTAGAATATGGGAATGACATATTTTTGACTCAAGGATTACATGCTCCGAAACAAGCACAAGTTAATCAAAATATTGGATTTGAAACGCTTCAGATAAATATGTTCTAGCTAGTTGCATGTAGGCTGTTAAGGAACCATATATCATTTCATTTCTAAGCTTAAATATAATTTTTATTTTACTTTTTTTTTTCCAGCGTATATGGTTTGTATGTTTCTTTCTTGAGATTGATAAGCGAAAAAGTAAAGGTAAATTAATGGCATATTGGAGAAAGAATAATTAAGCCTGTGTTAGGTGATTACACAATGACCAACTCATCTTATATTGTTTATTATAAGATTCGACGAACGTGTTTTAAAAAAAACTTCATTCATACGCGATGATGTGCAAATAATTTTAAAAAATTAAGTATGCACCATATACGGATATTTTCTATACACAACATAATAGTGTGCTTACAATAATTTAATTAGAGTAATTTTTTTTTAAAATCACGTCCATAGTAATAAGCAATACAAAATGGGTTGGCCAATATACACTGCATCACCACCTTTAATTGGCTATGAATAACTCCATTATATAAAAAGAGAAATAGAGGGTAGCTAGGCAGAAAGAAGTACTAAGAGAGAGAATTGATCAAAATAGTAAAATTGTAGTAACAAAAATAAGATAGATATATAAACATGTATACCTTTGGAAGAATAATATTAAAGCTCTATCTCCTTAATTTTGAAACGTATTACGAGAGGCATGAAGTAGTACCTGGGGGAGGAGGCGTGCTTAACGAAGCAGGCAGTCCACAAGAACAACCATAACCTACCAAAGGGTAAATAAATAAAAAAAGATACTTTTGTACTACTTCTGCTAGTACTACTCTATAGATTAAAGTTCCTATTTAAAACATCGAAATATAGAGCTTCTGTTTTCGAAACAAATCACCAAAACTTATGCCAGATGAAATTTTTTCCATCTCAATCCAATTGAAACCATACATACATGGGAAGCAAAATTTTGGTCCATGCTACAACGTACTACTACTCAGGCAAAAAGTCAGGAAAGTTAGTTGACAATAAAATTAAATCAAAAAAAATAAAAGGTTAGGAGGAAAGAACAGAAAAGTAAATAGAGAGAGGGAAAAAGCACGACAGTAAGTAAACCATAGAAGAATCCAGTTGCCCTAGGACGAAATTAAAGAAGCTAGAACATAAAATCACATGATTTAAATATTAATTCCGATGATAGATCTATATATAATTAATTAAGGTTATGTGTATATATGGTGCGTGTCAATAGCAAAATGTATATATATGTTAAACAAAATCTCTTATTCATCAAGTTAATTAACAAGTGGAAGCTGGTCAGGTTTCTCTGAATGAACATTTCATCACCAGAGAGAGATCTTGTATCTTCATATGTATGTGAATAATACTGATAAATAACGAGTACGCAATAAAACTAGTATAAACCTGGAATCGGAAACCAATTAATTACTTATGCATACTTGAATGAAATCTGATGAACTATCTGAGGGGGGACGTGGTGTGATCGGATCTCCGCCACGCCATGATATATATCCAAGTGATGATGCTCTAATAAGGAAATATATTGTATGACAAGTGACAGCTGGAGTGTACTCGATCGATCAATTGATATACTTAGTATGTTGTTAAGGTTCAGCTCATGTGTCCCTTGATTTAAATTTCATCCCTAGATAGCTTGTTCGCCAATCTGAAAATAATTGGGATCCAACTGCAATTCATTGATCGAGTATTCTGGTCTCGGATAATGATTATTTCAGCAGGGGCTTAAATATCCAAATCAAAAGACATGGATGATTTGCCTTTGTTGAGCATGTCCGGAAGATTAACTGCTGTGGCGGTTGGGTAGGGACTTAATTGAAGGTAAGGTATACTAGAAGAAGATAATGAAGAAGTAGAATATGGAGGAGGTAATATAGTGGTAGTGGTGGAAGGAGGATTATAACTGTAGTAAGTATTGTGACTAGAATAATGGTGGGGTGCTAGGGATACGCCTAGCTCGGTAATGGTGGTGGCTGAGGGGGAATACAAGGTGTTGTTTCTATTGTTGTTGTCGTTGTCACATTCAACAATGATATCATCTGTAGAGTTAAGAGAGTCTGAAATATTAACGGGACAGTCCATGTTCACTCCAAATAGCCTCAGTCTCTTTGCTGCAGCTTTCCCTTGGACCACCGGCACCGACTCAAAAACCACCGTGGGCTCAAACCCAATATCCCCGCCCGGCCTTTGCACCTGCACCATTCCAACCTCTTCAGCTTCTTGTTGTTGTCGATGTTGATGTTGATGGGTGGCTGCTGCTGCTGATCTGAAATAAATTACTGATCCTGAACAGGTAGTAGCAGCAGCAGAAGCTGGGTTTGCCACTTGATGATGATGTTGAGTAGCACTATTGTAATTAGTACTCCTCGTGTAATTGTTAGGGTGATGAAAATTAGATTGGGGATGATGACGACTAGTTGTGGTGGTGCTATTTTGAGAATGATCAGCTGGAGGCAGCAGCAAGTGTGATGTATTAGTATACTGGTCCCGATAATAATGAGGTTGAGGTTGAGGTTGAGGTTGAGGATAATACTGAGTTGCCGAGGAGGAGGACGACGACATGAGAGGCTGCTGTTGTTGGAGCTGTTGCTGTTGCAAGAACAAGGGATTCCAAGCAGCAGTAGCAGGGTGAAGGATATTGGAGGAGCGCTGGAAGCCGGACAAGTACTGGTGGTTGTGGTGTGGAAGAGAGAGATCTGTGCCAGCTGCGGCCGATCTCAGTAGCAGGTGGTGGTGGTACTGGTCGGAAGAGGAGGAGAGGGGTCCATCTGGGCGGCGCCTCCAGTCAATGAACAATCGATCCCTCCCAAACTCACCAACCCCTCGCTGGAAAGACACAATATCACCCGCATCCAGCTTCTTTTCCTTGACAAAGCGGCTCCAGCCCTTGGTCATGACGTAGCTCTGGCTGCTGTTCCAATATGAATACCGGAACCGCCACTGCTTCCCACTTCTATCCTCGAAATTCAACAGAAGCCCCTTCTCGTTGGTGGAGGAGTCGAGTGGGAAATACTTCTCAGCATGCTGTTTGGGGATGACTAGCCGGTTCAGCTTCCCCACATCGCTTGGGGTCACCACTTTATCGAACATATGCTCTCTCTCCACCACCTCTATCGGCCCATCTCCCCCACTCCTCCTCCCCAATACTACTTGCTCATCCCCATCATCATCCCCACCCCCACCGTTATTATCAATCATCATCATCATCATGTATAGATAGTGTTGTATATATATCCTCGGCTTAATTAAGCTGTTGCTGGTTGTGTTGTTGCTAGCCCCTCTCGATCTCCTGAAGCTTGCTGGGTGTGGGATGGATCTAACCAATTATCCGGCTGGTGCTGGTGCTGATGGTGCTAGGTAATTAAGATTATATATGAGGAAGGAGGACTATGTACTAATCAGAAAATTAAGAATTAAGATGAAGAAGAAGAAGAAGAAGAAGAAGAAGAAGAAGAAAAAGAGTAGGTATAATTGATGATGATTTTTAGAAGAAGAATTAGGGGCCTTACCTGTTCTGAAACTCACCAACTGCTTCTCTTCTTAACCCTTGTCCACTGCTCCCCATCAAGAATGATTTGGTCAGATCTCTCTCGATCTTATTATTTTGCAGCTCCGGCCCAACTATTTAGCTTTCTTCCACCAAACAACATACTCCTACATATATAGTACGTGCTAACTAGATCTACTGCCTATATGTATATACAGGGGCGGATCTAGGAATAATTCTCAGCAGGGGCGGATTTTAATTTGGCGAGGGTTCGGGGGCTGCGCCCCCGAGCCAAATTTTTTAGATAAATTTATGTTTTTTTGATGATTACATATGTAAAATAAGAGTTAATTTAGTTACATAAAACTATAACCCATAAAAATATGTACTCAAAAATATTGAAATTCAACTAGAAATTCTCACCGCAAACAATAGATCAGCTTTTTGTAACTAATGGAATTTTTTTTTGATATACCAAGTTTAATTTTTTTATTAATCTGCCCCCCTGAGTTTACTAACTTATAAATTCTGCCCCCTTGAGTTTACAAAAAAAAAAAAAAAGCAAAAGAAAAAAAAAAAAAAAAAAAGTCAACATAGGCAGGTGCCTATGTTGCCCTCTAAGTAGATCCGCCCCTGTGTATATAGTATGTTTGGTTTTTAGCTCAACAATTAGTTAACGAGTATTAGCTGGAGTATTACTTAATGGGTGGTTTAGTTAGCTAGTAGGGTTGAGAAGTATATATTGGCAAAAAAAATATATAGGAATTTCTGAGGACCCAATTAACTGAGAAACCGAGGAGGAGGGAACTGATCACCCTTTACTACCTGCAAGAAATAAGAAGAGGGTCGGTTGCTTTCTTCTTAATTTGACCGACTAAAAGAGAAGCACAATATATATATATATATATATATATATGTATATATCAACTAATTACAAGCTAGATGGATACCCCATGGACGCTTCATTCAAAATCTTCGGTGGTCACTGCTTCTACTTGTTGACCTTCCTTAGAGAGAGAAAATAACAGAAAGGGGAAGGGTTATATATGGGAAATTTTGTAAAGCGGATGCCTCCATGGAAGCTTCTGTAGTTAAGCAATTTTTCCCTTTGAATAATAATATATTCTTCCACCAGATATACAGAGAGAGAAAGAGAGAGACTTTATACGTAGGGCAGGTAGGAAGGAGAGGGTGAGGGTACTGGGGGCCCATTAATTATCTGGTTGGGCTCATGTGAACTTGTCCCTGTCATCTTCCTGGGTGGTATACATAATTTTTCTTTCATTCATCATGATAAGGCAAGGCTACTTATTCAAATAAATAAATAAATAAACTCTCTCTCTCTCTCTCTCTATATATATATATATTGTCCAATATGCCAGCTGCTAACTGTTTTTGTAGAGCACGAGCTTCTAATTCTATTTGTAAATGAATGTGCAACTAGCTAGCTCAGCTTGGTCAGTGTATTAAGTAGTACTACTAGTATTATTCTGTCTTGCTGCTGGCTGCTAATAATTTAATAAGGTACATAGAGGGGGCGGGAGGGGGTGGGGGGTAGACATCAATAAAATACTTATACCATCCACTACTGCTACATAATTATATGGCTCTAGTCGTTGGCCTGTAGATACTTAAGGGCTAAATAATATTGACTTGTTGAACGCGTCCTCCTAGTGGCCGGTTACTCCTTCAGATTTTTATATATGGTCTTCTATATATGGTGTGGTAGGATACTTTAGCTAGGTAGCAATTCATTTGATCTTTTTAGAGTAGCTAGCAACCATACGTATACATGATTATGCTACTAGGAGTTCTGTATATCAGTGGTCCACTTAATTTTAGCGCTAAGAGTCATGACACTAGCCTTATATATCTTTTTCTTTAATTTTTTATTTTCCTAAGTTAACTACCAATATGTATCTTCCATAAACTACCTCATTTTAATTGGAAAATAATATTTCAGTGTAATAATTATCAGTCCAGCGTATAACATGCACTGTATATATAGTTATAATAAATACCTGTATATTGTGCAATATTGAAAATATCAATCCCTTTCTAAATTAACACGACTAAATGAAAAAATTATAAGATTTTATAAATTGATTGTTAAAAAATTATATATTTTTATGAAATAGAGGGAGTTCAGATTCAAATATATATAGATCTTTAAAAATCGTAATATCATGCCCTGCAGTGTTGGGAGAAAAAGAAAAGTATGTGGCCTTTTATTGACAGAATTGTCTCCTCTCTGTTGAACTCTATAATTTCTTCAATCGTTTATGATATTTAAAATTTTACATATTATAAATGAAATCACCTATCACTTGATTCTTCTTATCTAGTTGCACCATCAACCAAAATTCTAAGCAAGTAGACATGCACTTTTTTACCATCTTATGAATATCTGTGTTTTTAACTAAAATCTAAATGGTTAAGAATTGTTATTATATTTTAATGATAATTTGTTTTTCTAATGATTTTAATTTTTTGACAGATTGGAGCACATAATTGTGATCTTTTCATTGAAAAAGTTAGATCATTATATAGTAACAAACATACAACGACAAATATTATATAGAATTGTGGGGAATAGAGATAAGGGTAACGGAGAGGAGCCACTCCTTCATTGATCCCTTGAGTCCTTGACGAGGTTTCCTTCATCTCTAGCATTTATCTTGAAACTTTTTTTTTGTTTAATTTAATTCAATTTGAATTTATTTTATTTTTTGAAATTTAGGAATCTAATAGGTACTTCATTTGTCCTAAAAAAAGAGTTTACTTGTTTGTTTTTATATTTCAGAAAAAGTAGTCATCTTCTTATTTACAAAAATATAAAGTGAGACAATGTCTTCAAAGTCTTTATTATTAATACATTATCATGTCACTGCTACTTAACTATTAATTTATTATTTCAAGTATAAATATGAAACAAAAATATGTATTTTTAATGTTATAATTTATGAAATGAAACTCTTTCTTGTGGAATTGACGAGGGAATATTGATGAAGTGAGTTAAATCATCAAATTGTACAGAGAAAAAAAAAATAGAAAGTAGCTGAGAGAGGCTGGCTGCTAGTACTTATTAAGTAATTTGAGAGACACAGACATATAGAGACAGGACCACCTAGTTTTATTCAGGCCATGCTCGTTCTTATGGCCCATGCCCATGGGGTTTGTGAGGGAGGGATAGAAAAAGATAACATAAGAGCATTTCATGCTTCATAGTGAGGTCCCTCTTTTTCTTGCAGTTGAAAAAGGCAAGCCATGCCGTCCTTTAATTATCTCTATAGCTAGCTAGTCATTAATCTCCTTGGCAGATCCCATTGCATTATACCATCAAATTTGCTTTAGTTTTCACTCCAATGAAAACTACAATTCGGTCACTTACCAACTGAAAATTGAGAACAATTCCCTTTTCATCGTTTGTATTCTAGTTTATCAATCTCAAGGTAATAGTGCTCTTTTTTCCTTTTACTTTTATATCCTACTTAATGCTTACATCGTAAACATAATAATCTAACCGTATGAATTTGAGCATACAAAAATATGAGATAATTTATCTTAAATCGATCAAATATGCCTTTTACTCATATATATATATATATACATATATATATATATATAATTACTCCACTTACTAATTATCAAAAATACCAATGAATTTTAAACAATTATTAAAAGTACTCAAAAATTAACCAAGGTCCAATCAAGGTGAATCTAGATTGATGTGGCATAATATATGACATCTGATGTGTAAAAAGGTTGACGTAGCATAAGAAATAACATATAGCTGATGTGTAAAGAAATGGCTGAATTACATATCTGTCTCTCAATGTTGCTATTGAATTTCAAAGTGACCTTTTAATTGACAAAAGTGACACTTTCGTCCTCTAAATTGACATTTTAGTTCATTACTATTCATTAGGTTGATTTTTTTCCCAAATTTAAATTATGTACAATATATGCACATACCTTTTAATGAGGTAATATTTGTCTTTTAATGAGGTAATATTTTGTATGTTCACACACACACACACACACACACACACACACACATATATATATATATATATATATATATATATATATATTAATGTCAACATACAAATATAGCCTCATTAAAATTCACATGCATCACACATGATTTAAGTTTGCAACAAAATCGGTCCAAAGAACAGAAATGAACCAAAATGCTAACTTAGAGGATAAAAGTTTCACTTTTACCAATTAAGGGGCCATTTTAAAACGTTGTGACTACTTGGAAGATCAAATACACAATTCAACCTAAAAATAGCACTTTGTGTTTCATTAATTATTTATTATGCGAATTTGATTAATAATTTTTTTTAAATAAAAATCTTATGTCATATAGTTGAGATTAATTTATTAATGTTATTTTGTAGATTAGGTTATTGAGAACCAGATCACGCTAAGTGCCTGTTTCGGAGGATTAAATTAAATGTGAAAGTTTTTATGTTTGATAACTCTCTGAAAGAACTTTAAAGAGTAGAGTTTTAGCTTCAAAAAAACTTTTAGTTTAAATAAAAATTTCGTACCACACGATTACTCTAAATTTAAGATAAGTGTGTTGTACAAAATTTCATATACTACACGTTCATCTTAAATTAATGAAGACAGATATATAAAAAGTGGGCAGTAAAGAGTTCAAAACCCTTAATTACAGCCCCAGGTCCATATAAAGCAGTCAATCTACTAGCAGCATATTAGACCTAAGTGAATGAAAGAAATAAATCGAAAAGAGAGTTGAATGAACATACTTACCTAATTCTCTATCCGCCTCCATCCATCCCCGAAGTTAAGCCTTCATGACTAAACACTTCATAAATTATGCAAGTTACTTTGTTACTTATTAACTAATTTTAAATTTAATATTTTAAAGGATCCACAATCAAAGTTGTTTGTACTCAGACAAACAAACAAATGAACAAACAATATTTACAATTATTGTTTGCCTCCAAGCATAATTGGATGAATGCTAGGATAAAAACTCATCATCTAACTGACTATATAATCAACGTTATTTGCTAATATAAAACGTTAATATGATATATATATATATATATAGATATTAGGGTAATGATTCATAACATGTATTTGTTATGAATCTTTATAGGACATATACTATCTATATCATTAAAAATAAGAAGGAACGGTCAGGATTAGAAACTGAAAATCGACGTCCGCTACTATTCGTAGCGGACGCTAATCAGAATAAAAGTTTAACTTGACCACTAAATGTTTAAGATTTATTAACAAGGGTTTAGTGTTTATTAACCAGGATTTATAAATTAGGGTTTAGAGTTTATTAATAAACCCTAAAATTTATTGGTAAACTCTAGTTTATAAACCCTAAACTCTGATTAATAAATCCTAAATATTTATTGATAAAGTCAAACCTTTATTTTGATTAGCGTTCGCTATTAATAGTAGCGGACGCTAAGTGTTATTTTATCGTCCGCTAGCGAACGTCGATTTTTAGTTTCTAATCTTAGTCGTTCTTTTTTGTTTTCAATAATATAAATGGTATATGTCCTATAAGAATTCATAACAAATATATACAATAAATTATTCTTCATATATATATGGGGGTGGGGGTGGGGGTGATGTGGCTTCGGGTGCGTCATCTGATCTGGTTAGAATGATGTCATTTTGTATGGAGCTAATCAACATGCATGGAAATATGATTTCGGTAAAATGAACAAAGATTAATTTAGTGCAATGATTCTTTAAAAACTAATATTTGGCTTTAAAAAAAATTGTAGTGACCAGCTCAAGTGCAACCCCTTCCTTACTTTCAAACACAACTTGCAAAAAATACGGCATTTCAAATTAAGGCTCGACATCCCAGTACTTGTCTTTAGCCTTCCACCCCATTACTCTTGTCTTGTTTTGTTTTATACCCTCAAATAACTCAAGTAATCTCCCTCGTGTTAAAATTAGTATTAGTATATGACTATAATATCTATCTATATATTATAAAGCCTTTATGAAAGTTTCTTCTACAAATTTAATATAATTGAATCATATTTTTTTTTACGATTTTAGAAATATTATTATTTTGTCGGTTAATTTTTTATATTTATTTATTTTTTTTAAATTTTATAAATTTTTTATTTTATCTAACATAATTTATATACGCAAAACGTACGTGGCCACGAGTAATATATATAATGTGTGGATATGGAGTCGTGCATGAAGCAACTACCTTGACTTATTTCTTGGTTGTTCGATTTCAAGGTGATTTCTATCGACATTATTTAGATTATAAATATACGTACCGAAGTTCATTGCCCCATATGTACTCCATCTGTTCAAATTTGAGATCTACTCCTTCGTTACCAATTATAAAATTAATATTAATTTTTTAAAAATTAATTTAAAATATTTTTAAATTTAAAATAATTTATTTAAAATAACAAATTTTATAACTAGTAATACTTCTTAAGTAATTTGTAATATTCATAATTGTATTAACAAAAATTAAATAAATCATGTCAATTAATTTGAGTTTGAAAATATTTGATTTTTTGAGGTTAATTTGTTAAATTTAGAAATTCTAAATTTATTAAATTTTAATATAAATAGCTGCAACTCATGTTGTAAACTAATTAAAAACTATTAGTTAAGGCTGTACGAAACAATTTGATAAAATTGAAAAAAATACTTGAACCGAAACGAAAGGCGGCCTGACCTATAACCACCTTTAGAAAAAACCAATAAAATGATTCATTTAACACATTTGTGAGAACCCAATATTTTTGATTTTACTCATAAATATTTATAAATTAGACATGAGGACCTTCCTGCATTTTTCATGGTTAATTAGATTAAAAACTAAAGTCTAGGGTACCCATATGCTACTTGCCATAACCCTTTTAAATTCGCAGCAGTTACACTTTGGGAATTAACGGGAAAACGTTTTTGTGATTGTGTGAGGAAAAAACGAATTTAAGAACATAGTTGCAGTTAGTAATTTATTAAATATTTAATTATATAAATAATAAATTATTAAATTATATATGATTGGTTTTTTTGATCAATTATTAAGGTAAACATTTGAATGGAGTATAAATTTATTTAACTAAGATTATGAGAAAATAATTATTTTAATTTTATTTAAGTTTGTAATAGAATTCTATATTAGTCTTTATATTGAAAAAATTTGCTTAAAATTAGAATACTAATAGAACTATGAAACTCAACCTTTAATAAGTTCTAATTGAGTTGAGACAAAAAAAATATTTTTAAAAGCCCCACTTTTTAGAGAATGCAATATAATTTTATAATTAAGTACATCATCACTATTATAATATTAAGAATCAATCAAACATCACCAAAGAAAGAAGAAATAAACTCATAAACAAATCTCACATAAAAAGGAAACAGGTTTCGCATAATAGAAGGAATAAATTCACCTAAGTGAGAATCGAACCTAAGACCTAAAGGTTATAATAACTCAGTCTTAACCACTAGGCATCTCATCGGCATGTTAAGACAATTAGTTAATAATGAATTTACTATAATTTTTTAACTAATTTTACACTTATTAAATTTTAAAAATATTCACATATATTATTAATACAATTAATCGTGTGATTTGGTAAAATTTTAAATTCTAATGAATTTGATTTTGTTGTTTTCTAGAGACACTTAGAGATCTAGAATGGGGGTTGAATAGATCTTTTTCAAAAATTAACTTGTTAAAAAATTATTACCAAATAATTTATTAATCATAATTAGATTAAGCACAGCGGAATATGTTTTTGAAAAATTCCCTTGTAGATTATAGTAAGATCTCAGTTCTGGATTTAAATTTAGTTCTAAGCCACACAAGCAGAATAAATAATATGGAGGAATGTAAAGGCGATAAAGTAAATGACACAGAGAGATTTTTAAGTGGTTCGGAGACTAAATAACTCCTACTCCACTAAGTAGAGAATCCACTAAGAATTCGGCCACTTAGACCAGGACATTAAGACCTCTTCAAGCCCAGCAGACTTAAAACTTTAGTCACTAAGACAAGGATATTGAGACCTCTTCAAGCCCAGCAGACTTGAAAATTTAGTCACTAAGACAAGGACACTCTTGCCCTCTAAATTCTTAGGATTCCTTCGAGTCACTAAGTCTCGAAATGTTCGGTTTGTTGATAGTTGTTGAAGGTGCTGCTAAGTTGGCAATTCAATTCTCTTCTCAGGTACTTAGCAGCTTGAACTAGTTGTTCAACTTTTCGTAGAGCTCATATTTTTACTTTGATAGAGATTGGGCTTTCTGATTAGTGTCGTACTTTTAATTTGAATCTTGATTGCCCTTTTATAATCTGTCGAAGAGATCTTCCCGTTGCTAGGTTCCCGTTAGTGCATTTAATGCTTAGATATTTTGAGATCCTTGATGTTGACATTTTGAGTTTAGATGTCAGCTTCCTTTTGTCTAGTGTGTCACATCAGCTTACAACTTTACCTACCATCTTGACACGTTACTTTCAACAAACTAGCTATCAGACACATCTTTTGATCTTCGATTTTCAGCCAAGGATGTTTGGTGAGTGCATCGGGACCTTCAATCAGTAATGCTTCCATGTTAGTCTTTTGCCAGACTTGATTGCTCTACGAATATGAAAGTTCATAGTGTTTGCTTTACGTTCTGAAGATAGCTTTACGATAAGGCTTGAACTCTACAAATGAACTCTACTCTCAGCTCTACGAAGATCTGCTTTACGATTCCAGAGCTGACTCTACGATTCTTTCTTCTGCTGCACGATCTTGGAGTTGTTTTATGATTTGACTTTTACTTTGCGATTCTCTGAAGCACTCTACGTTCAGTCTTTGCTTAGTGAACTTTGCTTGGCTTTACGATCCTGTTCACTTTATAAAATTGTCTTAGTGAATTAAGGTGAACTTTATGATAGATGCAAAGGCTCTGAGATCTGCCTGATGCTTTACGAATTAAGAGTTAAGTCTACGATCTGTCATCCTTACTTTACAATTTTGACAAACTAACTTAACAAACACTTATTACCTATTAGCTATACATCAGATTAGCTCAAATAGATCAACCTAACATATTTGATCTTTTTATTCTAAGTTCTTGTACATCAAATCATTATTAAGGACTTTACAAAACTTACTGGTACAAATATACATTAAAAACTTTCATCATCAAATAAAATCATAATAATCATGCAGACTCTAACAATCTCCCCCTATTTGATGATGACAAAACCAGCAGTTTCATAACATACATCAATTCTATAATGCATTTACTTGGAATTTAAACATGACTTAAAAATACAGTGAGTCACTGTATTGCTAGAGTAAAAGAATGAATCTATTGATGTATATCAATTTGTATAAGTATAACAGATGTTTTATTACATTTCAAAAAGAAATAAAAATCTTCTACCTTCTTCCCTTTCTCTCTTTGAAGAGCCATTTCTTTTCAGATCCTACTCTACGATTGTATCTAGCTTTGTCTTCAAGCTCTTTTCGTCTAATTTCTTCAGCAGAGTCTCTTGGGCCAAGATTTGGCACGTTTATTCTCTCTTCCCCGATGATATGAGCTCCTTGAAGATTTCTTTGAAGGTATGCAGGATCGCCTGAGGGAATTTGAATGCCAGTAGAGGAAACTCTACTCAACAATTCTTGTTGTAAGGAGGAGTAGCCATGTTCTAAAGGGATAGCTGATAGATGAGGGGGATGAGATTTAAAAATCGGAGGGGTTATGGATATTTGCTTCTAATTTCTCTTCATTTTCTCTCTTTGAGATTGTTGTTTCTCCTACTAAGTCTGATGTCTCTCCCCCTGCCTCTCCCTTTTCCTTAACTTCTCCCCCCTTTGTCATCATAAGCCTCAGAAAGTTGTTGTACAGTATCGATAAGTTCTTGAAGTTGGGAGGAAAACATGGCAATATTATCCCTAATCTCTTCTTAGCGAGCTGCAGCTTGTTTATTTTGGTGAGCAACAAGGGCTATTGTGCTGTCAGCATTCAGTGCCATAATATTTTTAAAGTCAGAAAATGCAGTACTAAGTTCAACAACTTTATTAGTCAGAGACGTTATTGATGGCTCATTTTGCTGCTGAAGTGCAAGCACAGCTTGCTTGTGATCATCAATGACTTTGAGAAATATTTCGTCGCGGTCGTGCAAGCACAACTTGCTTGTGACTTGAGCTATTTTTGTATTTCTCTGCCCATGTCGTTAGGTAGATGGCCTGCAATTGTAGTGATCTTATCCATTCGATCTCGGAGCTCAAAGGAATTTTGTTCAAGCTTTTCATCAATGTCACGAGATATCTGTGCGGTTAGATCAGTCAGTTACTCAGAGGTTTGGATAACTGCAAGACGCTCTATGACTTGAGTAAGGGTGACTTCTGAGCTTCACCTAGATCCTTGGGACAAGTTGATCAGAGCAAGTGGCAAATCGAAGAATTCATTTCTTGAGGAGGAAGGGATATCGGAAGGAATAGAGGGTTTGGGTTCTTGTTTGATTGTTTGTATGGGGGATGAAGGATGTACATCTGTATCTTGAGGTGGAACAAGAATGGATACTTTAGATTTATTAACATCAGACGTAGGATTTTGAGACGCTACGTATGGAGAAGACCATGGTGAGGAAAAGTTTGAATGAATAGGTGAGTTTTGGGGTGTGACTAATAAACTGGATATTTGAATAGGGAAAGGGGAATCTATAGGAATGGATATTGAGGAATGTATAGGAGAAGTCGTATTTGGTGCATCGATCGTAGGGTTTTGGGACTCTACGATCAGAAAAATTATTTATGGAAGAATGATACTATTTACAACGATCGTAGAGTGTTAAGATTTGTTTGCCTAAATCTATACTAGCATAATATGCAAGTATACGCAGTGCACAAGTAATATAATGATAAGAGAGTTGTCGATCCCACGAGGAATTATTTAATAATAATTACCAATTACTAACTCATAATTAAATTAATTTTATTTAAACAACTGATTAATATTGTGAATTTTTGATAATAAATAACTAATGAAAATAATATTAACTACCACAAGATTGAAATCAAACAATGAAGACTTAAGATTACAATTTCACTTATTGCTTCACTTAGATTAACATACTTTCTGTTAAATTATGCTAACTATTCTGAATTATTAATTGTGAACTCATCAATATTTATAATCATCTCTCGATGTACTATAAACGAATCAACTTAAATCCACAAATGATAGAATTAAGATGAACACCCTAGTTAACTAATTCACTATATCTCAATGTGAATTACAATTAAAAAGGATTTAAAGCATAAGTTCTCTTTCAGATTACATACGGCATATAGGTATATCTCTATCCTAGACACAAATCATGAGTTCCATCACTATGCAGAAAATATAATCACATACTATTATGATCAAGTCTAAATCTATAATCCATCTCTCAAGTTCATATAGATTACCACGGTAATTGTTGATCAAGCAATTAAGCAATTAATCACAAATCATAATAGACAATCCGATAATAATCAACAATAATTAACAAGGAATACGCAATAAGTTCTATTGTAATCTTAAAAAGAAATTAGTTCATAATTGAATTAAAATTCATAATCCATAATTGATAAAGCATTCAAGAATACAAAATAAGAGGTAAAGAAGAGAATATAATCTGTAGACACAATCCTTGAGTCTCTCCTTCAGCTCCTTAATTAAATCATTTGTGCTCTTGCAATTGCTTCAAGCCTCCATCTCTTTCTCCCAAACTAGGGTTAGCAAAAAGTATCAAGATCTCTCCCAAACTTATGCTAATGCCTAAATTTTGCTTTTAATAATGCTCAAATAAGTTTTTAAAGTTTCAAGGATATCTTTCAGAAGCATTTAACTAAAAGAATTTTAAGTCACAACTAACTAAACAGATGGATATGTGATTTCAAGTTCAAAAAGATCACAAACAGTGTAAACCCAACTCATAAGTCAAAATATAAACTAAGTATGCTTCTCAATTTCATAAGAGTTAGAAATTAACATTTTTCCCCCGCCCATCATCAAATTCAAATCAAACCATTGCTCATGTTAAAATAAACTATCTAACATGTAAATCTAACAAATCACATACCAAATAAACAAACAAAAAATAAAGACAAACACCCCCAAACTTAAACTAGACATTGTCCTCAATGGCTAAAATAGGAAAAAAGTAAAGTAGAGGACTTCCCTGAGAAACTGCTGATTGGCCAAGTCAACGTCCTCCTCATCCGCTAAATCGAAAGTGTAATCCATTTTGTTCAATACTTAGTACCTGAAAACAATTGAAACAACTACTTAAAATGTAACTAAATTAAAGAAACTAAAATGCAATTTAATAAATTAAAAAATTAAACTTGGGTTGCCTCCCAAGAAGCGCTTGTTTTATAGTCTCAGCCTGACTACTTCAATTTTCTCTATCCAATTCCCCTTCGATAATTAAGGAACCCTCCATCCATTAGTAGCAATGTAACAATTAAGGGCTTCACATCTGTAAGGGCTATTGTTTCAAATTCACCTAGCTTGATCTTGTTAGATAGAATCTCCTTTATAAACTTCAAGTAGCTAGGCGTTTGCTTCATTGTGTCTGTGAACGAATTATTAAGTTGAAGCTCTTTAAACACAATTGGATCTTCATCTATGTTCTCATTGACCCCTTTCTCATCCCACCATGACTCTAAATTTATGCTAGCTCCCTTGTCATACAGAGCTTTGTCGATGAAATGACTACCAATTGGGCACAGGATTGCAAAACTACCCGGATCCTTAAACTTTGGCGGAGAAGGTACATGGGGCACTAACAAAATCGGCTCATCAGTATTGGAACTTAGGGCTAGATCTTCTTCGACTGTATTTTCATGATCCCCACTTGTCTCCTCCATATCAGAATTATCGTCAATTAGCACGTCCGCTTGCAGCTTTGGTGCAGGCACTCCATCAATCTTGAGAACCACGTCACTGGGCCATGCACAATGATAGCTATTGTTGAAGGCGTTGATAAGCTGTCCCATCTGGTTCTCAAGACTTTGAATCGACACTGTTTGGCTTTTTATATTTAAATCCACTTGGTTCAACAGTCGATCATGATCACTCATTCTTTTGTCCGTAGCTATAATGAACTTTGCCAAGGCCTCCTCCATATTAGAATTCTTAAAAAATAGCCCGGGTACTCCCTCAGTTTCAGGAACTAAGTCATTAGACAATTCATTATGATGGCGATTGTTAATTGCGTTTACAATATGTTCAACTTGATTCGTGAGATTCTGCAACCACACAGAACTATTCATCCTTTCTTCTGTCAAAGTTGTGCACTTGAAAAAAATTTCCTCCAAGTTCGACATCTTCTCCTCTTGTAGAGGTGCTTGTGTTGAGAATTCTAGAGTGTATGATTGGCTTGGAGTAAAGGTTTGGACTTGATTATTTTGGCTCCATGACAAAGCCAAATGATTCCCCCAATCATGATGATAATTGTTGGGATAAGCATAATTGTTGGGGTAATCGCCGAAGTTATCACCATATTGCATCGACTCAAAACTGATGGCGCATTGATGATTCAGATGGTTTCCAACACAATAATCATAAATTATCGCTACACTTTGAATACGTTATGCTGCAAAAGCGTCAAACTTCCTTGAAAGTATCTCAATCTGTGCTGACAATTCCTCGAGTTCATAAATCCCTGTCGCTCTTGGCTAAGTTATTCTCGTATAAGGCCACTGATAATCATAGTAAGCCATGATGTATCTAAAAAGGAAGTAAAACAGAAAAAAGAAATAAATAAAAATAAAAATAAAACATTTAAATTAAGATTAATTTGATTGAAATTAATATTGACAAAAATTATTAAATTAATTCCCCGGCAACGGCGCCAAAAACTTGTTTGCATAAATCTATACTAGCAAAATACGTAAGTATACACAGTCCACAAATAATAAAGTGATAAAAGAGTGTCGAACCCACAAAATTATTTAATAATAATTACCAAGTACTAACTTTTAATCAAATTAATTTTATTTAAACAATTCGATTATTGTTGTTGAATTTTGAAAATAAAGTACTAAACTAATTAATCACTAAATACCAAGAATTGAATTCAGAATAAAAAGTCTTAAGATTACAATTTCCCTTAATGTTTTACTTGAATTAATACACTTCCTATTAAGTTATGCTAACTATTTCAGATTGTTAATCGAGAACTCATCAATATTTATAATCATCTCTCGATGTATCATAAACGAATCAACTTAAATCCACAGCTGATAGAATTAAGGTGAACACCCTAGTTAACTAATTCACTATATCTCTATGTGAATTTAAAGCTCAGGTTCCCTATCAGATTACATGCGACGTATAGGTGTATGTCTATCCTAGACACAAATCATGAGTTCCATCACTATACATAAAACACAATCACATGCTATTATGATCATGTCTAAACCTATAATTCATCTCTCGAGTTCATATAGATTACCACGGTAATTGTTGATTAGGCAATTAAGCAATTAATCACAAATCATAATAGACAATCTGATAATAGTCAACAAAAGCTAACAAGGAAGCATATCAATAAAAGCTACGCAATAAGTTCCATTGTAATCTTAAAAAGAAATTAGTTCATAATTGAATTAAAATCCATAATCTACAAGTAAACCATCATCCAAGAATTACAAAATAAAAAGATAAAAGAAGAAAGGAAAAACTCTTTTGAAGTAATTCTTGATATCCTCCTTAGCCTCCTATTTTGATCTTCCTTCGTGATAATCTTTTGCTTTAAGCCTCCAATCCTTCTTTAATTCTAGGGTTAGCAAAAATTTGCAAGATCTCCTTTATTCTATAGATCATATCATGTATTTATAGGTTCTAGTTAAAGTCCTAAACCAATTAGAAGTTACAATCCTTGTTCCATTCAGTTGGGATAAAAATCAAGCTTTTTAACAACCCGACCTAGCGCGGTCGCACCCATATTTGGCCTAGAAAGTAGCGTTATCGCGCCCTAATGCCAGAAATCATGTTTTTCATTATGAACACCAGCGCGGCCGCGCTCAAAATACACTTGGAACGAGCGCAGCCGCGCCCGTCACAATTCGTCATGGATGTCTGTTGGTAAAATGGTCATAACTTTCTCATCCGAACTCCAATTAGGGCGATTCAAGATGTTCCGGAAAGCTAAGGAGTAGATTTACAATTTTTATTCTTTGAGCACTGAGAGATTCAGGCTGGATCAATGTCAAAATTGAGCTTAAAGTGGTTGTTATGTAAATGACAACTCCAAACTTTGAGGTTCAACGTCCATTGGTAAAAATGTCATAACTTTCGATCCGGGAGGAGTTACGGGACGTACCACTATTAAAACAAAGCTCTCAACGAGATCTAGAATAAAATCCAAGTCCCAAGCTATGAACATGTATCTAAATTGGCATTGAAAACCTTTTAATCTTCCCTTCTCGTATTTGCTTGTATATTGTACTCCAAAAGATGTCTGGATTGTATTTTCTTGCTTCTTCTTACAAAATAACATAAAAAAATTATAAATATCTAATACTAACTTAAAATACTTAAAAACTCACAAATTATCAGGCCAAACGTACTCAATTCGTAGGTATAAAATCCACTCATCAAGATTCTATGACCAGAAAGTTAGGATAAGGCTGTATATAGAACTCAGGAGTAGAAGGGGTTCAACATACATAAAAAAGACTCTTTGTACCATTCACCAGAGAGAAAAGAATAAAATGGGACAGGAATGGAAAGAGAAATACATGTTACCTTATTGTACAAAGGAGAAGACACAAAAGGGCTCAGAGCAAATTGTTCTAGTGGCATATCTGAGGACTCGTGGAAAGTTTTGAGCCACCAACTTCAGATTAGGATATCTGCAGAAGTTCTATCGAATCTTTGATCTCTTTGCACTATTGCTCGAACCAGGGGCAGGAGAGACATGAAGTAGAATAATTGATCACCATCTAGTTCATAAGTTGTCATACTTTTTCTCTATATCCAAATCATATTATATAGTGTACAGAGGATTTTGTTGGATGTAGCACTCTCATTCTGCCCACCTCTATGCCTTCAAACTCATCAGGAAGAAGATGAGCTTTTTTTAGAATTTCCTTTCTCGTAAGAATTACTCTGCGAAGGCCTGGTTGATACGACATTGGAGGAGGAATGAAAGTATCCCCAGGTCCATGCTAAGAAGTGGATGGAAAAGAGGGAGGAGGGACTGGATTTTATTAGGTTGCTCCCCCTCAGATGTGGGATCATCTGGCTTTACGATCGCAGGGTCATAACCCTTATTGATATCGTCTATGACCATCTCAATGACATGAATCACTCGTAGAGATGTATCTGATGAATGTAGCGATCGTTGAGCAGAATCTTCTTTGTACTTAGTCCTTAGCTCTTTCCTTTTTTTTCTTCTCTTTTTTCTTCTTTAGCCTTCTTTCTTCCTTTTTTTCTCTTCCTTTTCTGCTTGAGTTCTGATATTCTTTTTCTTCTTCTTATCTTGAGGCTCAGGACTAGATTCCTTCACAACCAATTCTTCAATATCATCATGAGGCTCTGACTTATTAGCCGCCACAGCCAATTCTCCATCACCTTGGGGCTCAGGTATAGAAATTTTTATAGCCAGATCATTTTCTTTGATAAGCTCAGGAGTGGCATCCCTCATAGCTAAATCATCAGCATGCCTTGGCTTAGGCATTGAGGCCATCTCAGCCATCACTAGATCATCTTTAGGCTCCGATATAGATACTTTCATAGTTGAATCTTCATTTTGATTTATTTCAGAGGAGAACTTGCTTTTGCCTTGATTCTTCCTTGTAATTTCAGGTACCTCTTCTCCTTCTTCATGCTCTACGATCATAGTAGGCATGAATTATCCTGCTTGTTCTTCAAGATAAGTAGGGGCCTTCTTTTGTCTTAGTGTTCTCACACTCCTCCTTTTAGAGACAAACTTGGAGAGGCGAGTGTTGATATCTTTTTTATTTTCCCTCTTTTCAGAATTTTTGTGACTCTTCTGAGAGTCCTTAAGAATCTCCATTACTTTCTTTTCAACTTTCTTCTTTTTCTGAACTAGTTGGTCGACTATAGAGTCAAAAGCTCTACGAACTTCAGGAGCAACTGACCCTTGAGAATTTTCCTCTTCTATTGTTTCCACTTTTCTTTTGCCCTTGGTTTTTGTAGGCTTTTGCACCTCACTGATGGTGCGTTCACTGCCACCTTTAGATTGTTTTGATTTCAGATTTTCCAACAGATTCATCTTCCAGTTATCGAACAGTTTGGGGGTGTGATAAGTGCATAATATTCTATAATTTTGATTCCTTTATATTTAGTTTTATTACATGTTTTATGTGTATATGAGTTTATTAAGGTATTTATTATTTTTAGGAGGAATTGGAGCTGAAAAGAGAAAAAGAGAAAAAGAGAAAAAATGGATCAAAATGAGCGCGCAATGAGAAAGAGGAAAAAAGTGACAGGTTTTGTGGGCTGCGACACTCAAATCATGGGCCGCTGCGTGCTAGAAGAAGGGTCGCGGAACGCAAATCTTGGGTTGCGGCGCGCGAGACCTTCCGCGGGCGCGTGAGGCGTGTGGCTTCGGCAGAATTTTTCCCAACGTCGTATTTTTAGAGGAATTTTACTGTAACGTAAAATATTATTTCTTAGAGGCTTAGGGCTTTGACCTAGAAGTATAAATATAATGTATTAGTCAAGGTTTAAACCTACCTCTTCTTCATCTGTCATTCAATTACAAATCCTAGTTTTCGAGATTGAAGGCATGTCAAGCTAAGCTCTTTACTTTCAGTTCTAAGGGATGTTGAACCTTCTTTATAATTAATAGTTTGATTAAGTTTATATTATTTATTCCTTCTCACATGAGATTTTTTCTTGGTAATCTGTTTTGATTGATTGTATGTTATTCTATCTGATTGATTTGATGTGGCCAGTTAGATTAATCTGATTGATATCATCTGCTAGATTAAGATATAGTATTAAGCAAATGATATTGTATCTGATCATAAGTAGCAATTAATAATACTTGATTGTGGACAAGTTTTTGGGTATTATTAAGATTATTAGAAGACAAGTTAAATAATTCCTGATTGTGTACTTATTGCTTTGAATAACCTAATTCTCTATTTCTTCATGCTTCTATTATATTAAATCAGGACTGATAGTTCTAGGTTGTATGATAGTTAGGGTTTATTGAGGCGATTGTCACATTAAATTGAAAACTCAAGGAGAATTTCGGGTAATCGGCGATTGTGGTTATCTAGGGTTATTAATCACATTGAAGGGTAAATATTGTTAAACTTGATTATCCCATAATTGTGAAAAGGTGAAACTGAACTGAAGTCTTTTATTCATTGATAATTCTTAATTACTTTTGCTAAATTAGTTAATTAAACTCAAAACCCCCCATTAATAAAAATATTAGTGTAGATAAAAGACTAATTCACTTCTCTGTGGGATTGACCCTTGCTTGTCATTATACTAAGTTTGGTGCTAGTAGAGTGTTAGTATGGTATTAATTTTGGAGTGTTGAACGACAGCTTCCAAATTTTGGCGCCGCTGTCGGGGAAGTGTTATTTATCTTTATTTATTCTTTATTTTATTTTATTTTATTTTTATTGTAGTTTATGACACGATCCTCTCAATCCGGTGATTTAAACTTTAATCTAGAAATTTAGAAAACTGCACGCAAGCTCAGGAAAGAAGCGCAAAAATCTCGAGGCATCACTACAGATTCATACAAAGTTCCATCACCGGGACTCAATTTAGCACTTGAATTACTGTCAAATAAATCATCCACCGAATCAGAGGAAGAAGAAGAGATGGTGGATGATGAGTCGATTTTATACTTATAAATTAATTCTTTTTAACTTGATGATTTGTGAGTTTTTGAATAATTTATGCTCCTTTTTATGTGTTTTTATCTTATTAATATAAAATGCATCTTTGTATCACTTTTATGTGTTTTAACTTTGTTTTATAGGGAAAAGAAATAAAAGGGTACTTGAATTAATGCACAGAATTTATCATTAACATAGCAGGCCCTTGGAGCTCAATTTCGTCCTTGATCCAGCTTGTATCTTTCAATGCTCAAAGAAGAAATGTTGTAAATCTATTTTTTAGCTTTTCGGAACATCTTGAAATGCCTAAATCAGAGTTCAGATGAGAGAGTTACAGCCAATTTTCCAACAGTCGTCGAAGCTGAAAATTCCAAGAAATTGCTCGGTTGGACAGATTGACCTTTGGAGCTTCATTTGCGATTTTGATGGTGTTAAAGTTTCCAAATGAGAATGTGTTCTTCTTGAAGATTTTAGTAGACTTCTCAAGCTTTCCGGAATGGTATGGTGAGCAAAAATCCGAGTTCATTTGGACCTCCAAATAGTGTGACAAAGTGAACTGATCCGAATCCCGCCTGGACTAAATTCTTGTTCGGACCAGTTGGAGTATTTGGGCCATAACTTGAGCTTCCTAACTCCAGGTGATTCAAAAGCCCAAATTCATTAGAAAATCCAGGGCTACAAATGTTATTCTTTGTCTAAGGTCCAATTCGGTGGTTTACAAATTCAAAATTGGCTTACAAGATACTGATCAGTTTAGTTGTTAGATTTAGACTATTTGTGCATCACATGGGCACGTTTTTGGGTGGATTCTTCCTTAGTTGGCTGATGCACATGAGTAGATTGGGTGTTTGATCTTGACTTATGATGATAGGTTAGCACAACATGAGTTCCTATAAATACCAAGTGAAGCTAGGCTTGCAAGACACCGATTTCCACACTAATTCACCACCAATTCATACACCAATTCCTTGTATCCATTCTCCACATTAGTTTGTTAGTATATGAGTAGGGAGAGGAAGTAGACCTCCAAGGGGAGGCTACTCTCCTCTCCATTTTTATAGTTCAAGAGCAAGCAATAGATCAACACTTATGGAAGCCTAGAATCGAAGGCGAAAGCTTGGAGATTGAAGATTGTGATCCGAAGTGACAGCCGGATATCAAAACAAAGTTTTTCTTCTCTAAACTCTTCCTTTATTTTTGTATTCTATTATTGTTGGATATCTTGTAAATTATATTTTGCATATTTGCTATGAACTCTTCTCATTTCTTTTATTTAGTTCCAAAGGGATGTTGAACTTTATTTACACTATTCATTCCTTCTTATATGAAGTTCATTCTTGATAATCCGTTTTAACTATTGAATGTTATTTGACTTAACTAATTTAGTTTTTGCAGGATTAAATTGGTTAACTGATATCATCTGCTAGATCAAGGGATAGTATTACGTGTAATTGATATTGTTTCTAATCATTGGTAGCAATTAGTGATACATGATTGTGGTCAAGCTTTTGAGTATTGCTATGATTATTGGAAGGCGAGTTAAATAATCCGAGTTTGTGTGATTGTTGCTTGGGATAGTTTAATTCCCTAGATCTTAATGCTACTGTTATATTAAATCTAAAGAGCTTGTTCTAGGTTGTATAATGGTTAGAATCTTGTGAAGAGCTTGTTTCATTGAGTGATAATTAAGGGGAGTTTCGGGTAGCATAGCTTGTTGTTACCTAGGGCTATTAATTTCATTGAAGGATAAATATTGCTATGATAAGGTGATATTGAACGGAAGAACTAAAATCTTTATTTTATTCTTATTTTGTTTTAGTTAATTAGCTAAATAAAATTTCAAACCCCCCCTTTTGGTTTACAAAGTATAAATTTAGACTAATCATTTTCTGTGGAATCGACTCTTACTTGCACTACTACATTAATATCTTTTGCAGCAATATTTTATTTTTGGGTACTTGCGACAGCACACTAGTGGAACCAAATAATAACAGAACACTCAAAGAATTAGCCACCCCTAATCTGAATCAACAACCCTTATGCATTGAATATCCTAATTTAACTGCTGCTTTTGAACTTAAATCGGGACTAATTCATCTTTTACCTACTTTTCGTGGTCTCACAAGTGAAGATCTGTATAAAGCACTTAAAGGAATTCCATGTGGTTTATTCCACCATGAAGCCATAAGGAATAACCGAGGATCCAATCAAGCTAAGGGCATTTCCCTTTTCACTGGCGGATTTACCAAAGGATTGGTTGTACTACCTTCCTTCGGGGTCAATTCAGTTTTGGAACGATATGAAAAGGCTATTTTTAGGGAAGTATTTTCCTGCCTCAAGAGTAGCCAACATCAGGAAAGAAATTTGCGAAATTCGACAGTTTAGTGGGGAGACATTGTATGAGTATTTGGAAAGGTTCAAAAAACTATGTTCAAGTTGTCCACCTCACCAGATAGATGATCAACACCTGATCCAATATTTCTGTGAAGGGCTTGTACCGATGGATAGAAGTATGATTGATGCTGCTAGCGGAGGAGCATTGGTAGATAAAACTCTAGAGGCTGCACGAAACTTCATTGCAAACATGGCAGCCAATTCACAACAACATGGGACAAGGGATGATCATGCTCCGAAAAGGGTAAATGAGGTGAACACAAATAATATTGAGCAACATATTTCCGAATTGACTGTTATGGTTAAACAAATGGTTGCTGGTAACATGCCAATTGCAAAGACTTGTGGAATATACTTAATGGCAGGACACAACACAGATGCATATCTAACATTGTAAGAGGATGAAATAGCACAACAAGTTAATGCAGTGGGGAACTATAAGGCACAACCTCAGCGGAAGTATGATCCGTATTCAAATACTTACAATCCAGGATGGAGGGATCATCCCAACTTCAGTTGTGGGGGAAATAGGCCACTAGCGCAAGGTATGTATCTGGTTAGGCAATAAGGGTTCCAGCTAGCTCAACCACAGTACCAACTGAGACAAGTCGCACCTGCAAATTTGGGAACATCTCTTGAAGACATGTTTAAGGCTTTCATGACTAACACACAACAGTTTCAACAAGAGACAAGAGCTTCCATTCATAATTTGGAAAATTAAATGAGCCAACTTGCTATTACAGTGGGTCGTTTGGATTCTCAGCGTACAGGGAAGCTACCTTCTCAAACTGTTGTTAATCCGAGGGAAAATGCTAGTGCGATTACATTAAAAAGTGGAAAAGAGTTGGAAGCACCCAAGGCAGTCGCTGAATTTGAAAATGAGAAAGCTAAGGAAGAAAGTGAAACACTTAAGGTAAATTCTAACCCATCTATTCCGGTTAGTACTAAGCTATTAACTTTTCCTCCTAGGAATCCTAGGACTTCAAGAAAAGATGAGCAAAAGAAGGAAATTCTGGAAACCTTTAGGAAGGTGGAGGTGAATATCCTTCTTTTGGATGCAATAAAACAAGTGCCCAGGTATGCCAAGTTTTTAAAAGAATTGTGCACTAACAAAAGGAAATTGAAAAATGATGAAAAAGTCACTGTAGGTGAAAATGTGTCAGCAGTTTTACAAAGAAAAATGCCCCCTAAATGTAAAGATCCAGGCATGTTTACGATTTCATGTAGAATAGGCAATACCAGATTTGAGAAAGTCATGCTAGATCTCGGAGCTTCAATAAATGTCATGTCATTATCTGTATTTGCTTCTTTGAATCTAGGACTTTTAAAACAAACTGGTGTTATTATTCAACTTGCAGATCGTACTAACACTTACCCCCGAGGGGTAATTGAGGATGTCTTGGTGTAGGTGAACGAACTAATCTTTCCTGCAGATTTTTACATAGTGGATATGGAGGATGATAGATTTTCAAATCCCTTACATATCTTGTTAGGGAGATCATTCTTGAAAACAACAAGGACAATGATTGATGTGCACAATGGGACCTTAACCATGGAATTCGATGGGAAAAAGATTCAATTTAACATATATGATGCTATGAGGTACCCTAATGATGTTAATCATGTTTTTGTTATTGACATCATTGATTCTGTAGTTCAGGGATCTTTTGAACACAGACATAAGGAAAGCTTGGAGATGGCCATTACTAACAGTTTGGACTTGGATAAAGAAGGGGAGTTTGACCAGAATCAGGAAGTGTAGGAAGTTGTTGCTGCATTGCACTTTTTACCAAAATTCACAGATAAGTATGCAGTTAAATCAATTCAATTACCTATTTCTCGTCAAAAACTGTTACCATCTGTGGAAGAAGCTCCAATCTTAGAATTGAAACCATTACCTGCACACTTAAAATATGCGTATTTAGGGATTAATGAAATTTTACCTGTGATTATTGCTAGTAATCTAACCAAAGTGCAAGAAGATAAACTATTAAGGGTCCTTAGGGACCACGTTACAGTCTTTGGTTGGACAGTAGCAGATATCAAAGGTATTAATCCAGCAATGTGCATGGATAGGATTCTGTTAGAAGACGGAGCGAAACTTATAAGAGAAGCACAAAGAAGGCTGAATCCACCCATGATGGAGTTAGTGAAAAAAGAGGTGCTCAAATTGCTTGATGCAGGTATTATCTACCCCATTTCAGACAGTCAGTGGGTGAGTCCAGTACAGGTAGTACCTAAGAAATCTACAGTTGTCAAGAATGACAACAATGAGTTAGTGCCCACACATACACAAACATGATGAAAAGTGTGTATTGATTATAGAAAATTGAATGTTGTAACAAAACAAGATCACTTTCCTCTTCCTTTCATTGACCAAATGTTAGAATGGTTGGTTGGGCATGCTTATTATTATTTTTTAGATGGTTTTTCAGGTTATAACCAAATTATAATTATACCCGAATACCAGGAAAAGACCACCTTTACATGTCCATTCGGTACACTTACATATCGTAGGATATCTTTTGGATTGTGCAATGCACCAGGTACTTTTCAGAGATGTATGGTAAGCATATTTTCTGATCTTTTAGAAAAATACATTGAGGTTTTTATGGATGATTTCACAATTTATGGTGATTCTTTGGATGCATGTCTGGATAATTTGACTCGTGTGCTAGATAGATGCTTAGAGACTAATCTTATTCTTAATTGGGAAAAGTGTCACTTTATGGTAGAGCAAGGTATAGTACTTGGTCATGTTATTTCATCTAGAGGATTAGATGTGGATAAAGCTAAAATAGATAGTACTTATGCGTTGCCTTACCCCACAAGTGTGCGATAAATTCATTCTTTTTTTGGACATGCAGGTTTCTATCGCAAATTTATCAAAGACTTCTCGAAGATAGCATTGCCTTTACATAAGTTACTGCAAAAGGATGTGAAATTCCAGGTAGATGATGAGTGCAAGGAGGCATTTAATAAATTGAAGAAATTGTTGACCTCAGCACCAGTAATACAACCACCAAATTGGAAGTTGCCATTTGAGATTATGTGTGATGCTAGCAACTATGCAGTATGAGCTTTCTTAGGCCAACGAGTTGATAAAGTTGTTCATGCAATCTACTATGCTTCCAAGACTTTAAATGTTGCTCAAATTAACTACTCTACAACTGAAAAAGAACTTTTATCTATTGTTATTACTTTAGACAAGTTTAGATCTTATTTGTTTCGTACTAAAGTTATAGTTTACTTTGACCATGCTGCTCTCAGGTATATTTGCTGACCAAGAAGGAATCCAAGCATCTGATCATAAGGTGGATTTTGTTGTTGCAAGAGTTTGACTTGGAGATCAAGGATAAGAAGGGAGCATATAACTTGGTAGCGGATCACTTGAGTAGATTGGTTAAGGAGGAAGAGGCATTATCATTGCATGACTCTTTTCCAGATGAGCATTTATTTTTCATTGCTGATACGATTCCCTGGTATGCTGATATTATAAATTACTTAGTGAGTGTTTATATTCCTAGTGAGTTTTCCAAATTTCAGAAAGAAAAGTTTAAGAGTGATGCAAAGCACTATGTATTAGATGACCCATATTTGTGGAAATTTTGTGCGGACCAAATAGTTAAAAGGTGTGTGCTTAATAGTGAATGTTTGTCGATTCTAAATTTCTGTCACTCTTATACTTGTGGAGGTCATTTCGGACCAAAAAGGACAACACATAAGGTTTTGGAATGTGGTTTCTATTGGCCAAATATTTTTAAAGACTCTTATCTATTTTGCAAATCATGTGAGAATTGTCAAATATCAGGAAATATATCGAGTAGGAATCAAATGTCACAGACGCCCATCTTAATTGTTGAAATTTTTTATGTTTGGGGTATTGATTTTATGGGACCTTTTCCTATTTCTTATGGTAATATTTACATTTTGTTGGTTGTTGATTATGTTTCCAAATGGGCCACCAGGACTGATGACTCTAAAGTTGTTATAGATTTTGTTAGGACTAATATATTTGTCAAGTTTGGAGCCCCAAGAGCCATCATTAGTGATCGCGAGACACATTTTTGCAATAGGGTGTTAGCCGTTTTGTTCAAGAAATACAATGTTCTTCACAAAGTTTCTACGTCCTATCATCCACAGAGCAATGGTCAAGCTGATGTATCCAATAGAGAAGTCAAGTCCATTTTGGAAAAGGTAGTCAACCCAAACAGAAAAGATTGGAGTCTACGGTTAGAAGATGCACTTTGGGCCTATAAGACAACATACAAAACCCTCATTGGTATGCCACCATATAGGATCGTGTTTGGAAAACCATGTCACCTTCCGGTGGAGCTGAAACACAAGGATTTCTAGGCAATTAAGAGTGCAATATGAGTTTGGATCAAGCGGGAGTCCATAGGAAGTCGCAGTTACAAGAGCTAGAAGAATTGCAGAATGATTCATATGAGAGTTCTAAACTGTACAAGGCAAAGACAAAAGCTTTCCATGATAAACAGATTTTGAGGAAGACTTTTACTATTGGACAAAAAGTTCTCCTCTACAATTTGAGGCTGAAATTGTTTCCAGATAAGTTGCATTCTCATTGGGAAGGTCCGTTTGTTGTTTCTAATATTTTTCCTCATGGTGCTATAGATATACAAAATCCAAAGACAGGAAAGATATTCAAAGTAAATGGCCATCGGCTTAAACCCTTCTATGATGGATATCAAGTGGAAAATGTTAAGATAGTGGATTTGGTAGATCCGGATTATGCAGATTGAGAGGATTGCAGTCGAGCTAACGACGTTAAACAAATGCGCTGCTTGGGAGGTATAAAAATATTAGAGTAGATAAAAGATTAATTCACTTCTCTGTGAGATTAACCCTTGCTTGTCAGTATACTAAGTTTGGTACTAGTAGAGTGTTAGTAAGGCATTAATTTTGGAGTGTTGAACGACAGCTCCCAGGGTAATCTTTTTGTTGGCATTCAAAGACTCCCCTTTATCATTATCTATTTTGCTCTTCAACCTCTTTTTCAGAATAATGTTTATTAGTCTCCCTCGAAACATTTTGGGAGCAGGTTTGCCTAGTCCCTTCTTCTTGTTGTAGTCTTCAACCCATTTGGCTTGCCAATTTATGAAAATGGAGCCAAAATTGATCTACTTTTTCATGACAATTGCAATCATGATCTTCAGTTGCAACTCGCTTATCGAGTCGTGAGCAGTATCCTTGAAGATGATACATTTTCCCACAATCTCAACAAGGAATTCAAATTTTTGAGGAAACTCCTTCTTCTTAAGTCCCTTGAGTTGGGGGTTCTTCCTGTGATCCATTAGCTTCAATCTTTCTTTCATATCTATCTCATCGAGAGACGTAAGGCCTTGGCTGAGAAAGCCCAAGTTATAATTAATTTCAGTAGCTTCCATCTATAGCGTGACTCCTTTAACTTTGGTGATCAAAACCCCATTACCATATACAGCGTTTAGATAAAACTCCTTTACGAGTTCTATGTAGATTCGAGTGTTGGCTTCCCGATATTCAGAGAACCCATCCTCTCGCACAAGATTGAGTACATCTCTGAACTTCTTCTCAAAGGCGATGAACATATCAGAGCAAAGTTGAATACCGGTTACAACTTGAAAGCTTGCCATTTAGTTGGATTTGAGCTAAAAAAATCACATAAGTGTTTAAGTTTTCTAGTGGTTTAAGAAGTTAGGGCTCGAAAAGTTTTAAAAGTTTGATAACTTTGAACTCAGATAGTAAAAGTAAGCGTAAAGGTCAGAGGGAAAATTTGAAATAATTTTATATTACTCTGTAATTTTACTTAGTGTGAGACGTGGCATAATGTGATTAGTTGCACGTCGCTTATGTTCTGCGTTTTTACAGCTGCACAACAATAACTTTCTTATTCCACTTGCTTTACTTGATCGTGAGTGGTACGCACCTTAAAGTAAACTGCCTTAAGTTCATCTTTCATAGAGTGACTTTAGGATAAATGATTAACTCTACAAAGGTTCTTTTAACTCAACGATCCTTTCGTTGTTCTACGATCCACTTTTGACCTAACGAGCAACTCTCATTCTACGATCGTTGAGTTTTTCTACGAACTTATCTTTTTATTGATAACTCAACGATCCTTACCTGCACTCGTTAGCATTAACCAAGAACATGATTTTAAGGGTACAAATTAAGCATTTCTAACTCACTTATTAATTTATTAAACCTGGATTCATCTGAGGGTTTTGTAAACACATCTGCTAGCTGATTTTTAGTAGAAATAAAATGTAGAGATATATTGCCATTTTGCATATGATCTCTAATTTAATGATATCGGATGTCTATATGTTTGGTTCTAGAATTCATGACAGGATTATGAGTAATTGAGATAACACTTGTATTACACAGAAAATAGGAATAGACTTGAAATCAAACCTATAGTTAGCTAACTGGTTCTTCATCTATAGTATTTGAGCACAATAACTACCAACTGCAATATACTCAGCTTCTGCAGTAGAAGTTGACACTGAGTTTTGGTTCTTACTGAACCATGATACAAGTCTGTTGCCTAAAAATTGGGATGTTCCACTAATGTTTTTCCTGTCAATTTTGCATCCTGTAAAAGCTGCATCTGAATATCCCACTAGATTTAAGGGAGACTCCTTGGGATATCACAATTCCAAGTATGGAGTACCCTTGAGATATCTGAAAATCCTTTTAATAGCTATAAGATGGGATTCCTTAGGATTAGCTTGAAATCTTACACAAATGCAAGTAGAGAACATAATATTTTGTCTACTAACAGTCAGATATAGGAGAGATCCAATCATACCTTGGTATTGAGTACTATCAACATTTTTACCATTATCATCATCCTTGTCAAGTTTGGTTGCAGAAACCATAGGAATTTTCATGAGGGTGGCTGAATCCATGTCATACTTTTTGAGTAAGTCTTTAATGTACTTGACTTAGTTTATGAAGATCCCTTCATCAGTTTGCTTTACTTAAAGTCTAAGAAAGTAGTTTAGCTCTCCCATCATGCTTATTTCAAACTTGTTTTGCATCAACTTGACAAATTTCTCACATAATTTTTCGTCAGTAGATCCAAAAATAATATCATCTACATAGATTTGAACTAATAATATTTTATCTTTGTGTTTCTTAAGGAATAAAGTTGTGTCTACTCTACCTCTAATAAATCCGTTTTCAATAAGGTAGTTTGTGAGTGTTTCATACCATGCTCTAGGTGCTTACTTTAAACCATAAAGTGTTTTATCTAACTTATATACATAATTAGAATAAGTTGAATTGACAAAACCTGGATGTTCTACATAAACTTCTTCTTGAAGTTCACCATTCAGAAAAGCACTCTTGACATCCATTTGAAAAGTTTAAACTTCATGTGGGATGCATAGGTTAGGAACATTCTAATAGCTTTTAATCTGGCAACAGGTGCGAAGGTTTCGTCATAGTCGATCCCTTCTTTCTGTGAGTAGCCTTTAGCCACTAATCTTGCCTTGTTCCTTGTGATCACCCCAGCTTCATCCATTTTATTCCTAAAGACCCATTTGGTGCCTACGACTGGATAATCTCTTGGTCTTGGAACCAGACTCTAAACTTTGCTTCTTTTAAACTGATTTAGCTATTCTTGCATGGCTTCAATCCAGCTTGAGTCTTTCGGAGCTTTTTCGATCTTCTAAGGTTCAATCTCAGAGAGAAAGCTGAGGTAGAAGCATTCATTTTGAGTGGCTGATCTTGTCCTAACTCTAGCATTTGGATCTCCAATGATCAGGTTCTGAGTGTGATCTCTTGCCCATCTACTTCCAGATGGAACGTCTGTCCTTGTTCCTTGTTGTCTGAGTACTTCAAGATTTGGTTCTATTTTTACATCTTTATTAATTCGTAGAGTTTCCACTTCTGGAATTAGAGACTCTACGATCTCCTGGTCTGCACTACCATCGTCGGGTCTAGCTCTACGGCTTCAGCTTCTGTGATTGTAGGGTTCTCCTGCTCTTTGATCTGAGGGTCCAGCTCTACGACTTCATTAGGTTGAGTTATTTTGCTTGACTTGCCTTAATCAACCTCATCAAATGTGATATGAATAGAGACTTTTACTATCAAGGAATTCTTGTTGAACACTCTATAGGTTCTTTCCATAGAATATCCAAGAAAGATTCCTTCTTTTGACTTTGATTAAAATTTTGTCAGGTATCTTTTTCAAAGTAATATGCCCTCAAGCCAATTATATTTGATGTAATAAGCATTTACTTTGTAATCTTATTCAAATATTAATAATAAAATAAAAGGCATATTTTATCCATGTTAATTGGTTGAATTAATAAATGTGATGAACCCATAGTTTTCGAGCAATGCTTTTAGAATCATGATGAGATCATGCTAGTGAGATCTAAATTCAAGAAAGCTCAAAACTAAAATGTTCCTAATCGTTGGATCACTAATATTGGGATTACTGATCCGGATAGATTAGTACATACTATGTTTGATCTTTAGAAGATAATGATTGATCTCATAATCATTTGTGTGAAGACACTAAAGCAAGTATGTAGGTGCTTATTAGAGAATAAGTTCACTGAACGTGACTCGCTTAAAGAACCCTAATGGAGTTTTATTCACCTGTCAATAGGGAAGTTCTTAAGTGATAGTTGTACAAGTGATCCTTGGACTTGAGATCATCATAGTACCTTGTGTATGTTTAAGTTATACTTTGTTATATTCCTTAATACCTTTAGGGTATGTCATAGGGTATGTACGGGTATAATAAAGTATACACGGAGGTAGGTGAATGATCGACAAAGGATCTACCACTTCTGATAAAGGGAGAGAATGTCCTATGCGATTTGATAAATGACAGCTCAAAAAATCCCTGGCCAGGGTTAAATGAAAATTAGAAAGGAGTTTCTAATTTACATTAATCGGAGTTGTGCATTTTTAAATCAAAATGCATATAATTAAATAAAATAAGACTTGTCAGTAATTCCATGTCTTATATTTAATCGGGACATTGTATGGTAGAAGGATTGAATTGTACGGTAACTACTGCTGAATAGGTTCTATATGATTAAACGTTGATTTCATATTATACGGATAGTCATGATACATTATCGTAAGGTGTCCCTCATGATGTAGAATAAATATTATTTATTTATATATGAATTAAATGAGTTTAATTCATTATAAATAATATTAGAATAGTTCTAATTTATTTATTCTACGACCGGCATAATATTGAACCTAAAGGGTCACACCGCAAAAGAATAATTTTGTATTGGAAACAATTGGCTAAATAATAATAAATTAAGTATTTAATTTATTATTTGAATAAATTGAAATGCTTAATATTTATAATGATATATTTGGAGAAATATTGAATTATAAATTAATGAGAGAAATCTTATTATTATTATTATTATTATTTAATTCTTAATTAAATTGAGAATTAAATTAAATGAAAATGCAAATTAAATAAAATGGTAGTATACTTGCTTAATGTTGATTAAGCAAGTAATACATGTTAATTACTTAAATGAATAACATGTGGGTTAGAAGAAAATGTATACTTACATTTTGTGTAAGTATTATTTTTGTAAGTATCCTAATAAGATTAGGGTTTCCTAATTAACCTAGCATATTCATTACCCTCCATCTTAAGAGTTAAGAGAGAAATAGTGTTCTTATTATTCTTAAGAGTTAGGAATAAAATTAATGGGATTAGCCATCCAAGATTTCTAGGAAATCAAAATATTGTTTCTTGTATAATTGTTCTTTGGTGGATTACCTCTAGAGTGCTACATACACTTTGTAGCTAGTGTTTAATCCAAGGAACAAAGATTGGAGGAGCTTGAAGAAATCAACAAAGGATTGTAGATTGGAAGAGCTTGAAGAAATCAAGAGAGGAGTAGATCTTGTAGCGGTTCAAGAGTTGAATCATCAAAGGTATTATCTCTTGTTAATCTTCATCAATTAATAGTTATGCATAAGGTGATTCATGGATAAGTTGCAAAAATTTTAATTTCCATTTTTTCGTTGCGTATTACAATTAGATTGTGATTTTGCAAACTTACACTTTTGTCATTGTTGAGAATGTAGCATGCACAGCTAAAAGCACGAAAGTAGCTAATATTTGGTTTTCTTCCTTTCCACAACTCGTATGGCATCTTCTTGAGCGTAGAGTAAATTAGAGATCTATTCTGAGTATAATATGCAACATTGACAGCTTCTGCATGCCCAAAAGTATTCTGGAAGATGTGTTGCTGCTAGAAGTGTTCTTCTTGCTTCAATTAGAGTTCTGTTTTTCTTTCAACTACTCCATTTTGTTGTGGATTTCTTAAAGCTAAGAAGTTATGTTGAATGCCATTATCTTCACAGAACTGATTTATTTCAGAATAATCAAATTCTCTGCCATGATCACTTCTTAAAGTCTTTATCTTTTCACCCTTCTCATTCATTACCAGCTTGAAGAATCGAATTAATTAATTGATGGTCTCATCTTTAGAGCTTAATAAGAATACCTATGAAAACCTGGCGTAGTCATCTACTATAACTAGTGAGTATCTTTTGCCTCCTGGACTGGCAGTTGGAATCGACCCAAACAGATCCATATAAAGAAGTTCCAAGGGCCTTTCATTTGAATTAACTGCATTGCTCTTGAATGAGGTTTTGGTCTACTTCCCCAGTTGACATGTTTTGCATGGTTTTTTCTTGACAAAACTTAACTTGGATAGACCTCTGACTAGATCCTTGGAAGTGAGCTTTGTCATAGTCTTGAAATTTAGATGGGACAATCTTCGATGCCACAACCAACTTACATCTTCTGAAGCTTTAGCGAAGAAACAAGTTGTTCCTGAAGAGCTTAGCTCAGTGAGATTGACCACATATACATTCCCTTCCTTTGATCCAGTCAGTTTAACAGAGTTAGTTTCCAGGTCTCGAACTTGACACTGATTGTTGAGGAAGATAACCTGATGACCTTTATCGTATAGCTGACTTATACTTAGCAGGTTGTGCTTCAATCCATCAACATAGGCTACCTTACTAAATGAGACAGCTCCATTACATATCACACCGTAGCCTCTGGTTTTCCTAGAGTTGTTGTCTCCAAAGACAACTGTTGGACCATCCTTAGCTTTGAAATTTGATAGAAGAGCCTTGTTGCCAGTCATGTGCCTAGAACACCCACTACCAAGATACCAGATTAATTTAAATCTCTTTGGTACCTGCAACAACCGATTATTGTTCATTTGGGTACCCATACTCGTTTGGTTCCTATAATGTTAGTTCCCTTCATGACCCAAATCTGCTTGACTTTGAGTCCTCGATATGCAATATGATCATAGTAATAAAAGTATGCGGCTTTATGACCATGCTTAAGATAGTTATAACATACTACATGCTGCATGTGTGAGTGTGTGTGTGGATATCTCCTCATTTGGGACTTGTGTGGTGAGTATGCCTTTTTCCATGACTGATCCTCTCTCTATTTATATACCGTTCTATAATTTTAAAATTTCGTAGAGTAAAACCCAGCTCTACGATTTACGCCAGGTTGGTTCGTAGAGTTGAATTTTTTAAACTCTACGATCCTTTGAGGCTTGATCGTAGACTTGGATTTACTTTGCGGTTTTACAAAACCCGGACCAGTGTGTGATCTGTTGTTCTTTGAAACAACTAATTGGTCAATAAAGATTGGGCAGCTTGGAATTATCGGCTCTGCAACCTCTTTGAATTTCACAAATATAATACTTCTATGGGAGGGAGAAGCATTATCATTGTTATTCTCCATAAATTTTTCCACACTTGGGGTCGATGAGAAATCTTCAAACCCCAATCCTGATCTATCAAAGACTGCTCTCTGACTTATGATCAATGAATTCATGGATGAAGAAGAACGATTCCATATAAAGATCGTCTTCTCTAATTCCTCTATCTTAGAGGTGAGAGCAGATTCTTTTAGTGCATTAGATTCAGTTATCTTCCTTAAGTGTACATTCTCTGTCTCAAGCTTGGATAGAGAGGCAGTGTTTCGTAGAGTGGTTTCCAACTCTACATCCACTTTTTCTTTCTCCTTTTGAAGAAGAGAATAATCCTTTGATAGAACCCTGAACCATTTCATGTATTGGTGCAAATCAGAAGTAATATCATGCAAGGCTATTCTAAGATCATCGATATTAACATCAAGAGAGTTGAAGTCAAATACCTCACTAATATCGATCTCTTGATGATCAGTGGTAGCACTGAAGTCGTCTTCAATAGCCATCAGACAAAGATTAGCTATTTGAGCTTCTTCATCATCACTGGAGTCTGAACTAGAATCATTTTCTAAGTCACTCAATGATCTTTCAGCTACATAGCCTTTTTCTTTTTTGTGGTGCTTTTTATAGCCTTTATACTCTTTCTTTGCATTTGACTTCTTCTTATCTTTCTTGAGATATTCACGCAGAGGTTTAATACAATCTGCGATGAAGTGGCCAGGCTTCTTGCAGTTGTAGAAAAAATCTTTCTCTTGGTCTTTGTTGTTGCTACCTTTGTTAAAATTCTACCTTAGCCTCCAACTGCTTCTTTTCCTCATGAACTTCTTTAGCATTTGAGCAAGCAAGGCTATGTCTTCATCCTTATCAGCTTCTTCTTGATCATCTTCATCATTCTCAGCTGGAACTCTAGGAGCAACTTCAGAAGCTTTAAGTGTTATTCCTTTGTCTTTTCTTTTATTTTCTAAGAGAGTTTCTGCTCTTTGGTTCAACTCAAACTCATAGGTAAGAAAGTTACTGTAGAGCTTCTGCACAGTCATCTCATGCAGATTTTTCGACTCTCTGATGGCAGTGGTCTTAGCGTCCCATTTACTTGGAAAAGCTCTCATGAACTTTATGTTCAAGTCTTTGTTAGGATAGACTTTGTCGTAGGATCTCAAAGAGTTAAGCAGCACATTGAAGCATTCATAAGTTGCAGTAATGTTCTCTCCAGGGATATGAGAAAATATTTCATATTGCTGAGTTAAGAAAGATTGTTTGTTCTCTCTAACTTCTTCTGTACCTTCATGCATTACTAATAGGGCTTCTCAGACTTCCTTTGCAGTGGTGCAGTTGACAACATTTTCAAAAAGTTCATCTTCTAAGGCCATGAACAGAATATTCTTGGCTCTTTTGTCCAGCTGTACAAGCTTCTTTTCATTCTCTGTCCACTCTGCACGCAGCTTGACAGCTACCTTATTGGGATCATCGGTTGTTGGAGCTAGCTTGGTAGGAATATATGGACCATTTAGGACAGCATCAAAGAAATCATCATCGACCACGTTCATGTAGGCCTGCATACGTACTTTCCAGTTAACAAAATTTTCTCTGTTTAGGAGAGGTGGTTAGTTTCCTCTACCAAGCTCAGAACTGGTTTTGTTTAGTGCCATAGGTCAACTCAAAATATAAGCTTTATGTTCATGAGAACCTGCTCTAATACCACTTGTTGTTTCCCAGAGGCACTTAGAGATCTAAAGGGGGTTGAATAGATCCTCTTTTTCAAAAATTAACTTATTAAAAAATTATTACTAAATAATTTATTAACCAGAATTAGATTAAGCACAGCGGAATATGTTTTTGAAAAATCCTCTTGTAGATTATAGTAAGATCTCAGTTCTGGATTTAGATTTAGTTCTAAGCTACATACGCAGAATAAATAATATGCAGGAATGTAAAGGCGATAAAATAAATGATACAGAGAGATTTTTAAGTAGTTCGGAGACTGAACAACTCCTACTCTACTCTTCTACTCCACTGAGTAGGGAATCCACTAAGAATTCGGTCACTTAGACCAAGACACTGAGACCTCTTCAAGCCCAGTAGACTTAAAAATTTAGTCACTAAGATAAGGACATTTTTGCCCTCTGAATCCCTGAAATTCCTTCGAGTCACTAAGTCTTAGAATGTTTGGTTTGTTGATAGTTGTTGGAGGTGCTGCTAAGTTGGCAATTCAATTCTCTTCTCAGGTACTTAGCATCTTGAACTAGTTGTTCAACTTTTCATAGAGTGAGTTCTTTTTACCTTGACAGAGCTTGGGCTTTCTGATTAGTGTCGTACTTTTAATTTGAATCCTGATTGCCTTTTTATAATCTGCCAAAGAGATCTTCCCATTACTAGGTTTTCGTTGGTGCATTTAATTCTTAGATGTTCTGAGATTCTTGATGTTAACATTTTGAATTTAGATGTCAGCTTCCTTTTGTCTAGTATGTCACATCAGCCTGCAACTTCACCTACCACCTTGACACGTCACTTTCAGCAAACTAGCTGTTAGACACATCTTCTGATCTTCGATTTCAGCCAAGGATGTTTGGTGAGTGCATCGGGACCTTTAATCAGTAACGCTCCCATGTTAATCTTCTTGTCAGACTTGATTGCTCTACAAATATGGAAGTTCGTAGTGTTTGCTCCATGTTCTGAAGAGTGCTTCACGATAAGGCTTGAACTCTATGAATGAACTCTACTCTTAGATCTACGAAGATCTGCTTTACGATTTCAGAACTGACTCTACGATTCTTTCTTTTGTTGAACGGTTTTGGAGTTGCTTTAGGATTTGACTTTTACTTTGTGATTCTCTGAAGCACTCTACATTCAGTCTTTCCTTAGTGAGCTTTGCTTGGCTTTACGATCCTATTCACTTTACGAATTTATCTTGGCGAATTGAGGTAAACTTTACGATAGATGCAAATGATCTGCGATCTGTCTGATGCTTTACGAGCTAAGAGTTAAGTCTGCGATCTGTCATATTTACTTTACTATTTTAGCAGACTAACTTAACAAACACTTATTACCTATTAGCTATACATCAGATTAGCTCAAATAGATCAACCTAACATATCTTTCTTTTCTAAATCCTTGTACATCGAATCATTATTAAGGACTTTACAAAACTTACTAGTACAAATATAAATTAAAAGCTATCATCATCAAATCAAATCATAAGAATCATGCAGATTCTAACAGATTTAGTTAGGATATTACTTTAACAATAAAATCCATGACTAATATTAATATAATTAAATCGCATTGTATATATGTTAAGAGATTTTTTTCGATATCTTAATAAAATTGTGTAGTATAAAATTTGTTTAGATATATTACTTATATAAAATTGTGATAAAAAATAAATAAAAACAAAAACAAAAAAAACAAAAAACAAAAAACTAGTAATAAAATTGGTAAACCTAAAAGTAAAAATTCTTTTAGAATTAATTTCCTTCTTCTATTAGAGATATAAATAAAAAAAATCACAAATTTGGATAGTTTATACTAATTTAGATAAGAAAGAAAAAAGTTAACAATAAATTTATGAAACCAAATTCGTACTTTTAATTATATAAGCTCATCAACCACATGTAAAGCATGAACAACGTGGATAATAATTTATTATAGTAATTATTAAAATAATTAATTAAATGTAAGATGAAATTTAATTGAGATTTTGAGAAGATAATTATTGAAATAACCTGAGTCAAATTCTGAGTTCAGAACAAATCTCGGGTCAAATCCTAAGTCCGAATCGAGTCAAATTCATCTTAACAAGGCCTTAAATCATAATCTCAATAGTATCTTCTTGGGTCATCTTAGATCATCACAAACTCATCCAAAAGGTCATGACTGAAGGTATTATTGTTAGAAACTTAATTCCTTATATACAGACAAACGTTTTTCATATCTTTCGATGTGGGACTAAGGTGTTACAAATAATATCCCCACTTAAATTACAGAACTTTGTCTCTGTAGCAATTGTAGGATAATACTAACTTGGTTTTGTGTCTCCACCTCCAGACAACCTAATCGGATAACTCGACCCGAACTTTTGAGAGTCGGCTCTGATACTATATGAAACAACCTAAGTTAAATTTCGAATCCAAAATAAATCTCGGGTCAAATCTCAAGTCCAAATCAAATTAAATCTATCCAAACAAGATCTTGAATCACTAGTCCAATAGTATCTTCTTGGGTTATCTTAGTCTACCACAGACTCACCCAAAAAAGGACATAACCGAAGGTATTATTGTTACTAACTTAATTCTTTATATATAGACAAACTTTTTTCATATCTTTCGATGTGAGACTGGGGTATTATGGTTGTAGTTATTAAATTGTTAAATATTTGTTTAATCGTTAATTATTGAATTATATATTGTAGGTTCTTTCAATCGATTATTAAGTTAACACTATAAGAAAAATGGTTATTTCTAACGAAATATTCTAATTCAGTCGAAAATAACCGTTTCGAAAATAATTTTGTCGAGAATTTCGTCAAAATTACAAATTTGAGATGAAATTATTTCTGACGAAATTTTCATCAAGAATAATCTAATTCCGATAGCATATTTCGTCGGAAATGGACTGTCATTATAGTCAGAATATTCTTTCGGAAATAGCACCACACCCATTTCTAGTCCTTGCACAAACTCAATCTACAACACCCATAAATCCACAAACATGAAGCCAAAATTTATTGTAAGCATAACCACAAGGAAGTCAAAATTTAGTAATATATTTCCTCTACAACTAAACTAAACATTAAGTAATCAATTTTGTCATTCAATCCCAATGCTTAATTAACAGTCGGATAACTACGATAAAATCACATTTAACAACAATAACACCACAATTGAATTTGTAATTATCCCCATTTAACTACAATTAACTCAACAATTGAATTAACAAACACCACAATTGATTGAATGTGCAAAGGAGGTTAAAAATACTCTTTTTTTTGAACCAAGCCAGTGAGGAATTAACAGTTATATTATAAACCAATTCAAGCACCTACTATGCTTATAATCCAACAACAACAGCTACTATGTTTATAATCCAAAATGGCAGGAAAATGGCACAATACTAAAAAAATAGGGCAAAATTAAAAAACATAAAAAAATAAATTCCAAAATAGTTACAAACCTTTAATTATAGAAAATAGAAGGCAACAATGGAGCTGCTGCCGTCGTCGGAGTTGTCCTTGTCGTCGCCGGAATTGTCCTTGCCGTTGCCGAAATTGTCCAACGTACCACGCGAAGCACAAACGACCTGGATAATAATTTATAATAGTAATTATTAAAATAATAAATTAAATGTAAGATAAAATTTAATTGGGATTGCGAGAAGATAGTTATAGTTATTAATTAAATTGTTAAATATTTGTTTAAATAGTTATTTATTGAATTATATATTGTAGGTTCTTTCCACTTATTATTAAGCTAAGCATTTAAATGCAGCGTAGATTTATTCAGTTATGATTATGAGAGAATTATTATTTTAGTCTTATTTAAGTTTGTAATGAAATTCTCTATTAGTGTTTATATTGACAAAATCTGCTTGAAATTCTAATTCGAATAAAACTATAAAACTCAAGTTTTAATTTAGTTTTGACAATTAGTTAGTAATGGATCCACTATAATTTTTCAACTAATTTTAGAATTATTATATTTCAAATTCACATATGTTATTAATATAATTGATCATGTGAGTTGTTAAACAAATTAATTTAATTAGGATATTAATTTAATAATGAAGTTCACAACCAATATTAATATAATTAGATGTGGTGATGTGTTAAGAGTTTTTTTTTTCAACATCTTAATATCTTAACAAAAATTGTAACATTAAAATTATTCAACATAAAATTTGTTAAGATATATCATCTTACATAAAATTATAATAAAAAAGCTTGTAATACAATTAGTTAATATATCATCTTACATAAAATTATAATTAAAAAAGCTTGTAATACAATTAATGGAACCAAAAATAAAAATTCTTTGAGAAGTTCCTTTTTCTATTAGAAGTTCCTTTTGCTATTAGAAATATAAAAATAAAGAACACCTTCCTTTTTCCTAATAGATTGCGGTTACTATTGAATACTATACAAATTTGGATTGTAATTAATTGTTATAAATTTGGATAGTATTTATACTAGTTTGGATAGGAAAGAAAAGGGTTGAACTAAAATTTATAAAATCAAGTTTGTGCTTTTAATTATTATACAAAATTCATCAACCTCGTGCGAAGCACATGTGACATAGATAATAGTTTATTATGTTAATTAGTAAGATAATTAATTATATATAAGATAAATATTTAATTAGAATTTTGAAAAGATAGTTGTAGTTATTAAATTTATTAAATATCTATATAAATAATAAATTGTTTAATTATATATTAATTATACGTTTTTTCAATCAAATATTATGCTAAATTTTTGAATGGAATATAAATTTATTTAGTTCTGATTATGAGAAAAATAATTATACTAATTTTATTAAACTTGTAATAGAATTCTACATTATTTTATATTGACAAAATTTTAGTTTGTAATATAATTCTGAAATTCAATGTTTATTAAGCTTTAATTTAGGTATGACAACGGGTTAGTAATGAATCCACTATAATTTTTTTAACTTGTTTTATAGTTATTATGTTTTTTTTAAAATCACATATATTATTAATATAATTAATTGTGTGATTTGGTAAAAATTTCAAATTTTAATGAATTTAATGTGGTAAGAACATTAATTTAATAATAAGATTCATGACTAATATTAATATAATTAAATCACGTAATATGTTTAAAAAATTGCGATATTTTAATATCTTAATAAAATTGTAATAATAATATTATCTTACATGAAAATTATAATTTTAAGATTTATTGTCTTAATTACATAAAATAGTGATAAAAAATCTCATAATAAAATTGGTAGCATTGAAAATAATTTTTTTTTATAAATTCCTTTTTCCTACTACTGATATAAAATTAAAAGAAAATATTCATTTCCCTAACTGATTGGGTTTTTTTTGAACATTTGGATAGTATTAATTATTACAAATTTGGATAGTAATTATACTGATTTGGATAGGAAAGCAAAAGACTAACCCAAAAATTTATGAAACCAAAAATTGGTAAAAAAATAAAAATAAGTAAAAAAATAAAAAAAATTGGTGAAACCAAATTCGTTCTTTTAATTATACTAGCTCTTAAACCCCTGCAAGTCACGGATGTGGCGAACATAAACTAGTTACTTTAATTTTGTATTGCTGTATATTTTTATCTAATAACACGAATACATAATATAATTTAATTTATGAAAAATTAGTGCCACAAATACATATTAACCGTCCTTTATTCATGGAGAAAGAGAATGTTTTATTTGTGTTTTATGATAATTAGTAACTGATAATGTTTAGCGTGACTTTATGGATTGTGAGATTATGGATCAAAAGTCTTAGTAATTTTACAAAAGGATAACTCAACCATGACACTAAAAATTAGTTGAGGCACACCGGGCGGTGTTCTTCCCCTACTCTCTCCCCTTCTTGCCGTGTTTTCTAAGTCGGTAAGAATTTGAATCTCAGCGAATTATTAAAACATAACATATTAGTTTTTATACTAAATGCTTTTGACTTAACCACTCTTTACTCATAGAGAATTTTTTTAGTAATAGTAATATTCTAAAACAAATAAAAAAAATACAATAAATAAAAATAAGAAAAACACAACCATCACAACATATAAATTTGTGTCTCTAATTTTTTTTCTTTTATTGTTCCCTCTTCATATTTGTCACATATCTTTCATCTGGAAGTTAAAAATACCAAAATCATATATAAATAATACGATTAATACTTTTTTACATAACGCTGGCTAGACCACAACAATTAGCACAATTCTTAATTCAATTACCCGAGTCTCGTGGATGAGTGGTACAAAAAGTTCGGATTAAAAAGGAATTTTGCTAATGGTTCTGCTCGCAATGGTGTCCATAGAACGATAGAATTCGTAAGTAGAAAAAAATTCACAAACAAGTATCAAACAATATGCCAATCAAAATAGATAAAAATGAAATAAGAATAAGAAAGAGCCGTAGCAGGAAGATTTACCCCGTACATAAATTAGCTACTATCTAATTTACTTTTTCTAAACTTCACATAATGAGTAAAAAGTTGGAACTGCTAGAACACAATTGGAAATATTCCCTCCGTCCCAAATTAATTGCATTTCTAGGACTTTTTAAAGTTAAATTGACTATTTTTAAAACTAATCTTTTTACTATTTTTGCTAACATATAAGTGAAGATATTATAACCAAAAGAAAGTATATACAATTTATTACTAATTTCAATTTTTATAATTTTAAAAATATATTTATATATGCTTAATTATTAATTTGAAAAATAGTCAATTTGACTTAAAAAAGTCCTAGAAAAGCAATTAATTTGGGACGGAGGGAGTATAAAGCTGTGTCTGTACATAGATGGGAAGAAGATGATAAAAACTAAAACTGCATACCAATCACTGTCATTGAAAGATTAGTATAAATGATCCCTAGCTACCAAATCTGAATTGGAACTCAAACTAGGAACTTACTAAACATAGTAAATCAACAGTTCTGCCCAAAATCTTCTTTGCTATTGGACGAAAGCATCCCACTAACAACTCTGCTACTGCATTCACCACTTCTTCGGTCAAAACGTGTTCGTGCATAACAAATTAACCATGCGTCAATCATACATATTAGAAACCTCTAAAGCTCGAATTTAAAAGAAAATCAATTCATAGATTTTGACTTCAACATATTATCTATACTTACAAATATAGAACGACAGAAGCAGCAATAATATTGTAAGGGAATACATACTAAACCATAAATTCAAGAAACTCATATGAACTCAGTTTGTTCAAGAAATAACTTTGAATAGGTTTAGAAGAGTTTGTATACATAAAAACTGAAACGAATCACAAAATACCTTCTTTAAAAGCTGATTAAAGGGGGGGGGGCATGAGCAAGCTTAGGACACCGAGAGAGAAACCTCTGAAGCTCAAATTCAAGACCAAAACTCTCGAGACCTGTCAATCGCCATTGAAACCTCAACAAAGTTTTATCTGTACTGCTTGTTGATATGTATAGGTCTTGAATTACCTCTTTCTCTGCCCCTATTTTCTGTGTTTGTTTCCAGGCATAAGGAGAGTATTTGATAAGAGTTATATGCTAGGACTGACATAATTTAGCTCCAATAAGTTGTAACCGAAGGAAAATTTACGATTGCATATTGAATAGACATATTGTAACCGAAGGAAAGAAATTAATTTTCACCAGTGAAAATTTATAGCGACGGAAGAAATTTATTGCAGCCCTAAAAGGACTAGCAAACCAACAATCTCCCATTTTGCCTTTTTATATATAGTAATAGATAGCTGACTAACTCGGTGTCCCGTGCTAAGCACGTGATTTACAATTGTATTTATTTATTAATTGTAAGTTATGTTATTAAATGTACTTTTGATATTAGCTAAGTAATGGTAGTGTGATGCTATAAAAAGGATAGGAAAAAATAATGACAAATTATGACCATCATGTCATTTTATTATTCTAAAATAGAAATGTATCTCTAATTTTGGACCGAATAAAAAAGAAAATTTTATCCGTAATTTTAAAACATAGCGATAATTAGTTGAAAAACTTATATAAAGTGATTTTGAAATATTATTTTAATCATTATTTACTAAAATAGTTAAACATATAATTTTATTCAACAATAGTATACGTATTCATTTTTAGTGTTTAATAAAATACCTTGACTCATCAAGACAAAATAAATAAATAAATAAAAATAAAAGAGGATTCTAAATGAATGTGTAACACATTCCTTGCAAAGAAAGTATCTACAATTCAGTGCTTACAAAAAGAAGAAATGAAGAAATTATCAGTTGACATTGAATTGCCTACAAATTATATTATATATCTTGTGAATGAGTTTCCTACAAAAAGAGGTAATTTACCAATTCTTATATAGATCTTATGAGATAATAAATATAAAAATAGGAAATTAATATTTCCACAAGTAAAAATAATAATTTTACAAGATCTTCTCATATGAATAATAAATGTAACGTCCTTAAATTCGGGTACCTTTAAATCCAGGTTCGATGCTCCATTGTACTACCCATTCAACACAATAATAATGACACAAATATAATTACTATATTATTATAATATGTCATACTTTAAATTAATCCCAGGTTCTAAGACCTTTAAATACATCTTCAAAAGCTAATATTAGAACATAATATTACATTTGTACTAAATTATTACAAATAATACACATCTTCTACTCGTTCATTTTTTCTTTTCCTTTATCTTTCTTACCGGAACCTTCGGCCCGCTCGGGTTTAGTTGAAAACATTTAATTTAAAGCAAGAATAAGCATCTAATTACTCAGCAAGTATAACATTTGTAATAATAATAAAATCAAGAATCATATCTTCTTACTCTGAACACTTCAACAACTGAACAATAGTTGTGAAGTAACTTCGAATAATAGGAATAATACTTTCTTTTCGTTTAAAACATTTTTGAAACGACATATTGAGCGATTATAAGACCTTGAACTTTTCTTCTTTCGAAAAGGTTTAATAGTAATTCAACTGTAAATCATCTTGCTTGCGGGCACGTCTAGGTGATCAATCTATAGTATCCTATGTTGTACAATATTCTATTTTTAAAACGACTATATGCGTTTGATTTGACTGCCTCACGGGTCTGTCGGAATTTTTGACTAAAATACCCTAATATTAGGGTTATTCATCTCAGACTTATCTGAATCCGCATCAAAACAATTTGTTTTGGATAGCTCTATTTAACATAATAATATTTCAAAGATTTATAAACAAATCAATAAAATATTTTAACATCAGTCTAGCTAAATCAAATGGCATTCACAATCTTTATAAATAGTTCATGAATAATAGAACTTTAAAGCTTTAACAGCTTAAGTCATAGCACATGCAACTTGAGCACTTGCACAAATACTAAAAGATTTGCATAGGTATGAAATTCACACAATTGAATATGCATTGCGTAAATTTGAACTTCAAAACTTCACAAAATATTCATAAGAACATAATCAAATGAAGTTAGAAAACTTGCGAAAAAATTTAAGGATACTTGCCTCAAGCGTCCTTTATAAGTTTACGCTAATTTGCTCTTCAAATATCCTACAAATTTACATAACACACCAATTAGGCACATAATGACCCTATATATTGGTTTATTTTAACTTTATTTCATATTCGAAAATGATTCTTTTTATTAGAATCAAAACATTTGATAATGTCAAAGATACTCGACACTGCGTTACGACACTTACGTGTCCGCACGCCCGACTTGCCTATGCGAATACCCAATGCCACACTAGCCAGCAGTCCCAGCCGCGAGCTTACTGCCCACTTGGCACTGCCGCTCCCCAAATAAGCCTGTGGTTGGCGCGGTCGCGCCTACCCACCAGAAACTTTCTCCAGCTTTTGCCAACTTTTCACGTTTTGTCGATTTTAACGTACCTACTTTGGAACTTCATAACTCGCTCATTCGATATCGGAATGAGTCCGTTCTTGAGCCATTTTCTTGCTCGTAACATCTTCTACAAAATTCCAGAATGAAAAAAATTTCAAATTTATTAACAGGCCAAACCGGTGGCTCAAAAATCCTTTGTGGGCTAGTTTTTACTATATGACGTTTCTAACGTCCATTTTTCAAATCTATGTAACTTACTCATCCGAAGTCAGATTAAGCTCGTTCTTGAGCCTACGGCTCATTTATTCTATGCTCTATCAAACTCCCAGAAAATCATAATTTTTTGAAAGCGCTAACTATCCATAAAATTAGCCCGAAAGTCAAACCAACCTATGGTTTTTACATTCTAACATACTTTACTAAAAAATTCGTCATAACTTTGTTATAGCATATTTTTATTCCGTTCTAATTGGAACATCTTCGTAACTCACATACACATATTTTCTTCTTTCCAGAATTCAAAAATTACTTACAGACAAACATTTATGCTAGTTCGATTAACAGCCCTCTACGTGTCTTTGTTCATCCTTAAGCTTGGGCTTACGTTTTCATTTTCGTTTCACTTTTCATGCATATTACCGGTAGTTTTTGTATGTTTGCAGAAACAAGAACATACATACAATCATATTGTAAAACAGCGGAAGCATGCTATAAAACGAATTTAAATTTTTTTCCAATCTTAGGAATCACCTTATACGATATTATTAATTGAGTAAGGATAAAAGATATACCTTATGAAGATGATCAACTCCTTGATGTGATCTTCAAGTTTCAATCTTTTGTTCCTTCATGCTCCTCTAAATTCACGGATCAAACGCAAGCTACTCAATGTATGCAGTGCTCTAAAGGTGATCCACCAAGAGATGATTATAGAAGAAGTAAAATTAGGTTTACTCTAAACCTTAGATGGCTAGCCCTAATTCTCTCTCTCTTAACTCTTTAGGTTGTAGAGAATACTTGCAAGAGTTGAATTAGTCCTTTTCACAATAAAATCCCTTTTATTTATAGACTATCCTAAACCTTTTAGGACTTAGGATTTTAATTTAATTTAACTTCCAAACTATTTAGAAATTAAATAATTTATAAGAATAATAATACTTCTTATTAATTTATAATTAGTATTTCTCTAAATACTTAATTATAAATATTAAGCTATTTAATTTATTCCACTACTAAATTAAATACACTTAATTCATTATTATTAAGACAATTACTTCTAAAATAATATTTCTCTTTTGTGGTGTGACCCTTTAGATTCAATATTATGTCGATAGTAAAATAAATAAATTAGAACCATTCTAATATTATTTATAACGAATTAAACTCCTTTATTTAAATATAAATAAATAATATTTATTTTACATCTTCAAGGACACCTTACATCAGTGTATCATGATTATTCGTTTAATATGAAATCAACGTTTAATCACATAGAACTTATTCAATAATTAGTTATTGTACAATTCAATCCTTCTTCCACATAATGTCCAGATCAAACATAAAATATGGAATTTTTGTCAAGTATTATTTATTTGATCATATGCATTTCGATTCAAAAATACATAACTCTAGTTAATGTAAATTATAATGTAAATTAGAAACTCCTTTCTAATTTCCATTCACCCATGTTAGGGATTCCTGAGTTGTCACTTATTGAATCACATAGGATATTCTCTCACTTTACTGGAAGTGGTAGATCCTTTGTTGATCGTTCATCTACCTTCATGTACACTTTATTCTACCCGAATATACCCTAGAATATAATCTGTAGTATTAAGAATATGACAAAATATAACTCAGAATACACAAGGTACTATGATGATCTCAAGTTCAAGGATCACTTGTATTACTATCACTATAGGAACTCTTATTGATAGGTGAATAAAACTCCATTAGGTATTCCTTTAAGCGAGTCACGTTCAGTGAACTTATTCTCCAATAAACACCTACATACTTGCTTTAGTGTCTCCACACAAATGATTATGTGATCAATCATCCTCTTTAACAGAGCAAGCGTAATATGTACTAATCTATCCGGAATCAATAACCCCACATTAGTGATCCAACGATTAGGAACATTTTTAGTTTTGAGCTATCTAGAATTTAGATTTCATTAGCATGAACTCTTCATGATTCTAAAAGCATTGCTCCAAAACTATGAGTTTATCATATTAATGAATTCTACCAATTAAATATGGATAAGTAAATGCCTTCATATAAATAAATTATTTTATTAATAAATGAATAAAATTACAAAATAAATGTTTATCACATCCTATATGATTGGCTTGAGGGCATACTACTTTCAATTTTAACGTATATAAACCATCACACCACCTTATATCTTCGGATCCTTCATGATCCATCATAACAACAACCACCAATAAAGTAATATAATACATAAAGCTTTAGAAAGATGGTTTCTAGATTTTTAGGTTTACCTCTTCGGTTCTCTCTTCTTATTCTTGCTTATGGATGATTAAAGCTTGATAGCTTTGCTCCTCTTCTCCTTCCTCTTTGCCTGAATTTTCTCTCTTTTGCTCTCAACCCTCAAGCTTTCTCTTGCTTTTTACTTAGTGAATTAGAAGAAATGAACAAAGAAGGAATGGAAGTATACTTAGCTGTGTATATATAGAACAACTTTGGCTAGCTTTACCAATTAGTCCCTTAGCTTAGGGTTTTAATTAGACAAACCCTCAACTCCTCAACTTTTGCTAACCAACTCCCTTATTTAACTTAATCAACCACAACTAGGCTAACCAAGGGTGGACAAAATGATGAATAATCAAGACTTTTTGGCTAATTAAGAGACTTAATATGGGTAGATGACATTAAATGCCTTACTTGCAATGGCTCAAAACTTACCATTTATGGTAAGTTTAGCCACCACTTAGCCCCCCCAATCCCCTTGGTCGGGTACTCCCCCCTTGGCCCTTAATTTGGCTTTTATTTCACCTTCATTTAATCTTCATTTAGCTAGATCGTTCCATGTAGTAATCGAGCATGGCGGTAGTGAATGGAGCTAACTCTTAGCTTTATCCCTGAGCGTGAATGGAAATAATCTGAGTCTTATAGCATCCTCCGTCACTCTATGGTACTTGAACATATCACAGATTTTCATAAAACTAACTAAGTGATCGTTCGGATCATCATTTGGCAACCCTCTAAATTGTACAGAATTCTGAATAATCTGTATTGTCCCGGGTTTTATCTCCAAATTTGTGGCAGTGATGGCGAGCCTCGTGATACTTGATTGAATTTCAGTTACTTGCGGCATGGCATAATCCCGCAATGACTTTTGCTCCTCTTCAGCTATTTTCTCATTTTATAGTGTTTCTTGACAGAACTTCCTTAACTATCGTAACTTTCTCTCAATGTCGTCCTCGCACTGCACAAGTTCCGGCTGTTTTGATCGCGTTTGCATACACCAGTCAAAATCACCTTAAATAGGAAGTAAACAAAGAAGTGTTTCACTAAAGTCAATTTAATTGAAATCGATATTGATAGATATAAACACCAATTGATTCCAGACAACGGCGCCAAAAACTTGTTTGCCTAATTTTATACTAACACAACACGCATATATACGCTATCAAATATATAGTATAGAGCAAGCAAGGTATCGTTTCTACGGAGAAAAATCATAATTTATACTAACAACTACCAATTTTGTATTAAATTGATTTTATTAAACAATTGATTAAACTTGTGAATTTAGGAAAATAAAATAATTAACTAAACTAATACTAATTATCACAAGATTGAAATCAGATAATGAAGACTTAAGATTATAACTTCCCTTAATGTTTCATTTGAATTAATACACTTCCTGCTAAGTTATGTTAACTATTCCGGATTGTTAATCAAGAACTCATTAGTATTTATAATCATCTCTCGATGCATCATAAACAAATCAACTTAAATTCACAGACGATAGAATTAAGATGAACACCCTAATTAACTAATTCACTATATCTCTATGTGAATTACAATTAAAAAGGATTTCAAGCACATGTTCTCTTTCAGATTACATGCGGCATATATGTATATCTCTATCCTAGACACAAAGCATGAATTCTATCACATGCAGAAAATACAATCACATGCTATTATGATTAGGTCTAAACCGATAATCCATCTCTCGAGTTCATATAGATTACCACGGTAATTACTGGTCAGGCAATTAAGCAATTAATCGCGAATCATAATAGACAATCCGATAACAATCAACAAAAACTAACAAGGAAGCATATCAACAAAAGTTACGCATTAAATTCCATTGTAATCTTAAAAGGAAATTAGTTCATAACTGAATTAAAACCCATCATTCACAATTGAAATAACATTCAAGAATACAAATTAAAACCTAAAGAAGAGAATAAAAACTGTTGTCGCAATCCTTACATCTCTCTTGAAAACTTCCAAGTTGCCTCCGTCTTGCTCCTTTAACTGCTTCAGGCCTTGATCTCCTTCTCTCAAAACTAGGGTTTTAAGTTCTAAAAGTGATAGCTCTAATCTACTGAATAAAAATATCTATTTATAGTCTTTTTGTCATAAATCCCAGTCCAAATATAAATTAAGTATCAGATTACAACTTGATTGGTTCACAAAGTCAAAAAGTCAACTTTTAATCTTTCTCGCTCGGGCACGGCCACGCTGGGAATAAGTTAGCATTGGGCGCTGCCGCGCTTGATCAACAGAGACGTGTTTTTGAGATTTTAGACCGGCGCAGCCGCGTTGGTTTGCTTCACTATTTGGGCGCTGTCGCACCCTAACTGATCCTGCCCAATTTTGATCCTTTTCTCTTGCAGCTTCCTTCCTTCGCATCCACTTCAGTTCCAATGCACATCACCTACAAAAATAACACAAAATGCATGAAATGTAACACCAAACAACTGAGATTAACAACAATCCACGTCTAATGATACCCCATTCGTAGGTATGAAATCCACTCATCAGCTGGGGTATCCATACCAACATAACCCGTTGGGTTATAACAACCTATTTACAACATAAATTAATTAGACTAATAATATTCACCTCATACACATATCGTGGGCTAATTGATATCAATCTCCCACTATGCTTATTTCTATAAGACATGGTTGACTTGATTCTCCCTTGTAACTTAACTACTAATTATCATTTGGACCTATAGCAGTCCTCTTCCATAATCTAATTAAACACTTACTTGATTCATTACGAATCTTTATGCCACACAAGGCTCATTCTTTCGAGCTTAATCAATTCATAACTTAAGTTCATCATACTTAATAATCTCATCTTAGCTTCTTCTCATAATTCATACATGACTCACTTTTATTACTACTTTCATAATCACACATCCCACATAAGTGCACATAATTATTTTCAAATAATTCTCATTTTATTAATAATAATCTTTTAATTTTCTTGGGTATTACACAAACTCTCAACTCTTGCTAACCAACTCCCTTAGTTAACTTAATCAACCAAAATTAGGCTAACCAAGGGTGGACAAAATAATGAATAATCAAGACTTTTTGGTTAAGAGACTTAATGTGGGTAGATGGCATTAAATGTCTTACTTGCAATGGCTCAAAACTTACCATTTATGGTAAGTTTAGCCACCACTTGGTCCCCCCAACCCCCTTGGTCGGGGTACTCCCCCCTTGGCCCCTCATTTGACTTTTATTTCACCTTCATTTAATCTTCATTTAGCTTACATCTTGACCAAATATTGACTATTTAGTTTGGGCTTAGTTTTGGACTTAGTTTGGCCACACTTTGGGCCTCCATTTATTTATTGTTTGGGCCTCAACCAACATATGATTGGGCTTCTATATTACCTTTCATTGGACTCCCAATGGCTTTTCCTTTGGGCTTGCCAATTAGTTAGCTTATTAGTTAGATTCCTAATTCATCCGATTAGCTTTTTCTTCTAGTTAGCTTTCGTAACTAATCCGATTAGTCAAAAAGTTGACTTTTTCTTTCGTACTTTTTATAAAAGATTACATCTCTATTTTCCGAATAAACGCTATGACATAATTCGAAAAGTCGATAAAATAAAAAAAATATTTTTGGCGTGAATAGCGTTTTAGCGTCTTTTCTCGTAATTTTTTTATTTTCCTACTTCGAACCACAACACACATATTCACTTACATACACATATTCTAGGTCATAATACGACATTTAATCACATAACACACAATTATTTTCATTAAAATATTTATTTTATTTAATAAATATTTATAATCCTAATTACAAGAATAAGCTACATTCTCGATCGTTACAATAAATGAGTTTCACATATTATATGAGAGACATTGTTGAAATATTAATTGTTACTTGTGAAAATAATAATTTCTTAAAAATATCAATCAATTAATTAAATTCATGTATAACTTCTTGAGTTAACTAAATTCAGCACCAACCAAAATATCTTAGTTAATTTATACAATAAAATATTATTTGTGTTATTATAATAAGTATTGATAGATAGTTGATACAGTAAACTAGCATGCACGCCCCTTCTAAGCCGAGGCCATTTTTTTTCGTATGATCTTTTCTATATAAAAAAAGTTCAACTGTCATGTCTATTATATAAAATTAACTGGAAATTTCAAAATAACTAAATCTTGTATTATTAAGCATTTTAGAATGTTAAAGAATTAGTATATGCACCTCTACCACAAACCTCTATCTATACTATATGTAATATTCTATATGTTCCATAATATCATATTATTATTAATTTTTTAAAAGCTAATTTGAAACATTTTCAAAGAAAAATTGGTCAGCTTCATTTTAACTTATAATAATGAAATATTATTAATAAGTCGTAGTTTTACATAGTTTACAATTATTTAATTAATAGTGAAGTAAATAAAAGAAGAGTGAAGGGTTTTTAGAGAGACAAAACTCTTACTACACTAGTTAAGGGAGCGGCGGCGGCAGCAGAAGCAGAGTAGTGTAGGGTTTTCCGAAGGAGGAAGAGTGACGTAGTTAAGAGATGGATTCGTTTTCGGCACCACCAGCAAGTAGCGGATCATCCTCCTTCTCACAGGAGGACGCCATGAACCAGCTTAAGACCCAGCTCGCTCAGGCGTATGCTGAGGAATTTCTCGAGGTATTTATATATTTTTTATTCAAACATTTTCTTTATGATTTGTTCTCTATTTAGTCTCCATGTCGAATAAATGGAATTTCGTGTGATCTGATACTAGATTTTACTTTTTCTTGTTTAAACCTGTAATAAACTGAAATTGAGGATTAGGATTTCAAAAGGAGAACTTGGGAAATTGTGGATGAAGAAAGAAATAAGAGGTAGATTAGAGATGGAAATAGAGAATTAGAAAGAGAGTACAGAATTTTAGAGAGAAAAGAAAACTGACATTGACCTTCCATTTTTACGGTCGATATATAACAACATAATGACTAAATTACTATATTCTTATTGCTCCCTCTATACCCCTAAAAATCTATATTATTACTTCTACATTCCTATCTATTTGGTTACATTCCCTGCCCATCATAACTACCTTTGCAATGGCATTACTACCATTGTGATATATTTTATCAGTTTTTGTTGTTCGAAGACAAAACCCCTCGAATGGTGCTGAAACATGAATGACAACACCACCTCCCACCTCATAAAAAATAATCATATGATTAATAAAGAAAGATTGATGAACAAGTAGGCAGCCAGTTTTGCTGCTTGCTGCCAAATGATATCCAGGACTGAAAAGATGTCATGAGAGGTCTCTGAATCCTGAGTCCGTAATGCTTGTGCAATGATCCCATAAGAATATTTTTTTCCCACAAACAAGAGTGAAAATGAGAATTCCTCCATTTGTATTAAATGAGATAATTCTAAAGATTCCTTCACAAAAGCCCCTTTACCTTCTTTAGTTAATCTTTATTACATTATAAAATGGGCTCAAATCTAGCATATAAAGATATCAAGCTCTCTAACCCAAAACCATTTGGCAATGGATAAAGTTGGACCTAATCAATATATTCTAGATATTCTTTCTCAATGTATTTGATGTGGAACAAGTTATATACTCTCCTTCATGTGTAACTTGACTGGTAACACGATGAATATGAGATCCCATACAAGACAGACCCATAGAAGAATGACACTATGGCCTTTGAAGAGCCACGTGCAACTTTTTGTTGGGAAATGACTACTATTTAATAAATGAGCTAGTAAACCACAGGTAATTTTTTGACCCAATTGTGTCAACTAGTTATACATTAGTAACTTTGACCCTACTGAAAGTGGGGTAAGAATAAAGTCCAAGAGTGTTTAGGTAGCCCAAAGATAGACATGCTCTGATACAATGGTAGATTATGAAATGGATCTTAATCTAGCATAAGCCAGCATATAAAGACATCTCTTTAACGCAAAATCAATTGGCAATGGGCAGAGTTGGCTCTAGTCAATATATTCTAAATATACTTTCTCAATGTATTCGTTGTAAGGTCGCATTTGTTTGTTATTCGTGTTTGATAGCTTAAGCAATACCAGTATGCAAAATCAAGGGAACGCAGTCATTCCTAACAAAAGTTAGAAGAATTTTGTTTTAGTTCAAAGAGTATGGTTTAAGTGAATCTTTTAGCCCCCAGATAACTAAATGGGTGTTCATGCAATTGACCAGTAATACTGCATAATTGTAAGTGTAATGTGAAAGCAAAGAGTCTTAGGTTGGTTATATAATTGCCTCAAGAAACCCTCTAGGCAATAGTACCTACTTCTTCCACTCCTCCAAATCACCCTTCAAGTGAAATTATCTTGTCTTGAAAAGGAGTTCATAGTGCAGCCTGTAATCGCTTGATGCGTGATACTAAAGATGTTTGACGTTGACGATATAGTTTTACATAGGTTTAGACCAAGGATAACGAGGGTTCCATTACTAAATGGTGCGTCTACTTTATTTTGAATACATTCGATGACAATAAATTCTGTCTTAGAAAGAGGAAAACTAGGTGCAAGAGAAGCTTGCAAATGACTTTTGCATTAGTATAGATTTGCCATACGATTTTATATTTTCTGTTTGCAGAATTGCAGCCTCTTGATGCCAACACTTACGATTTTCATCTCCATATTGCAGTTTGAACTCAGTTTTGTGGTGTTTTTTTAAAATATGTTAGATCAAGTCCCTTCCGCTTTGTGTTACACTATTTATGATCTTTTTGGCAAATCAGCCTCATCCAGTCAGGCCATCATGGAAAAAATATTCACCTGACTAAAACTTCTTTGAATCGTAACTTTAGTTTGTCATTTGTTTGTGATTATAGCTAATTAAATTATTCTTTTATGAATCAGACCGTGAGAGGGAAATGCTTCGAGAAGTGCATCACCAAACCTGGGAGTAGCCTAAGCGGCGGTGAGAGTAGTTGCATTTCCAGGTGTGTAGATCGCTATATTGAAGCAACTGGCATAATTAGTAGAGCTCTTTTTAGCTCACAGCGCTAATAATTGAATCAATGATAAGGACTTCAAACCTGATACGTTTCAGGAAGAGTACACATGGGAAATGGTAGAAACTATAGATATTTTGTATTGCTACCCCATTTTTTTTATATTGCTGTTCTGTTTGACATTGAGTACTGATTGTGAACTTAAAAGATTTGGCTGTAGCAACAGTTGCATCTTAAAGGTTTTTTTTTCTTTTCCTCTTTCCCTGGTAAAGGAATTAACAACTTTCGTTGGTGGATAATTTGTTTTTCTTTTTTGTCTCCTCCTGTTGTTTTCCCTTCCCCAAGCTTCCGCCGTCATGATGCAAGCTTTTTGGTTAAAGAAGTATTGAAAAACTATTATTGTTTCAGAACAGAGAAAAGCAATTGAGTGTAGGATATTGTAATCTGTGTACTTAATATTTTCTGAATGTGTTTGGAATCTATGGATTTGATCTGGTATAAGTAAAACTAATATACTCTTAGAACATGCGTGATTACTGGTTAGAAATACTGATTTCTCAATTGATACACACAGCTTGTTACTGATTCCCTAGTCTCTTGCATTTTATTCATTTTTTTATTTTTTATTTTACTTTTTACTTTTTTTTTGCTTTTTAAACTAACTGAATCCCTTTTCAACCTCATATTTCTTCTGGTCCGCTAACAGTACAGAGCCTCTTTCAAAACCATCAAACTCTTCTTCCCATTGATATGTGATCCTTCAACGTCAAATATACTTAGGGGGTGTTTGATAAAAACTGAATGAATCTGAATGAACTAAATCTGAATGAAAAAAGTTGTTTGATAATTGACATGTCTGAAATATCTGAATGACAGAATTTTATTATTTTACTTCTCTAAAAAAATTCAAAATTATTGTAAATTTATTTAATATTACTTAATATAATAGTTAATATTTTTTTTTAATTTTATAATTTTTATAAATTTTTTTTACTCATTCAGCTGCTCATTCAGTCATTCAGCTAAAAAAATCTGACTTAGTCATTCAGCTCAATCATCTGACCGATTCAGCCATTCAGCTCCATTCAAGCTCTAAACAAACACCCCCTTAGTCTGAATTCCCTCCGTTTTATTTACTTTCTTCGTACTACCAGCTTGCATCAGACAGCTATAATGCAATCTGCCAACTTGTGAGGCAAAATATGTTGCTCTGTACTGTTATTATGCTACCAAGGCACATTATGTATTCTATATACGCGGCCCTACTCTTCTGAACCACAGGGTTTTCCAGCTTGAGAGGTTGAATTACTTTACTTTTCTTCTTGTCCGGCAAAAACCAACTAATCCTCCCTCCAGTGCAAGCTTCTCACAGAAATTCCTATCCCTGTTTCCATCTTCAGCCAAATATAAGTAGGATGGATGGATGGATATGTTATAGTAAGATTATTGGGATCATGACTTTTGACTATTATTGATGTAGCTGTCATTTAATTTGTTTTCATCACCAGAGCATTTATGGTGATTAGAGTCCAACTAGTCCAGTGTGAAGGGGTTAAGTTGAGAACCGTTGCTGCGACCATTGATGGATGTGTGATCCCAAGTGCTGCTTCCTATATGATTATCATCCTAAACATCAATATTCCCTTGTCATAAACATCAACCACGGAAATGAAATTGGAATGGGAAACATGGGTATTCTTTACTGTTAGTGTTTTGAATTTTAATGTGGCATGGTTTCATTGTACAAAATCAAAGGAAGGGAATCAGCATAAAATTTGGGGAAACTTCTGATGTGAGAAGCTGAATTCAAGTGTAGGCTTCTGATAATGAGGTAGAAGGCCAGACGGAGCAACACCTCTGCTTTGATACGTTTTGGTTTGCTGCTGTATGGAGGATGTCAGGACAGATACAAGCAGTAGTAGCCAGCGCTGAATGATCCAGTTTGGATATGAATATAACCCACAAGGCTTGCATTCAGAGCCTTGAAATGACACATCGAGGGCTCCATGGATATATGTATTAATTGTATATGTCAATGTGAGTACGTATACTCGTGGCTTGGTGGCTAAAACCTTGAGCGCAGATGTTTTTGGTTCTTTATATGGGAGAACATTTTATTTATTTATTTTTTGAAAAAGGGTCCACTGAAATTAAGCTTGAACAAGTATTTGTGGTCAACGTAATCTCTAAAGCCCATATAATTATTTTATATTGTGAGAAAGGGAAACACTCGAGTACCCATAGAATTCTTTTATATTGTGAGAAACGGGAACACTCAAATACGTTCATTAGCTGAATTGTTGACACCTTGATGACTGTAATGAGGATGATTATACTAGTCATTTAGCATTTAGCATGTAATGCTAGTATAATAGTTGTATAGGGAACAAGGTAGCTACATTAGATTTAATATGCTCAGGCAGCAATTCATACTCGACTAATAATTTTTGAGTGGTATTCTTTCTTATATAATCAACAAGCTCTAACTAGGTAGTTTTTTTATTTTTATTTTATAGAACCTATTATTTTATTACCATTCGGTTGTAAAGGTATATTTCATCTAAGGGCTAGGGGGGAAATTGAGGAAGGGGGATTTAGGGGAAATTTACTTTCTTCGTGTAGCGCTGTAGTTAATTTTGACTTTTGTGTACTGTAAAAAGAGGAACTTCTACCACTAGACTTAATTAAGATGATAGATTGTTGTGCCTCTTAATTTGTTACAATTGAAATTAACTTGAGGTGGGTATGGACTAGATAAAAGATTGGGACTACTATAACCGAAATTCACAAATAGCACCACATTGTGTGAGCTTATAACTTCAATTTAATTAAAGTCCAGAGAAATCGACCAATACATAATTCACCCAGTATCTCAAGAAAACAAATCTTATCCAAAACATTCATAGCTTGTTCATTACATAATAAATATAACGAAAACAAAAAATACATATATTTAAAAAAAAAAACACACACACACACACACATTTATTAAGTGGTCTGTAATCTCTGATTTTATCCTTCAAGTATCACCACCATAGAAAATGCCCTGCACCTAGTTCCTCAAGGTGTGCAAGATGTACTCCGCATAGAGGTCCCTGCACCACAAAGTAAACCAGATCAAAATTAAACTTATTTACAAAGTAAACTACATGACAATCAAGTAGTCTAAAATATGAAAATTCACACTAAACGTGTGTGTGTATTAATTATCCAGTGTAACGAGACTTTAAATTCTGTAAATCAATCAATCTCATTCAAATCAAGCCTTCGGAAAAATAAAAAATAAAAATTAGTTTTATCCCCCGAGGAAGCTGACAGCCTTCTCCTTATAACAGCATAAGAATCAGCTTGTAAAGTTTCCTCACTCTCATCTACTCATCTTTCTATGTTTTCTTAAATATCTGACTTAAGAATGTGTGATCTCTCTCCTACAAATACAATAATAGTTGAAACCTACACCATTTGATTGGAGATCATGGCCTTAAATATCTAGCTATCATTGTTCATATACATACTCCGTTACAAAAGAAGGCCTCATTTGCAAGATTTTTGAATATTAAGAAAATATTTTTGTTTCATATATCCCGTAAAAAATAATAATTTGTTAGTTTAGTAGTGCAGTATAATAATGAAATTATTATGTCAAATTTGGGGACATTGTGTCATTTTGTATTACTATGACTACCACTAAAATGTTACTCTTTCTATGGAATAAAAATAGACAAATGAGACTTTTTGGTGGAGAGAAGGGGGTAATTACTAAGCTTACATGGAGTATTGAATAGCATCATGAGCAGTAGCTGAAGGTAGAAACTCGTTCACAGCAACCTCCTTGTTTTCATTCTTCTTGTCTAACGATTATTTGTCAAGAAAATTTGTCTCGACGTACTGTAGTTTTTCTTTCCCATGGTAATATCAAGAGCAAACTAATAGTTTCTCAAAATGAAAAGGATACAATCTTCAAAGAAGCGACGGATCTCAGCAAGGCGATGAGGGGGGAGTTGGTTGATATCAGTATAATGACGATACTCCGGATCATCAGCACACACTGCAATTATTTTGTCATCTTTCTCTCCCTAATTATAGGAACAAAATTTTATGCCATCAGTCTCGGCATATTCATACAAGTACATATGTCAGATATAGGTCTGCTTGGGTTATGTGTAGCACCTGATCAATCATAGGCATCAGTCCTATAGCCCTGGCACGAAGAAAGCATCCAGGAATGACTGGTTCCTGTTCAACAAGTCATTTATGTTTTGATTAATTCCCTTCATGAATATTCATGAATATAGATCAAACTTTAGCTTGAGGTAAACACTATTATTTCTGGCATTTGCTACCTTGCTTGATATTGAATATTGATTATATATTTAACTCAACGGGCAATATATCATACTTGCCCTCCCCCCAAGTACACCATATGTAATGGATGTTTCACCTACATACCTGCATGAGGACTAATACATCCATTGGGTCATTATCCTCGCATAATGTTCGAGGAATGAATCCGTAGTTATGAGGATAGACCACCGAGGAATATAAGATGCGATCTACCTGCGACGCATCAATTAGAGAAGTTAATATATATATATATATATATATAGAGGCCGGATCCAGTCCGGGATCCCGGACTTTGTTAAAATACGGACCATTTTTTTTTTTTTTTTTGCTTTTTTTTAAACAACTAAAAAAAAACAAATAAATAATTATGGAACTGAAATTTTTACATAATACAATGTTTTTGGCGTGATTTGGATACATTATACAAAACATGTATGTACAGTACATACATGTTTTGTATAATGTATCTAAATCACGCCCAAAACATTGTATTATGTAAAAATTTCAGTTCCATAATTATTTATTTATTTTTTTTTAGTTGTTTAAAAAAAAAAGCAAAAAAAAAAAAAAAAGAAGGTCCGTTTTTTAACAAAATCCGGGATCCCGGACTGGATCCCCTCTCTATATTATATATATTCAGGGGATCCAAATATATGTATTTATTTTGCTTGATTATATATATATATATATATATATATATATATAAAATCAAGCAAAATAAATACATATATTTGGATCCCCTGAATTCAGGGTGCGTACACCTTGATTTTCAGATACAGTTAAGTGTCAGAAAGCGGGGATCGTTTCTATTTAGAAACAGGAAATAGGAAAAACTGGGAACACTTCTCACATACCTTGATCAGACCAGTTTTCTTATCAAGTTCGTATTTGACTTTACTTCCTTTGGTAATCTCACAAACCTGCGAAGAGGCAGTGGAATCAATACAAAGTGTTAAAAACTTATAAAATGGGGCCCAAATCTAACATATAAAGACACCAACCTCTAAAAACAAAAACAATTGACAAAGAGAAAGGTTGGCCCTAGTCATAATATACTAGACTAGACATATACTCTTAGGTATTCGATGTGGGACAAGTTATATAACACAAAGGAGCTAAAACTACATGGCCGCAACACCGAAATTTTCAGTTAAAGAAGAGAGCAAATAAAGAAAACAAGGTTCATAATTAATTATGCTAGGAGCAGTGAATGCACCATGGATTTGGAAAATGGGGATGGAAATGGTAGAGACTAGCAATTAAGCAATTCAGTGTTACCTATATATACCGTAGGTAATTAGTGCAGCTGTTGAGTAATATATAAATTATGAAAAAGGGAACAAATTGAACCTGAATGAGGCAAGCAGGCAACATTGGACGGGAAGATGCAATTAGTAAAGACTGCTACTAATCTCACAAGACAAGATGCATTAGTTGTTCTAAATAGTATGTAGTTGGGGTCAATTTTTTCTTGGGTGTTGATGCAAAATTGTAGCTAAACATTTTATTTTAACTAGAGGGAAATCTATGAAAATTCTGGTATCATGGGATATGCGGATAGCATTGACCTTTCATTAGCTGATTACTGTACAAAATTGTATAGATTGTTAAGACATTGAAATTATATAATCTCATTATATATGTATACACAACAGCAGGCAGGGAGATTCAGAAAAAGTACACACCACGTTGACAATTTGGGGAGCTCCAGGTCCTGCATGCAGACAAAGTTTACAAAGAATTAATGACACAACCAATGTACTGTCCGATCCTAATTTGGGTTGGGCGACAAAAATCTATATGATAAAGGAAAATATACCCATTAAATAAATTGATAGATCTATACGTACCTATTTCAAGATCATGCCAAGGATGAGCAGCAACGGATCTCCTTGACAAAGATGAAAGAATCCTCTCGTTCAAGCGGGGCGCACGCCTTTGAGGAGCTCCATTTTCATCAGTGCTCATATTCCTGGCACACGTGCACGAAACCAATATATCAATTGTGCGTGCTGGCTTTACTCATGAATGTGATACTAAAAACATAAAATTTGCAACTCCGATCTACTCCATTAGTTTTAATTAGGTGGAATTAAAGCATTTTAATTTTTAAATACTATTAAATATGGCTATATGGCATGGCATCGCATATGAGGTAGCAGCAGTCTTGTGTGTGAATAGGAATAGGAATAAGATAGGAATAGGTAGGTGGTGTTGGTTGATCATGTGTGTCATCTGGCAGAATTGAAGAGACGAGCTAGGAGGGCAAATTGATAGAGAGAGAGAGAGAGACGTACCAGTAGCTGCTGGTAGATTCGGAGAAGAGTTAATTAACGCACCAGAGCAGACCAGAGCGGAGCGGAGATGAGGATCAAGAATTTCAACGTTGAGGTATGTTATGATGGGATGGGAATTGCTGCAAATGCAAATTATATGTATGTATGTATGTATGTATGTATGGCATAAAATAATACTACTATAATAATATTTATTTTACATTATGCATAGCGATCACCAATCCTGTCCAATAATTTCAATGTCATGACCGAGTCAGTAGTACACACCACATCGCACCACGACCTCCCTAGTCCCTACCCACCCTCCCTCTTGCTTAATAGTTAATACTACTACTAATTCTCTAATGTCAATTTCAGACTTGGTGTCATTTTATAGAACAGTGAAAACACTTTTTAAATTAGATAAAAATATTTAAATTAAATAGTTAAAATAGTACTACTAGTAGTAGTATTTAACTGCAACATTGTAAAAGCATTTTAAGAAAAAGTTAAAAAAAAAAAAAATTAATATTACACAATACTCTTATTTGTTTCAACAATTTTTTATTGCTAAATAACAAAGACATATTTGTACAATATTGTTTCGCTCAAAAATGTTTTCTTGAAAGACACAAATATTTTATTTTTGCACTTCAACCAAAATCCCTACCAAGTACTAAATTTTTTTTAAAATTTCCACATATACAATACCACCAAATCTGAGCAAAATACGCCTAACTATCAGCAGTAGACACATGCATGCATCAATCAAATTTTTGTTTTAAATGTATTTGACTTTTGGGTCCCCCTGCACACCGTAAAAGTAGATGACTTTTTCTTTCAGTAAAGGAAGTGGCATCACATGTAAATAGTACAATTTCATGACTTCAAAAAATAAAAAATTGTGCAATTTCTTTGTCAGTGTCTTTGTCTTTGTCTTGTATGTTGTATCATTCCAATTTTATTTTATTTTTATAAAAAAAAAATGCTCACTCATACTTTAGTTACATTAGGCCATTTCTTATACATATTAGTTATTTTTTCAGAAAAAAAATATCCATTCTGAATTTATACACAGTCCACTTATATTGCAAGTCCAGCCCACCAACCGTAAGGAAATTATTAACTATGAGCTTCTTAAGAAAAATTAATCAATAGTCCAAATTACTAAAGTCAATAGCCCAGCTTTTAGTGTATCATATTATCCAAATATAAAATTGTAATGTACCAAAGTAACAAGATATGTAATACTTATCTAAAAATATTTTTTACTCCTTCACAACCAGCGGACCATTCTCCATTATCCCACGGTGAGTTCAACATCTCAACAAACAAAATACAAACTCAATAGTCCAAACTTAAAGATTAAAAATCAGAGGAGAGACTATATATATACAGAGAGTCCCCTTCATATACATACCACCCGTATGCGGGTGGTATTAAACTTTTCAAGTGGTCATTAATTATAATTTCTCTCTCCACTATTTTAAGTTATTATTTCTCTCTCTTTCCACCATTCCGCATTCTCTACATGGCGCGAATTAAAGAAAAAATTTAATACTTTTCATTCTGCATTCTCTCTCTACATGGGCATTAAAAAAATTAATATTTTTTCATGGGTGTAAATTTAAGCTTTGTAGGTTAGAGATTAATAATTATTGTTAATGATTAAACCTTACAAAAAATTTAATACTTTCACCCTTTTTTTTGAAAAATAATACTTATATTATCAGTAATTTTTTCATTTAAGATTAAATATGTTGAAATTTTTTTCTTCTTACTAATTACTTTTATACTTTTGTCAGTTTGTTAAAATGGATATTGTGGATTTTGAAGTACAAAGTGACTATGATGTGGACAGAAGTTGGAGGATCTTAATTAAATTTTTATTAAAAATAACATTTTACTAATTTTAAAATAACCTTGGTTTGAAATTAGCATTCACCACAACATGTATGTGAATTTAAAATTAGTAAAATATTATTTTTAATAAAAATTTAATTAACATCCTCTAACTTCCCTCCACATCATAGTCACTTTGTATTTCAAAGTCCACAATATCCATTTTAACAAAATGACAAAAGTACAAAAGTAATTAGTAAGAAAAAAAAATTTCAACATATTTAATCTTAAATGAAAAAATTACTGCAACTATAAGTATTATTTTTCAAAAAAAAGGGTGAAAGTATTAAAATTTTTGCAAGGTTTAATCATTAACAATAATTATTAATCTCTGACATACAAAGCTTAAATTTACACCCATGAAAAAATATTAATTTTTTTAATGCCCATGTAGAGAGAGAATGCAGAATGGAAAGTATTAAATTTTTTCTTTAATCGCCATGTAGAGAGAGACAGAGACTGCGGAATGGTAGAGAGAGAGAAATAATACCTTAAAATAGTGGAGAGAGAAATTATAATTAATGGCCACTTGGAAAGTTTAATACCACTCGCATGCGGGTGGTATGTATAGGAAGTGGACTCTCTCTCTCTCTCTCTCTCTCTATATATATATATATATATATATATATATATATATATATTACATAAAGGGTTTTTCACTTCAGTGGATCAACATAAGGTGAGTGGTTGAAATTGGGGCAGATCTGTTCATGTTAAAGTTGAAATTGAAACAAATCGCAGTTAAAAATGATGAAATTGGTATGATTGAGTGTTAAGATTTGGTTTCTACTTTCAATCCAACTCTCTCTCTACGCGTATATCTCTACGCGTATATGCTTGTATATCATTATATCTATGCGTATAACTCTCTCTCTCTCTCTACGCGGTTAAAGATGATGAAATTGGTATGATTGAGTGATGATTTTTTTTTTTAATCTTTAAGTAGGAACCGGTAAAACCCGTGAATCAGTTACTGATTTATTGGGTCAACCGGTTTAATTGTCGGATCGCCCAGTCTGCGAGTTTTAATCAAAATTGGTTAATTGGTCCAAATCAAATTAAAGTTTGGACCGATTTTAATTTTTACCAATCTGATCGACGGTCCGGGTTTAAGTTGAAAGCATATGCCCTTTACAAGCACTTTGAATTGAAACTTAAAATTTATGTTTTTGACGTACTCACTTTAAGCAAAAGAATAAACTACAAAGTTATATTTTTGGGCTGATTAACTGATGTAGTTAAGATGAGGGTGTGGAGGGTTGGACTTGAAAGCATATGCCCTTTGCAAGCAATTTTAATTGATACTTAAAATTTATGTTTTTTGACGCATTCACTTTAGGCAAAAGAATAAACTACAAAGATTTACATTTAAAAATTATTTTAACTCATCGCACTAGCGTACAATTTCTTCAAACGGACAATTATACTTACTGGGTGTTGGAGAGATGGGGAGGTAAGGGACAATATAATGCTGTGTTTGGTTGGTGGGAATGGAATGGAATGAACTGGGAATGAAATGACCATTCCTTTTGGAATGACTAAAAACATGTTTGGTTAGTCAGTTGGAATGACCATTCCATTCCTTTAGTTATTCCATTCCTATCTGAAATATTATTTTTCATTTCTTTCTAAATAGGTGGGTTTATTTCATTCCCTTCTGCTTCGTTCATTTTATTATTGGTAAACAGCTTATCTGAAATATAATAAGCTTATTAGTAAACAACTTATTATTGATAAACAACTTATTATTGGTAAACAACTTATTATTCAAACAGCTTATTATTGGTAAACAACTTATTTAAACAACTTATTATTGATAAACAACTTATTATTCAAACAGTTTATTATTGATAAACAACTTATTATTCAAACAGTTTATTATTAGTAAACAACTTATTATTGGCAAACAACTTATTTAAACAGCTTATTGGTAAACAACTTATTATTTAAATAGCTTATTGGTAAACAACTTATTATTTAAACAGCTTATTGGTAAATAACTTATTATTTAAATAGCTTATTATTGGTAAACAACTTATTGGTAAATAACTTATTATTTAAACAGCTTATTGGTAAACAACTTATTATTGGTAAATAACTTATTAATAATTAACAACTGATTATTTAAACAGCTTATTGACAAATAACTTATTATTGGTAAACAACTTATTATTTAAACAGCTTATTAGTAAACAAGTTATTATTGGTAAACAGCTTATTATTGGCAAACAACTTATTGGTAACCAACTTATTATTTAAACAGCTTATTATTTAAATAACTTATTGGTAAACACCTTATTGGTAAACAACTTATTATTTAAATAGCTTATTATTGATAAATAGTTTATTAATAGTAAATAACTTATTATTTAAACAACTTATTGGTAAATAGCTTATTATTGGTAAACAACTTATTTAAATAGCTTATTAGTCCTTATTATTGATAAACAACTTATTATTTAAACAACTTATTATTTGAACAACTTATTGGTAAACGGCTTATTTAAACAACTTATTGGTAAATAACTTATTGTTTATTATTGGTAAACGGCTTATTGAAATAACTTATTGGTAAACAACTTATTGTTTATTATTAGTCCTTATTATTGCTCATCAAGGCTTTTTTTTTAAAAAAAAATTCATGCATGAAAGTGTTTATTTGAATTTTAAATGCATAAAAATATAAAAAAAATATTTTTCTAGTGAAGATGTTCTTTTAGTTCTATTTAATTTATTTTTTTCATTTATTTTTATAAGTTAGTAGTATATAAAAAATGAAAAAAAAAATCATTTCACATTCCATTCATAATGTAATTCATGTAAACCAAACACCTAAAGTAGAATGGTGATTCTAATCCTGATGGAATGAATGAACAAACCAAACATAAAAATGAGAATAACCATTCCATTCCCATTTTCATTCCATTCCTTAAGCCATTCCATTCCATACATGCCAAGGAATGGGAAGCAAACACAGTATAAGTGGGGAAGGGGTGGGAACCGGGAAGGGATGAAATTTTAATTTTTGCGTTGTCTGAGTTAAAAAAAAATTAGAGAGAAGGAATATGAATTGTATATTTCCATATATGTGTGGAAGAAGGGTGGGGTAGAGTAGAGGAGGGATTTTATATTGTTAAAGTATATTATTACTATATTATTCCTAGGATAAAAGTACTAAAATAACGATTTACTTTGAAAATATCTTTTTTTTGGGTATTTTGAAGTATCTAATATTTCATCTCTTTCCCATCCCGTCCTTTTCATTTTTAGGGAAAAGTTTTTGAGAGGAAAATCATACAAGTTTTTTCCTTCAAATCCCTTACGTTTCCCTTAAAAATGAAAATAAAAATAATACTCATAAACATGAGATTTAAAGGAATTTTAATTGAGTCTTGTTATGTATAACGAAAATTTTCTATATTCGACATATATCAATATATAGGATTGAATAGGATTATAAAGTTGAGTCATCATATTATAAAGTTACCACTAATAGTTATTCACTTAACTAACAACAAAAAAGTCGATATATAAAGTGACAAAATATATATTATTTCCCTTTTAATGACTTTCCTTTCTTTTAAAATAAAACTTACACCTTGATATTGCTTTTCGGATGATTATGACTTTCAAATAAGGCAGTAAAATGAATCAAACGGTTCAGGCTCAATTCGTACTCGCTCAACTAAAAGTTCGATTCGAACTCGACTCTAAATATAAATGATTCAAATATGAGCAAATTTTAAAGTTTGATAAATTACTCGAACCTCTTCAAATTGTAATTTTCTATTAATACTTGGATCATATTCGCTCGAAAAGTTTAAACTGCTCGGGCTATATTCGAGATCGTGCTTGACTCGGTAGTTAAAGGAGTCTCAATCAAACCTTATTTCATACTTGATAAATTTTGTGAACCAAATTTGAGCAACTCAATACTCGACTCGACTCGGTTCATGTATACCCTTACATATGATTAAGATATTGGTCGACCTAATTGCAAAAGAGAATATAGATGCAATCTGATTCTCTGATGCTGCGTTTGATTGAAAGAATGGAATGAAGGATGGAATGAAATGATTTTAAAATATTTTAAGTGTTTGTTTGGTTGTTGGTGGTGGTTAGTGTTGTCATATAATATCAAAATTATCACATATAGCCATTCCATTAGAATGAATTTTATTCCACCTTCTCCACATAGAATAAAAAAACAAAGGGATGGAATGAATTTTCATTCCATTGGAATGATTTATCCTCTAAAATGATGATCAATACACTATTTTTATTTCATTCATTTCTCTATTCCATTCCCTCAATCCAAAAGTAATATGAGTTCTTATGTAGCACGAGATTATTGTATTCGATGTTATTTCTTCCCACATGCAAAATCTTGATTGAGGAAGCCTATTTTAGACCAAAGGATAGATACATTATGATTATTATTGGAACAATATATTTTCACAATATCCCATTTTATATGAATAGTAAATGAACCATATATTCATGTCATGTGAAAGAAAATTTGTGAAAATATTAAAATTTATTTGTGAAAATATCAATTTTGTTATTAATTAATTTATTATATTCCCCTAAAATAATTCGTTTAGTCAAATTAATTTTTTTAAAAATTAATATGAATATAATAACATATCAGGGTCCACATCTATTTTATTAAAGGAGAGCAGTAAAAATAAATGCTCTCTTGAGACTATGTCACAAATTTTCTTCCTCTTTTACCTCTACAAATTTAATTGGGTTAACTGTATATCAGACCTCGAAATATACACCCTTTTACACTTCGTATCCCCGAGGTTTAAACGCTTCCATCCCGCTATCTAAAGTAACTCAATCCTCTCACAATTGACCCTTGTGTTATTTTCGGTAAAAAAAAAGTTGTCAGAATTGCCACGTGTTCCGGTAGAGGAGTATAAGTACGATTTGACCGTATAAAATCAATTTAAAACCAATTAAATACCAAGTTAATCCATTTATACTCTTTAATAGAGATCATTATATACCTTTTGACCATAAAAATACATGTAAACAATAACAAAATAAAAGAAAACCAAATTGAAAAAATAAAAGCAAAACAAAAAAACAAAACAAAAACTAATTGAAGAACAAATTGACAAAAAAAACCCATAACAAGAGCAGCAAACCTAGATTTAAAAATAAATCAACCTACCTGAAATTGAATTTGGACCATTAATTCCCTTTCCCCATATCTTCATCCCCTTTACTTTCTCTTAAACCCGTTTTTTTCTCCTCCATTTTCTCCCTATTTAGGTTCTATTTTCAATTGTTCTGATCTCAAATAATCCATGAATTGCATCTATTGATCTCATTTTCTTCAACACTTTAATATCCAATTAAATCAAATTTTGGCCATCTCTCTTTCTCCAAGAATAAAGCAAAACAAAATTAAATTCACAAAATCAAAAAAAAGAACACCAGAGTATCGAACTTATGGTTTTCAAACTTATTGAAAGGGCTTTTCAAACTTAATTTGTGGCAAACCCTATCCCCATGTCCGGCGCCATCCCCATGTCCCTGTTTTTCCTTCGAAACGATGATACCTTATCATTTCTTCCAATGTCTCAGTCAACCTGTTCACATCAAAACTCTAAATTCATTATCAACGTTAGTGAAGAGGAAGATTTTGAGTGGAGATATTTTTGGGTTTAGTGTATCTATCAGATGAAGATGAATCTTAGGAGTAGAGATGTATTTGAGTTTATGAGTAAAGAAAAAACAGATCTGCAGTTTATTTGGGTAAATGTATTCTTTGTATTGATTTTGTAGTTTCTATGTATTTATACTATTTAAATAAGCCAACTATTATTAATATACAGTTAAGGTGTATTTAACATGTATTTCTACATCTTAATTAAGTTAACTAAGGTATTTATACGGTCAATTATATTTAAATATTAAATTATGACACGTGACCATTTTCGGTAAAAAAAAATTGACTAAAAATCTGAATAGGGTCCATCGTGGTTACTTAATAGTACTTTAGGTAATGAGATGAGAGCGTTTAAATCTCGGAGTATGAAGTGTAAAAAGGTGTATATTTCGGGGTCCGATATGCAGTTAACCTAATTTAATTTTATTACAATTTCATCATTCTTAAATTTAATTTTAATTTTAATTTTTTATTTTTTATTCAATCATCAAAATTTGATAAAATTCCGATTATATCCATGCAATAATTACAAGGTGTGTAGTACCGAGATTAGTGAGTAGATGTAATCATGTAAAGCACGTATATCTATCTCTAACTCAAGAAGAGTAGACTGAGTGAATGAGTACACGAGAGATTATAGGAAAGAACGGAAGATGACTTGATAATGAATGATGTAAGAAGGGTGACATCATTCATAATGTTGGACTAACAAATTTCGGTCATATGCCGACTAAGAATATATATATATATATATATATATATATATATATACACACACACACACACATATACTTATAGGGTTCCTATCTGTGACAATCAATTGTTACGGACACTATTCCAGTAACCAACTCCTCAGCCGTTGATCATGATAATAAATGGCTCAGATTAGAAGTAATTTAACCCCTGCCGCTAGACCTTGTAATGACAGTGATGTTTTTTTTCTAACGGTAGCGCAGATTACCAAAAAGTCCTCAATGCCTACTAATTTGTCGCTACAAGGAGTAACGACAGTTTGGTTTTCAGTTATCTCTCATCCTTCATCTACCCAAAATCGTTTCAGAAAAAAAAATTAAAAATCTTAGATTCTTCATAATCCTCATACAATTCTTCCAAAATGTAGTTCAATTCTTCAAATTAATAATTTAAACATAAAAGTTTCAAAACAGATTTCTCAAATTCTTTGTATCGACCAGGAAATCAAACACAAAAACTTCAAATTACAGCTTGACAAACCTCAAAGAAACACCACCGTGTTCAACCAACAATCAGTTTATCGTAACACCAATGTGTCCCTTAAACCAACCCAAACCCAAACGGCCACACTTTTAATCCAAACTTACTATTTAAAAAAAACAAACAGAGATTGCAGAAGCAAGTTCGCCGCAAAAAGAAAAAATAAAAAGAAATAGATGAAGCCAAGAATAATGTCGTACGTCATCATCGCTCTTGGTAGTTCTCTTCTTGTCGTCGAGGATGGCTCCTTCATCTTTGTCACCGGTGAGTAATTAATTTTCAATTTCAATCTTTAAGAAAAATAGGACAGATTTGAGGGTAAACTGAAGATAATTGAAAAACAAATTACTGCTACTCCTTGTAGCGACAGGTAAGTGGGCATTGAAGGCTTTTTGGTAATCTGCGCTGCCGCTGGAAAGAACATCACTGCCGCTACAAGGTATAGCTGTAGGGGTTAAATTGCTTCTAACTGAGCCCTTTATTATCATGATCAACGGCTGAGGAGTTGGTTACTGGAATAGTATCCGTGGCAACTGTTGTCACGGATGGGAACCCATATATATATATATATATACAAATCGCTAGGGTGTATAATTAACTAACATTGGATACCGTCATATGTATGCCGACGACTAATAATATAAATAAATCACAAAGGGCCGGGAGTATAATTAATTAATAATGTCAGTACTAATTTAGCAGTATTAGGAGGAACATGTGTATATAAATACAAGTACAGAGGCTACTCTAGTTGCTCTAGTGGCAAAAATTCGTACTTACGTAGTTGCACAAACAATTAAGTAGATAGTAGAGTACAACATAGATAGATGATGCCTGCACAGAAGAAGTTGTTGATGTGTGATCTTGTATCCTCTGGCGTTGGTAATACTAGTAGGAGGAGTTGGAGGAGGAGGGGGAGTTCTTGAGCATGTCTCCTCTAGTTACATTCGTCCCCTCTCCAAACGCCCCTTCAATCTCACTCCCGACCACTCCAATACTAACAATATTCCCCTAAGTGACCTCGAGGGGCTCCACGATCCTAACCGCTCTCGTATTATCAAACAGATTACCCTTGCTTGCCAACAATATGGCTTCTTTCAGGTAATAATACTCCATATACAATACCTCACATACTTGACCATGTACTAGTTTAAATAATCCATATATATAGTAGCGTTGAAATCATTGCATTGTAATTCTACATACATACATACATATATATCATGATCGATGATCATAATATATCTATCTAGTTAATAAAGTACTAGTTCTTAATTTGCAGGTTAAAAACCATGGGATACCCAGGTCACGGATAAGTAACATGTTAGGAATCACTAAAGAATTCTTTGAGTTGCCAGAGAGCGAGAGGCTTAAGACATACTCAGATGACCCTCTCAAGACCACCCGCCTCTCCACTAGCTTTAATGTCTGGACCGAGATGGTCTCCAACTGGAGAGATTTATTGAGACTCCATTGCTACCCTCTCCAAGACTATCTCCATGAATGGTCTACTAATCATCCTTCTTTCAGGTCCTATTTGATGTTTCACAAGAATGAGGGCCGGGTGGGTCCCCATTTACTATGAGAGTTTTGTGAAAGTATCAAATTCTTTTGTGAAACTATAAAATATTTTTCTCCAAATTCAATATTTTATTTTATTCTATATACCTAACCTACCTTATTTCATTTCTTTTAAACATTAATGATTGGGTGGGTGGGTATAATAATAGTAATGTATATACAATAATATTATGTAGGAAGGATGTTCGTGAGTATTGTTGTAATGCAAGAGGGTTAGTACTGAGACTATAATATTCCGAAACTTTATAAGGCTTGTAAATGTAATCTTATATGATTAATAAAGGATGTTTTGATGATTGAAATTTTATATTATGTGTTTGAATGTCTGTGGTTTCATTATGTATATGATTATAGAAATTTCATGCAAAACATAACTAGGAAAATCACTATTCATAAAAACGCTAACACACTATTCATAAAACGTAAAGTCAACTTTAGAAAGTCATCAACTTTTGACTAACCGGATTAGTTAGGAAGACAAACTAATGAGCAAACTAGAAGATAACTAGATAGTAATCTAAGTTAAAGAATTAACTTAAGGGTTAAGACCTAAGGGTTGAAACCTTAAGATTGAAACCTAAAGGTTAAAACATAAATATACAATCACTATTCACTAATACGAGTATAATATGAAATATTATACGGGTAGAATACGAGAATGATACGAATATAATACAAAATTATACGGTAGATATATGAAAAGTCAAAGTCAACGATTTCGGCTAACTAACTCATTAGAGTAACCAAACTAAATGAGATTTGGTTAGAGTGTAGAGAAAGTGAGGGCATTTTGGCCATTATGAAAATATGAAATACTTTCAAGCTTGTAAGTATTGATACTTGCCTTAGAAGAGTTAGTCGCCAAATTAAGTTTTGCTAACCCTTGGTGTGTTGTCAATCATAGAAAGGTGAAAGGTGGCTTTTAGGTTGCAAGTATCAAGCTTGGTAGGCCATTGGCCTTGTTGGTCACTTATGAGTGACTTCGTTTTTGGCCTTGTTGGTCACTTGTGAATGGAGAGATGTGGCCTCATTTCTTTCTTGTGGTGTTGGCTTGTTATGTATGGTGAGATGTGGCATCTTGTCTTGCAACACAATTGTTGCAAGAGACAAGTGGTAGGCCATGACCTTGTTGGCTAAATTGGTGAGTTATGGTAGATGACCATTATACCCTAAGTCTTGCTTGTCTATAAATAGAGCCCTTATGTCTTGCTTATTAACCTTCAAACAATTCACAAGAAAGTCTAAGAGAGAGAATAGTAAGAGCATATATAATTGAGAGGAATAAATCAAGTCTTGCATAATCAAGTAATCGTAAAGCTTGCAACTCCAAGAGGTAATTTATGACTTGTCGTAGTTCGTTAATTAATTATAGTATAGCATGCTAAAGTTATGAATTTGTATGTTAAATAGCATGTTAAGCTAAGCTAAGCTAAGCGATGTCTTAATCAAACTTAACGAATGGAGTAAAACATGAATATGCATGTGAGTATGGATAAGTAGTAAAAAAATTGATAGATTAAGCAACCTAATGGATTCATTAGACAAACCTGTTTGGATCAAGTAAAACATGATTATATGTTAGTGTTAATCGAGTAAGATCTGTTCATAATTAAGTCATCACGCATGCTAAATTTACCAAGTAAATGCTTTAGACAAACTTAAAAGCAAGCATGTCAAGCTTAGGCTATGAAAACCTAATTTTTATAGTCTTTGCGAGAGGTGTGCAGCCTCACACTTATGGTTTTGGTCATGAAATTTATAGCCAAATCGTAGAGGGGGAAGTTACGAACGCGTAGGAAAAAGAATCACTTAAAAATACTTTATGGAATAAAAGTTATGCATATTTTTATCAAGTAGAAAAAATTGCACAAAACATGAAAAGCTTGGAGGTTAAGCACCACCGAGGCAGCGCAACAACGCATGTTTGGTGCACTGCAACACTTGACTTGTAGTGGCTATGCGTTGTTGCGCAGGCTAGCATGGGTTGTTGCGCTTGGCATGCAGGCGGGGTAGTGCACACGCGCGCTAAGGGTGTCGTGCTTGGCTTTAGGCGCTGGGCGCTGGGTGCAGGGCTGCTGGGTGATACTGCGTTCTTAGGCATTTTGAGCATTCTAAGTTATTTTTCAAACATTGTATTGTTATGTATTGAAATTTAATTCGTACTAAAGATTAATTAGAGTTTGCTAAGATTATAAAGTCATGATTATGACTAACTGTATGTCAACCTAATAAACAATATAGGCCATACGAACAACGAGAACTTAACGTAAACATAAGAGACGTTTTCAGGCAAGTTCTTCTTGCACCTTGTGCTATGATATGGTTGTATTATTTGAAGTTTATTATAACTGTAATCTTTTATTGTTAAGAGTTATTTATCATTTGATTCGGCTTAACTCGAGAATTGAGCTATTCCTATTGGAATAATTATTTGTGAAATATTGAATTGCTATAATTCTTTATTTAAGTTGAATTATTTCGCCAAACCAAATTGTTTGGTGTGATATCTGTATATTAAGTAACTAAGTTGAACAACCCTTATTCATGAGGGAATATATGATGTATCGAAAAACCGATTTAAATACTGTTGATACAGAACTGTAGCAGTATAGTAGACGTTATGCATAACTAAGGATATTATTAGGCTGATCCCCTATAAATATCTATGGAGAGTTCTAAGTCTTATGACTGACGAACAATAAATAGTTCTTGATTTTATTAACCCTCAATTTACGAGATAGACAATTGTTGAAATCTTTTGTTGAATTAAGTATTCCTTCGAATCAGATATATGTGAGTTTCATTAATTGTTAATTGTTAGACTTGTTGAGCAACCCGTTGCTCATCCTAGCGAATAACTTAATTTGTAACTAAGGAAAAGTTACCCGAAGGTTCTGGAAGTAAGGGGAAATGAAAGAAGAAAGCTTAGAATAGTTATGTATTAGTTATTTCTTTTGTGTAAGTCATAATGACTTTTTGTATTAAGGAACATCGATCCGAGAATTGTAACAATTTTGATTAATCAATGTTATGGTATTATTATTATCAACACAATGTTCATGTCTTAAATTCATTTCAAGTTAGTGAATGTTAGATCATAGAATCTTATGATATCTATATTATAGCTTGAACAGTATTGGCAATGTCTAGAAAGTTCTATCAAGGAATAACAGAAATTGTCTAATTGAGCACCGCATTTACGGAAAGCCCCCTCATTCCTGAGAACGATCTGGTTGCTGGTATCTGTAAGTCTATAATGTTGATATACAGAAGAAGTTAAGGTTAAATAGTGAGCATCAGTCTATTGTAGCTAGTACTTAGATTTGGGGGCGTCACAGATTGGTATCAGAGCTGTAGGTTATATCTCTAAGGCGAGAGCACCTTAGGATATAATCTTGAGAGAAGTAGTAGAAGTCGAGATAAATGGACTTATAAAGAGTTCTTAAGTAATAAAAGATAATCAAAGAAAATACTAAAATTGTTAAAAGTAAAAATTTTATACATAAAATTTTTCATTAGAAAATACTAAGTAATTTTATATTCTTTTCAGGATATCAGGTGAAAATCAATTTAGAGACATATATGAAGACTTAATGAATAATCCAATGGAGTCGGTGATAATGCCTGAGAGTGATCCTGAAGAGGATCCGATGGAATATCTTGATGAATATAATGAGATTGAACTAAACGAAGGAATGGAGGGAAATCCTGTAGAAGTCTTAGAATGAGATCCTGATGAGGATCAAGTAATGCCAGATGCAATGGCAGAAGACACTGGAGAAGAAAATCAAATAGTCTCCATAATCGAGCAAACATCCGTTGAGTTGCAGACTGTGAAAAATAGCCTGGCTAACAGGGATATAATGTGGGAGACAGAGAAGCGAATCAACCTGAGGTTGGAAACGCTATTAGGCAGAGTAGAAGATCAAAGGGACGAGATGCAAACTCGACTCGATCAAACGATACACGGTTGTAGTGTATCGTACCGTAAACTGAAGAATAGGATGGAAAAGTATCTGGTAGAGCTAGGACAGACTAGTTATATCATTGGTAGGTCTGTTATGGACCAAATGATGTGGGAGGCGAACCAGGAGGTTAGAGGCCGCCATTAGCCGTAGAAGAATAGTAGTTAATATAAAATAGTTTGTATTAACTTTTGTAGTGAGTATTGTAAATCCCAAACTTTTGTGTAAGTAAAGGGATGTTGGTATTAGTAAGTAGTATAGATCCCAACTTTTGTATAAGTATACGGGATGTTAGTATGAAAGTGTTATATATAAAAATCATTTAGAAGGAAATGTAACCCGATGAATATTTAATATAAACTTGTGTTTTATGAAACCTGTTGTGAACTTTATATGCATTGTGACATGAACATAAATTAGTGTATTTATGTGTTGCTTTCTTTTATTTATAGAAAATGGCACCACGAAGAAGATCACAGTCAGAAATAGATAGTGAGGGAGAACAGAATGAGGTTAACCCTATGCAGCAGTTTGTACACTTGTTGTTAGGGGCATTGCAGGATCGCCTAGTAGGAAATCAAAACCCACCCACAACTCAGAATACGTTTTTTAAAGACTTTAAGAGTGTAGGACCTCCTGAGTGTAGGGGAACCACCGAGCCAATAGAGGCTCAAGGGTGGAGATAAAAGAGATTGAAAAAGCATTCATCATATCAGGAGTCGGCGAAGATCAAAAGACAGTCTTTGCCACGTATTTAGTGAAGGGTGAGACTATCTTCTGGTGGGAAGCTAACCAAGCTCGAGCAAGGGAGGGAATAGTGTCTTGAGATAAATTCAAGGAGTTATTTTTTTAGAATTATTTCCCAAGGAGCATATAGGGACGTATGGAAGTACGGTTCTTAGAATTAAAATAGAGGGACATGTCGGTTCCCTAGTATGTGGCTAAGTTCAATAAACTAGCTAGGTTTACTCCGCATCAAGTTGATACGGAGGAACGTAAGACAAGGAGGTTTGAACATGGTTTAAAACCCTGGTTGTGTAATAAGTTGTCGGTGCTTCAGATTGAGACCTTTGCTCAAATTCTGGAGAAGACAATAATAGCAGAAGGCGGGAGTGAGGCCTTGAATAAATTTAAGAAGAATAAAACAGAGGGAGGAAACTCCAAAGGAGAGAGTAGTACGAGATGGGAAAATAATAATAATAATAATAATAATAATAAGAGAAAAATAAGAGTAAGATTAATAATAATAAAGAGGGAGAAAATAAAAAGAAAGGTTCCGCATGTAAAATATGTGGTAAGAACCACATGGAGACATGCTTAAAGGGGAAGAATGTCTGCTATAACTGCGGACAGGAAGGACATTTTGCAACAAATTGTCCAAGCCCCAAAAAGAATGGGTTCTTCACTTGTGGAGCCCTAGACCACCAGGCAAAGAATTGCCCAAGGAAAAGAGTAGAGGCAGGAGGAGGAAGCACGACGGGTAATAACGCCAAACTATCTATAACCAGAGCAGTGGCTCAGAGTCGACCCACGGCGAGGACGTTTAACATGACGGTTAGAGATGCAATTGCATCGCAGGACGTCGTGTCAGGTATCATTCCGATCAACACCATAAATGCTTATGTGTTATTTTACTCGGGTGCTACTTGTTCTTTTGTGTCTTATGAATTTGCAAACCGTTTAAATATGCCTTGTGAAAATTTAGATTTTCCATTGTATATAGAAATTGCGAACAAAGAAATAATCCCCGTTAAGAGCGTTTATAGAAACTATTGCATAGAAATTAGGGAAAACAAATTTCTTGTAGACCTTATTCCTATACAACTTGGGGAGTTCGACGTCATATTAGGAATGGATTGGTTAATCAATCATAAGGCGATGATTGATTATCATCGTAAATGTGTAAACCTTTTGACATCGTCGCAGTCAAATGTAGTATTTTCATGGGAATCGTTCGCTTAGGCAGTCTCGTTGTTTGGCAGTAATGCAAGCTAAGAGACTAATTAGGAAGGGTTGTGTGGGCTATTTAACTTACATAGTAGATACCCAACAGAAAAGGTTAGAATTAAACCAAATACCAGTAGTAAAGGACTTTCCTGACGTGTTTCCTGATGACTTACTCGGTCTTCCACCCGATAGAGAGATCGAGTTCGTTATCGACGTAGTGCCGGGTACGACACCTGTTTTGAAGGCTCCGTACAGGATGGCTTCAGTAGAGATGAAGGAATTAATGGTCCAGTTACAAGAACTGCTAGACAAGAAGTACATTCAACCCAGTGTTTCTCCTTAGGGAGCATCGATATTGTTTGTCAAAAAGAAAGACGAGATATTGAGGTTATGCATCGACTACCGTGAATTGAACAAGTTAACCATAAAGAATAAGTATTCTTTGCCTAGGATAGACGACCTCTTTGACCAATTGAAAGGGGCCGAACATTTTTCTAAGATAGATCTAAGGTCGGGGTATCATCAGTTAAAGGTGAGAAGTGAAGATGTACTGAAGACAGCGTTTATGACACGCTATGGACATTATGAGTTTTTAGTAATGTCCTTAGGGTTGACGAATGCTCCGACAACATTCATGGATTTAATGAATAGGGTTTTTAAGTTGTGTTTGGATAAGTATGTTGTAGTGTTCATCGACGATATTTTGATATATTCGAAAACACTAGAAGAACATGTCGAACATTTAAGAGACGTGTTAGAAACCTTAAGGAGAGAACATCTTTATGCTAAATTCTCGAAATGTGAGTTTTGGTTGAAGAGAGTTCAGTTCTTGGGTCATGTGATTGACAAGAACGGGATTGCGGTGGATCCAGCCAAGATAGAATCGGTGATGAATTGGGAGCAACCAAGGACACCAACTAAAGTCAAAAGTTTCTTAGGTTTGGCGGGGTACTATAGGAGGTTTATTTAGGACTTTTCAAAAATAGCAACCCCGTTAACCAATTTAACTAGGAAGTCGATAAAGTATGTATGCACAGACAAGTATGAGGAGAGTTTTTAGGAGTTAAAAAGAGATTAAATATGGCACCAGTATTATCCTTGTCGGATAATAGTGGAGGACTTATAGTTTATTGTGATGCTTCGCATAGAGGGTTAGGTTGTGTTTTAATGCAACACGGGAAGGTAATCGCTTATGTGTCGCGTTAATTAAAGGATTATGAGAAGAGGTATCCTACTCATGATCTAGAATTGGTTGCAGTAGTATTTGCCTTAAAAATTTAGAGGCATTACTTATATGGGGAGAAGTATGAAATTTATGCTGATCACAAGAGTTTGAAGTATATTTTCACACAAAAGGAGTTGAATATGAGACAGTGGAGATGGCTAGAATTGATAAAGGATTACGATTGTGAAATCCTATATCATCCGGGGAAAGCCAATGTAGTCGCAGATGCATTAAGTAGAAAGAATCAGGAGAAACTGATGGTGTTAACAACTCAAGGAGAGTTGTTAAAAGAGTTTAATATATTAGAAATCGAGGTAAAAGTTCCAATAGACTCCACCGAGAAGTTGTTTGTAATGGAGAATAGTTCTACTTTATTAGATAAAGTGAAAGAACTACAGGATAAGGATGAAGAGTGTGAGAAGTTGAAAAAGAAAATAGCTGAAGGTGTGGACGTCAAGTTCAAGATAGATAAAGGAGTAATAAGGTTTGAATCAAGAATATGGGTACCTTCGGTTCCTGAACTGAAGGATGAAATTTTGATAGAAGCTCATAGTTCTAGGTTCGCAATTCACCCGGGTAATACCAAAATGTATAAAGACATTAGTCGGCATTTTTGGTGGCTAAACATGAAAAGGAAGTGGCTGAGTGGGTTAGTAAATGTCTAACGTGCCAGAGGATTAAGGCAGAACATCAGAGACCGAGTGGGTTATTATAACCATTAGAATTTTCAGAGTGGAAGTGGGAGCACCGAGTGGGTTATTATAACCATTAGAAATTTCAGAGTGGAAGTGGGAGCATATTATGATGGATTTCGTTGTAGGGCTTCCAACCACACAAAAGGGTCATGATGCAATCTGGGTAATAGTAGATCGTCTAACGAAGTCCGCTCATTTTCTATCGATCAAAGTAAGATTTAACCTAGATTTATTAGCCAAACTTTACATTAAAGATGTTATATCTAGGCATGGGGTTTCGATTTCGATTGTATCTGATCGAGACCCGAGATTTACATCAAATTTATGGAGGAGTCTTCAAGAACACTTGGGGATGCAGTTAAGGTTAAGTACGACTTACCATCCTCAGACTGATGAATAAAGTGAAAGGACGATTCAGACATTGGAGGATATGTTGCGAGCATGCATGATGGATTTTAAAGGGAGCTAGGAAGATCACTTACCTTTAGTAGAATTCACTTATAATAATAGTTACCACGCTAGTATAGGAATGCCACCTATGAAGCGTTGTATGGGAGAAAGTATAGAACACCTATGTGTTAGGACGAAGTCGGAGAATGACAAATGTTTGGGCCAGAAATGGTCTAGTAAACAGCCAAGGTAGTCCGAATAATTCAAGGAAGATTGCGAGCTGCCCAGGATCGACAGAAGAAGTATGCAGATCAACACAAACAGAGAAGGGACTCTGAAGTTGGGAGTCACGTTTTTGTTGAAAGTATCCCCTTGGAAAGGGAAGATACGTTTTAGAAAGAAATAAAAATTGAGTCTGAGCTTTATAGTACCATTTGAGGTTCTGAGAAGAGTAGGTGAGGTGGCTTATGAAGTGGACCTACCTCCAGAGTTGGAACATATTCATAATGTTTTTCATGTTTCGGTGTTGCGTCCGTATAAACCGGATTATAGACACGTCATTAACTATGAACCAATTCAGGTCGAGAATGACCTAAGTTATGAAGAAATTTCTATTCAAATAATTGATAGGAAAGAACAAGTATTAAGAAATAAGATAATACCTTCTGTGAAGGTAATATGGAGAAATCAATCCATAGAAAAAGCTACGTGGGAGCTTGAAGAGAAAATGAAGGAAAATTCCCCATAGTTGTTTAATTAGTATGTACTTAATTTTGGGGACGAAATTCTTATAAGCAAGGGTGAATGTAATATTTTGAAACCTTATAAGGCTTGTAAATGTAATCGTATATGATTAATAAATGATATTTTGGTGGTTGAAATTTTGTGTTATGTGTTTGAATGTGTGTGGTTTCATTGTGTATGATTATAGAAATTTCATGCAAAACATAACTAGTAAAATCACTATTCATAAAAACGCTAAAATACTATTCATAAAACGTAAAGTCAACTTTGGAAAAGTCATCAACTTTTGACTAATCGGATTAGTTAGGAAGGCTAACTAATGAGCAAACTAGAAGCTAACTAAATAGTAATCTATGTTAGAGAATTAACCTAAAGGTTAAGACCTAAGGGTTAAAACCTAATGGTTAAGACCTAATGGTTAAAACCTAAATACAAAATTACTATTCACTAATACGAGTATAATACAAAATATTATACGAGTAGAATACGAGAATGATAAGAATATAATACGAAATTATACGGTAGAAATACGAAAAGTCAAAGTCAACGATTTTGGCTAACTAACTCATTAAAGTAACCAAACTAAATGAGATTTGGTTAGAGTGTAGATAAAGTGAGGGCATTTTGACCATTATGAAAATATGAAATACTTACAAACTTATAAGTATTGATACTTGCCTTAGAAGAGTTAGTCACCAAATTGAGTTTTGCTAACCTTTGGTGTGTTGTCAAACATAGAAAGGTGAGAGGTGGCTTTTAGGTTGCAAGTATCAAACTTGGTAGGCCATTGGCCTTGTTGGTCACTTATGAGTGGCTTAGCTTTTGGCCTTGTTGGTCACTTGTGAATGGAGAGATGTGACCTTATTTCTTGCTTGTGGTGTTGGATTATTATGTATGGTTAAATGTGGCATCTTGTCTTGCAACACAATTGTTGCAAGAGACAAGTGATAGGTCATGGCCTTGTTGGCCAAATTGGTGAGTTGTGGTAGATGACCCTTATACTCTAAGTCTTGCTTGTCTATAAATAGAGCCCTTATGTCTTGCTTATTAACCTCCAAACAATTCACAAGAAAGTCTAAGAGAGAGAATAGTAAGAGCATATATAATTGAGAGGAAGAAATCAAGTCTTGCATAATCAAGTACTCGTAAAGCTTGCAACTCCAAGAGATAATTTACGACTTGTCGTAGTTCATTAATTAATCGTAGTATAGCATGCTAAAGTTATGAATTTGTATGTAAAATAGCATGATAAGCTAAGCTAAGCGATGTCTTAATCAAACTTAACGAATGGAGTAAAACATGAATATGCATGTTAGCATGGATTAGTAATAAAAAATTGATAGATTAAGCAACCTATTGGATTCATTAGACAAACCTAGTTAGATCATGTAAAGCATAATTATATGTTAGTGTTAATAGAGTACGATATGTTAATAATCAAGTCATCAAGCATGTTAAATTTACCAAGTAAATGCTTTAGACAAACTTAAAACCAAGCATGTCAAGCTTAAGCTATGAAAACCTAATTTTTATAGTCTTTGCGAGAGGTGTGTGATAAGTGCATATTATTCATTTATTTTTATTCCTTTATATCTAGTTTATTTCATGTTTTATTGTGTATATGCACTTATTAGGTTATTTATTGATTTCAGGAGAGTTCAGGGTCAAAGATGGAAAAAGATGAAAATTGGGGCTTTAAATGGCATTTTTGTAAATTTGAGGACAAAGCCTAGCGCCAGCAGCGCTAGGGCTAGCGCTAGCAGCGCTACACCAATGCTTTGATTCTGCAAGTGAGCGCTAGCAGCGCCCAACATAGCGCCAGCAGCGCTACACCATGCCACAACAAACTGCAAGACAGCGCCAACAGCGCTCAAGACAGCGCTAGAAGCGCTAGGCTTTGATCAAGCATACTGCATAGCAGCGCCAGAAGCGCTTGGGGCAGCGCCAACGGCGCTAGGTCGTGAATTTTGATGCCAAAGTTAAGCTAAAGGAGGAAAAGGAAGTTGATTAGGAAGAGGATTTCTATTTCAGATTGGATTCTTAATTCTTAGAGACTTAGGATATTATCTTAGGGCTATAAATAGATGTTTTTGGTTTATTACTAGAGAGATCCGGGCAACTACAATTGTAACTCTAATAGGAGGAGATTGAAGGCATGTCAGGCTAAACTCTTACTTTCAGTTCTAAGGGATGTTGAACCTTTTTCATAATTAATGGTTTAATCAGGTTTTATTTATTTATTCCTTCTTGCATGAGATTTATTCTGATAATCTGTTTTTAATTGATTATATGTTATCTAATCTTTTGATTTGATTTGGCCAATTGAATTAATTTGATTGATATCATCTGCTAGATTAAGATATAGTATTAAGTAAACGATATTATGTCTGATCATAGGTAGCAATTGATAGTATCTGATTGTGGACAAGCTTTTGGATATTATTAAGATTATTAGAAGGCAAGTTAAATAATTCCTGATTGTACAATTGTTGCTTGGAATAACCTAATTCTCTCATTCTTTATGCTGCTGTTATATTAAATCTAGACTGATAGTTCTAGGTTATATGATAGTTAGAGTCTCTTGAGGCGATTGTCACATTAGATTTACACATAAGGAGAATTGCGGATAATTAGCGATTGCGATTATCTAGGGTTATTAGTCTCATTGAAGGATAAATATTGTTAAACTTGATTTTCCCATAATTGTGATAAGGTGATACTGAACTGAAGAACTGAAGCTTTTTATTCATTGATCATTCTTAATTACTTTTGTTAGTTTAGTGAATCAAACTCAAAAACCCCTCATTAATAGAAATAATAGGAATGCTAGAATAAGTAAAAGATTAATTCACTTCTCTGTGGGATCGATCCTTGCTTGTCATTATACTAAGTTTTGTGCTAGTAGAGTGTTAGTAAGGTATTAATTTTGGAGTGTAAAACGACAGCTCCCAAATTTTGGCGCCGTTGTCGGGGAAGTGTTATTTATCTTTATTTATTCTTCATTTTATTTTATTTTATTTTTGTTCATTATTGTAGTTTATGACACGATCCTCTCAATCCGGTGATTTGAATTTTGATCCAGAAATTGAGAAAACTGCACGCAGGCTAAGGAAAGAAGCTCGTCAAGCTCGAGGCATCACTGCAGAGTCAGACGAAATTCCATCACCGGGACTCAACATAGCACTTGAGTTACTGTCAAATACATCATCCACCGATTCAGAGAAGGAAGAAGAAATGGCGGTGCCAAATAACAACAGAACACTCAAAGAATTAGCCACTCCCAATCTTAATCAACAACCCTTGTGCATTGAATATCCTACTTTAACTGCTGCTTTTGAACTTAAATCGGGACTAATTCATCTTTTGCCTACTTTTCGTGGTCTCACAGGTGAAGATCCATACAAGCACTTGAAGGAATTCCATGTGGTGTGTTCCACCATGTAGCCACATGGAATAACAGAGGATCAAATCAAGCTAAGGGCATTTCCATTCTCACTGGGAGATCTAGCGAAGGACTGGCTGTACTATCTTCCTTCAGGGTCAATACAGTCATGGAATGACATGAAAAGGCTATTCTTGGAGAAGTACTTTCCTGCTTCAAGAGTTGCCAACATCAGAAAGGAGATATGCGGCATTCGACAGTTCAACGGAGAGACACTGTATGAGTATTGGGAAAGATTTAAAAAATTGTGTTCCAGTTGTCCTCCCCATCAAATAGACGATCAACACCTGATTCAGTACTTTTATGAGGGACTATTACCAATGGATCGGAGTATGATCGATGCTGCAAGTGGAGGAGCACTAGTGGATAAGACACCGGAGGCTGCAAGGACTCTAATTGCAAATATGGCTGCTAATTCTCAGCAGTATGGGACAAGGAATAACCATGCACCTGCAAGAGTGAATGAGATGACCACGAGCAACCTTGAACAACAAATTTCTGATCTAACTGTGCTGGTTAAACAAATGGCTACAGGAAATACACCAGCAGCAAAAGTTTGTGGGATTTGCTTAATGACTGGTCATAGTACCGATTCTTGTCCAACATTGCAAGAGGAAGACACAACACAGCAAGCTAATGCGATGGGGAACTATCAGGCACAACCACAGCGGAAGTATGACCCGTACTCCAATGCTTACAATCCAGGATGGAGGGATCATCCTAATTTGAGTTATGGAGGAAATAGGCCACCAGCGCAAGGTGTATATCCGGTTAGACAACAAGGGTTCCCACAAGACTCTCAACCAACTCAACCTCAATATCAACCTAGACAGGCAGCTCCTGCAAATCCTGGAACATCTTTGGAAGACATGTTCAAGGCATTCATGACACAGACACAGCAGTTCCAGCAGGAAACAAAAAATTCTGTTCAAGACTTGAGAAATCAGATAGGTCAACTTGCCACCACAGTGGGGAGGTTGGATGCTCAGGGTTCAGGAAAGTTGCCCTCCCAAACAATTGTCAATCCAAGGGAGAATGCTAGTGCGATTACACTAAGGAGTGGAAAGGAGTTGGAAGTACCCAAAACAGTGACGGAAATTGAAAAAGAGGAGGCTAGTGATGAGATAGAGACACCGAGGGAAGTTGTTACCCCATCTACTCCAGTTAAGACTCCACCATTGCCGTTTCCACCTAGAACCCACAAGACTTCAAAGAAGGAGGAAAATGAAAGGGAAATTTTGGAAACCTTCAGGAAGGTAGAGGTAAATATTCCTCTATTGGATGCCATCAAACAAGTGCCCAGGTATGCAAAGTTTTTGAAAGAATTGTGTACTAACAAAAGAAAATTGAAAGATGATGAAAAAATCACTGTAGGAGAGAATGTGTCAGCAGTGCTTCAAAGGAAAATGCCTCCTAAATGTAAAGATCCAGGAATGTTTACAATCCCATGCAGAATAGGTAATACCAGATTTGAGAAAGCCATGTTAGATTTAGGAGCGTCAATAAATGTCATGCCATTGTCTGTATTTGCCTCTTTAAATCTAGGACCTTTGAAACAAACTGGTGTTATCATTCAACTTGCTGATCGTACTAACACTTATCCGCAAGGGGTAATTGAAGATGTCTTAGTGCAGGTTAATCAGCTAATATTTCCTGCAGATTTTTACATTGTGGATATGGAAGATGATAGATCTCCAAATCCTTCACATATCTTGTTAGGGCGACCATTCTTGAAAACAGCAAGGACAATGATCGATGTACACAATGGGACCTTGACCATGGAATTTGATGGAGAGAAAATTCAGTTCAATATATATGACGCCATGAGGTACCCTAGTGATGTTGATCATGTTTTTGCCATTGACATCATTGATTCTATAGTGCAGGGATCTTTTGAACAAGACCACAGGGAAAGCTTGGAGATGGCTATTGCTAACAACTTGGACATGGATAAAGAGGAAGAATTTGATCAGAATCAGGAATTGAAGGAAGTTGTGGCTGCATTGCACTCGTTGCCAAAATTCACAGATAAGTATGCAGTTCAATCAATTCAATTGCCTGTTTCTCATAAAAAACAGTTACCTTCTGTGGAGCAAGCTCCAATCTTAGAATTGAAACCCCTACCTGCTCACTTAAAATATGCATATTTAGGGACTAATGAAATGTTACCTGTGATTATTGCTAGCAATCTAACCAAAGTGCAGGAAGAGAAATTGTTGAGAGTCCTAAGGGACCATGTCACAGTGTTTGGCTGGACGATAGCAGATATCAAAGGTATAAGCCCCGCGATGTGCATGCATAGGATTCTTTTGGATGATGGAGCAAAGCCCACGAGAGAAGCACAGCGAAGATTAAATCCACCCATGATGGAGGTAGTCAAGAAAGAGGTGATTAAATTGCTTGATGCAGGCATAATCTACCCCATCTCCGACAGTCAGTGGGTGAGTCCGGTACAGGTAGTTCCGAAGAAGTCTGGAATAACTGTCATCACGAATGACAATAATGAGTTGGTGCCCACACGGATACAAACAGGATGGAGAGTGTGTATTGACTACAGGAAACTAAATGCTGTAACCAGAAAAGATCACTTTCCTCTTCCTTTTATTGATCAAATGCTAGAACGATTAGCGGGGCATACTTATTATTGCTTTCTAGATGGTTTTTCAGGATATAATCAGATCGTGATTGCACCCGAAGACCAGGAAAAGACCACATTCACGTGTCCATTTGGTACTTTTGCATACCGGAGGATGTCGTTTGGACTTTGTAATGCACCAGGTACTTTCCAGCGATGCATGGTAAGCATTTTTTCTGATCTTTTAGAAAGTTGCATCGAGGTCTTTATGGATGATTTCACAGTACATGGTGATTCTTTGGATTTGTGCTTGGAAAATCTAACGCGTGTGCTAGATAGATGTTTGGAAACTAACCTTGTTCTTAATTGGGAAAAGTGTCACTTTATGGTAGAACAGGGTATAGTGCTTGGTCATGTTGTGTCAGCTAAAGGTTTAGAGGTTGATAAAGCTAAGATAGATATTGTGTCTGCTTTGCCTTACCCTGCTAGTGTGCGGGAGATTCGCTCTTTTCTTGGACATGCAGGTTTCTATCGGCGATTTATCAAAGACTTCTCCAAAATAGCTCTGCCATTATGTAAATTGCTGCAAAAAGATGTGGAATTCCAGTTCGATGAAACGTGCAAGAAGGCATTTGATATGTTGAAAAGCCTATTGACTTCCGCACCCGTGATTCAACCGCCAAATTGGAATATTCCCTTTGAAATAATGTGTGATGCAAGCAATTATGCAGTCGGAGCTGTTTTGGGCCAAAGAGTTGACAAAGTTGTCCATGCCATTTATTATGCCTCTAGAACATTGAATGCAGCTCAGATTAACTACTCGACAACAGAAAAAAAACTTTTATCTGTTGTTTTTGCTTTAGATAAATTTCGATCTTATTTACTTGGCACTAAAGTTGTAGTTTATTCTGACCATGCAGCTCTCAGGTATTTGTTAACCAAGAAGGACTCTAAACCCAGGATTATCAGATGGATTCTGCTGTTGCAGGAATTTGACTTGGAAATCAAGGATAAGAAGGGAGCAGATAACTTGGTAGCAGATCACTTGAGTAGACTGGTGAGAGATGAGGAGGCACTACCATTGTATGATTCCTTTCCAGATGAGCATCTCTTTTCTATTCAGGAGGAATTGCCGTGGTATGCTAATATTGTTAATTATTTGGCAAGTGCATTTATTCCCAATGAATTTTCTAAAAACCAGAAGGATAAGCTTAGGAGTGATGCTAGACATTATGTTTGGGATGATCCATATCTGTGGAAATTTTGTGCTGATCAGATAATCCGTAGATGTGTGCCTAATACTGAAACATTGTCTATTTTAACTTTTTGCCATTCCTATGCTTGTGGAGGTCATTTTGGACCCAAACGGACTGCTCATAAGGTTTTAGAAAGTGGTTTCTATTGGCCAACAATTTTTAAAGACTCATATCTATTTTGTAAATCATGTGAGAATTGTCAACGAACAGGTAACATATCACATAGAAATCAAATGCCACAAACTCCCATTTTAATTGTTGAGATTTTTGATGTTTGGGGTATTGATTTTATGGGACCTTTTCCTGTTTCTCATGGTAATGTTTACATTCTCTTGGCTGTTGACTATGTTTCTAAATGGGTGGAAGCTAAAGCCACCAGGACTGATGATTCTAAAGTTGTTGCAGATTTTGTCAAAACTAATATATTTGTCAGATTTGGAACTCCTCGAGCTATCATCAGCGATAGAGGAACTCACTTTTGCAACAGGATGCTAGCAGCACTTTTCCGGAAATATAATGTTTTGCATAAGATTTCTACATCTTATCATCCGCAAAGCAATGGTCAGGCTGAAGTATCCAACCGTGAAGTGAAATCGATTTTGGAGAAGGTTGTCAAGCCAAGCAGAAAAGATTGGAGTCTGCGATTAGAAGATGCATTGTGGGCGTATAGAACTGCATACAAAACCCCCATTGGTATGTCTCCGTACAGATTGGTTTTTGGGAAGCCATGTCATCTACCCGTGGAGTTAGAACACAGAGCTTTTTGGGCGATCAAGCAATGTAATATGAGTTTGGATGAGGCGGGGATGCATAGGAAGTTTCAGTTGCAGGAATTAGAAGAGATGAGGAATGAAGCCTATGAGAGTTCTAGATTATACAAGAATAAAACAAAGGCCTTCCATGACAAGCAGATTTTGAGGAAAGATTTCACCGTTGGCCAACAAGTTCTCCTATTCAATTCGCGGCTGAAGTTATTTCCAGGTAAGTTGCGCTCTCGGTGGGAGGGTCCTTTTGTTATTACTAAAGTGTTCTCTCATGGTGCTATAGATATACAGAATCCAAAGACTGGGAAAGTATTTAAGGTCAATGGACACCGGCTGAAACTTTTCCGTGATGGATTTCCGATGGAGAGTGTGGAGATGATAGACCTAGTGGATCCGAGCTATGAATGATTGAGGAGCATTGATGTCGGGCTAACGACGTTAACCAAATGCGCTGCTTGGGAGGCAACCCAAGACACCAGATTTGCTTTTCTATACCTTTTTACCTATTTATTGTTTTTTAGGTATTTTGCTCGTCTTTTGCATGATTGTCTTACATTGGGGACAATGTAAGGTTTGAGTGTGGGGGAGGGGTTTAGGTTTAGGTTTAGGTTTAGGTTTAGGTTTAGGTTTAGGTTTAGGTTTAGGTTTAGGTTTAGTTTAATATAGAATAGGTTTTGCTTTTGTTCTAAGTTTGGAAATCTGAGTTGACTTAAATTTTCCAAAAGTTTTTGTGTTTGGTCAAGTTTTCAAAGGTTTTTGGTTTTAGAATGAAAATTGATGCTAATTGATAGAATTTGTTTGATGCTGAATTAATTGATAAAAGATGATAATGAAGTTAGGACCCATAGTTGACTGATTTAGATTGAGTTGGTATTGCATGAGTACTTGAGTATGAGATACATGTTTACTTGACTGAGTTAGTTGTGGAGTTGACTATGTGCACTGATTTCATGATTTAGCACTGTTTAACTGCTTATCTTGTTTTCAGGATCATGTGAAGACAAACTCAAGAATTGGAAATTTGAAAAATTGAGAGAAAGAAAACATAAAAAAGAAACATTTTGTCTCAAAAGGAAAACATGTGGTGGGTTGAGATGGAGCGTAAAACGCACTCACCCATAAACACATGCAACGAGATGGAGCGTAAAACGCACTCGTTGGTGAGAAGAAAAGTGAGATGGAGCATAAAATGCACTCGCTTGAGAAAAGAATGAGGAAGGTGAAATGGAGCATAAAATGCATTCACCTGAATGAAGAAAAAATGAATGGCAGAAAAAAAACATGTTCTGGTTTTGAGTCAGTGTGCATGGTTGTTGTTCCATATAAACTGAGTTGAGTATTCGTGTTAATCATAGGAGTTGCTTATGTGGTTTCAATTTGATTTAGAGATGTTCAGTGGGGGATGATGAAGTTATTGCTACTTGTTGATTGATGATGTATAGAACAAATTTCTGTTGATTGGTGTTAGTATTCATGGACGTAAATTGGATTTGAACCTTTGGAGAATAGAATTCAAATGATTTCATTATAACCTTTGTTTTAGTTTACACGAGGACGTGTAAAGACTAAGTGTGGGGGAATTTGATAAGTGCATATTATTCATTTATTTTTATTCCTTTATATCTAGTTTATTTCATGTTTTATTGTGTATATGCACTTATTAGGTTATTTATTGATTTCAGGAGAGTTCAGGGTCAAAGATGGAAAAAGATGAAAATTGGGGCTTTAAATGGCATTTTTGTAAATTTGAGGACAAAGCCTAGCGCCAGCAGCGCTAGGGCTAGCGCTAGCAGCGCTAGGGCTAGCGCTAGCAGCGCTACACCAACGCTTTGATTCTGCAAGTGAGCGCTAGCAGCGCCCAACATAGCGCCAGCAGCGCTACACCATGCCACAACAAACTGCAAGACAGCGCCAACAGCGCTCAAGACAGCGCTAGAAGCGCTAGGCTTTGATCAAGCATACTGCATAGCAGCGCCAGAAGCGCTTGGGGCAGTGCCAACGGCGCTAGGTCGTGAATTTTGATGCCAAAGTTAAGCTAAAGGAGGAAAAGGAAGTTGATTAGGAAGAGGATTTCTATTTCAGATTGGATTCTTAATTCTTAGAGACTTAGGATATTATCTTAGGGCTATAAATAGATGTTTTTGGTTTATTACTAGAGAGATCCGGGCAACTACAATTGTAACTCTAATAGGAGGAGATTGAAGGCATGTCAGGCTAAACTCTTACTTTCAGTTCTAAGGGATGTTGAACCTTTTTCATAATTAATGGTTTAATCAGGTTTTATTTATTTATTCCTTCTTGCATGAGATTTATTCTGATAATCTGTTTTTAATTGATTATATGTTATCTAATCTTTTGATTTGATTTGGCCAATTGAATTAATTTGATTGATATCATCTGCTAGATTAAGATATAGTATTAAGTAAACGATATTATGTCTGATCATAGGTAGCAATTGATAGTATCTGATTGTGGACAAGCTTTTGGATATTATTAAGATTATTAGAAGGCAAGTTAAATAATTCCTGATTGTGCAATTGTTGCTTGGAATAACCTAATTCTCTCATTCTTTATGCTGCTGTTATATTAAATCTAGACTGATAGTTCTAGGTTATATGATAGTTAGAGTCTCTTGAGGCGATTGTCACATTAGATTTACACATAAGGAGAATTGCGGATAATTAGCGATTGCGATTATCTAGGGTTATTAGTCTCATTGAAGGATAAATATTGTTAAACTTGATTTTCCCATAATTGTGATAAGGTGATACTGAACTGAAGAACTGAAGCTTTTTATTCATTGATCATTCTTAATTACTTTTGTTAGTTTAGTGAATCAAACTCAAAAACCCCTCATTAATAGAAATAATAGGAATGCTAGAATAAGTAAAAGATTAATTCACTTCTCTGTGGGATCGATCCTTGCTTGTCATTATACTAAGTTTTGTGCTAGTAGAGTGTTAGTAAGGTATTAATTTTGGAGTGTAAAACGACAGCTCCCAGTGTGCACCCTCACACTTATGGTTTTGGTCATGAAATTTATAGCCAAATTGTAGAGGGGTAAGTTACGAACGCGTAGGAAAAGGAATCACTCAAAAATACTTTGTGGAATAAAAATTATGCATATTTTTATCAAGTAGGGAAAATTGCACAAAACATGAAAAGCTTGGAGTTGAGCACTGCCGAGGTAGCACAACAGCGCATGTTTGGTGCGTTGCAGCACTTGCCTTGTAGTGGCCATGCGCTGCTGCGCAGGCCAGCATGGGCTGTTGCGGTGCTTGGCAGGCAGGCTGGATAGTGCGCGCGCGCGCTGAGGGCGCCGTGCTTGGCGCTGGGCTGCTGGCACGCTGTGCAGCGTTGTGCGTTCTTAGGCGTTTTGAGCGTTCTAAGTTATTTAGAACATTGTATTGTTATGTATTGAAATTTAATTCGTACTAAAGATTAATTAGAGTATGCTAAGATTGTAAGTCATGATTATGACTAAATGTACGTCAACCTAATAAACAATATAGGCCATACGAACAACGAGAACTTAGCGTAAACATAAAAGACGTTTTCAGGCAAGTTCTTCTTGCACCTTGTGCTATGATATGTTTATATTATTTGAAGTTCATTATAACTGTAATCTTTCATTGTTAAGAGTTATTTGCCATTTGATTCGGCTTAACTCGAGAATTGAGCTATTCCTATTGGAATAATTATTCGTGAAATATTGAATTGATATAATTATGTATTTGAGTTGAATTATTTCGTCAAACCAAATTGTTTGGTGCGATATCTGTATATTAAGTAACTGAGTTGAACAACCCTTATTCATGGGGGAATATATGATGTGTCGGGAAACCGATTTAAATACTGTTGATACAGAATTATAGCAGTATAGTAGACGTTATGCATAACTGAGGATATTATTAGGTTGATCCCCTATAAATATCTATGGAGAGTTCTAAGTCTTATGACTGACGAACAATAACTAGTTATTGATTTTATTAACCCTCAGTTTACGAGATAGACAATTGTTGAAATCTTTTGTTGAATTAAGTATTCCTTCGAATCAGATATGTGTGAGTTTCATTAATTGTTAATTGTTAGACTTGCTGAGCAACTCGTTGCTCATCCTTGCGAATAACTTAATTTACAACTAAGGAGAAGTTACCCGAAGGTTTCAGAAGTAAAGGGAAAGGGAAGAAGAAAGCTTAGAATAGTTATGTATTAGTTATTTCTTTTATGCAAGTCATAATGACTTTTTGTATTAAGGAACAGCAGCGACCCAAGAATTATAATAATTTTGATTAATCAATGTTATGGTATTATTATTATCAACACATTGTTCATGTCTTAAATTCATTTCAAGTTAGTGAATGTTAGATCATAGGATCTTATGATATCTATATTATACTTGAACAGTATTGATAATGTTTAGAAAGTTCTATCAAAGAATAACAAAGGTTGCCTAATTGAGCACCGCATTTATGGAAAGCTCCCTCATTCCTGGGAACGATCTGGTTGCTAATATCTGTAAGTCTATAATGTTGATATATAGAAGAAGTTAAGGTTAAATAGTAAGCATCAGTCCATTGTAACTAGTACTTGGATTTGGGAGCGTCACGGAGACTGCTTGAGGCCATATTCGAGAGCTTAGGGCTAGAGGAGGGGAATTACATAGATAAGCAAATAGGCAAACATGGACAACACATGGCCATCAATTACTATCCACCATGTCCCCAACCAGAGTTGACCTATGGATTGCCTGCCCATACCGATGCTAATCTCATCACTTTGCTTCTTCAAGATGATGTCTCCGGCTTGCAGGTTCTCCGACATGGCAAATGGATCAATATCAATCCCATCGCCAATACCTTCATCGTTAATCTCGGTGATCAAATGCAGGTAAAAGAATTAAGTCACCCTGTACCATAGCTGGCTAGCTAGCTTACAAGACTTAAATTAAAACATTCCACTTGGTCTTTTTGCAGGTACTTAGCAATGATCGTTACAAGAGTGTGCTTCACCGTGCTGTTGTCAACTGTGACAAGGAAAGGATCTCGATTCCCACATTTTACTGTCCATCGCCTGATGCTGTAATAGGGCCTTCCCCGGAGCTAGTTGACGCTGACCACCCAGCTGCTTACACCTACCAGGAATACTATGACAAGTTTTGGAGGAGTGGACTCGCAACCCAAAGCCAAAGCTGCTTAGACATGTTCACAGCTACTGCTCTTGCTTCTGCCCCCACCTCTAATTCTAACTAATTACTTCTACATCACCTTTAGTTAATAGATTCTTCTTTATGTTCAAAAACCATTGATTTAGTAACGCCGATTTAGGTGCAAGAAAAGGCAACTCTTTGTAATTTTCTTTCTTTTGCACCTTAATTTTTTCTTATGATCACCTACTATAGCTGAAATGGATAAATTTGACGCTTATTTCATTTCCATATCCTATATAGTTAAAATCATGATGCCTCTTTGCCATTGCAAATTAAACAGCATCCTTGAAATGCGCTACTTGTCAGACCGTCTCGGAATAATAATTTATTTGATCAACACAAATGAGTCCAGAATCCCACTGAGATACCTGTAACTACATCTCAACTGGCTACAGATATTATTTAACAGACTACCAGACCCCAAATGGGATTCAATTTGGTTGAGACTATTCCGTTCACAAGGCATCATATATATTATCTACCATAGATCACTCCCATACAAAAAATTAATGTAATTCTGGCAGATCCAATGGATTTTATTGAATCACTAAACCAGATAAAGGTTAGGAATTAGCATCTGACCAAAGAAAATCCCAATTAATAACAGCAACCAAATTTCAACTGTCCACTGGCTTCAGAAAAGTCTTTTTGTTATGAGATGGGAAGAGGGTGAGGGGAGGGAATTTAAACTATTAAGGCATAAAAGTACACATATTAAGATTATCTTAGTAAAATATGAAACTCAAAACAGGAAAAACATTACCCCAAGCCGAGTAGTGAGTGGCGGAAGAAACAAATCTTTTTCCTGACTATAGAAAGAATTGATAAAGGTTTCAAAGAGACCCTGACACTAGGATCTACAGTACCTAAAATGTGTCATCAGGTCTGCTGCTCTCTTTCTATCTGAATAGTTACATGACTGATATTATACTCCCTCCTAATATAGTCCACAACCTTGTCCAACACCATGTCAGCATCAGCTTCAGGCTTGACTTTTACATGGCAAGCTAATAGCACTTTCCCAACCGTAATTGCCCATATATGCAACTCATGGATTGCAACTACTTCGTCCATCTCACAGAGGCCCTTCTCAAGCCTAGTTGCATCAATCTCTCGGGGTGTGCTCTCCATCAAAACCTCCAAAATGTTCCGCAACATCTTGATGGTCGTGCCCAGCACAATCACAGAGAAAATGAGAGTGCATATCAAGTCAATGATCTTCCACTCAGGTTTATACCATATAATTGCACCACCAATCATCACCCCAATGCTTTGAATTGAATCCCCTAATACATGAAGATATGCCCCCTGAACATTTATGTTTCGTTGCTTCTGCTTAATTCCACCTACTGATTTACTTCCACCTCCAGATTCAGAGCAAGTCTTAAGCAAAGGCACAGTGTGATCTATTTCATGAGCATGATGGTGCTCACCATCATGTTTGGAATGCTCAGACTGCTGTTGATGATGTGTTTTGATGCCTATACTATGACTATGCAAATCGTCAATATTCTCATGGTTTTGCTCGTGCATATCATCATGACTCTGGCCATGATCGTGATCGTGATCGTGATCGTGATCATGACCATGACTCTGGCCATGATCATGACCATGACCGTGGCCATGAACATGATCATGACCATGACCATGGCCATGATCATGACCCAACAAAAGAGCCATGATCACATTAACCACTAAACCAAAAGCAGAAACAATAAACATTAGGAAACCCTGAACTTCACCTGTATCATGAATAAGTCTTGCAATGGCTTCATAAACAAGGATCCCAGCAAGTAGCCATATCATCTGAATAGAAACTAGAGCTCCAAGTATCTCAATCCGAAAAAAACCGTACGACTGACGAGGAGTAGCTTCCCATCCTGATGCCCACAACGAGAACAAAGAAATTGCAAAAGCAGCAACATCGGACAACAAATGAGCTGCATCCGTCAAAATGGCAAGACTGTTGGCTTTAATACCTCCAACAACTTCAACAGTCATAAAAAGGATGCAGAGTACAACAGCAATTAAAAGTTTCCTCATGGAATCTGAACGTTCTTTTGCATCTTTCAAATTGGATTTAGCATCAGAGAATCCACATGGTGCTCCCCCACAAATTTTACTTGCACCAGAGCTCTTCTCTTCAACTTGAACATCTCCAGATACCTCTATAATGTGTCCATGTTCAGAATGTTGCATATCCATCTGAAGATTTACATCATCAAGCCATCAATCAACATATGCAGATTTACAGATCTAGTAATGCGTTAGATAAATATTCTAAGCCATGTAACCATACATAATACTTGTTGCCATACAGTAACGAGAGCGTGCACGTTGAACGAAAAAAATACAAGCATACAAATCAAATAAAATTGCCTTGAACTGAGTACTCAAAATTAAGGTTGGAAAAATCTCTCTGGATGGTCTAAAGATGTCAGAACCAGGACGAACACCAAATCAAACACTATGTTATCAACTAAAATCACCTTGAGAAATTCAAGTAGACATTCAAAGTGACGTTAATAATCACACAAAAGATACTGGAAAGAAGAAGGATAAGCAGGTACTTCCCAACCGAAGGTCTTTACCTTCAGCTGAACCTTTAACTTCATGTGTTTCACAATGCAGTAATAACCAAGATGGTGTCTGACCATTATATGAGAATTGAGGATCAATATTGTGAAGTACAAATAACAGATACCGCCTTCTTCCATTATATACTTCAGTGCACTAAGGAGTTCAAGTCACCAAATACGAGTTTCAGGTGTATAATCGACTGCTCCATTCATTCTTCTAAACTTGGTATCTTCACCATTTATTAATCATAACTAATCCATTTCATTCTAACCTCACCCTAATGATAAATTTTACAGTGACGAATTCCACACGCACCCACGATGCAACGTCTGCAGTAATATCATGGCGAGGAGAACACCACAAATAGACATAACAAAGAAATTCGTCATAAATGACAGGAAAAATGGAAAAATAATTTAATTGATATCGCAGGAATGGCCCTGCTTATTGGGTAATTTCTATTTCGGATTAACAAATGGATTGACAAGCTGTCATGCTTTAAGGGCTTTGTACTTTTCACTTTTACTGTCGTGGAGGTTTTCTTGTCCCCGTCTTCTTTTGTATGCTCTTCTATTCTACTTAAACTTCTTTTTAACATGATTTCAAAATGAATAATTCCAAGAAAGAGAATCTCTCCATGCCAACACAATTAACATAGAAGATATGAATATATGTTTTGACAGGATAAATATATAGAGCAATTAAATCATCTATATATGTCACTTCTTTAGTTTTGTCAAAGAAGGTGCTTTAAAAATCTTTCTACAAGAGCTTATTGACATTCTACAGTTTGCAAACATGTGGCATTCTAGGGATAAATAATAAACTGATGATTCCTAAACTATTCAACATATGCATCAACAGAAGAAAAAAAAATCCTAAAAAAATTGCCAAATTAAGGGAAAAGCCACCATAGTACGACGTAAAGAGAGCACAATCAAACTCTTGCTTAACATAATGATTGTGTAAAAATTCATCAACCACATATTTCATTATCCCAATAATAATGACCGGTATGGAATACTTGTGGCAGAATGCATTTTGATCAATTAGTCTTCATTCATCATCATCAATTTCGACCTTCTCAAATAATGTAGTTTTAGTACAATTTTTACTTTTTCTTTAAATCAAGCTCTACCTACTTTTAGGCTACTGTTGAGCAAAAGTCAAAGTAGGTATAAACTTCAAGGATGAATGATAATGATCCAGAGACCCCATATTGACACTCACAAATTTTACCTTCTTCCCATTTCTCTCTCAATAATATACTCATCTGTCTGAAAATGAGTTTCTCATTTCACTTGTTGACTTGTTATGCATAATAAGATTTGTGTAGACACTCTCAAAGATTATTATTATTTTTTTGATAATTAAATTTAGAGACCAAAATATACTATTGAAAAATAATTGTCATAAATACTATTTTTTTTTTTTTAATTTTAAGAGTATCTAGCAAGTAGCAAACATGCATAGAAATAAAAATAGAAAAGACCAAACATGTCAACAGAGTTAACCAATTACCTAGACAACTCCATACAACCCTTATCCTAGTTTGAAGAAGAAAACCAATAATTAACAAAAAAAAGAAAACCAACATTGTCAAAATAGTTAACCAATTACCTAAGTCCAATAATGAATTTTCAATTTCCAATCATAATTTACAAATTAAGTTTTTGATTAAACAAAATAGAAGGAGAATAAGGAGAGGCATAACCTTTCATAATCATCAAATAATTGGTTTTCAAGAGACACAGATAATCCATCCTCATAATCAATACCACCAAATAACAGAGCACTCATTGGTTTAACCCCAACCCAAATATAAGAAAATCAAAACAATTAGTATGCATACCTTCAATGACGAACAAGGAGACCGTATCAACAAAGAAAATGAAATTCCCCAAACGTCACACACAGAAAGAAGGGGAAAAAAAAAACTCAAACCATCTAAGAGGATCAGCAGATACATGCGTGTAAATACGTATTTATAAATGTGTGTATGTACCCGTAAGGAATGTATAATGCGGAAAAAAACAAATAGAGGAAGACAAAGGAGAGATAACGACAGGATAAGGTCACGAGACCCATGAATATACTCAATTAAGGGAGTATATACTGCAACAAAAAGGGTCCAAAAAATATAATGAGAATTTCATTTTAGAAAGAAAAAAAAACATAATGCCGCGTCAAGAAATAAAAAATTAAAGTTAGAAATTAGAAATTGCACCGAAATGGATGGATGGATAATTCTAATTAGTTTTGGAATTAAGGGCAAAAGGAGGAGAATACCAGGTCCAGCTTCCAAGAAATATGCATGTACTAGAGTAGCTGTATCGAATCCAGAAAAAGGGTACCTTTCTGGTTCGTGTGGCTGCAGATTTGAGCGTATCGATACAGAATCTCTTTCTATGAGAGAGATGTAACTGGAGCAGAGAGATGTATAGTTACTAATTAGGGTTTCTTTAGAAGATTGATTCTAAGTCCTGAGTGCTTGTCAGTTTCTAAGAAGTTGGAAGAGAAAGGAAAAAGGAGAGATTTAAAGAGAATCCTTTCTATATATTATTAATTGGAAACTAATATTATATATTATGTCGATTTTTTTTATTATCAAGTGGATAAGAATTAACGGTACTACACCTACCGGTAACCTTTTTGAATATATATTAATAAGCGAAATACTTTTATAATTTTATATAATTTTATGTATTAATATATTTTGTAATTATAATTTGACATAAATATATTAATATGTTTTGCAATTGTTCGACACGAATATATTATCATACATAACATGACTCTTATTAATTTATTGAACAATGCTATGGACATAAACTATACACAAAAAAATTATACACCAACCTTATACAAAATAAAAAATGAGATCTATTATTAAATTTTTTATACATTTTCATTGATATACAGTACATCGGTCATGTTCTTTGTACACAACTTTTTATGTACAAATTGTGCACATAGTATTATTCTAATTTATTATTGTGATTAGGAGTAGGCAAAATGGCATTGATTTGTTAATTAGAGAGTTGCTATATAAATTTGTATATTTGTAATAAAAATTGACATATTTTAAGAGTAAAATGAAACAAATTGTTTTAAAAAAGTTTTCTTGTGTTATAATTGTGAGTTTTAAAGTGAGTGGAAAATACAAGTTTCTTGTCAAAAAATTTCATCCAAAAATTAGGATTTGGATGAATAAAAAAAAGGCCGAGTAGATTTATAATATATTCTCAAATTATCCTCTATTTACAAAAACGACCGATTGAATATTATTAGGTAGGTTTTGGTGTTAGACACTCCATTCACCGTTGAGAGCATTAAGCCCAGAAGGGCATCTACTCACGTCTATTATTACATATAAATGCTTGTTACTAGACATTTGACACATCAATTATGCAAAATGCAAATTTAGCATGTAGCAAAAGCTAGAAGATAAGTACAACATGAATGATGAATTGGCTATTTCAATCCAGATTTTCTAAATACAATTGTAGTCTAGTACAGGGAGAAAAAAAAAACAAAAACACCGAGGGCTACACAAGCTCCTTTATTTTGGGCTCAAGAACAGGAGGATCAACGTCAATGCCCATGTTAGCAGCAGTGCCTGCTATAATTCTCATTGCCGATTCTATGCTCGAGCAGTTCAAGTCCGGCAACTTCTCTGTTGCAATAGTGCGCAACTGGTCAATCGTGACTTTCCCAACTTTCTCCCGTTTTGGGTCTTTCGAACCTTTTTCCACCCCTGAAGAATCGCTCAGCTTTATTAGACAGCTATTAATTTACTTTCGCAATTATATCTTCAAAGCATTTGGTTGAAAATAAATTACCCATTGAAACACCTAATCAACTCTTCTTTTCTTAGAACAGAAAGGCTATTCTTAATTTCTAAGGCATGCCATCAATATATGCCTTTCACAGCTACCTCAAGCCAAATTATTAAGAGTTCACAACTCTTACCAACACAATTCTGATTTTGTGTTGGTAGCAGACTGGCTTAATAACATAAAAAGCTACCTCTCAGGCCAAATTATAAAAAGTTGACAACTTTTCCAACACAATTTTGATTTTGTGTTGGTAGCGGATTGGCTTAATAATATTAAATCCTCGGTTCCAAATTAGCAGCTCTTTATTTGTGTAATACGGTAAATGGCCTATTGCACGGTAATTTCGTCATCTTTCATCTTAGAATTCCAAAATCCTACCCATCAAAAATATGTATGAAGCATAAGATAAATTAGTAACTACTTATTGACATCTATTGCTAGATAATAAACCAATAAAGCATAGCATCCAAGTATAATGAGGACATATTAAGGGAAAGCTTCACAAGCTAATTCATCATATGAATGAATGAACATACTACGAATCCAAAAGTATGATCTGAGCTGACGATATATTTTTAAAAAAATCAACTATGGCATTTCTTTTTATTTTTATTTTTGATAAGTTATGCAGTACTTATTTCTAATATTATAGGGGCTGAATAGCCTTTTCTTATTTTGTTTACTAAGTTAAATCTTTTCGTTGAGATTTATTATTCTAATGGCTAGTATTCAATTTATTATTCTAATGGCTAGTATTCAATTTATTATTCTAATGGCTAGTATTCAACTTATTATTCTAATGGCTAGTATTCAACGTTATTAGGGTTTCTTTGATAAATAAATAATTCAAATAACATGCCAAGAAGGGGGCGAGCCCAAGTACACGCAGCGCACACAGGCAAAAAGAAAAGGATCCTTGAGTTCAGGGAAATTCACTTCACGCAGTAATCAGCAATTCAGCATGTCAAGATTTTCAAGACATTATCATAAGACTTCATTTGTTTACCCTGGTATGCGATAAAACAATTCAGGTATGAGGTTCTAATGCTCCAAATGCCGCTACTTAAATATTCTAGTTCTTCCTAAAGATATGTTAAGTAACCAACTCATCTAAAAACTTAAGTTATTAGATGGAGGGCCGGCCCAACAATGTATATCATGCTAACACTCCCCCTCAAATGCAACTTCTTATAGAGAAGGGAGAAGTGCATTTGCACTATTAAATTAATATAAAGACAATTGTGCGGCCGGGAAGATTTGAACCCAAGACTTTGCACACCAAGAGCTTTGATACCATGTTAAGTAACCAACTCATCTAAAAACTTAAGCTGTTAAATGGAGGGCCCAACAATGTACATCATGTTAACAGTATCACTAGTCACAAGAACTCAAAAACATGGATATAGAGTGTGCCGGTTTCTACAATGCACAGCTGTGGGTTTTGGGTTAAGTTTAAATGTTCAAACTGTGTTTTAGATGTTTTTCAAATATGGTTCAGCAAATTACAAAATATTGACAACTGTGAATCCTTGATAAAAACTCATCAATAGTTTCATCGAAATCCTGTTATACCCTCCAACTACAGCATAAAAGCAAAAGCATGAGCTGTGGAAGTCTTCAAGTGAACCAAATTCTAAAGAATGAATATAGTAATTGATCATTAAAAATAACACTATTGACCATGCTGATACTATGAAGCTATGGTTGGAGAAAACACAAGCTGTTACGTGAGAACTGAGCTCAAACAACCTCTTACAACAATAAATGTGTGTAATCTCAAGATAGAAAAAATGAATATAAAAAGCAGACACTTAGAAATAGAATACCTGCAGCCTTAAGGAGCAGAACTGAGGCAGGAGGAGTTTTCAAAATGAAAGTGAAGCTTCTATCCTGCAAAGTTTAAGCCTTTAAGGTATGTATAACTATAAATGTAATATAAAGTCATAAAATTTAAAAGGGCATCATGTAATAAAACTGTACTAGTGAACAGATGCTACAATAAAACAGATAGCAAAACCCAAACAACAAAGCATACCAAATTTTGAAGTGAAAGGCCAACAAAGAAAGAGAAATAAAAGAATTGGAAACAAGAAACTGACATCGTAGACAGTGATTTCGACAGGAATGACATAGCCAGCTTTGTCAGCAGTTCTGGCATTGTAATCTTTACAGAATGCCATGATGTTCACACCTTTAGAACCAAGTGCTGGCCCAACTGGGGGGGCTGGCGTGGCCTTCCCTGCCTCTAGTGCTAGCTTTATCATTCCCGTCACTGCATCGAATACCAATTTAAACACATTATATATAATGAGAGATGAGAGAGCAAAGTGTAACTAATTTCCAAATCACAATGCATAGAAACTTCCAATCTCAAATCAAGAGAGCAAAAAAGTACTTACTTCAATTGAATGGGTAACATTGCTAGTACTAATGTATTTCATAAAAAAGTAGAATCAAGAAACCCAAATGCATAGATATTGAAGTTTTATTATAAACAAGTAACAAAAAATCCAAATCACTTGACATTGAATCCCAAATCCAACCAAATCTTCTGTTTTTAACAAAAGAAAGTAGAAGAAAGATTAAACCAAATGTTTGACCGACTTATAGCAATACAAGAGCAATTGACTAAACATAGGGTAAACAAATATATAAACTCGCACCACCAAGATGATATACAAATGAAAATAGAATAAAATTTGGGGCTACCTTTCTTGGCTTTTCCACCGGGCTTAGGGGGAGCCATGGAGATGATAGTGAGAGGCCGTGGTGTTGAAGTTATGACTAGGTTTTGTCTAGCCTTTTGAAATTGGAGACAGAGATTTGGGTTTGAAGATAAGCTGCTGGTTGAGGAGTTGCAGAACAGAGAGGATGAGAAATGATTTCGTCCGCCATTCTTACTTGGAAAAGATGGAAGAGGGAGACGATAGGTGGTTGTGGATAAAGAAGACGCCATAGATGATAATTTAATTTTGATTCCACCTAAAAAGAAAGAATTTTCAGGGGGAGAGGGAGGGAGGGAGAGCGATAGAGAGAGGGTATGCGAGTGTGCGTACGAGTTTAGATTATGAGGAAGTGACAGAAAGCAACACCCAAAATGATAAGAATATGATTTATTTAATATATAAAAAAAAGGAAAGAATAAAAGAAGAAGACATAAAATGAAATAAAAGGAGTCAGCTAGGCTCTCAAATTTGAGTATGCATCACAATATTTTACTAACATTAATGAAGTCAAACTCATTTTCTTTGGTACTATCGGATGAACTCCCCCTTCCAAACTATACAATCAAAATTGATTTCTTTTTATACTTAGTTTAAAATATTTTTCATATTAAAATTGATGTGCTTAATATTATTTTTAAAAAGCTTAAAGGGTAAATTAAGTTAAACAAGAATCCATTTATTTTATTAAATTTCAAGATCAACACCATTATAGCTGTTAACGCCAAATTTTGTACGCCCGTTGAAATCACCAAAACAATGGGTAACCAGGCAAAAAGCGTTATCAATGGAGAACCGAAAATATTGCTGAAATAATTGATATTTGACGAGGGTATTGTAGTATCGGGTTTATAAAATACTCTTAATAAAATATACACAATGAGATACTATGAAACGAAAATTTAATAACACAAGGATTTTACGTGGAAACCCAATTGGGAAAAAATCACGGGGAGAAATCTCAGAAATTCACTATAAAAATATTGTACAAATTGGAGAAAATAATATTAGTAATTATTTTCTCTCTTCCTCACTTTTTTCTATAACTCAATTGAGCTATTTTTCTCTCCACTTTTGGAACTCTCGGATTAATTCATTTGCTCCTCTCTCTGATCTTTTCTCTATTATAGCGCTTGCTACTGATCTTGGTTTGTGAATTGGTGTGTATTGTCCGTATGAAGTGGTGCCTTTTATAGGCAAGAGAGGGCACACCAAAGGAGAAAATTAGGCCAACATATCCATCCAGCATGCCATATTTGATAACTTTTGCTGATGGCTTCCATAATAAAATATACCCATGAGAAACACACCCCAACATTGCCCCCCACTCTCTTATTGTAAGGAACTTAGAATAAGAGAGTACAAAATGTGACATTGTTATAAGCGTTTGTTTTGCTCGCCTTGTTTCCTCTGTTATATGAATTGTTTTGTTAAGTTCTGTCTCCTTTTCTTGATAGACACGATCCTCCCGACATTCCCGATTACCGACCTTATAACTTCAGATAAATATTGGTGGGTAGTCGATCCTCTCGACGTCCCTGACCACCGGCCTTATTTCTTCCTGTTATGTCCGTTACTGCCTTATCAGATTGAAAGAATGAAAATAACCAACCTTATAACCACCGAAAATAGGTAAATAACCAACCTTATCACCGTCGAAATGTAGATAGTCCGTCCCGAAGAACGTTGTCCGTTCGGGAGAACGTTTGTCCGTCCCGAAGAACGTTGTCCGTTCGGGAGAACGTTTGTCCGTCCCGAAGAATGCTTTCCGTTCGGGAGAACGTTTGTCCGTCTCGAAGAACATTGTCAGTTCGGGAGAACGTTTGTCCGTCCCGAAGAACGTTATCCGTTCGGGCAGGCCTTATCCAGGTCGGTGTAATCAATGCACATCCCCAACTTCCTATTCTGGACGTTTTCTCAATAAGATTCTTTAGTTGCCAACATTCCTCTGTAGAGTGTCCAACATTCTGATGGTAATTGCAGTATTGGGTTAAATCTCCTCTCCCCAGATGACTACTGGCTGGGCACGGTTCAAAGTATGGCATGTCTCGGATTTCCTCCAAAATCCTGCCCCAATCAGTAATTGAGAGGAGTGTAAATTTTTATTGACGTTTTGGTTCGGGAACGGAGGTCGACCGGTTCCCGAGCTTCTGTTGTTGAACTCTCTCTTTGGTTGTGTCTCGAACCTGAGATTATAACTCCTATCCCGATCCATAGGCCTTTCCGGTGTGTGCGTCTGCGGTTTCAGGCTCCCCATAGCCTCATCGATCATAATAAATCTTTCAGCCCTTTCATATGCATCAAAGAGGTCCTTTAGAGGGTTGAACATTACATCCTTCATTAGTTTCTTGTTCTGCCCCATATCCAATCCCGTTGTGAAAAGTTCCAATACTTGTATCATGTTTAGATCAGTGATCATCCCCACCGCATCTCGGAACCTCTACACATACTGGCTTAGCGACTCGTCAGGTTTCTGTCTGATCTGCATTAAGGACACAGTCAATTACCCCCGCCTCTTATTACTCCCGAACCGTTTATGAAACTTGTCGCACAGCTCTTTCCATGAATTGATACAATTCGGGGGCAAAGACTTGAACCACTATTTCGCCGATTTTTTGAGTGTCGTCACGAAAATTTGGCACATGCCCGCCTCCAAATGATTGTAGTAGTCCATGACACTTTGGTATGAATGAGTATGATCATAAGGGTCTTCCTGTGCCATCGTACATCTCTAGTGGCAGTAACTTCTTTTTGGGATCAACCCTTTCTTGAGTAATGGCAGGAGAAAAAGGAGACTTCGGATCCACCACCCTTAGTTCTGCCCTTGTTCTATCCAGTCTTTGTTCCAGTTCTGCTAGTCTCTTTAATATGGCTTCAAGAATGGTTGCCTGTGGAATTACTGGTTGTTCTTCCTGAGGTTGTTCCACCATTGCGTCGACACGGTGCCTCCTATTAATTAGAGATCGAGTTCGTCTCCTGTAGTGTTGGTCAAGTGATCCGGGCTGCCTTTGGTCGTCTTGCCTCATATGACCTTGAGGATGGTATCGGGTTGGTGAATTGGGCTGCCTTATGTCGCTTGAGCGTCGTTCGGATTGGCTAGGTCTCCTTATGTCCTCTTGGTGCGCCGTCTGGGGTCGACTGTGGGGAGTCACCTCCCGTAATCCTCCCATCATTGTAGCAACTGTTTCTCTCTGTCTCCTTAGATCAGTCAGATGTGCATCCCACTCCTGTTGCCGGTGGCGTAAAAACTCCAACTCCGCCTCTACTTCCTTCATCTCTCGTAGTCTGATTCGATTTTGTTGGTTAGGTTGTCTTGACCCCCTATCCTCATCCTTCAGAACAGGGGTCTATTGATTTGTCCTCCTCCTATGCAAATCCTGATCTAGAGTGGCTGTTGGTGTGAAAAGTTGTCTCCGTACAGGATCTGACCGTGTTCTGATGGGGCCAAACCTTGCTAGATTAGGGCCAAGTTTGTTTTTCGCCGAGCCCCTTTGTGAAACTCCGTTATTCTCCATATCAACAATTTTCTAGACAAAGATGGTGATTTAAAATCAAATATCAATCAAGGCCCTTCTTCTAGCGCCAATGTTAACGCCAAATTTTGTACATTAAATTTAAAAGATTCCTTATTGTCACCACCATCAACCTTAGTGACACTATCGACTGACACATTCAGTTTTGATCTCCAATTAACTTTACGAGCATCACCATTATTATCCTAATTAAATTCATAGCTCCTAAATATAAGCTTTTCATTAAATTTAAAAGATTCCTTACATACAAGAAAAATTATCTCTAACAGCTTCTTCAACCATTTTGGGATACTCAAATAGATGAGCCACATCAGAAAAATTATCTCCAACGGTCTCTCTAACCTTAGTCATCAAATCTGCAACCTCATTCTTTTTCTTCAGATCTGGTAAGTTGACTTTACCTCTTCAAAACATTTATTTTATTTTGGGAGAATCAAAATCATATGAAAAAGGCTAAAAATATTTATTTTGCTTGATGAGTTTGATATACAACTCATTTTAAAATTTAATATCATTCCTTTTGATTTATTTATTTATCATATTGCATTAATTGAATTGAAGAGACTGATGAGACATAAAATATTAAAGTAGCAAATAATGCTCTTCAAATTGTCACGTAGGTCAACAAACTTCAATTTGAAGAGTTTTTTTTTGCTACTACTGTTGGAGATGCTCTAACAACCTCAACAAAGTCCTTAAATCGGGTATAGCTCCAGCTAGAAGAATATATATATATATATATATATATATATATATATAATGTGAAAAGAAGGAAGGGAACAATCACGGTCCTTTCTTCGGTCATTACCACCGACTGTACGTGTTTTACCGTTGATAAACATCAAAATCAACAAACACCAAAGCCAGCCCAACAAACTCATCGCAAAAGCACTCTGAATGCATTGTCGATCTCTACAAATCAAATATCCAACATATTGTCATAATTGCTTTATTGTTCATTTGCATCTCCATCGTCATCTCCGTCTCACCATCATTCCTGATCTTCGTTTTATTTGCTTGCAATTATGTGCGATCTATGGTTGGCAATGAACTAAATTGGGTTGTTTGTTAATGCAATGTGCGGAGACTATTTTTACAGATGTGGCAACACGATAGTTGGCCGTGGAGGTTTTAGCTGACAACTATGAGATTTGCTGATAAAAGAGTGATGTGATAAAAATATGTAACTGCAAGTGCACAGTGTCAAGTTGAAGAACTGGCAAGTACAGGTCGAACCCACAGAGACTAGATTAATTTTATTGTATCCTTAATATCTATTTTAGGCGAATTAGAAATAAAGATTGAGAATCAATTAACTATAATTAAACTAACTAATAATAAGGAAGCAATCTAGGAATCCGAATCCATTAAATAATAAACATAACAAGTAATTCAATCTCTTCTATTTTTATAACTTAATTATGATTTTGATCTCCCTTCCCTTAAATTTAGTAATTTTAAAATTAACGTGCGCAAGCATAGACTATGAAAATTTAAGAATTAACTATAACCCATCAAAACGTTTTTGAGCAAGCATGGATTATGAAAAACTCATATCTTAACAATAATCTATCAAAACCTCTTAATTAATTTAAAATCACATAAGAACTATAAAACGAAGGTATTTCAATAACGAAACATGAAGGCGAAATCAATTAAACATAAAAGCATAAAAAATAGAAGTGATAAAAAAAAATATTATCATGAATAATTATTTAATTTCATCTTCATCCTAGATTAAAGAAATTAACTAGGCATTAAAAAAAAATAAACTAACTAAAATAAAGAAGAAGAAGTAGAAAATTAAAAATAAAATAAACTCCCTTTAATTAACAATCCTCCAACAAGCGTACAATGAAGAAATAATTTAATCTACTCCTACTCCTAACTGAAACCTCTTTCTCTCTAAAACAAGAGACCTATTTATAGGAAAAATAAATTTGTGCCCTAATTTACATTCATTGAACTTGGCCTCTTTTGTTTCCTTTTTGATTTCAATCTCTATATGGTAATCTCTCAAGAGTCCTTTTCCATGTAAGTTTCAACTTCTTAGTGACAATCAATTTCTCAAAGATATCTTCTAGATTGTCTTTCCTTTTTCTCGCTGGATTTGACTTGCACACCAAGATTATTCCACCTCCTTCCTTTTCCTTGTAGAATTCTTCTTGCATATTTCTTTACATGAATAAGAGCAGTAAATATTGCTTGATCACCAAGATTTTGACTTTATCACAATAAAATATAAAATCCTACAAAATAAAATAAAACATATTAATTTAATAAACTAATATAATTAAAAGGCAAAAATTAGGGATAATAAAATGTATGAATTATGTGCTTATCAAAGAGCATGGGAGATGATGAACTTTATTTGAATTTGCTCTTGGTTGATTTAGACGATAATGGTAAGGTTTGGAGGTTGTAGATGATGAGCGAATAAATTTTGTCATTTGGTATTGTGGTTAAAATTTGAATTAGGATTTTTGGTTTTGAAAATTTTTCATTATTACACTGTTTTAGTGTTTTTTATTTTTAACATGCATGTTATACTTATTTTGCTCAAAAATGAGTTTACAGTAACAGCTAGGTGGTCACTTTTGATCGATTGAATGTTCGGAGAGCATATTTTTATTATTAATAAAGTTTTAAAAGGTGCAAGTAGATCTATACATTTAGAAGTTTGAAGCACAATCCTCAATATGCTTATAAAATCAATAATGTGAAGTATTTTTCGATCTCTATTATTTATTTATTCACGTGGGAAGCTAAAAAAAAATTAGTAAAAATATTAACCTCCCACCTTTTCTTGTTTTTTTTTTTTTTTGAATGTCCCTCCTTTAATTTTTCCGTCACCAGAAGGAGTAAATTTTCTCGCCAATGAACAAGCTGATAAGCTTCTTCGTCCGCCTCTCTCCATGTACATATTTACACAGATAGCATATATAGCTTTTGTACTTTTATCTCCTTTTTCATTTTCTTTCCCTGACCTCCACTAACTGTGTGTTAAATATCTATTTCTCAACAATTAAATTAAAAGAATGGGATTATTCCAGTATCTGGCAATCAAGATACTAAAGGGTATAAATGTGTCGTGGGTGATGGTAAAGCTGGCAAACCATCTGAAATTGATGGCGATCTATCTGGGTGTATATATTCAAAACCCAACTGGAAGATGAAGTTGAAGATTATTCTTTGATCATCATTTACAAAACAATTACGTTCTCAACTCATGTTAGACGACTCATCTCCTTCGATGGTGTTGATCCCAGTCCAGGCATGTCATCACAGCGGCCATCAAGGATAGGCTTTCGATGTTTGCCAATTTTTAAAATTAGAAAAATTGTACTTGTAATTCACCGGATGAGGATGATGATGATGGTATTCATTTTGTGGAAGAAGAAATATTATTATATACAATATGTTCGGATTGCATATAGTGAAAGCAGGAAATTAGGGAGTTGTACAACTGAGCCACATGTTTCATGAAGATTGTATGGACGCTTCGGTTGATGAGGGTCAAATTACTTGCCGCCTCTTATTATAATTGCCATTATCTTCTTAAAAAGCAGCACCAAAATGATTAATTTAGTCTCAGACACATTTTTATTATTATTATTATTGTTATTATTTTGAGAATTTGTCTCAAGTGGACTAGTAATATTATTTTGATAGGAGTAATAATGTTTTTCCCTTTCCTTTTCTTTTTATTCTTTTTTATTAATGTTTCTATTATATTTGACTATATACTGGGGTCATCTTCGTGATGGGATTATACTATTTATACCCTATTTATAAGTTTCATTTTAATTGGTTAATAGAATCTTAGTCTCATAGTTAAGTCTGGGCATTTATAGGATTTATTAGCTAGGTTTCATGTTAGATTTTAAATATTGTAAAAGTTTGTATTTTTTTATTATTATTGGGAAATTCTCCTCTTCTTATTATAAGGATTGTATTCTCAATTATAAAATGCGGCCAAATTTGTAATTATGATATTTTTAATATAATTTGTAATTCACTATATATGAATGAAGAGGAAAGGGGGCTTCTCTTATACTTGACCTTCAAAAAGTTTATGATAAGTTATCTTGGAATTTCATTAAAAAAAATTAATGAAACTTAAATTTCCTTCGGTCACTGTATGCCTTATCTTGTCTTGCATTTCTTTTGTGGATTATAGGATTCTGTGGAATGGGTAGCTCAGTTCTTCCTTTCGTCCAAAATGTGATATTAAACATAGTGACCCCCTTTCCCCCTTTTTGTTTATTTTGAGCCTCATTGAATTGTCTTTGAATGTAATGAACCTGCAAAAAATCATTTGATCCATGCGATTAAGCTTAAAGGAACTTGCCTTGGGCTCTCATACTTGTTCTTTAATTTGCTGATGACATCCCCATTTTTGGATGTACCAATCAAGCAGAAATCTGATCTAACTTAATGCACATCTTGGGACCTTTTTTAACCTAGCTCTTTTTGTTCCCAAATCTGAACTGTTTATTACCAAAAATGTTTCTCGCCAACTTAGACATGAGTTTTCTAGAGTCTCAGGGTTTCAGTTAACCTATGATTTGGGAAAATACATTGGCCTTCCTCTCCTCTATAAGTTGTCATCCTTTCCCACTTTTACTTACCATATTGATAACTTGACAAGTAAACTGGCTGCATGGAAATCTTCCCATCTTTTTATGGCTGACCGAGTGGTGTTGGCCAAATCAACCATTTCTGTGCTTCCCATCTATTCTTTGCATGCTGCTCATTTGCCAGTTAACATTTGTTCCACCTTAGATAAAAATTACTCGTAATTTTATTTGGGGTCATTCTCCCACGAGGAAATTTCATTTGATTGACTGAAAGACTGCTCGTCTCCCTAAGAAATGTGGAGGCCTTTAAATGCAAAGGAATAAACTTAATAACATTGCATTTTGTATGAATAATGTGTGGAGGATTTTGAAGGATCCCAACTCCTTGTTGGCTTAACAATTAAAAGACAAATACTTTCCTAATTGTTCAATTTGGGAAGTGACTGCCAAAGCATCTGATAGTGTTCTTTGGAAGTTTTTACTTAATTACTGCTAGAGATCGAATCAAAGAGAATATTCAATGGATAATAGGAAATGGGAACCAAGTTTCTCCAGAGAATAATAACAACTAGTGTTCTGGTCATATTCTCACAAGCCTAGTATCAGGGCCCTTACCTGAGCATTGGGAGGATCTAAAAGTAAGTTCCATAATTAGTCATGCTCGTCAGTGGGATACTTCAACCATCCAGGGGTTTGTCCCCTATTTAGTTATATAGTGCTTTGATCCATTACATTGACATTCCCTCTTTTGATCAGCTTGATGATACCCCCTTTTGGCCTTCTAGTTCTAGGGAATGTTATGCCAGAAATGCGTATGATGTTCTTCTCAAGACGAAAATTCAGGTGTCCAACATACATTAGAACTGGATTTGGCACCTAACGTTGCCGCCATCCATCCTCATTTTCTTCTGGAAATAGGTTTGTGCTTTCCTATCTCCTCCTCTTTTTGTTATCCAAACTATTCGAAATGATAGTGTGGGAAGGGCTACCCATGTTGCATATGTAGCAATTAACTAATTTTCTTTTAATGTTCAGTTTGGTATTGCTAAAAAAATATCAATCTACTTCGGACAACTACTTTGAAGCAACAGTTAATAAGATAAACTAATATAGAAAAAGATATGTGAGTTATCCTTATCCTTTGAAAGCTTTCCAAAAAGCAGATTCAAAACAAAAAGAAATGCAAGGATACTAGTGCCCGAGCAAAGCTACTGCTGATTGAACACTCTCACAATCTCATGCGGACGGACTAGTCTTTTCGAATAAAAATGAATGGGGTTAAATCAATTTTTGGTGTCTATACTGGGACCCAACGTATAAGTTGGTACCCCAACTGAAAAAAGTAACAAATAGGTGTTTATACTAAAAAAAATTTACAAGCTGGTGATATATTATGCTTGAATATTTATGTAAAATTGTTAAATTTGACTAACGGACATGACGAAAAAGTCTTAGTAGGCTAGCAGATCCTACGTGGGGACACTTGTATACAAGTGGGGACACTTGTATAATAAAAGACAATAATGAGATATTAATAAACAATAATCGAATTGAATAAAATTCCATAGTATAAAAATAATTGCACAACTGAATCATAGATATCATTACGGATATAAATAATTAACAATTAGTATTCACGAGCATGCTTTGAAATTGATAATTCATATTGAGTTAGGAAATAGCATAATATATACATGTTTGCACAAAATAAAAGTAGTGCATAAGGTTTAGATACTTGTCTTTGTCGTTGCTTACTGCTATACAGTTTAGCTTAAACCTTTATACGTAGTCCTATCATCAATAAAATTATTCTTTTTATTAGAATAATGCCACATAACACATAATACTGCTTATTTACTTTATTTACAGTCACTAAACAGCTTAAACACGTTGTCACATATTCATAACAGTTATTAAAACATTTAAGATCATATACCTAGTCGAACTATGCCAATTTGGTTTGAGTTCGGTATCGTTTCGGCGTCCCGATAGCTTTATCGGATAATTAACAAGTTTATTACTAATAAAACTTTGTTCAAGAACTTAAATATCATATTAGATAATTTAATTATCATTTATAATATTTATCCAAAGATAAATACCATTTATAATAATTTTTCATTCATTACTATCATTTATAATGATTTAATTAATAAATAATTTCATTATCATTAATATTTAAATAATAAAAATATTAATGAAATTAATGTCAAAACATTAAGTTATTTATTATAACTTAAAACATTTTAAAAACATTATTATCACCTTTAAATGATTTTAAAAATATTAAAATCATGTTTTACATAGTTACTATTAATATTAAAATATTAATGTAATTCATGTCAAATATTTAAAGTTATTTAATATAACTTAAAAATATTTTTAAAACATTTTTATTGCCTTTAAGTGATTTTTAAAACATTAAAATCATTTTTAAATAATTTATTTAATATCATTATTAAATAAATTAATTCTCATTAATATTAAATATTAATCAAATTTCTATTAAAATTTTAAAAGTTATTTCATATAACTTAAAAATACTTTTTAAAACATTAATATTATTTTTAAATGATTTTAAAAATATTAAAATCATTTTTAACTAATTTATTTAATAAAATTATTAAATAAATTAAATATCATTAATATTTAAGTAATATATTTATTATCAATAACTTGAAATCCTTGGTTATTACATTCTCAAAAAAATAATTAATTAGCCTTTACACTTATTTATTATTTTATATTAAATTAAATAATAAATAATTATTTTATTGATGTAATTAAGTAATTACATCTTTATTACATAATATCACTTAATCACTTTTTAATCATTACTTAATATCATTTAAATAATAATTATTCACTTATTTCACATTAATTTAATGTCCATTATTTCTACAATTTTCGTCTATTTTTTAGATTTGGGGGCCTTAACGGATACACTTGTAAAACAAAATCTACAACTTGGATTGCGATTCCGTCAGAGGCGTTGGATTTGTATTTTCCTGAACTACAGTTTTTCATCATCAAAATCCAAATTTGGACAAGTTTTGATTACTGAAAACAGCCCGGAAGTGGACTGTTCATGCATAACTTCCAATAGTGAACATTCTTTGGTAAAAATTGCATATCTCACTCATTTTAACTTCTTCTTAAGTGATTCCAACGAGATTTTATTCTTAACTTACCCATAATATACCAGAAAATATAAAATCACAAAAATAATTTATGAATTTCCAAATGTGCAATTTATTCGAACAAACTACGGTTTGTTCGTCTTAAAAATTGTTTTCAAGCATTTTGCTTAACTTTTCTACATAAACATATATCAATACCAAGTTAAACCCATTACACTATATATCTACCATTTTAGCATGCTTCTATCCATTTGAAGCTTGAACTCCATATGTCTAATATAAAATGACATAATGCATACAAGATTAGGGTTTTCTAAACTAGAAAAATTATTTCTTTTTCTTTTCTTTTAATCAACTTTTAAACACCCACAAAGGTAAGATCCAAACATGAAGCACTAAAAATAAGTAAATCAAGAGTTTTGAGTTTAGAACATCAACCCTTCATTTCCTTAAAAACAAACCAAATAAATACAAATAAACTAATTTAGGGTTTTATTTCCTTATACCTTGATCTTGTAGCAATTTTTCTCTTCCTTCCAAAGTAAGAGATAATGCTACATGGCATGAGATTTTTCTTCCCTTCCTCTTCTTTTGAACCCCACGGATTACCTTTCTCAAGTATTTTTTTTCTAGCTATTAGGAAGTGAGAGGAAAGAGAAAGAAGATAGATTTTGTTTAATAAAATGAATAGATATGATTTGTATATCTATTATACATCCCTCACATTCTCTCTTTCTCTCTCTCACACACACTCATTAGATGGTTGTTTGCACACTTCAATCAAGGTTGTGGCTTATCTTATGGGGTGATACCTAAGGAGGTTTGGTGAGAGTTGGTCACCAAACTTTAACAAATAAGATGAAAAAAATTCAATTAACTATGTGCATATACTCCCTCCTTTGCCCGGGTCATGCACCCTCTTTTTGCCCAATTTTAATTTTATTTTATTAGCCTAATTTGATTAATCAAATGACATAAAAGTCCCTCACAAGTTGGACCAAGATTGGGCCATCCATTTAATTGTTTGGGCTCTCTAATTTAATTGTTCGGGCATGACAATTAACATAGTCCAATACTTATATTTAATATTCGAATTTCCGTAAGAAAATAAATTTTTATCATCCATAATACACATACATTCTTTTTAAATATAATTATATCAATAATTGTATTAAAAATTAAAATCCATAACCATAGATCAAATTAGGGTTTTGATCCGTACTGTCACTTTGTCACATTAACCTTTCTTAATCAACTTAAAATAATTAAATCGACTAATCTGTTAAATTCATTCATTAAGAGATAATCATAACAATAATAAAAATCTATTCGTAAAATATACATATATTATTTAATAATATATTAACCATATTTTCATGGAAAATAAATAATAGAATATTTTTACTATAAAATTAATTTATTATAAGAATATAATTTATAATAATCAACAATTCCTTTTTCGAAAAATTTATTTAAAATCATTCATGCAATAAATAAATATGTATTTATCACATATACACATATGTTTTACCTTGCACGTATTCCCATATTTATTTTGATAAAAATAATATTATATATATATATATAAAATTATTCACAAACTTTCTTATTTAAATTATATCGAAAAACTTGGGTTATTACATCACCTCACAGTGTTACCTATCAAATAATATGTACGCAATTATATTACTTAGTGGAATTTTACCTGTCACCACTTCCTTTGCAGCCACTGCATCCTGAGTCGTCATGTTAAAAGTACGTGTCGTTGGTCTCCCTGACTGAGCTTGTCCTTTGATCATTAACGTCCCACTGATGTTTTCTCTGTTTTTGCTTCCTTTCTCGGCATTCTTCTTTGGACAGTTACGGCTATGGTGGTCTGGCGATCCACACGAGAAACAACCTTGCAATTTTTTCAAACTGGGACAGTTGGGAGATATGTGTCCCTCTTGGCCACAGTTATAGCACATGTTCTTGCCCTTCAAGCAGACTCCCTGATGATTCTTCCCGCAATTTGTACACGGTTCACCTTTCTTCTTACTCTCTCCTAGTTTATTTCCTGATTGACTATTATCGTTCCACTTACGCTTGTTGGAGTTACTGCCTCCACTACTACCTCCTCTATTACCTCCTTCCATCTTTTTCTTCTTTTGTTCTTGGCTGTATTTGGATACGGCTTCACTTCCTCCCTCGACGATGATTGTTTTTTCTAACAGGGTCGAAAATGAATCAATCTGCAACACAACTACTTTGTTGAATATCCACGGTTTCAGTTCGATCTCAAAACGTCGCGCTTTTCGTTCATCGATGTCCACCTGATGTGGTGGAAACCTAGCTAACTCATTGAACTTGGCGGCGTACTCTGATACTGATATGTTGTCTTGCTTCAACTCCAAAAACTTAACTTCCATTTTTCCTTGCATACTCCGTGGAAAATAATTTTCGAAAAATAATTCTTTAAATCTCTCCCATGTTATTATTCCTTCTCCGGCTCTGTTCTGATTCGACTCCCACCCGAAATTCACCTCTCCTTTCATCAAATAAGTAGCAAAAACTGTCTTTTTCTCCTCTGCAACTCTAGCAATAACGAATGCTTTCTCCATCTCCCTCGCCCAAGTTTGAGCTTCTATAGGGTCAGTTGTCCCTCTAAATTCTGGTGGTCCTACTGTTTTAAAGTCCTTGAAGTTTGCCAACCCATTATATGGCTGCTTTCTTGCGGCGGGAGCTCTATTCTGCATTGTCTCTGCTAACATATTTACAAAGTCTTGCATCGGGTTTGTGTTACCTTCTTCATTATTAACGGACCTTTCTTCCCTTCGGTTTCGTGGTTCTCTTCTTGGCGGCATTATCAGAATAAAACTTTAAATTATTCTTCCTTGGTTTACATTTTATGCTTCAACATATAAGCGTTAACATTCAAATTTAACATGTAATTTAATCTTAGACCATAATTCAATTTACTGGATTTTACAATTTAGCTTGCTGGATTAACGAATCCAGTTTGCTGAATTAACAAATTCGGTTTACCTAATTAACCAATTCGGTTTGCTGAATTAACCAATACGGTTTGCTGAATTAACATATTATTAGATAGACATCCTATTATCTTAATTCTCAAAACTTATTTACTTAATCAAACATATAATCGTATCATTGCATTCATATACAAAATCATAGTGTCATACACTTACATCTTCTGGCATATTACTATAAATGTCAACTATCCTATTTTAAACAACAAAAAGTGGGATCTACCAAACATGATACTCCCCTATACACATAAGGTGGGGATACATCCATGTATATATATATATATATATATATATATATATATATATATATATACACACACACACACACACACATGTCTATCCATCGTCTACGATACTATATTACTAACATATTATCTTACTTCCAAAGGTCCTACCTCTCATATTCTTAGAACAATTCTTGGCCCGATGACCTACCTCTCCACACGTGAAACATCCTCCTTTCTTAGGTTTGGAATAATTGGGAGCGATATGCTCTGCTTGTCCGCAATTATAGCACATATTTTTACCCTTCATACATTCCCCAAAATGTTTCTTTCTGCAGATAATACATGCCTTCTTCTTCGGCTGTGAATTTCCTTGTTGGTTCCCTGAGTTATTCTCACTGTCATTGTTCCTTTTCCTTTTATTATTCTTCTCCTTTTTCTTCTTACTGCTTTCCACCCCCATTTTATTAATCTGTGATTTCAGCTCATTACGTTCTTCTGTCAATTCCTGCAATGCCCTTTCTATCTTCCACATTTCTTCCAGGCAAAACACCTTATTCCTTAGTTCTTGAACTTCAACTGATGCTTGACCATCTACGACTACTACTCTACTTTTTTCCCCACCTTTGGGTTCTAGCTTAGCCTCTTTGCAATCTACTTCTTCCTCTTCGTTCAGTTCCATTTCAGGATACTCTTCATGATCGTCTCCTAAGTTAATCATAGGTTTGTCTTTTAAAACTTCTTCAACTATCACCCTCTGAACTGCCACCACAGCTAACGGCATTGGTGCAGCTGTTAATTCCTCAGCAACAACTTGAGTTCCTTTAATCTCATCGTCTCCTAACATCCTTCAATCAGTTTAAACAACTTTATTAGTACATTACTAATAAACACCATTCATAACTACTAAATATCAACATCTTACTATTGATGAATTCCCTCAATTCATCACTTAGAACTCTAAATGAGTTTTTCTATCTTTCTTACGGTTATATTCCTAAGGTTTTTTCCCCCACCTAAGGTTTATAACCTACAGCTCTAATCCCAACCTGTGACGCCCCCAAATCCGGGTCCCTTGAACCTCAAATTCGGTGCTCACGGTACAACATATACATCACGTCTATCTACCCATTTCTTATGAATTACATCATTCATTACATTAAATTAATACAAAAGACATAATCACCCCAGGTCTTATTAACCTTAACATTACATACTTAATAATACAAAAGGTTTAAATTCAAAATATAACGTAATATTTATTACATATGTGACACTATTCGGTCGCCTTTGCTTTGCCTTTATCTTTCTTAGATCCTTCGGCTACCTCAGCTTTAGCTGAAAAGTTTTATTTTAAGCAAGAGTGAGCAACTAATTTGCTGAGTAAGTTAAAGCAAACAATAAAGGATATATCATGAATAGAAGAATTTAACTTTCTAGAACTTCAACAATGATTCAAAGATTTTGAAGTAGCTGAACAATAATTATTTCAAGTAACCAGAATTTTCTTGAATTTCATGCTGAATAATACATCTAGAATGAAAAACTTAAATCCTTTCGAGATTTCAATAATATCCAATTGATTAGGATGAATTAGCAATACTACAACAATATTCAATACATAGGGTTATTCCCAGATTTCATGTTGAGTGATCACAAATGGATCAAGAAATGCTAGATGAATCATCAGTTATTATTACTGACTACCTCAAGAGTAAAAGTTAGCTATAAAAAATTAATCTTTACTCTTCTGCAAGTACGTAAGGTGATCAGCCTTATTGTACCCGAGATTATGCATAATTCTCAAACATAGCGCGCGGTCGGGTTACCGACAATAAAATTTCTCCTGATTATTTTTCAGGGTTGTTCATCTCAGTCTTACATCATGAGTCTGTACCACATCAATATGGTTTGGATAGCTTTCAAAGAAATACTTTAAGTTCAACATATTATATCAATTTTGATCTAGTCGAATCAAATGGCATATATCTTTAATAATGAATTAGTTCAAATAATAGAACGTTTCATGCGATATCAATTTAACATTAGTCTAGCCGAAACAACTAGCTAAGACATGGCTAATAAACAGTTATTTGGTCCAGCTGACACAACTCTAATTATTTCGCAGTTCAAATAATAGAACAGGAATTCAATTGCACAAAGTGCGAATATCAATAATCATATATGTGGAATAATTGTCAATAATTAATCCACTAGCATACTTGAAATATAATAACTCGAGTTTGAGTTAGGGAACTTGCCTTGATCGTTGACTACTGCTACGCAATTTAATTTAACTTCTTTCGTAAAACCTATCAGTTATAAGATTGATCTTTCAATCAGCAAATCATATTATACCTTATAATATCACTTCTTTATAAGTAAATTATCTAACATTTAACCACATAATCAAATATTAGATAACACCTTAACATCATACGCATTCATAATTCTAAAACTAGCACACATCGAGTCTTTAATAGTATTCAATATAGTATGCTGGGTGGTTTCCCACAAACAACCAATAAACTAGTTTTCGTCTCGTATACACCGTTTTCACAGTGAATCAGATCGGTTGCTAGTTCGTATATACCTCCACTCCCTGAAGGAATTGTTTAGCCCAGATACTATACATCAACTATTAAAGAGTACGACTGTACCACTACTTTACCATATACCTTATGAATTAACACTAAGTCTTTCATTATATAAGTCTTTCTTTATGATCCCATAGGTTAAATATCCAATCCAGCAAACTGGATTCCAAATTCAGCAAACTAGATGGCAATCCAGCAAACTGGATTCCAACCTGGATTACAATCCAACAACCTAGATTCAAACTGATATCCAATCCAGCAACCTGGATTCAAACTAACATCCAATCCAGCAACCTGAATTCAAATTATTCAATTAAGCTAACTATTTTCCAATCCAGCAACCTGGATTCAACTAACCTATAATACAGCAAGCTACATTAACTATTTCAGCAACTGAATACACCTATTCAGTAAGCTGGATTCAAATTATTTTTCCTTTTTAACATATCGAATTTCCAATTCATCGTACTATTCAATATAGTCTATTGAATGCCTAACTCAATAACTTAACTCCTCTTTTAAACACTCATTTAATATTATTAATTATTTAATAACATTTTAATCACTTATAAAATCAATAAACAATTTATTTTAATTGTTTATCCTTTATTAAATAATTCATTTAATCATTCTAAAATGCCATAAACATTATATTTCCTCACCAATGACCCAAAACCCTTATCAAAGTCTGCATAAACCATATTTAGGGTTCTCAAGTCATAAAATCCTATTTTCTAAATTTTTAACATCACATAATTAATTAAATTTATTTATCCATAATATCATCATTTATATGAAAAATTGTAAAACATCTTCAAAATCATTTCTTTTCTGGAAATAAACTATATATAATCCCTTTATGAAAATATATTTTTTTCCAGAATTTTTAAAATCCATTTACTATATTTAAATAGTCCAAAACAGTCAAATCTTGCTATATTTATCATAAATCGAAATTATAACCAAATATTTTGAAATTTACAGGGTATGCTCCTGTTATATATATATATATATATATATATATATATATATATATATAATATATATATATATATACTCCCAGTAATTATTTCATAAGTTTTGCAGTTACCCATAAAGAGTTATTCAAGTATACTTTTGAAAATATCCTTTCACTAAATCAGCCATCACTTTCATTCTGCATAGCCAAAAATTCTCAAACTTTTACAGGACTTATATAACTTCCCATATTATCACTCCAAATTTTCCTAGAATTTTTAAAGTACACAAAAATTTGACGAAACTGCCCCTGGAAGTCAACAGTCACCAAGCTCCATATCCTTTTGAGAAAAAAACTGGGCAGTTTTGACTAAAATAGTTCCTACAAATTTTGTATTCATTATTTTTTAGTGATACTACTTGGGTTTAACACTTAACTTATATATCTACCACCCCTCTTCAACGGATCGTAAAACAAAGTTATAGATCTCAAGTTATAAGCTTACAAAGTAGTAAAAAGTTAGGGTTTTTTAATTTTCAAAACATAGTTTTGGTAAAAATTACATATCTTACTCATTTTAACTTCTTTTTAAACGATTCCAATGAGGTTCTATTCTTAACTTACCCCTTAAAACTCAAAAAAAATAAAATTACTAATATCATGCATAGATTTCAAAATACACAATTTATTCGAACAAGCTACGGTTTATTCGTCGAAAAAAAATGTTTTCAAGCATTTAACCTAACTTTTCTACACAAACCCATACCATTTCATACCAAACCACATGTCATCATACATAAACATATTTAGCATGATTCTAAATATTTAAAACATAAACTTCAAATTTCTAATATAAGATTACACCCATAACCCAAAATTAGGGTTTTTAGGGTTTTTAGGCTAGTTTTTATACCTTCTAGGCTTGATGGCTATCTTCCTTTTTCTTTCCAAAGTATGAGATGAACTTATTGGATATTCACAAGTTCTCCTCCTTCCTCTCTAGGTGCCGGCTCCTCCTTCCTCTTTTCTTCCACAAGAACTCTCTATCTCAAAGTATATTTTCTCTCTACTTTCTCTCTCTATTCTTCTCTCTCTCTCTCTCTCAGCTACTAAGAAAGACGATGAACAAGACTTATGTTTTACAAACTACTTACAATAATCTATAGATACATAACTATATCTATTCATTTTTCCATCATTATTAGCAAGTGGGCTTATTTGACAACTTGGTGATAGATGTCATTAATAATTGTATTTCTTTCCTATTCTTACAAGCAAGCTAAGCCAAAAATCAACAACTCATCCCCATGTGCGTCCACCATGCCGGCAGCCCCCTCCCCTTTTTTTTTGCTCCACTTTCGTTTTTCTTTCATTGCATTATTATATTAATTAGGTTGTTTGGGATATTCTCTAAGTGTGCTAACATTTGGGCTTTGTTTTAAATACATTTGGGCTCACTTTTACTTAGTTTGGGTTACTAATTGCCAAAGTTAATAATACATGCTTGGCTACTAGTTTAATTAGATATTAGGCTAATTTAATTGGTCCACACATTAATTATCCAAGTCCACAATTAAATAAATTAGTGGCTTGGTTAGTTAATCTAATAGGCTAGTCCACTAGTATTTTATTTACTACTTGGACTATAAAAATTAATTATTCATATAGCACCTAATTCTCATTAATTAATACTCATTAATTAATGTACAAAATTTATTTACTTACTATATTCATTTTAATTGAATACTTAATTAGTTACTATCTTATCCATTTCCTTGTTATTAAAACTCTTAGGTTAGTCCACTAATTTAAATAACTATTAATGGCCCTACTTTAACTAATAATTAATCACATACATTTTTTGACATAAGTCATAACATATTTATCATCATTGATAAATAATTATTATATTTATTTATCCACATATCAATTCAATGCAAGTCACAAAGTGTTCAATACACTAATAAATAATTTAATATACTTATTTTCTTTAATAAATTATTACACATTCATATAATCACTTTATATTAATAATACTAATTAATCATTTAAAGATTATACATCTTTTATTTACCATTCAAGGTTAACATTCAAGTTATGTTAATTCTCAACATAACTTATCTTGCTTTTCCTTAATCAAATTGATTAAGTATTCATCTTAGTTGACTTAAAATAAATAAATTAACCATCTTGCTTAATCCACATATTCAATTATATACTCCAAGTAATTTCTATATAAAAAAAATTATTCGTAAAAATATACATATATAATCATATAAAATTCTCGGTCCTTACAAATGCAATGTTGAAATCAAATTCTCGGCAGATCGTAGAGCTCACTCGACATCGTAGAACGCTTTATCTCAGGATTGTAGAGTTTGTCAGGCATCGCAGAATAAAGCTAAGTAAGAATCGTTGAGCTATCTCGGGATCGTAGAGTCCATACAGTCAGTCACTCTACGACTCTCATGAACAGTCTACGACCAAGCAAAAATGTAAAGCAACCTCTGTACAAGCATTCAGAGTTAAGGCAGCAGTTCTAATAAAGATTATCAAGTAAGTTGTCCTTACAAGCTAAACGAAGATCTCAGGGTACTTCCGAAGCATCAAGGTCCTAACAGAGATCATAGAGCAGCCCAATCTAATACTCTACGTTTTCACCAAAGACTCTACAACTTGCACCTTGGACAAAATCGTAGAGTGGGTAAGCAACAGCTCGATCAAGTAATCGTAGAGTTGAACCACATATAAACAAGTTGCTCTACCAACAACGCAATAGAAATGATATCTGAAGATAGTAGAACATTCCTCTACAGTGAAAGAGCTAGCATCAGAAGATCATAGATGCGTCCTACATGACATAACAACAGAGATAACATTTGAAGCTAGTAGAGCATTCCTCTACAGTAAAAGAGCTAGCATCAGAAGATCATAGAGTAGTCCTCTATGATAAGAGAGCTATCGCTAAAGCTCATACAGGATCATGAACCTATGCTTTGAGAACGTAAAGCTCAATGGAGATCACAAAGCATAAAAGGCATAACTTCATAATGTCTTGAATCACATTAAAGCGTAGTGCAAGGGCAGTCAGTCACTCTACGAGTTCCAAGGTAGTACGCGACAAACATGATCATAAAGCCACATTATGGAGCAAGCAGATAACTCTACGATCAGAAGTAAAAAGGTACAACTCAGTTAATCGTAGAGTACGTAAGTGCCAGCAAGGACTGCAGATATCGGAGCGCTTAACCTAATTATCGCAAGATGAGCAGCTGATTACTTAAATGAGCTAAATGGGGAACCAATCTCAGTGGGGTTCCAACAACCATGGTTTCAGCAGTCAAAGGCATCTCACATGACTCCACTACCTTGGTACCAGTTAATGGAAGCTGACTCAGCCATCGCTTACAGACTTCAAGGAGTAAAATATTCATTGATGCAATAAAAAAGTCTGCAGTAAGAAAGTCCCCAACGGAAAGATTTGCAACGGAAAGTTAGTAACGGCAAGATTTAAACGGCAAGGATATGAAGGAATATATAAAGAGATAAATTGTATGATGACTAAAAAGATGAGTGAACAGCAACAAGAACAGAACTTTGAATATATCAGTTGAAGCTTCACCCAAGTGTGCCGAAGTGTTAGCATATGAGCTAAGAGTCGAAAGACCAAGAAGCCAAGATTCAAGAGTAGATTAAGCTAAAAATAAATCAAGATGAGCAACTATGTGATCAACCATGAACACTGTAAGCTGACAAGATGAAGAACAAAAAAGGGTTATGTATACAAGACAACAAGTGTTCATGACTGCTAAGCTCAAAAATACATCAAGCTTATTTAAAGAGCTTAAGCAGTACATGAAGGGTGATCAACTGCATCTGATGAATACCTGAAGAAGAAGAGCATCAACGACCAACGTCAGTCGCATCTAGAGGCTGATCACCAACAGCTGCTAAGTACCTAAAGATGAAGGAAATCAAAGGTCATCTTAGTAGCACAACCCAACAACCATTAACACACTAAGGAGGGTCAGAGGATCCTTGTCTTAGGTGAGTAAAGCTTCAAGCCTGTTGGGCTTGGAAAGAGGGTCTTCTAGGTCCTTGTCTTAATTGACTAAAGCTTCAGAGTTTGCTGGGATGGAAGCGGAAGGGCATTGTGTCCCTGTCTTATGACTAAATACCTCATGTCTGCTGGACTTGAGGAGGGTCAGAGGATCCTTGACTGAGGGGCTAAAAATAACTCATGACTGCTAGACTTGAGGAGGGTCAGAGGATCCTTGCCTTAGTGGCTAAAAACAACTCATGTCTACCGGACTTGAGAAGAGCGGAGCGTCTTTGTCTTAGTGACTAAATTCTTAGTGGATTTCCTACTTGTGGAAGTAAAAGAGTGGAGTAGGAGTTGTTCAGTCTCCGAACCACTTAAAACCTCTTGTGTCATTTATTTTATGTCTTTTACATTATGCACAAATTGCTATATCTGCTATCAGCCATATCGTTGATTTAATCATAGAACTGAGATTATATTTTTATCCTTAAAGGGGTTCTTAAATTATATTCCGTTGTGCATGAATTGATTCCATTAATCCTAACTGTTATACTTTCGTAACAAATGGAAAAAGTTTTTTTAAAAGGATCTATTCAACCCCTCCCCTTCTAGATCTCTATTGTGTCCCAGGGAACAAACAATTGCCTCCACCAATATGCAAGAAATTTAAGGGAAGACCTAAGAAAATGAAATAAAAGAAGGATAGGAGAATCCAAACAATCCTACAAAGATTACAACTAAGGGAAGAACAATGCATTGTTCAAAATGTAGACAAGCAGGGCACAATAAGAGTAAATGTCCTAAAAATGACAATCCAGAAACATAATCAAGTCAAGTCCCATATAGAGCAACCTTAGTCAAGCAATGTAAGTATCATAATTTTTATATTTGTATTTAACACTTTTTATATTTATATTTTAATTAACAAAATTTGTGTTTCTCTAATTCAACCAAGCAAGCAAGTGATAAAGAAGGGGCCTACATCAGCTGGTCCAAAAAAGGAACAAACCAATGAGAGGGAAATATCAAATTCAAATAAGGTATGTAGCATTAATGATTTACAACTAATTTACATTGTTGATACCTAAATGCATCATAAATGATTTACATTGTATAGGTGCATCCAAGGAGCAATAATAGACAAAAGCCACCATTAAGAGGAGAAAAAATCTATATACAATACCAGACGGATTTGGTATTTATGTGAGTCCTGAAGGAGCAATAATAGACAAAATGAATGGAAATAACTCTAGCTTTATTTTTGTGAGTTAACTATTTTTTTAATGACTTATTATTTAACTTATTTTGGATGGTTATGTGTAACCCTAGCTTTGTACTTGTCATATGTAGATGCCTACTCTAGGAGGAGCCAAAAATTAAGATGGATTGACTAACAACACACCTTCTGCTACAAGAATCTATAGAACCCCACAACCATCAACATCAAGCACCACTCAACCAACTTCAAGCACAACTAAAGTAACAACTCCAGCAATAAGAAAGACTAGATTAGCGAACATGAGATGCTAGCTTGGAACCCAGTAGCCATTTAGACATGTCTATGACTTTTGTTTAATGTCTTTTATGTAATGGTTGTAATTTGGGGATGGCTGATAATTACTTATTTAAGACATCTTTTGATTAATGTTTGTAGTAGTCCATTACTTGGTTTAAGTGGTTGGATTGCTTATGTTATTTCCCAAAGGCTCTGAGAGATCTAGAAGGGGGTAAATAGATCCTTTAAAAAAATTGTTTTTAAAGAATTATTACCACCTTATAATTAAGCAGGTTAATTAAATAATTTTGCACAACAAAATGATAATTTGTAAAAACCCTTCAAAGATTATACAAAAATCATAGTTCTAAATTTAGCAATCAAAGTGGAACTAAGTCACAGATTAAATAAATAACTTGACTGAAAATTAAATGCAAAAAGTAAATGAGACACAATATTATTAAGTAGTTCGGAGCACAAAGATCTTCTAGTTCACTTTTCTACTTTTTAAGTAAGTATAATCCACTAAGGATGGGGTGATCACTTAGATCTGTTCTCACAGAACAGTTACAACAGTTGAATCACAAAGATTCCTTTAAGTCACTAAGACTTGGATACAGTAGATCACTAAGATCTCTTCAAGCCACTAAGACTTGGTTACAATGGGTCGCTAAGACCAATACAATCACTAAGAAAAAATGATGTTTGGGGTACTGCTAAGTTTCTTGAAGCTCAGTGTTGAAAGACTTAGCAACAGAACAAGATGTTCAGGATCGTAGAGTGAAAGTCTTTTTAGTTTGGCAGCCGTTCAACTTTTTAATTGTTCATCCGATACTATTTGATTGAATTTGCTTGCCTTTTATAGACCTTTCTCGAGATTTTTTCGTTTTAAAGTTGTCGTTGCTCATTTAATGCTCAGATCCTTGAAGATCTCTGATTGTTGACTTTTGGAGAGGATGTGTCAGCTTTCGGCTATGATATGTAACATCAGTACTGCTATAGAGACACTTACGTGGGTGCTGTCATTTCACCAATATAGCTGTTGAGCACATTTTTAACTTCTTTTTTCCTCAGCCTTAAGAGTTTTGACAATCTTCCTTGGGTCTTTACTTTATAAAGATCAACACTGTCAGCTCATGTCATAACTGATGCACTCTATGATTTTTCTAATCGTAGAGTTGAATATCTAGTTATAGAGTGTCTGGCTTGACCGACTCTACAATTTACACTTAATCTTCAGTGTACCCTAACGATACTTCTTTTTAGTCTTGAAAGACTAAGTCTTCGACTTTTCTTAGCTCGACGACCTTCAACTGTGCTCTAGTCATTTGAACATTACTTGAACTTTAAGAATTCTAAGGAATGACTTGATAATTCTGCAAACTTAGAATACTGGTAGTTGTAGCTCTACGATCAACAAGATCTACAATCTTCAACAGACTCTACGATCTTCAGAACTATTTTACGATCTTAAGCGCTACTTTACGATCTTCAGAATTACGATCAATATGTTTTACGATATTCAATTACTAGCTTTACGATCATCTTTTGACTTAAGATCTATACATCAGATCACTTTACGAAATAGATCAACCTAACAACTTTGATCTCTAAACTAAGTTCTTTTACACCAATTTTATTACAAGGAATACTATACAAAAGTTACTGATTACAAATATACATTATTTTCACATATCATCATCAAATCTAAAACATGCATTGTACTAACAACTTATTTAGTCCTAATGGTTATAATCGACAGTATGTTATTTTCTTTTTATGAAATGTTATTGCCTTGCTATGGATTGTCATGGGCTGTGATCTGTTTTGGGTTGACATATTGACAATAGTTGTCATTTTTACATTGTTATGGTTGGATTGAATGATGTTGGCATAGTTAGATTGCCTTGATATGAATTACTTGAAGCAAGCATGACTATTGTCATTTTTTCATTATTATGATTGGATTAAGTTATAGCAGTGGCATAGTTGGATTGCTTTTAGCTGAAGCAGGCATGCCATTTTTTCCCATGTATTGTCATTGCCAAAACACAATCAAATACCAAAAGAACATTACACAATCAAATAGCAAAATACAAGCTTGAAATCTCAAACAGAGCATCACACAATCAAACATAATAATCTCCTTTCATTCATTCATTCATTCATTCATATCCATGACCAAAATAAAAGTTTGAAATCCCAACTACATCTAAACTTACAAGCTTGGAATCCTAATTGCATCTAAACTTACATTTTACATTTGTAAAACAACAAACACTAAAACACACATCCATGAGCAAATTAAAATAAACCATTAAATTTTTTCCCTTCCTACAAGTTTGACATTCATCCTCTTCAGTTTTTTAACCTCCTTCTCTTAGGTTTTCACTGAAATTTTGGCCATCTCAATTGCTAACCAATTTTCAGTTTTCTCACTTTTTTCCTTCTTCATTTTATCTATTAACTCTCTGCTGCCCTTCTATTTTAATGTCAAATCTTCAATAACATCTCTATCTCTGTTAGAGAATGGTGGATCGTGCCATTTAAAGAAACCGCAATAAGCCCTCTAGTCCTATTACACCAACCATTAACATAAGCAATAATATGAAAACAAATTAAAAAAAATTACATCCATACCCCATAATTAATATACCCAAGGAATCGTCTTTCTGGAAGTTTTGTATTAGCTTTCCTTGCCTCCCATCGCACCATTACTCCACAGTAGCAGCGACTTGAAAACTCAGGTTAAATCCATTAATTTAAGATGCATAAACTACAATCTTCCTCTGCAATTTCATTCATGATTCCACCCCAAGACAAGTTCATCCTTTCAAATTGGCACTCAAAAGCCTTTATTGTATATATATACACACACACAAACATATATATATGCAAACCAGCAATCGAGAGAGAAAGCAAATTATTTTACTCTAGGTTGAAGAATCGAGAGAGAAAGGCGAAGAAGGTTTGAAGCCCTAATTTTTTCCCGAAAATGGCCTTACGTTTGTTTATATAAATGGAGAAGGATCTTAAATTGTAAATTTTCTCTAGTACAAGCATCAATTTGTTACTTTTTTTAGTTGGGGTACCAACTTGTAAGTCGGGTCCTCGTACAGGTACCCAAAATTAATGTATGTATGTCCCTTAATTACTTAATTACTTAATTACTCACACCAAGTAAAGATCTCAAAAATAATTTATAAAAATATCCCTTTTCTTTCCTTCCTGCAGTTTCAGAATTAAAGACTTTAAAGTTACATTTAATATTTAAAATACATGTCATTTCTTAAAAGTTAAAAGTCAACAATTCAAAAAATTAAAATGCATCGCGCCAAATATGATAAATGATAATTCTTCCATTCCAAAATATAAATATTATTTAGTATTTTTTAAATTTATTTTTAATTTTAGTTTTGAAAATATTTTTGATTTTTAATTAATATGAATATTATAATTTTTTTTCTTAAAAAATTGTTAATTAAAATAAGTGACTAGCTTACCTAGTTACAAAACAATGTGCTCTGTGTGTGTGTGTGTGTGTGTGTGTGTATATATATATATATAGATGGACGTATGAATGTAAATTAGAATTCAAATTCAAGCCTCCAAAATTTTAAATTCAGAGATGGGAAGGATCTTTAGATGGCATTGTTATCATCATTTTCTTATTTTATCATTGTGTTTTTTTATGTGGAGTTGGTTTTCTTTTCTATTTGAGGGATTTTTGTGTTCCTTTGATCAGAGTTAGGTTTTTGCTCTTTTATCCACTCAGGACGATTTTCTCTTTTTGAGAACACGAATTCTCTCCATATAAATAGTCGAGGTGATAAATAATTTCAGATATGCTCATAATGTAAGTTTGCAGAAACACGATCAAAGATACAATCAAATTGTAAAACGCAGCGGAAAATGAAATTAAAAATTTTTCTGCAACTTTCCATGAATCACCTTATGTATAACTATTAATTGATAGAAGAAGAACAAGAAATTATACCTTTGAAGATTCAACTCTTGAACCGCTACAAGATCAATTCCTTAATTTCTTCAAGTTCCTCCAATGTCTTTGAAGATTCAACTCTTTGATTTCTTCAAGCTCCTCCAATATCACCAAATTCAAGGATCAAACATAAGCTAAAAAGTATATGTAGCACTCTAAAGGTGATCCACCAAGAAAAGTAATTATTGAAGAAACAAATTTTGATTTTCTAGAAATCAAGAATGGCTAGTCATATATTCTCTTTCTTCCTAACTCTTAAGATTGCAAGAACCATCCGTAAACTTCAAAAATCAATTCATCTTATGAAATGATACATGTAAGTCTTCATATTCTCCTAACCATTAAGAAACATAAGAATGCTTACAAACTCACTTAACACATTTTTCTTACATAATCATCATTATGCATGAAAGTTACATTAGTCTTTAATTTGTATTTCATTTGCATATTAATTTGCATTTCACTTGCATTTGCATTTCACTTGCATTTCAATTAATAAGACTAATTCTTATTCCTAAACTCTTTAGGAGTTAATGTATTAATTCAATTCCCAATCTAATTAGGAATTAAATAACAATAATAATAATAATAAGATTTCTCTTATTAATTTATAATTCAATATTTCTCTAAATACAAAATTATAAATATTAAGATATTCAATTTATTTTACTAATAAATTAAATACTTAATTTACTATCATTAAGCCAATCATTTCTTAAATAATAATTTTCTTTTGCGATGTGACCCTTTAGGTTCAATATTATGCTGATAGTAGAATAAATAAATTAGAACCATTCTGATATTATTTATAATGAATTAAACTCATTTAATTCATATATAAATAAATAATATTTATTCTACATCATGAGTGATACCTTACGATAATGTATCATAACTATTCGTATAATATGAAATCAACGTTTAATCACATAGAACCTATTTAGCAGTAGTTACCGTACAATTCAATCCTTCTACCATGCAATGTCCCAATTAAAAATAAGGCATGGAATTACTGACAAATCTTATTTATTTAATCATATGCATTTCGATTTAAGAATGCACAACTCTGATTAATGTAAATTAGAAACTCCTTTCTAATTTTCCTTCAACCCTGGCCAGGGATTTCTGAGCTGTCATTTATCAAATCGCATATGACATTCTCTCCCTTTATCAGAAGTGGTAGATCCTTTATTGATCATTTACCTACCTCCATGTACACTTTATTATACCCGAACATACCCTAGGTATTAAGGAATATGACAAAGTATAACTCAGAATACATAAGGTACTATGATGATCTCAAGTCCAAGGATCACTTGTACTATTATCACTTTAAGAACTCCTATTGACAGGTGAATAAAACTCCATTAGGGTTCTTTAAGCGAGTCACGTTCAGTGAACTTATTCTCTAATAAGCACCTATATACTTGCTTTAATGTCTCTACATAAATGATTATGAGATCAATCATCATTTCAAAAGATCAAGCATAGTATGTACTAATCTATCCGGAATCAGTAATCTCAAATTAGTGATCCAACGATTATGAACATTTTAATTTTGAGCTATCTTGAATTTAGATCTCATTAGCATGATCTCATCATGATTCTAAAAGCATTGCTCTAAATCTATGTGTTTATCACATTTATTAATTCAATCAATTAACATGGATAAATATGCCTTTAATTCTTTTATTAATAATTGAATAAGATTACAAATTAAATGCTTATCACATCAAATGTGATTGGCTTGAGAGCATATTACTTTCACATAAATCATAATTTGATGCTAATGTGGTATTCTCAAACAATTGTTTTTCGATTGTTCAACATGAAAGTTTGTAAACGGATTTTATTTTTAAATAAGAGAGGTATCCTATCAATTTTATCATATATGCAATTCAAAATTTTCTGATTGGATGAATAAAATATTCCTCCAATATTATTTTTACAGGATTTGTCCAAAAAGAAGTAAAAATAGATGCAAAAATAAGTAAAAATAGATGGATAACTAATTAATAAGATCAATTTTAGCATATTATCGGTTGTATAATGTGTGAGTTCATATATTAATCGGGTGGGAGCTGAGGCCAGCTTTGATGGAGCCTTTTTCCTTTCCCAATGATTGAAGTATTGAAAAGTTTTATCTATTATTAGTTTAATGACATCTTATTTCACCTTTTTGACTATTCCAATTTGATCTCTGAATTTGAATATTTTTCTATTTTATCATTTAAATTAACATTCTAAATACTTTCAACATTAATAAATAATTTTATTACACATGAAACGTGTTGGGGTGTGTTTATTTGGGCTCGATGGATATGGTGGGCCATGGTCCACGTGGAGGAATGATTCCACATAGAAGTATGTTTGAGCAGTGGGAGAATGTTAAGGAATTTTAACTGTATTTGATTTTCAACTCCTAAGGAAAGTGTCAGAATATAATTCGACTTTCTTCCTTTAAGGAGATTCAGTTTAATCCCATTAAGGTATCTATCATAATGAGGAGTTCTATTTCCATACGGGGACGGGCATGAAGTTGGTGATGTGATCATTATAAATATAAAGCTAAACTCTAATTTACATGTAATAATCTTTTTTCAGTACTAAAGCATTAAGTGTCCATTGTTAAACCTTATTCAGCCTGTACTTATTCTCACACCAGAACTATCCCCCGGCGGCGAAAGCCGTCTGCTCTCTGAGTGTTGTTTCGTTTCTGTGCAGGATTGTACGCACAATTTGGTGATTGGGCACGTGGACGAATCTTGGCGTTAACAAAACGTATGCCTCATCTTTTTTTTCTTTTTTTTGGTACGTCTGGATACAAAAAGAGAACTAATCGTGGCGAAGCCACTCAACTCCTACCAAATCAGCAAGAAGGAGATTGTATGCCTAATCGGCTAGTAGTATATAATTGACTTGTAGGGGAGAATGTGAGAGTGTTGATACAAAATAAGGATATTACAAATAACGATTAAGAGAAATACAAAAGAGAAATATGCCCATAACTTGTTGTGTGGGGGCCACCTTTGGAGAGGAGATACTCTTTCTCCGAATACTCCTCCGCTAATATATAGGCTGACTGGATAGATAAGGAAGTTTTGGGTTAAGATGTTTTGGTCATTATACTAAGGATTGATTTTCATTGTGGTAATTTTTTTGTTACAAACGCATTATTATACTCAAAAAAGGTTACAACATGGTCATTGCTTAACATTCCGTCCAAAAAAGTGAACGGAATTACTGACTAAACTAACGATTAACATGTGTTAATTATGTGGCATGTGACGTGGATCGGGTTAATTGATATTTTGGTCGTTGTACTAAGGGTCGATTTTCATTTTGGTTATTAAATTTTTTTTTGTTACATTATCGTTATCGAAGTACCAAAAATATTACAAATTAGTGATTTTATTATAAAATATTATAACATGTATAAAGAGAAAGTACATCATAGCTAATTTAAATCCATAACTTTTTCAAAATCATATTTAATTTGGAACCTTCTAAACACCAAACTAAACTGCAAAATAAAGCAGAACATTAACCCAATAAACCCCCTTAGATTTGCCGACTACTACAAAAATCGGTTTAATAAAAACTATTTCACTCTCATTTCGAAGTGAAATAAGTAGCTTTGGACGTCGCCATCGTCAATTTACCGCTATTCTTTTCTCCGTTTTTTTCTTTTCCGGCGAGTATATAGAGGTATAAGAGGGACCTATTTTCTAAACTAGATTTTCGACGAGAGACAGTAGTTCCGACTTGGTCCACGGTGAGAGAAAGAGTTGATGTACATAAGGTGTAGAACACCATTTTTTCCGATAAGTCTTGTCGTTCGTGGTTAGAAGAGGAAGATGAACTTTGATTTTTAATTACTTTTGTTTCTTTAAAGTATGTTCTTTTTTTCTTAAAACTTTAATTATTTTCTTGTAATATTATAGAGTATTAAAATAATTAGTCCGACTTTATCTTTTTTTTCTTTTCTTTTTTAGGTGAGCATTTTATTTTATTTCTACAAGCTGACCCACACATGCTACCTCATTAGAATATTCCACATCTACATGTCAAATGTTTGCCAAGTAAGCTTTTTCCATTAATATTTTGGACGGAAAATTATAAAATCACTAATTTATAATATCTTTGGTACTTCAATAACGAGAATGTAACAAAAAAGTTTCAGTAACCAAAATAAAAATCGACCTCTAGTACAATGACCAATTAACCTGATCCACGTCACCTGCCACATAATTAACACCTATTAACCGTTAGTCTAGTCAGTACTTTCGTTCACTTTTTTTGACGGAATGTTAAGTAATGACTATTTTGTAACTTTTTTTTGAGTATAGTAATGTGTTTGTAATAAAAAAAAGATTCGGTAACCACAATAAAAATCGACCCCTAATATAGTAATCAAAACATCAATTAACCCGTAAAGTTTTTCATCACTTTCTTAATTCGTCAACACTGATAAGAAGAGACGTACTTTCAAAATTTTAAATTTAGAAATATATTTTTCTATTTGTACCTACATTTTAAATTTAGAAATATATTTTTCTATTTGGTACAAACATTAGAGATACATTTTTTTGATCCGACTAATATTTTAATTTTTCAATACACTTATGATTTTAAATTATAATTTATAAACTATAAAATGATTTCACATGTCATTATTTATATTATAAATAGATTGAATCCGAATATGGTATCCTTAATATATTTCTAACAAATATTAGAGATATTTTGAAAAATAAACTCCCCCCCCCCTTAAAAGTCACCTACTTTTGAAGTATATGAAATATGAGTCCTGTTATATATTGCGAATATAATTTGTCCACTGTATTAAATATATCGTAAAAATATTATCAATTAAATTTATCCACGTAACTCATAATAAAAAAATCGAAATGTAAAGTCACAATGTATAGTATTTTCCATGAAATATTTATCACTCTAAGCTAATCCACACTTGATCATCCATCCATTGGACTATCCGCAATGGCCTAAAATGTGTGCAATGTCCCACTCCAATGATTTAATTATTTTTAAATAAACACACTAAATGTTGAGGAACCAAATATACACTTAATTATATGCATAAAAGAAGAATTAAAAAAGTGACATTACCACTCATACAAAACAACACGATCTCAATAAAAGAAAAAGATCATGTAACAGCACAATGCATTTTAAAACTTGCAAAGTTGAGCTAGCCATCAAAATATCCCCCCATCCGTCCGTCCTGCATGTAATATGGCCGCATGTATTAGCTTGGGGGATTAGATCCTATATCTCCAATTTTTTGGTGGACCGGATATGCTCTAGCCTATAATCGCGAACCGGATAATTGTGCCAATCAAGTCATATTGATTATTAAATAGTTTAAATCGGAGCGAGTATCAAACACATATGGACCATTTATTTGAGATGGATGCTCAAGTGTCATCGTTGGACCGGAGATTGTCGTCTCCCATTTGGTAATCCTTGTCAAGTTCTTGCTGAAACTATAAATATACTAGATAGATAATGATCTCGGGATAAAAAATTATTGGCACCTTCTCTTAATGTTATGATTTTTGTTCAGCACTTTCATGTTGGAATTATTCAACTATAATTCTAATTATAAAAATTAGAAGGAAAAAATATTAAATTGATGCAGAAATTATATGAAAGACATTATTTTACCGTTTTAAAAAGTGTCATATCCATATTTTAGAATTATTGATATTGTCAAAATAAATGTATTTATTTAACTAAACTTTTATAATTGTTTTTAAGCGACTTATTGTTTTACCAACATTGTTCCACAATATTAATGGTTTATATATATAGTAGACTAAGAGAGAATTTAACACCCAAAAAAAAAAACAGAGAGAATAAAAGGGGAAAAAATCAAATACATTCGCAAAGTAGAAAGTATAGGGATCTACAACTATATTCATCAAACATCTTTCTGTCCTGTCAATTCTTGTCTGGCCATTCATGCATTATCCAACGAAAATTTCCAAAACCATCGTATCAAAGACAATGCACAATATGTAATGACCTATTAACTAAAAATATATGCATGACAATTTATTTAACATTACAACCAACTGTAAGTTGTAACTGTAAGTATGCAAAATCACAATCTAATTGAGATGCGCAACGGAAAATGGAAATTAAAAATTTTGCAACTTAATCATGAATCACCTTATGCATAGCTATTAATTGAAGAAGAATAACAAGAGAAAATACCTTTGATGACTCAACTCTTGAACCGCTACAAGATCTACTCCTCTCTTGATTTCTTCAAGCTTCTCCAATCTACAATTGTTTGTTGATTTCTTCAAGCTCCTCCAATCTTTGTTCCTTGAATTAAACACTAGCTACAAAGTGTATGTAGCACTCTAGAGGTAATCCACCAAGAATGATTATACAAGAAACAATATTTGATTTCCTAGAAATCTTGGATGGCTAATCCAATTAAATCTTTTATTCCTAACTCTTAAGAATAATAAGAACTCTTCATCAAGAACTCTTTCATTAGATGGAGGCTAGCACTTCTCTAAGTGCAATAAATGCTAGGTTAGATGAATTAGGAAAACCCTAATTCAATTAGTATACTACCAAGAATAATACTTACATAATATGTAAGTAACATTATTCTCCTAACCCACATGTTTTGCATTTAAGCAACTAACACATGTTATTAGCTTAGCCCACCTTTTGCATTTAATTTAAATGATATTTACATTTCATTTAAATTAATTCTTAATCTAATTAAGAATTAAATGATAATAATAATAAGATTTCTCTTATTAATTTATAATTCAATATTTCTCCAAATATATCATTATAAATATTAAGCATTTCAATTTATTCAACTAATAAATTAAATACTTAATTTATTATCATTAAGCCAATTTCTTCTAATATAATATTATTCTTTTTGCGGTGTGACCCTTTAGGTTCAATATTATGTCGGTAGTAGAATAAATAAATTAGAACAATTCTAATATTATTTATAATGAATTAAACTCCTTTAATTCAAACATAAATAAATAATATTTATTCTACATCATGAGGGACACCTTACGATAATGTATCATGACTATCCGAATAATATGAAATCAATGTTTAATCACATAGAACCTATTCAGTAGTAGTTACCGTACAATTCAATCCTTCTACCATACAATGTCCCGATTAAATATAAGACATGGATTTACTGACAAGTCTTATTTTATTTAATCATATGCATTTCGATTTAAGAATGCACAACTCCGATTAATGTAAATTAGAAACTCCTTTCTAATTTTCATTCAACCCTGGCCAGGGATTTTTGAGCTGTCATTTATCAAATCGCATAGGACATTCTCTCCCTTTATCAGAAGTGGTAGATCCTTTGTCGATCATTCACCTACCTCCGTGTATACTTTATTATATCCGTACATACCCTATGACATACCCTAAGGTATTAAGGAATATGACAAAGTATAACTTAACATACACAAGGTACTATGATGATCTCAAGTCCAAGGATCACTTGTACAACTATCACTTAAGAACTTCCCTATTGACAGGTGAATAAAACTCCATTAGGGTTCTTTAAGCGAGTCACGTTCAGTGAACTTATTCTCTAATAAGCACCTACATACTTGCTTTAGTGTCTTCACACAAATGATTATGAGATCAATCATTATCTTCTAAAGATCAAGCATAGTATGTACTAATCTATCCGGATCAGTAATCCCAATATTAGTGATCCAACGATTAGGAACATTTTAGTTTTGAGCTTTCTTGAATTTAGATCTCACTAGCATGATCTCATCATGATTCTAAAAGCATTGCTCGAAAACTATGGGTTCATCACATTTATTAATTCAACCAATTAACATGGATAAAATATGCCTTTTATTCTATTATTAATATTTAAATAAGATTACAAAGTAAATGCTTATTATATCAAATATAATTGGCTTGAGGGCATATTACTTTCAGTAACTACATATTACACATACATACACTCGTATTCACAATGAATTTCACCAGTATTACATTTACCACGTACTAATAACCCAAACTTCTCACTTCTCACTGCTTACCGTTCCCTTTGTATTTTTTTGTTAAAATTTCTTTTTCTAGTTAAGGGTATTAATGTTTATAAAACTGAACAGAGGAGGTAATTGGTAGCGAATTCTCGAGCATGCGACAGGAATGGATTTATCTCACCTAGCCACGCAAATAGCCACAAATTAAGGGCGCGATGTGATTAACCTGATCGTTAAGGATTTTGTAAGACGATTGATATTCACCTAGTAAAAATATTATGTTGTTAAATCAAATATATATTTAGTAATACTTTTATATTATTTTAAAAACACTTAATATTTTACACGTAATTTATTGATCTGATAATATATTTTTGTTACTTTTGTAAAGCAAAAGTGAACAAGGTATCTATCTACCAAGTCTCCATCAAAATGAAGCAAGTTTTCTTGAACTCTTCATCAGCAAGTACTGACATAATGATCCATCTGTATATATCACATCTATAATAATCCAATCAAAATGACAGCGGGATTGCCCGTCTAAAAAACTTATATTTTGCCGTCCAATAAGTTGAAATAATTAAAACTGATGCTGTAACACACTTGGGGAATGTCGGAATTTGATTCTGTAACTTACTGCACATTCTAGATGGCCACTAAATTTCATACTGCAATTTGCAAAATAGAATATTTTTAATTAAGAAAGAAAGCGATAGAATAATTTGTTATACTTATATATATATATATACACACATACATACATACATACATACATACATATATATATATATATATATATATATAATTTGTATGTCTGTATGACTGTATCTAATTAAATTCTTATCCTTACCTGAAAGATACCCTCAACAATCTGCCAAGCTTATATAATTATGCCCTGATCTCTTGCAAACTGCGTGTACTATATATATAGCTCCTCCAATTAATATAAACCTATCCATGCTAGCTAGCTGCCTCCATTTTAATTTGTTCCATTTCTGAAGTAGTGATAGCTAGATAGATCGATCGATGGGGTTCCCGTTCCCTTGTACAGGCTTTACAATAAGTAAAGATATTGGCATGACAGTTGTGTCGAATGTGTTACAACACATGAAATTTATATCTATGTCAGCACTCTCTAAGCTGAATCTATATGTATGGCAACAACATGAGTACTATACATATGGTACAAGTAGTAGTAGGAGTAGTGATGATCATCATGTTGCATTAACGGCATATGATCATGATCCATCTTCCTCATGGATCAAGAAAAGGCTCCGAGTGGTTAATTATAATGAATTTGTTCAAAGGCGAGGGATACTACTGAACGAGGCAGCAGAAGTAGGAGCAACAACAACAGGGTGTGCAGTGTGTTTGAATGGAGTGAAGGGAAAACATGAAATAAGGGAGCTCCCAAATTGCAGTCATGTATTCCACCGGGAGTGTCTGGACAGCTGGGTGGATGAGGATCAACACACTTGCCCTTTGTGTAGATCATCCCTTCTCATGCCACCCCCAGTACTCATTCCAAATTGCTACAATTAATCGATCTACATCTAGCTAGCTAGCTAGCTAGCTTTATTCATTAATTTCGCCATGAATGCATGAAGGGCTGATTAAAACCTCCTCATGATGCAAATTAAATATTTGTAGAGCGAGCTCAACAAGTTAATTTCCAATGAATCTTTAATCTCCATCAGATGTACTGATCCTTTTTCAGTCCTCTACAATCATTGGCTCTACCACAACTTACTCAAACATGTAACACCCTTTGTCGCCAAGGAGCTAGCTAGCTAGGTCATTTAACATCCCAAGGATATATATATATATATATATATTGTTACGCAGCTTGACTTTGTTGCAACTAAAAAATACATTGGATAGATTAGTATTAAAATAGTTAATAAAAAATGAATGACTATGATTAGAAATGAAATGAAAGGCTAGGATTTATTTGATATGTAAGTATTTATTATGCCTATAACTAATACCTATAAGAGACTTAATTGGTTCTGTATTGAAATGGATTATTAAAAAAATAAATTAAAACTTTTTATCCAATCTTTCCCTCTCTTCCTCTCAAATTTTACGAGACTATTAATTGGTAACCTATATATATATATATTGCCCTTCCCCATATTTCTCAAGTCATTTTATTTTTATTTTATATATACGCAAAATAGTTTCAATTTCAGAATTTCAAAGGAATTAATGACCTAGCTCGATCATTTGCTAAAAAAAATATATATATCCTCCCTCCTACTGAAAGGTTAATTTCCATCAAGGGGTCCAAAACAGAGAATTATATGTACTTACGAAATCATACCATTAAAATTAAGCAATCCCGAGTTCTTCATTGGGAACAAGTTTGGTTGCGGCTGGTTTGTAGAATAGCTTTAGCCTCTCCCTGATAATTGGCAGGCAAACACATGAGCACACAAAGTTCTAACCAAGAAAATGCTATAGTTCACGTATAAGATTTGGTCCATTCATAGTTTTATAGGAGCAGGTATACATGCCTTTTGTGTAGGTCACTAGTGCTGTCACCTCCCTCCATACTCCATTCCTCTATTTTTCTCACAAGTAATATTAAATAATTTGATAACTTTAATTTGTCTAGACACACCTAAATATAAATTGTAACTATAGTATAATTTAGATAAAAATTATCTAGTTATGGAACATTTTTTTATTTTTTTTAGCTTTTCAGTTCTCGTCATTCACCTTTTCATTTTACCAATCATAATAATAATCTTTAAGAAGAGAATTTTTTTTATTTGTTTCTATTGAACTTAAATTTGCTTATGACACATTCATATATATTGATAAGTTCTTTTGAAAGACTAATACTCCGTTTTTTAAGAAAAAATATTCACAACATATGTCTGTTTTGTCTTAAGGAAACTATATATATAATAATTGGGAAAAAGTAAAAAATCATGAGTAATTTTTTTAACGAGGGAATGAGCATTATTCTATAGAATATATAGGTTCTCTTATCCTGTTAAAAAACTAAACAAATAAAGTATGGATGGCGGTGGAGCCAATAGGTGTCATTCGAGTCAGAACCCGTGAGCTTGCAGGAAGATGGGGAGGTTACATTTTTTAAAAAACTTCTAGAATTTCTCATACCAAAAGGAATCTTAAAATTTTTATTTTAACTATATTTAAATAATGTGATACTAATAAATCGTAGTATTTTGTAACAAAATTAATGATAAAAAAAAATACTCAATTAGTACAATAATACTAATAATTGAGACGCCATTTAAAGCAAAAAAATTGAAAACTTTAATATTATCCTTATTGTTTACTTTACCACCTATCTTCCTTCCTTGTGCTTAAATTTTAATTTTGGTAGTCTGATACAGAACTCCAAGCCAACTTTATCATTATCTTTAATGAAAAAATTTAGTAGTGGAGTTATCGGAGCAAATGACCTAGTTAGTTACTGTGGGGGTGTAAAAAAAAATTACATACATTTCAAAAATATATTAATTTATAAATGAATTGGAGTTCTACAAGAATTTCTAAATCGAATAGGAACTGTTTGATTGAGTTTTAGCTCTACATGTAATTTATTTGGTTACTAGTATTTTTACGTTTCTAATAATAGTGTTTCATTTGGACTTCCAAAGTACAAACACATCAAGTTTCTTGGACCAATTTCGTTACAATGTGCTTAAGTTCTAAAAATTTTGTTTATGAATTAAATAAATTACGTTAGAAATAAATTATTTTTAAACAAACAAATTTTTAGAGTGCGGTAATGCACCAAATGTCCTTTAACTAAACAAGCACTTAACATGTGACGAGTGGAGGAGTTGAATAGTTAAGAAAAAGGAGTAAAAGTCTTTTAATTTTAAAAAGGACTCTTTTACGGGGTAATCTATTTTACAAAGAATTAAAGATATTTAAATAACTAGAGATAGAGAAAAAAATGTAAAAATTATTTGACTTTGGAGTACTGCAGAAAAAAGAAGAAAAAAAATCAAAAAGATAAACCTAAACCATTATTTTTCAATTATAAATTGATTCATATGTATGATTATATTTTAAATCAATGATTATAATATACATACTCTATCTAAATAAAAGATATTTTGAAATTGTATTTATGTATATGTATTTTATTAGGGGTAATCTACTTAATAACTTTGTAAGAGTGTTTGTGATTACATAATCTGATTGTTGAACACCAAGCCATGATCGGTTAATATTTTTGTATTTGCGGCTGCAGTAATATTACATATAATATATATGTCCGAGTGGTACTTCATGGAATAGGATCCTCTCCATTTGGAATGCTCTCCATTTCTATCAAGTTCACTAATTTTTGATAATAATGATTTTGTTAGTAATGATCCAAATATGTTAATAGATAGTTAATGATATTAAGATCAATTCTAAAAAAACAAAAATTAGTAATCCGACACTTTTTCACCATTAAAAGTCTAAAAGAATTTTCACCGTTGACATTGTGAGTTTTTGGGCTTGCGACGTGTAGCACTTCGAGTCTGTAGCGGGTTCAGAGTGTTACAGAGATGGTATTAAATGATTTGATACTATATGAAACAGTCTGGGTCAAATCCCGAGTTCGGAACAAATCTTGAGTTAAATTTCAAATTCGAATCGAATCGAATCAAATCCATTCAAACAAGATCGTAAACCACTAGCTTAATAGTATTTTTTTTTTGAGTCATTTTAGTTCATCACAAACCCATTTAAAAAATCATGACTAAAAATATTATTATTAGTAACTTAATTTTTTATATTCTGATGAATTTTTTTTATATCTTCTAATATGAAATGATACAATATAATCATCCGGTCACTAACTTCCTTGAGATGCGAGTTGCAGCATGCAATTTGAATTAAAGACGAAATTTTGAAATTACTTCATAATGACCGGTCCTTTGTCCCGGGTATTATAGTACGCGTGTCGCCCAGGTCACAAGGGGATAGGAATTTTAATTTTTTGGAATAAATTAAGCAAATGAGGAAAATGGAAGAAAAATGGTAAGTTTTGGAATTTAAGAAGGGTAATTGCGGGAGATGCGAAAACTTCTCCGTCTCGTCTTTTTAAAATAGCATTGGTATTATATAGAGATTCATTCATAAGATGAGAAAGAAAGAGACAGTGAAGTCTAATTAGGAGCCTTTTAATTATTCATTGCAACTCACCCATCTCGCCTAAATAATATAAAGTCATTCAAAACGTTTTTGTTCTCTAATTACTTCACTCACTCACTCACTCACTGTTGTCACCAATGGAGTTGAACACAAAAACGATTTAAAGGATCTCAAAATTCCTTGGCCGATTGAAGGTAAGTTTTAGAGTTTTGATAGCCAGGGAAAATATATGGGGTTGAGGTTGGGAATCAGACCACCACACAAGGCTGCTGGTATTGGTGTCTCCGTCCGATGGGTCTCCGCCTTGTGCACTATTAGCTTCTGTTTTGGAGTTTTTGTCGTCAACAGGTACTCTTTTTACTCTCTCTCTCTCTCTATCACCACTTAATTACTACTCCTATTTCTCTTCAAGTAATATGCTTAACCCCAATTGATTAGCTCATTGATCTTGCATGTTTACTACTACTACTACTAATATGATTTAAATGTGCGGGCGCGCGCCCCCCCCCCCCCCCCCCCCCCCCCCCCCCCCTATGTCTATGGTGTGCAGATCAGTTTTCCCTTTAGAAAATGCTACAGCTTTTTAGTGTTAAATTCTTCCAATTTGTGGATTCCAACTTCTTTGATTCTGTCTTTCCAAGCTTTATTAATCACATGTCCAAGCTTTCCTTATTTCTTTTTTGTCGTTTATACTCTACCCAGTTCCCTTTTTAGTACCAAACTGATCGTTCAACTTCCTATGCATAAAGGTATTAAATTTATTTGAATTTAAACAAGTACTCCATTATTGATCTTAGAGGTTAATTATGTTAAAAGATTGAGCTTCCCATAGCGTGAGACTATCATTTTGGGACAAGATACAATATCTGTTGAATATTGAATCAATAATGCTTGATGTGCTTCTATAATTGAGTGTCTCTTGTAGTAAATGTCTCACCTTTAAGGTTATCTGGGTTGTAAGCACACTAGCCTTAGTCAGGTCTGAAACTGCGCAACTGTTAATGATAATCTGGTTGAGCGACTTGAAAAATGCATGATTTCTGTGAAGATAAGACTGTTGATGGAAATGCAAGGTTGGAGGATCAATTTCCTCTACCTTGGTGAAAGGCCAGAGTTTTGTTAAGTTCCAACAATCGAATGACACAAAAACCAGCAAAAACGTTAAACCAAATTAAGCTAATACTATAATACTTTACCAACCTCACTCTGCAAATTCCATCTGTAACAGCAGTCATGTAAACAACTCACTAGACCAGCTTCAGACCCCAATTTCTACTAGCTATCTGGTACACTGCTCAATTTGCCAATTCCTAAATGAGGTGTTTCCAGGGTCGTCTATAGCTTTTGTTGAGTTTTTGTTAGAGTTTACACTACGGGCATGATTTTGCTGTGATGTGCCTTGATGTTGCAGGTTTTGGCCTGCCTTTTTGCTCTCCACTTGTATGTGGGTGGCACCCCTTTGTGTCCTTTTTGGTTAAATATGTTTTTACTTATCAAAAATAAAACCAATTTCCCCCCCCCCCTCAAATTCCTCTTATAACATATTCAATAGACTGAAATTTCACTGGTTTCTTTCTCAAAACATTAAATCCAAGTGTCTTCTCAAGGCTACTTGCCAGCTTCTATTAGAACACTCAAACAACAAATACTCTGATACTCTCTGCTCTCAACTCTGCTCTCAACTTGGCTCCCACATAGGTTATAATCATCGCTTTATAACTTCCCGTATCTCTTTTATTTGTTCTAGATCTCAATTTCTCTGGATAGAGTAACCACAAAATAAAAGCAAACCATGCGATGTTTGAAGAAAACCAGATTAAAGAGTACCAAGAACTCTTGGCTTTTGAACTCTAATTGTATCCAGACAGACATGTTGGAACATATGCTATCATCTTTATCAATATGATCCCCAAAATTACTTGGGAGTGCTCCTACACATTTGTGAAGAGCTTTGGACATAGGAAGGAAGTGGTCATCCTCAGTTGGGGCGGATCTATGATTTAGGTCTGATGGGGGCAAAGTACAAGGAGTATATAAATATCATAAAAATCTTAAGCAAGCATATGCTTCTCTTATAATGATTCCCAAATATATATATAATTATATATATATATATATATATATAAGGTTGAATTTGAAGGGAAAATCAACTAAAATATAGAGTATAACTGCACGTGTTAGTTTCTATATTTCCGTACTGCAGTGGAGAAACGAAATATCTTTTTGATTTATAAAATTGTATATGTAAAAGTACCCCGTGAAGAGTAAGGAATAGATGGTGAAGAAGAGTCGAAGACGACTAGGCCATCTGTAGTATTTTTTCCTAATTTCTCCACTTAACGAGTCATGGAATTTAGGACTGTCTTTTCCAATTTAAGTTTAAATATTTACATATTAGCATATATAGTGGGGCTTTAAGAATTCTGATAATGAAATTGCAGGGGAAAGTTAAACACTTTGAGGGTCTCTTTGCAAATAGTATACACTTAAATACTTAGTAATATATATTTTCATTTTTTTTAGCAGGGGAAACTGCCCCCACCTGTTCATATATAGATCCGTCTCTGACCTTGATACTTTCAGCAACCTGGGTATATTCGGTTAGTATAGTTACCTTTTGTTAGCAGTCTGTTTTGTTTTTCCTTGTTACTAAGTTTTCTGGAGATGCTTGCATATTTCGTTATCAGCTCGAAGAATTAGTTTAAAACTTTTTTTTGTAAGATGGAGTTATAAAAGAAAAGCTGATTCTTTTTACATCTTAGTATCTACGACTACGTTACACTGTAGTATATGTTATGGTCATTTTAGACCCAATATTTCTTTTGTAGTTCTATACCGAAACTACCTTTCCGGGGTTCTTTGAAATGAGGGTACTTTTATAAATATTTCCTGGAATTTAAAAAAAAAAATAAAAGGTTATCCAAACACATTTTCTAAAACTCTTACACAGAAAATATAAAAGAAATTTAAAAGTGCTATGCTATCCAAACAGGCTAGAATACTAGCTATTGGCAGCATTATATATGATCTTGAGCCATTTATAATTTTAGCAGTTGTGTTAGGCCAGCATAAGTAAAATTAAGCTATCCCACTATAAACTTGCCCGTTTGCCTAGATTACTTATGAATGTAGTTCCTAGTCTGGTCTGCATTGACCATAATTTGCATAGTTCATCTAATTTAGGGGACTTCGTCATCCCTTGCTAGTTAAATTTTTCAGAGAGTTGTTTTTTTCACTTATGACTAGACTATTCAGTCACGGGTATTACTCAACGTGGTTACCCACAACTGAGTCAGAAACCTCTTTGTAAAGGGGTTAAATCATTTTTTTCCCACTAAACTGAACCCTAATTTACATATGCATCACTGAACAGTTTTTTTTCACAGTCAACTCATTGAATTGCAATTTTTTTTAACAAAAATTGAAAAAATCATTTAAGAGTGTTAAAAGTTAACAGCATATCTAGGTGGAACCATTTTGGACGCTTATGTGGATTATTCAACAAATTATAACATGACGTGGCAGTAATGACGTGTATTAAAAATTTAGGAAAAAAAACAAAACTTAATTTTGACTAATTTATACATTTAGGCCTTTATATTCCTTTTTTAAAAAAAAAAAATGGTTTCATCTTCTTCATATGAAGGACTCCAGCTAGAACCTCCACCGAGATCCTCTCCACCACAAATCAGATATAACCAAAATTCAACCCATAATCATTCTCCAACAGATCTACCCCAATAATCAAATATAGTTTTAGATATGCTCTTTTCGCAATCATTCTCTCCCTTAATCGTGGGTTGTATGTTTCATTCCTTTTGAATTTCAAAAATTAATTTGGGCTCATTTTCAAATTTTTTGTTTCTTCTTGAATTCTTGAGCGGACGGAAGACGGGAATTTTTTAACAAAGATGGGGTGGATTCTAAAGTACGGGTTGCGGTTTGGGGTCCGGTACAAAGATGGGGTTGAGGTTTGGGGTTTGGTACGAAGATGGCGTTGAAGAGTTTGAAAATGGTGGGTTCATTTTCAAATATTTTTTTTCTTTTGATTTTTTTTTTGGGAGGGAGGAGGGAGGGGGCGGATGGTAGTGATTCTTTAGCGGAGATGATGGAATTCTAAGATATGGTTTGAGATTTGAGATCTGGGACGAAGATGGGTTGAAGAATTTGAAAATGGTGGGAGGTGGAGTTGAAAAGGTTTATGAATTCTCATCAATCACATACATAAAATCACTCTAGTCTTATATTATGATAACATAGGAAAGAATTGAAGCATATGAGTATTTATGCGTTTGAATTGAAGAAGAAGGGCAGTGTATATATTCAATTTTACTTGTTAATTAGTTTATTTAGATTAATTTGTTTAATTGTTATCCTTTTGTTCCATAAAAAGAATTCCCTTTGACTTTGTTTTTAGTTAATTTGTATAAAATTTTAAAATAATTATCTTGTATAATTTTTAATTTAATACTTTTTACAAAATTTAAATTCATTTTTAATTAGAGTAATTGTCATTTTCTTATGTACAATATGCTAATTTCAAAAAAAAAAAAAATTTCTTTTCCAAAATGGCCTGCCACTTTTGACATATATGTGACATGGACACACTATTCCTCGCATGTGTTAGTCTTTCCGTTAAAGTCAAACAATTTAACGGATTTTGTAACAATTTGTAAAAAATACAGTTCAATGAGTCGAATGGAAAAAAAATTACTTCAATGATGTAAATGTAAATTGGACCTCAATTTAGTGGGTTAAAAGTGATTTAACCCCTTTGTAAAGCTTTATAGTGATTGATAATGATTGTTTAATACTCCTTGCATTCTCTGATTCTTAAGCATAGTAAAGGCTTTTTATCTAGTGTTTCTGGAGTGTTGGAGTTCGTGTTATGTGCATGATGGGAATTGAGAATATTGAAAGTCCGAGATTGTAATGTCAAGCTGAATGGACAAGAGCATAGTTTAGTTACTTCAGTATATAGGTTTTGTTGTGATGACAGTTTACTGGCTTATGCCAGGTTAATTCAATTTAGGCTTATTTTTCAGAATTTATGAAGAAATTATAAGGAAATTATAAGTTTTCGAATAGCGACAAAAGAATAAAAGAAAGATGGAAGAAAAAGACATGGACTGAACTACAGATTGTCACTTTTGCATTACTTATTTTTTCTTTTTAATGCTTTTCAAAAATGGCTTCCTACGCCAAATATTATGCAGTGCAAGTACAAAAGCCTCGAGTTTATTTCCAATGTGCTTTCTTTATTTTGATTTACTTTTTCGTCTAGTAATATTGAGCTTGTCTTCCTGCTATACCATATAAGAATGGTGTTGATTTACCCCAGTGTTCATGGATAGAGTGAATGACGTCTCTATAGCTTGTATACTACTTGCATGACTGATCATGCCCTTTCTATTTTATAGTTTCAAATAATCTATAAATTCCTGTTTATGCTCAAGTTTTAGATCGTACAACACTGTCTGTTTCATTCCACCTATGTGGGCAGTTTACTCACCCGTCTGCATCATGATTAGCATCTTTCTAATCATTACATCCTTAGATTTCGTTTCATGCAATTTGACAACTGTGGTTTACATATTAAAAAATAAATAAAAATTAACTGCTGGAGTTTGAATTCATATCTGTATCATATTCGCTAGAGTATATCTGCATTTTCCATGTAAGTTTATAAAAATATTCAAACTAGCAGAATGATTTTCTGTTGCATTTGTGCAAGGTTAACTTATTTAATGTCTTATTCAAGGTTTTGGATTATGCCAGACCCAATCAAAATTGATGTGAACACGTTAAATGTCCATAATTCTGGAGAACTTCACCCTGCTTTTAAGTGTGAGAAGAAGGCAAGTCAAGTCCTCTTTCTTAAGGCCCCATGACCTCCATAAACGGGTTAAGTAAGTATCATATGTGTAGAAGGTGTAGAAAATCTATACACAATGTTATATTTCATATTGCAAGAGTTTACAATTTATACAAGTTTGGTGCTCTATTCTAGGAGTAAAACAAGGAGCATAAAATGGGGAGAGGAAAACAAGGAACATGTTTTCCTCCTTAGTGCAGCACTTCTAACACTCCCCCTCAAGTTGGTGTATAGATATCTCGCATACCCAACTGAAAACACAAGGATGAAACCATCTTACCACTAAAGACCCTTAGTCAGAATATCAGCTAGCTGATGTTCTGTTTTTTACAAAGATAAGCAAATAAGACCACTGACTAATTTTTCTTTGATGAGTGTCGGTCAATCTCAATGTGCTTCGTTCTATCATGTTGTACCGGATCCATTTGCAATACTAATGGCTGCCTTGTTGTCCCACAAACACAACTGCATAGGCCCTTTAGTTGTAACAACCCCAAATCTTCTAGCAAGGTTCGAAGCCACATTAGTTTCACATATACCCAAGGCGATAGCTCGATAATTCAGCCTCAGCACTAGATCTTGCCACCACAGACTGTTTTTTACTACGCCAAGTAACAAGATTACCTCCAACAAATGAACAGTAACCCTGATGTAGATCGACGATCCTCTATAGAGCCAGCCCAATCTGAGTCGGAAAACAGCTTCAACTCTCATATGACCATTTGGTGCAAACAATAAACCTTTGCCAGGAGCAGACTTGAGATTACCTCAAAATTCTGTACACGGTTTCCATATGACTTTTGTCGAGGATCATGCATATATTGACTGACTATACCAACAGCATAAGATATATCAGGTCTAGTATGAGAAAGGTATATCAATCGTCCCACCAAACGTTGATATCTTTCTCTATCAAACCGTAGGTCCTGTGCCACCTACTAGATGATGATTAACTTTCAATAGGAGAAATCAGCAGGCTTACATCCCAACATGCCAGTTTCTGTTAAAAGATCAAGTACATACTTCCTTTGAGATAGAAAAATTCCACTGGAAGATCTTGCAACTTCAATACCAAGGAAATTATTTTCAAAGGACCAAGATCCTTGATCTCAAACTTTTGGCTAGTCTTGCTTTGAGGTTAACTGTTTTCTTCTCTATTATCCCCTGTCACCACAATGTCATCAACATAAACAATAAGAATGGTAAGTCTTACCCTTTATTTGTTTGACAAATAGAGTAATGATCTGCTCGACTCTGTTTGTACCCAAACCTTATCATTGCCTTGTGGAATTTAACCAAACCAGGCTCTAGGAGATTGCTTCAAACCATACAGAGCCTTTCGCAGCTTACAGACCTTACCCTCAGTTGCAGATGAAGCAAAACCAGGGGGTATTTTCATATATACCTCTTCTTCTAGGTTCACCATGAAGAAATGCATTTTTCACATCCAATTGCTGAATATCCCAGCCAAAAGTTTGCTGCACATGAGATTATGGTACGAACAGAGTTCATCTTTGCCACGGGAGCAAAAGTCTCCTGGTAATCAATCCCGTGAGTCTGAGTGTACCCTTTTGCAACTAACCTGGCTTTGAGTCTTTCAACTGTCCCATCTGCCTTTTGTTTCACTGTATATACCCATTGCAACCAACTGGTCTTTTCCCATAAGGAAGAGTAACTAGTTCCCAAGTATCATTTTTTTTCAGGGCATTCATCTCTTCTATCATAGCATGTTTCCATTTCTCGTTGCTAATTGCTTCTTTCCACCCCTGAGGAATAGATAATAGAGGACAGAGAAGAAACAAAGGAATGGTAGGATGCAGATAATTTATCATATGAAACAAAGTTCGAGATAGGATGTTGTGTACAAGACCTGACATACCTTTTCTAAGAGCAATAGGAATGTCAGTATCATCAGGAGAACAAAATAGGATCAGGATTCATACCATTAGTATTACCAAGACTCGGTTCAGGGCAAGGTTGGTGTAGTGGTGTAGCAATGGTGACTTATTCTTCCCTTTTCGAGTATAGGTCCTCAACTCAGGCTCGGACTGTAACTGTAACTCCCCCCTGTGTAGCATTATCAGAAACAACAACAGGAGTAGAGGAAAGATGGCTCGAACTCCCCCTGTGTAGTATTATCAGAAACAACAACAGGAGTAGAAGAAGATGGTATAATAATACCTGTACTTGTACTAGTTTCAAAAGACGTCTCCTCATCAATAACATGTTCCTCCCCCTGAGGAGACGGTGAAGAAGAATAAAAAGGTTCAGACTCCCAAAAAGTTTACATCCCGAGTGACAAACACTTTGTGAGAAGGGGGGTGATAACATTTATAACCTTTTTTGGGTTGGAGAATAACCAATGAAAAACACACCGAAGAGCTTTGGGATCTAATTTACCCCGAGTGGGAGATTTTTCATGAAACATAACACACACACCCAAAAACTCGAGGTGAAGGAGAAGGACTTGTCATGTGTTGGAGGAAAGAAATGGGACTTCTATTCCCAAGAATTCTAGAAGGAAGCCGATTTATAAGAAATGTAGCAGTTATAAACGGCATCTCCCCATAGAAATTTAGGTGTGTTCATAAGTGAACATAAGAGTGCGTGCTACCTCTAGTAAGTGTCGATTTTTCCTTTCTGCCACCACCATTTTGTTTCTGGGGTTGTGACACAGGAGGTTTGAAGTATGATGCCATGCTGAGAGAGATAGGATGCAAAAGTATTATTATTACTATATTCTCGACCATTATCGCTATGGAGAATCTTGACTTTAGCTTCAAATTGGGTTTGGATCATCTTATGAAAAATTTTGAAAACAGTCTAACACCTCATTTTTGGAATGAAGAAGATAAATCCAGTTGTACGAGAATAGCAATCAATAAAAACTAACAAACCATCTATGACCAGACGAGAGATAACCCGAGAGGGTCCCCACACATCAGTATGTATAATAGCAAAAGGTTCAGAATGTCGACTGTTAATAGCAGAATAAGTAGACACGTTTTGTGTTTACCTAATTTCACATGGTTCACATAAAAACGGAGTTTTAGTGACACTGCTTAACTAAAGAAGGGAATAAAGACCCTAGTATTGATAAAGGAGGATGTCCCAAACGTCGATGCCATTGATGAAGAGAAGTCAGGTTAGATTCAAAAGTAATTGAAGAGCCTGAGTAGCAGTTCCCATCTGTAATCAAAGGGCATGTTAGATGTGACACCATCCAAATAAATAGACCACACCAACTGCACTACCACTACCAATCTTTTGCCCTGTCACCAAGTCCTGAAAAATACAATGAGTTGGAAAAAAAAATGACTGAGCAATGTAAGGATTCAGTAAGACGTTGGATAGATAATAGGTTTGCGGTAAACGAAGGAATATGAAGAACGGATGATAATGTTAATAAAGGAGTAACAAACTACTGAACCTCTCCCAGAGATAGGAGAAAGAAAACCATCAGCTACTCGGACCTTGTCCTTTTGCCAGAACAAGGCGTGTATGAGGTAAAGAGATTGGAGGACCCAGTCATATGCTCGGAAAGCACCTGTGTCAATGATCCCAACTAGGACCAGTAGATGAGACATTAAGAGCACAAGAGTGTAATACCTGATTGTGCATAATGAGAAATAGATTTTGGAACCTTGTTGTCCCATGCTACTGTTATGAACCCTACTGCTAGCACCACTTTGTTCCGCCATGTAAAAGATGAGTACAATATATATCCGAGGAGAATAAACTTTCCAAAGGATATCAAATAATTGCACTACACTTAGAGACAGAATTCCCTGGGAAAAACACGCTGGAAAAAACTGCTGGAAAAATTTGCCGGAAAAAGCTGCCGGAAAAAGTCGCCGGAAAAGTCGCCGGAAAAAGTCGACTGATAAATGATCAGAACTTTGATACCATGTAGAAGGTGTAGAAAATCTATACACAATGTTATATTTCATATTGCAAGAGTTTACAATTTATACAAGTTTGGTGCTCTATTCTAGGAGTAAAACAAGGAGCATAAAATGGGGAGAGGAAAACAAGGAACATGTTTTCCTCCTTAGTGCAGCACTTCTAACAATATGTAATTTGCAGGAGGTTTCTGTTGAAGCTGGAGATATTCTTTCTCAAGTCTCGCAAACACATGATGTGATAATGTAAGTCTTTTTCTCTTGGTTGAAAAATTTAGAGCTTCCGACTTACAATCTTAACACACTGCCCAAATTTATGCAGACGCTTCAAAGTGGCACATAGTTTTAGATGAGAAAAAGTTGACATTTATATTATAATTGCATCCTTTCAAATTTGGAAAATGCCTTGTTCTTTTTTTTGGATCATTGCGTCCACCTCTATTAAAATTTTTAAGAGTATCTTGGTATCATGAAATATATTTGGGTCCATAGTTTTTTTTTTAAATTTGCATACAACGGTAATATGGTCCATTCTTAATAAAAGTATATTGGGTTTGTGAAATGGCCACATAATTGTGGACATCCCATTATGGAAAGGTGGCTACTGGCCACATAAACTTGGACTGACGGTTTTTTTTTTTTGTTAATCTTTTATGACCACTACTTTTTTGAGAAGCTCTAGTTATTGATGTAGTGTTCGAGATATGCTCTGATTCTTTTACGTTACACTCCTGACCAAAAAATTTTCAGGACTTTAGACAAAACCATCTCATCACTTGAAATGCAGCTTGCATCAGCTAGATCTGCCAAAGCTGTCAATAAGGAAGGATCTCCAGTAGTTAAAAAACCTGGTAACGACCAGTTTAATGAGCGTCAAAAGGTTTTCTTTGTTATGGGAATTATTACAGCATTCAGCAGCAGAAAGCGCAGGGACTCAATCAGAGAAACTTGGATGCCTCAAGGTTCAGATTTGTTTGATTATGTGCCATCTTGCATTCACCGTCACTAATCAATCATTCAATCAATACAAAAAAATAGCAAGACAAAAACGAGCCATTTCCATTAGTCCCGGGTCGACTCAAGTTTAAGATTTTTTTTTTCAACTCGGAAGTCCAAGGGTTGGTTTTTTTAATAGTATTAAACATGCAATGTTTAGTAGTCCAAGAGCTTTTTTTTTTCTTCCTGTTTTACTATTAAACATTCAATGTATCTTCTATATTGATATTAGTACTTCTACATACTTTGTATTCAAATTTTTACCTTTGGACTTACCAAGGATAGATAATAATTTTTTGACTTTTAGTTTCATGATTCATGAACTTAATTATATAAAAGCTATCTCATTAAAACAACAAATTAGTATGGATGTTAAAAGTATTTGTAATGTTTTGCGTAGAGAAAGATAGTTGATAAATCGTTTTTAAGCTTACCATGCCTTGCATGGGTTATCAAACTTGTATAATATAATTGCTTACTATGTTTTTTATCCTATGATATTTTAGGGGGGGATTTAAGGAAGCTGGAGAAAGAGAAGGGCATTATAGTACGGTTTGTCATAGGACACAGGTTGGTTATTCTTAAATTGCTAATGATACTGTTGAGACAGTTCCTTTGGAGTCCTGCTTCTTCAAATTATTATGATGTTGATTTATGTGCTGTATAGTTCAACTCCAGGTGGGGTTCTGGATCGTGCGATTGATGCAGAAGATGGGAAACATAAGGATTTTCTACTACTGGTATTTTATTGTTTCATGCTACGCCAAAAAGTTGCCAAGCTTAGTTGTTATTTGGGTCTTCACTGCCAAAAACTGTTTCTCACAGGCATGGCTCATCCAATCCCGAAACTTCCCCTCCTTCCCGGCTACCCACAAACACAAAGCACACGGATAATTTAATATTAAAAATTATGCATATTCTTGTTCATAGATAGCTTATAATATTGTAATTACAATTTTTCTTATATAAAACTTTGCTAGGGCACACAAGAGAGTGATGGAGTCTAAAATAGGAAAAACATCGGTATATTTCATTTGTTTAGGTGAACTTCATCAATCAAGTAAATCGTTAAAATAGAATGATAATATCCTTTATATTCATCCTAACTGATATTTCAGCTTCATAGTTTATTATCTTATGTAAAGTAGCGTTTATTGAGTTACAGAACCATGTGGAAGGATATCATGAGTTGTCCTCCAAAACACAACTTTACTTTTCGACTGCTGCTGCCAAGTGGGATGCTGACTTTTTCATTAAAGTCGATGATGATGTGCATGTGAATCTCGGTTAGTACTCCTGGCGTTGCTTAAAGATTTTGACATTTGCCTTTAAATTTATTTATTTTTCAGTAAGATAATGTCACACTATGAAAAGTCGAATCTTTTAGTCATCATATCTTAGTAATTTGACCCCTTTCATATTTATTCATACAAAGCAAACCACAAAAGACAAAATACCACTGGGGTATTCCTAAAATTTGCTTCATAAGGCTTCTAAACTATCAAAGGAAAATTGATTTTTTAATAATTGTGCAATTAGTAGAAGAGACGCTCATTGAAGGAACAACTAGGAAGTTTAACTTTATCTCAACTACGTTTTTTAGTTTGAACTACAGAACTATAAATTTTTAATAATTGCATGCACTTTTAGGGCATCTGAGTGAGTCTAGCCATCTTGACAGGTATGATTGGTTCTACTTTGTCCCGTCATCGCTCAAAACCTCGTGTTTATATTGGTTGTATGAAGTCTGGACCTGTCCTGGTACAGAAGTAAGATCATGAACTTCGGAAATTTTTTCAATTTCTTGATGTATATTATTTTGTTCATTATGTATCTTACATGTAGAGGGGTAAAGTACCATGAACCGGAATACTGGAAATTTGGAGAGGAGGGAAATAAGTATTTCAGGCATGCAACTGGACAAATATATGCTATCTCCAAAGATTTGGCAACCTATATTTCAGTTAACCGGTAAATACTTGCTGCATGAAATCAATTTATACTTTTGATATTATACTGTTAATTGATAACTTTTTCTGGCTAGTCACATGCTTCATAGGTATGCAAATGAAGATGTTTCTCTGGGTTCTTGGTTTATCGGTCTTGACGTTGAACATATTGATGATCGAAGCCTCTGCTGTGGGACATCTCCCGGTAATATATTAACCAGTATTTATTTCAGTTCTGAAAGTGCCATTCTATCTTTCTGTCTTAGCCAGTTTTCATTTTTTTGTTGTGGATGCTTTAAAGTTGATTAACAGCAAGATTGCTTGATTGAAACATAATAAGTAGCAAAAGCAATTGTTTAGGTACACCATCTTGAATAATTTTCAGAAAGGAAAAAGATTTGTTGTCCGCTGCAAACCATTTTATGATTGCACGTCTTTAGATTATTGCAGTTTATTTAGTAAAAATCACTGATACATGCAGTGACACACATTATTGGGCTGACAGTTCTTTATACTTCGATACTAAAAATTATGGTTCTGGTATCCAGTTCATGCGTGTTGTCGAGATTAATGATGACTTTATCAATATGTATGGATTTCTAAGTCTGGACAACACATTTATGTGACTATGTGCCAACTAGTCTTGATTTCACAATTTAGGATTAAAAGTCCTAACATGAAATAAGGAAACAGGCTCAATATGGATAAGTATGTTATTAGTGTCAAATTTTGGTGGTATTAATTTTAACAACCTAATAGGAACTTTAACTTGCTTTCGTACCATATAATGTTGTTATAGACTTGAAATGTGATAGAAGTATAAGCCCCTTTTTTACTTGGTGAAAAATGCTTAGCTTGCCTGGCCTTTTGTACTTGTTCTCTGGTTGTGAAACTTTTCAAATCCTTAAGTTGGGATGTTTTGTGAGCCAATTCAACCCTCAACTTTTTTGCTCAGATCTTAATTAGCGGATGTTGCAGTCCTTGTAGAGAGGACATAGCTCATCCAAGTCAAGCCACCGCGAATGCCAAATGAGGATTTCTTTTACTTTACTGATGAAAGGTCTTGGAACTATCTGTAAAGCAGTGAAGTTATGGCATGTTGCCTTCGGTTCCCAGTAGCATGTTTATCAACCTTTACATGCTTGATCCACAAGGCCAAGTCTAATTAGATGCTAGACTTCACCCTTCAACTAAACATGTACGTGCACAAGGGGGAACACCCTCAAAAAGTATGCCATAAAGTGCATGTTCCTTAACAATGCTATTTTATTTCAATAGATTGTGAATGGAAGGCCCAAGCAGGGAACCCATGCGCTGCATCATTTGATTGGAGCTGCAGCGGCATTTGCAAATCAGTAGAGAGAATGGAGGAGGTTCACCAGCGGTGTGGGGAAGGTGATGAAGCAATATGGCACACCAGTTTCTAAACTATGTGCTCTCCTCAGTTGTAATATAGTTGTGAATGCATGTGTTTGCTGAGACGAATGATTTAGGGAGTTTTCCCATGTGCCCAATTTTTGGTAGTTTGATATCTCGGGCCAATTTGTATTCCATTAACTTATTTACTGGACTGAAAGGACACTGCTTAGCAGAAAAGAAATGAAATCATATTCCATTTATCCATGCTATACTGCTCAGTTTGCTACTTCTCAAAGGTTGAATACTAGATTAATACTTAATTTGCCTAGTGTTGTTGGATGAGTCAGAAATTTTGTATGGTTTGAATTTGGCGAAGTGCATAAAAGAGGTGAGAGCTAGTAATGGCGGATGCAAAATTGTCTCATAAAATAAAATAATGTAGAAAATAGAATAGATGCATAAAATATTTATTACATGACAAAATATTGAATGAAGGAACCCCTATAAGTGAGAGAATATTAGTACTAACAAATACTCCTATCTGACAACTTTAAAAATTCTGAAGACTGAAAAAAAAAGAAGAGAAAAGATGAAAAAGAAAAGAAAAAAAAAGGAACGGAAAATGAGAGTTATCTCACGCTCTTGCACGATGCATTTTTTTATAATAATAATAATGTTATGAGAAATTATAAAAATACTTTTTTTGTACATAACATAGGAAGAAGTGTATTTAATTATGCAAAACGACGTCGTTTTGTGAGCTACCTCACACAAGAACGCGAGGTAATTCTCACCTCTCTTTTTACTAAAGAAAAATAATAGGTGAACTTAGTTTTCTATCTTCTTCTTTTCTTTTCTTTTCTTCTTTGTTGGTTTAGTTACATATTTGAATTACTGCAGCTAGACAACTACTAAAGAGGGTGAGGCATTAAAAACTAAAGAGGACCTTAAAAGTTAAAACTAAATTTAAGGACTTGAGTAAAACTTTCTAATGTTTCTGGGCTTCATCTATAATTGAAAATATCTGAAAAATTACCCCAGATACTCTTTGATCAACAAAAATTTGAAAGATTTAGAGCTACACTATAGTTCATACGTGTGTCCTGAGAGCTATGGCAACACAAACATGAATATAAATGCACAAGTAAAGAAGATAAAAATTATAAGTAGTTTGGAGTAGCCAAAATTTCTTAGCCTACTCTTTTCCGATGTTGAGAAGAGATATTTCACTAAAGATGAGATCACTTGGAATCAAAGTGCACACAGCACAGCACAACGCACACAACAGTGTCAGTATGTAATCAAAAAAGACTTGGTTCTTTTTGTATTTGAAGTCCTGAGATAAACTTTTGAACTTGCGACTTTTTAAAGCATGAATGACTTGATGATTGTCATCTTGTTTGAATGTTAAAGATCTTTAATTTTTTAGAGCTTTCTTTTTTTCTTTGTTTTTTAGAGATAATGATCTTACCCTTTAATATCTGAAATTGTATTACAATGTCTGCAGGTTGTTAGCTAAATTTTTTTATATTATTTGTCTGTTGTTTTGAGGTATTTTTTGTCCGATTGATCACGCCTCAACTTCTAATAAAGTTAGAGAGTTGTCACACATCCTCTAGGTCAATTGTGAGAACATTTTGAGTGACTAGATGTATGTAGAATAATCTTGATTTATGTTCTTTAAAGTTTGAGACTCCAAGTATGGTTATTGGGTAGACAAGCTCTACATTTTCTTTATTCAACGAAGTTGTCAACGTTTTTTTTTTTTTTTTTTTTTTTGCTAAATATCACTTAGTTGTCAACGTTTTTATTTTGTATTTAACATTTATTTGATTAAAATATTGTCCACCTCAGGTTTTAAGATTCATGTCTTGATTTTAAAGAATAAGTATAACTCAACATATCAGTTTTATAAATTACACAAATATTCAAAAAAAAAAAAAAAACACTTATCAATTTTATTAACAAGTTTTACGAATTTTTTTAAGGCTATTAGTTTTGCTCATGTGGCCTGTTTTGTGAATGCAATTGCACATGAGTCAGTTAAATTAGACTACTCTTTTGACTTTTCTTTTCTTTTTTCTCTCTCTCTCTCTCGATTAGAGGAGATTCATTCTTGTATTGTTGCTTGGGTTGTAAATGATATTTAAGCTTAATAATATTTCTCCAATATTTAGATTGTTTCAACAAAAAGAAAAAAATGTAGGGTTCCAGTCTTGGCATAATTTTTTACTTTTGTTTATATATTCCTTTTTGTCAAGTAATATTTCAACTCCAACCTCGCGGAATCACAAATGATCTTCTAATGTTGTGTTTGGTTGGTGAGAATGGAATGGAATGAGCTAGGAATAGAATGACCATTCCTTCTGAAATGATTAAAAACATGTTTTGTTAGTCAGTTGTAATGAGCATTCCATTTCTTTAGTTATTTCATCCCTATCTGAAATATTATTTTTCATTCCTTTCTAAATAGGTGGGTTTATTTCATTATCTTCCGTTTCGTTCATTTTTCACCTGACTTTGGGCATATTCGGGAATGACTTATTTTAAAATGACTTATAAGTTAAAATATAAGTTGACTTATTATTCAAACAACTTATTGGTAAACAACTTATTTAAACAACTTATTATTGGTAAACAACTTATTTAAAAAACTTATTATTGGTAAAAAAAAAAACAACTTATTTAAATAGCTTATTGGTAAATAACTTATTTAAACAACTTATTAGTAAACAACTTATTATTGGTAAACAACTTATTAATAGCAAACGGCTTATTATTTAAATAACTTATTGGTAAATAGCTTATTATTGGTAAACAACTTATTATTTAAACAGCTTATTATTGATAAACAACTTATTAATAGTAAACAGCTTATTGGCAAACAACTTATTATTGGTAAACAACTTATTATTTAAACAGCTTATTCGTAAACAACTTATTATTTGAACAGCTTATTGGTAAACGGCTTATTTAAATAGCTTATTGGTAAACAACTTATTGTTCATCATTGGGCATAGAAACCAATAATCTTAGTTTACTACTGCATTGAATAAACTATTATAAGATGTTCACGAATATTGTTTTTTGTTTAATTCTATATATGATTTGTATTGATTTCAAGGCTTTTTTAAAAAAAAATCATGAAGGTGTTTATTTGAATTTTAAATGCATAAAAATATAAAATAAAAAAATTCTAGTGAAAATGTTCTTTTAATTCTATTTAATCTATTTTTTCATTCATTTTTATAAGTTAGTAGTATATAAAAAACGAAAAAAATTATTTCTCATTCCATTCATAGTGTAATTCATGTAAATCAAACACCTAAACTAGAATGGTGATTCTATTCCTGACGGAATGAATGAACAAACCAAACATAAAAATGAGAATGACCATTTCATTCTCATTCCCATTCCTATTCCATTCCTTAAGTCATTCCATTCCATACATGCCAAGGAATGAGAACCAAACATAGTATAAATTAAATTCCTACACCAATTATTATTTATCACAAGCATCTCTTACCATCGGAAAAATAATTTTATAAGAAAAAAAATCAAAAAAATAATGTATTTCATATGAAATTGAATTTTCTTATTATTCATGTGAGTAAAGACATTTCAAAAAAAAAATAGATAAATTAATTTTAGTAAAAAAAATAAATCCTCATCTATTATTTAGTCAGTATTGTTATGACCAGAATAAATCATTTGGAGTCTTGACTCTTGACTTTTTTATTCATAAAAAAAAAAGAAATTTAAAATAAAAACTTTCTAAAAGAAGGAAAAAGTTGGAAAGATCAGATACGGGAGAAATAAATAAATAAATAATAATAATAATAAATAAATAAATAAATAAATACATAAATAGAATAAAAACAGGAAGTGAAGCCAAGAGAATCCTAACAATACGTTTCTCAACCTCTTGATCTTCAACATCCTTATCCTCTTTGTTTTAGCTCTCAGTGCCACTTTGTCCTCTTCTCCTTCCCCTCCACAATATTAATTTCTTCATTCCTACGCTCTGCTCTCTCCATCTTTCTCTTATCTGCTTCTGTTCTCCCAATAAGTCCCTCGACTCATGATTGCTGTGCTGCAACGCTTATCTTTATTCGATCGAATCGAGGGTTCTTCTTCTTTATCTTCATTCCTAGTTGTACAAAAAGCAATTTGGTCCCTATAGGTGAACAATGAGTATAATCTCTGCTTTATGGGAGATTTTAGAACGACCCACTATTGGGGATGTGCTGTCGGAGCTGATGATTTTTATTACCCCTCTTTGGATTGCGGTTCTCGTTGGGGTTTTGGTTGGATGGACTTGGAAACCCAAATGGGCTAATCTGGGAAAATCTTTTTTTGACTCTTCTTCTTCTAAAGATTCTCGGGCATCCCCAATCCCGAGCTTGGATGCATTGAAATTTCAATTGCCCAGCTGCATATCTTGGATTTCCGATAATGGGTTCCATAACGATGCTTCATCTCTGCAGCCTTCAATTTCCAATTCTGACTTCAGGTTTTGTTGAATCTATTTTTTTTCTTCTTCTTTTTTTTTTTTTTGAATTCTTTTGACTCAAGTTTTTTTACAACTTAATCATTGAGTCAATTGGTCTATCTGTTTGTTGGTCAAATTGGTCAGACAATAGGAAAAATCTTTGCTTTCTCTAGATGTTGAATTGCAATGTGGGTATCTCCTAACAATTCTAGGTTTATTTGTACAGTTCATTGCAACTAGAAAGAGAAAATTCTGGTCTTGTGAATGAAGATGACTTGGAGCATTTATGCCGAATTGTTGAGGAGAAAGATGGAGGCCCTGCTTGGATTCAGATGATGGATCGTTCTACATCAAATATGAGTTATCAAGCTTGGCGGAGAGATCCTGAGGTAGGCTTTATTCTTCCAACAGTATATTGTTTTTTCTTATTTCAACAATATATATTGGGTCTTGCTATTTTGGAATGGTATAGTTACATACTTGCACTTGCAAACTTATGTAATTCCTATGCAACCTATGGTACTAATTTCATCATACATATTGCCCATGGCTTCTCTAGACTGGCCCTCCACAATATCGTTCCCGAACCGTCTATGAGGATATGACACCTGAATTGGCTAGGGATTTCTTTTGGGATGATGATTTTCGACTGAAGTGGGATGACATGGTTATAGATGCTGAAACTTTGGAGGAGTGCCCCACCACAGGAACCATGGTGGTTAAGTGGGTTCGCAAGGTAATAATGGCATTGCGTTGTATGTATCTTTTGTTTATGAATTTAGCAGCTTAGCTTATGTTTTGGACTTTTGGTTGTTATCTGATTTATTTTTTTGTGCAACAGTTTCCCTTCTTTTGTAGCGACAGAGAATACGTCATTGGCCGTCGAATTTGGGAGTCTGGAAGATCGTATTATTGTGTTACAAAGGTAAAAATGAAGAACTATTCTCTAGCCCTACACCCTTTTGTATAAATGTCATTCTTTACTTTGAAATGGACCAAGGAAGGAAGTTAACATGCATTTAGTCTAAGTAATATTGGCCACTCTTCTATATTTTAAGGGGGTGTTACTTGGTTCATGTTCATGACTCATATAATTTCAATATCAAGTGTGATGCATAGTGTTAGGCCAAGCCCTGGTAGAATTCTGTTATGTAGTTATGAGGGAAAATTACTAGATAAGAATGAGTTCACATGCCACTTGTGAAGTTAGTTGAGGTGTAGAATAAGAACAATGTAGGTTAATGCCAATGGCTCATGTTAGCTTTTTGCTTTTAGCAGTATAAATGGGGTGTGTATGGATTGTAATGGAAGGATATTTTTGATGATTTAGAATTTAGAGAACTCACGTGTTGTGAGTCTACCTTAAACCCCTTTCTCATCCCATTTTTTTTTACACAATCTCCCTCCCTCCAACTCTCAATCTGCAGATTCCTTATCTACCCAAGTTCCAATCCAATTTTGGAGAAAGGATCACATTTGGATCCTAACATGTTGGTAACAGAGCTGTTTGACAGCTTGGGAACTTCATCCTCACGGGCTCACTGTGATAGCGAGCTTATCCACTGTTTCATTCATTCTATTCATCTCTAATACTCCACACACCTTGGGTTAATCATCCACTACAGCAACCAGTACATAGAATCAGACATCGAAACAGATTTGAAGATTACTGAGTGCTCTGTTTGCCCTCCGTTCGTGAGGCAAGCTGATACTGGACAAAATTCAGCTAAACAGTTGAATCTCCTTCATAATTCCTGTAATATTCTGTTATATACAACTATCTCGTTACTCGGGAATTATTTTTGAAAATTCTAAATTAGTTATTTAAATCCATTTTACTTTGACTGTTTATGGTTGAAATCTCTAATCGACATCCAAACAAACCTATTTCCTTCATAAGATCAAATCAAATCATCATATCTCATTCATGATTTTCTCCCATTCCAATTATATGTACAAAGTTCCACAAACAAGGCTCGTAAACAGATCCAACAATCAATTGCATCGATTGTTCGAGGTAAATTCAAGTTGAATCCTCTTAGAATTCCTGAAGTATATCCTTCTTGATTCGAATCCACTCAGAATCCTTGAAGTATATCCTTCTTTATTCCTATTTGGTGTTTAAATAATTTCACTTCAAAACAGATTTGGATGCGAGTTCTTGAAAAATCTCAGTCGGCAAAAATTCAGAGATTTTCAAAGTGATGCTTCAGTCTAGTTAATTGTTGATTGTTTTTAATTTGATTCTTCAATTGAAGTTGTTTCAAGCCTATATCAATCATTAAATGATTTACATCACTAATTCAACAAATCTCTTCTATGAAATCTTATCACTACGTAATACACTAACATGCTAAGTATACAACTCTATATATTGAATTAATAACTTGTTAGTTCATTGTTAGATTTTTAAACTCCATTCGGTGCTTAGCTTTATTTGGTGCTCATCTAGTCTATTAAATTATCTAAGATTTTGCTAGGTGATCCTGATCCATCATTTCAAACTCGGATACTCAACTTGAGGAATCCATGTCCACCACCATAAAGATATTTAAACCCAACTACCCAAGTACTCAGTACTAGCATTGATATTGCTACTGATTCCACATATTTTTCAACTCAGATTTATTTTGCTAGATCTCTATTTCTGTGTTTCTAAAGAACCCAACAAATGGCTGGCTCCTCTAATTTGAACTCTCAAGGGATGCTACAGCAAGACTTTATCGATTTTATAGAGTGCGCAAATGAAAAGATTTAGAAGATGGATGAAAAATTTGACTGGTTCATGGCTGATATTACTGGATTATTGCGGCAAATAGAGGAGAGGAGCTGCTGCTGATGCTATTGAGATCCATACCATGCTGAGAGAGAAGGAAGGAGTAGACAAGAAAAAGATGAAGAAACGAGGAGATAACAGAATGTTAATAATGATGGAAGAAGGAAATATAGACTGGGAAAAGAAGACGAAATAATGACGGATATCACTAGAATGAAGCAAGGCCAATGTTTGATGAAGAAAGTACAATGGAACCATATGTAGTAGAGGAAATCTTAGAAACTCCAAGGCACGGAGAAGCCTACAATGGTCCCAGGAAAATACCCTCTTTATTTCTACAAATTGGGACACATGAAGAGTCCTTTAATGATGAAATGTGCACTAATGATGAGCCTCCAATCTGTGATGAGTATTCCATTTATGGTTGGACACCAATATAATATGAATCACACCCTGAAAGAGAGATTTCTTTGATGAAAAGGGTGAAGATGTTCATCAAACAAGTGCTACAGAATTAGAACAAAATGAAGAATTCTGGTATGGTGAAGCCATAGTTGTCACGACACCACGGGGGAGGCATGACGGTAGCCGACCGCCAGGACGCCTAGACAACTGCTATGGCGTCCGTATAGCGACAAGTTATTCACAGTGTGCAATTTATATATTATTTATTTTACTTTGCAAGTAAATTGGCAATAAAATTTTATATACATTAAAACCCAAAACATAACTATATGGAATACCATTAAAAATACAATTATGTAAATACTTGGCAATAACAATTCAAAAATAAAACACTTGACATTAAAAACTAGTAGAATAATAACAAACACCATATAGAAAATAAAGTATCAACCAACCATCACACATCACAAGTCTAATAAGTAATAAAACACCACATAGCAAGCCAAAATAATTTGTTGTCTACACTAGTCGCTAAACATATCTCAAGCAAACTCATCAAGAACGAAGTCATCTCCATCGCCTCCACAAGAACTGCTCTCATTCAAAGGAGTAGGTGGTCTTTGTCCAAAATATCCTCCACATCTTCATCATCATAAAATATCCTCCACATCATCATCATTTGGATTTCTCTCGTCTTCATGCGTCATCGGAGTCGGAATCTATCAACCTTGATTCCCTTGAAGTTGAACCACTACCACGTCGAGAGTAAGTAATGACATCACTAGTATTTGCACGAGCAAGATTGCGACCCTCAAGCGTATTGGATGCACCAGTTGCTCTATCCATATCATTTCATGTAAGATCCTCCCCGAGATGAACAACATCGGCCTCACTATCGATCCATTCATTACCCTAATCAAAGTCATTAATGGCTAATTGATCAAATTTTTTTTCCAAGTTCACGCCTTTTCTGGAGCCTTCTTTCAATTGTACTAGACATACACCAAGTAACTCAATCGTTTGTGTTCCAATCTATTTCTCTTCTTGGTATGAATCTAAAATAAATTAAACAAAAAATAATAATATTAATGATAATATTTGAAGTATGTAAAAAAATTGTTAGTATTAGTAATGACTTATTACTTTCTAACCAACAATAGAAAGTACTTATAAACTCAAATGTACTCAAATTGCGCTCACAAAGCAACAAAAGTTAAGAATTCTTTTTGCAAACTTTGCAAGCTCATTAGCCCGCCCTCCGAAAGCGCTCCACCAATCAAGTAGTAAACATTTAAAGGAAATATAAATATCTTTAAAATGATGAAAAAGAAGAATGTATACAATTATAATTTATATTTTATATCTTTATATATATTTTTAATATACTTATGAGGATTCTTTAATTTCCGTTGCCTAACCGCCATTTCTCTTGCAAAAGTATCTCGAGAAGCATCATAATTATCGGCTAGATCACTTATCTTGTCTAGCAAATCTAACTCCTGCACCATTTTTGCAAGAACATCATTGAAGTCCTCCCGTAGCTTGTAAGCTAAATCCGAACATTCCTCTTTAATATCAAAGTACTTGCCCGGGTTGAGAAACAACGTAGTGCCATATAATTTTTGCTCCATGTGGCTTTCTCGCCGCTCAACAATGTCAGTCATCTTCTTCTAGAGTCTTTGTTTGTTATCAAATGAATCTTTGATCTTTTTCTTCGCACACTCCATTGCAGTGAAAACTTTTGGCATAACAGGCTTCTCATCACCATCAACAATCCTCAAGGCTACAAGAAGTGGTTGTGACGCTCTAATGCAACACTCAACAACATGCCAAAATGTAGTTGAAATTACAGTATCACATACTTTCTTCCATGTGTCGGTAGCCGACAACTTAGATTTTGCTCAATCCTCACTTATGAACAAATGCTTCAATGCATCTCTATACTTCTACAAACTCTGTAAGGTGAGGAAAGTTGTAGCAAATTTAGTAACTTCGGTCTCACAAGATCCCTCCCATTTGTTTTCTCTCTCGTCGCATCAAGACAACGACCATGCTAGTAAATGAATATTGTGATTTTTATTGCATTTGTGATTGTGGGCTAGAAAAGCTTCAACTTGCCAATGTCCTCTGGCATAAGGTCTAGGCAATGAGCGGCGCAAGGTGTCCAAAACAATGTAGGCCTTCTCACCATTAATATATGACCCGTTACCTTGTAATTAGAGGCATTGTCCGTGACCACCTGAATAACATACTTGGGGCCAATTTCCTCAATCTTGCTATTAAGGAGATTTGCCAACATTGTGATATCTTGCGACTGACTGGAAGCATCAACAGAACCCATGAAGTATGTCCTATCCGGACTATTAGCAAGGAAGTTTAGCAAGTGCCTTCCCCTCCTATCTGTCAATCTATCCGACACGAGGGTGCAGCCACATTGCTTCCAAGAAACTTCATGTTTCTCCTTTAACTCATCGGTTTGCTTCTTTGCCTTCTCAAGTAAAGGAATCCTCAACTCATGATACGCTGGAGGTTTTGGTTAAAGCCCGGCTGATCCCGGAAGCCTCCAGCTTGAAAGATCATTCCCATACAAAGCTATTCGACCACCCCACATGATGCTCATTTGATCCAGAACAGAAAGCAAGCAAGAAAGATAGCCATCTTTTAGCTTAACTCAATATCTCGTATCGGCTGTTGTGTAAGGGTTGACCTTAAGAGCTCTAGTCTAGCGGCCGTTAGATGTTAAGCCGACCTAGAGTCCATATTGTCCTATGGACTCGATCATTACCTCAAAGCTCCTTGCATTTGCAACATTGAATGGTATGTTACACTCGTAGAAAAGGTTGGCAATGTGCATATGGACTCTCTCTTTTTCTTCCGGTGTCGTCAAACGATTTTCAATAGTTGTTTGGCCAGGATGCTTGCTATGCCTCTCCTTTACAACTTCTTTGGGAGTCTTCCTTAGAACTGATTCAACTGTCTTTGTTGGAGCTTTTGGTTGTGCCTTTTGGAATTGAAAAACAGCTTTCTTCCTTTTGGAAGCGGTCCCAGAACTTGGAATTCTGGAATAGTGTTAGAGGAAGCATTGAAAGCCATGCTTGGAGGAATAGATGATTGTTCTTGTTGTACTTCTATATTATCGTCATTATCATCATCTAGCTCAACTGACTTGTTCCTCTTTTAACTATTAAAAGCTGCTTGCATCTCCCTCATAATTTTAGTGGTTGTTTTAGGGCACCATAGTTGTCACGGTGCCACGGCGAGTCATAGCGGTAGTCGGCTGTCAGGACGCCTAGGCGACAAGGCGACCACTATGGCGTCCGTATGGCGACAAGTCGTTTACAATGTGCAATTTATATATTATTTATTTTACTGAACAAGTATATTGGCAATAAAATTTTATATACATTAAAACCCAAAACATAACACTATGGAATAACATTAAAAGCACAATTATGTAAATACTTAGCAATAACAATCCAAAAATAAAACACTTATTAAAAACTAGTAGAAGAAATGAAGAATTCAACAAACATCACATAGAAAATAAGGTTGCAACCAACCATCACATATTATTAGTCTAATAACTAATAAAACACCACACAACAAGCCAAAATAATGTCTAGACTCTTTACACTAGTCTCTAAACATTGTTCAAGCAAACTCATCAAGATCAAGGTCATCTCCATCTCAATGAGAACTACTCTCATTCAAAGGCGTAGGTGGTCTTTTTCCAAAATCATCCTCCACATCTTCATCATCATTTGGAATTCTCTCTTCATCATCGGAGTCGGAATCCATCAACCTTGATTCCCTCGAAGTTGAACCACCACCACGTCGAGAGTACGTCAACATTATCACTAGTATTAGCACGAGCCCTCCTTGAAGGATTGCGACCTTCGAGCGTGTTGGATGTACTGATTACTTGATCCACATCATTCCATGTAAGATCCTCCCTGGGATGAACATCGACCTCATTACCCCATTCAAAGTCATCAACGGCTAATGGATCTAAAAAAATTTCAAGTTCACGCCTCTTTTGAAACCTTGAAACGATCTTTCGATTGTATTGGACATACACCAAGTCACTCAATCGTTTGTGTTCAAATCTATTCCTCTTTTTCGTATGAATCTAAAATAAATAAAACAAAAAATAATAATATTAATGATAAAATTTTAATTATATAAAAAATAATTAGTATTAGAAGTGAATGACTTATTACTTTTGAATCAACAATAGAAAGTACTTACAAACTCAAATGTACTCCAATTGCGCTCACAACCGGAAGAAGAAGAACAAGGGCCTAGAATTCTTTTTTCAAACTTTGTAAGCTCAATAGCCCGCCCTCCAAAAGCGCTCCACCAATTAACTAGCAAACATTTAAAGGAAATATAAATATTTTTAGGAGGAAAAGAAGAATGTATGTAGTTATAATTTATCTTTTATATCTTTATATGTATTTCAATATACTTACGAGAATTCTTTAATTTTCGTTGCCTAATCGCCATTTCTCTTGCAAAAGTATCTCTAGAAGCATCATAGTTATCGGCTAGATTGCTTATCTTGTCTAGCAAATCTAGCTCGGGCACCATCTTTGCAAGAATGTCATTGAAGTCTTCTCGTAGAGTGTCAGCTAGCACCGAACGTTTCTCTTTGATATCAAAGTACTTTCCCGGATTGAGAAACAACGCAACCCCATATAATTTTTGCTCTATTTGGCTTTCTCATCACCGCTCAACAATGTCAATCACCTTCTTGTAGAGTCTTTGTTTGTTATCAAATTAATCTTTGATTTTTTTCTTTCCACACTCCATCGCAGCGGAAACTTTTGGCATAGCAGGCTTCTCATCACCATCAACAATCCTCAAGGCTACAAGTGGTTGTGACGCCCTAATGCAGTCCTCAACATGATGCCAAAATATAGTTGAAATTATAGTATCACATACTTTCTTCCCCGCTTCGATAGCCAACAACTTGGATTTTGTCCAATCCTCGCTTATGAACAAATGCCTCAATGCATCTCTATACTTGTACAAACTCTGCAAGGATAGGAAAGCTGTAGCAAATCTAGCAACTCAGGGTCTCACAAGGTCCCTCCCATTTGTTTTTTCCCTCGTCGCATCAAGAAGACGACCATGCCTGTAAATGATTGTTGTGATTCTTCTTGCATTTGTGATTGTGGGCTGAAATTGCTCAGCTTGCCTATGTCCTCTAGCATAAGGTTTAGGCAGTGAGCGGCGCAAGGTGTCCAAAACAGTATAGGCCTCCTCTCCATTAGTATATGTCCCGATGCCTTGTAATTAGAGGCATTGTCCATGACCACCTGAACAATATACTCGGGGCCAATTTCCTCAATGTTACTATCAAGGAGATTTGCCAACATTGTGACATCTTGCGACTGACTGGAGGCATCAACAGAACCCATGAAGTAAGTCCCCTCCGGACTATTAACAAGGAAATTCAACAAGTGCCTTCTCCTCTTATCTGTCCAACCATTCGACATGAGTGTGCAACCATATTGCTTTCAAAAAACTTCATGTTTCTCCTTCAACTCATCGGTTTGCTTCTTTGCCTTCTCAAGTAAAGGAACCCTCAACTCATGATACGTTGGAGGCTTTAAACCCGACCCATATTGTCCTATGGATTCGATCATTATCTTGAAGTTCCTTGCATTTGCAGCATTGAATGGTATGCCACACTCGTAGAAAAAGTTCGCAATGTGCATATGAACTCTCCTTTTCCTCCGGTGTCCTCAAACGATTTTCAATAGTCGTTTGGCTCAAACGCTAGCTATGCCTCTCCTTTACAACTTCTTGGGGAGTTCCTTAGAAGTGCTTCAACCGTCTTTGTCGAAGCTTTTGGTTGTGGCTTTTGGAATTGAAAAGTCACTTTCTTCCTTTTGGAAGTGGTCCCAGAACTTGGGATAGTGTTAGAGGAAGTATTGAAAGTCATGCTTGGAGGAGCATATGATTGTTTTTCTTGCACTTTTACTACATCATCATCATCTAGCTTAACTGGCTTGTTCCTCTTTTTATTATTCAAAGCCGCTTGCATCTCCCTCATAATTTCTGTTGATGTTTTAGGACACTTCACTACATTTTCAAAATTTCCAGCTAGATGTTACTTGAGCCTCTTGATGCCCGAATGACATTTCTTCCCGCAAAGTATACATTGCACGACATCCTTATTACTTATATCCGGCAAATATCCATATTTCCAACCCGGATCGTTTGATTTAGCTTTTCTTTTAGGGTCCTTAGTTATATCATAACTACAGGCCCCCGAACTTTCCGCCATTTTGTTTTCTGGTTTCTACACAATACAATCAAACAAAAAATATAAGAGAATTGACATATTTTTATTTTTACTTGTGTGTATTAGTATATTACTAGTTTAGTAAGTAATAACCATTCACACTCAACACTTAAATTAATAGATAGTGTTTACATTTTGTAAATTGTACCAAAAAAATAAGAAGTAAACAATAAATATAACTTATTAAAGTCGAATCACCTCTCACATAATTTTGTACTGTCTAAACTTTAGAGTATAATCACAATTCACATAACATATTAACATATTTAAAGTACCATCACAATTCAGTATTCAGAAAACATATTTAAAGTATAATCAATTAATCACAATTCACAAAGCTTTAAAATATAATCACAGTTCACAAAACATATTTAACGTATAATCAGTAATCACAATTCACAATTTTTTTTAGGAATAATCAGAATTTACATAATTTAGTGTATTGGCCTAACTTACTTAATCAAGCTTTATGTATTGGCAAGCTAGCAAGGATAAAGTCTTACTCTCAACAATTAACGTGCATAGTTGGAACATAAACATTAGGATAAGGAGGAAACAGAGAATAAGCTTAGGAAGCTTCCTGACCCACAAGCCAGTAGTCACAAGAATAAGGGGGAAACACCGAAACAGAGAATAAGATGGAAAAAAAACCAAAGAATGAAAAAAACCTATGAAGTTCACCTACGATGGACTGAAGGAGAGAGAAGTCAAAGGAGCTGCGATGGAGAGCCCAGAGCAACGATGGAGTTATGGTCAAAGAAGGAGCAGCGATGGAGTCAAAGGAGCCCAAAGCAGTCGCGATGGAGTCGATGGAGACCAAAGAAGTCGTGAAGAAGCAGTCGCGAAGTCGCGGACTCACGATGGAGTCGATTGATGTCGCGATGGAGTCGATTGAAGCAGTCGGGATAATCGCGATGGAGTCAATTGATGCAGTTTTCTTGTTTTAATTGATGGGTATGCCCATGGGTCACTAAGGCTGATGGGTTTTGAGATGGGTTAAGTTTTTAAGTTAACTTGGGTCAGAGCCACTAAGGCGTGCGCCTTGGCAGCTCTGACCCAAGTCGACAAGTGCCATGCCATCCTCTTTATCGCCAGGGCGTCTAGGCGACGCCAGGACAACTATGTAAGGCATTTCGCTACATCTTCAAAATTTCCAGCTAGATATTGCTTGAGCCTCTTGATTCTTGAATGACATTTCTTCCCACAAAGTACACATTGCACTACATCCTTATTTCTTCCGGCCAATATCCATATTTCCAACCTGGATCGTTCGATTTAGCCTTTGTTTTAGGGTCCTTGGTTATATCATAACCAGTGTTCTAAAAGTCGCTAGTCGGTCCCAGGTCGGTTGGCTACCGACTAGCGACTAGGGGATTAGTCGGGAATTAATCGGCTAGGGGCCTAAATGAAAGAAAATGAAAGTATAAGGGCTAAAATGAAAGAAAATGAAACTACAGGGGCTGATATATAACATTTTATGGGCTATTTTGAAATTTAAGAAAACTTTTAGGACTAAACTAAAAATTTATAAAGACTATGGGGTACCTAACTGTAATTATCCATAAAATATTAAATCAGATTAATAGATCTGATAGAACAGATCGCATAGATCATGTGTTCTCTTCATCTCTTCATGTCAGAACTCTGATAGAACGCGACTTTCCACCTGTTCATCTTCTTCTTCTTCATCTCTTCATCTCTGATAGAACAGATCTGTTCTGATAGAGAACAGATCGCGACTCTTCATCTCTTCATGGTCGAAACTCGGAAGGAACAGATCGCGACTCTGGAGAAGAAGAAGAAAGAAGAAAGAAACGAACTTGAAGAAGTCGATCGGCGCAGCTCTGGAGAAGAAGGCTCTGCCGACTCTGCCGACTTTCTCCGACCAGGCGCCGACTAAGTCGGCCAGCGACTACTTGAAGGGACTAGGCCCTGGTCGCCTCGACTGCCTTCCGACCCCGACCTAGTCGCCGACTAGGCCGACTTTTAGAACACTGATCATAACCATCGGCTCCCGAACTATTCGCCATTTTACTTTCTACACAATACAATTAAATAAAAAATATAAGACATAATTGATCCAAGTATTCTTACATTCATCAAAATATTACCCAGTGTTCAGTCCAAAATATGAAATATCAAGTTAAGAAAATATCATGTTCACTATTCATGGGACGTATGGGGCTGTCCAAAATGTAACCACCCAAGTTTAAAAAAAATAAATAAAACACATGTAGGTAAAGAATTATGCCAATATATGTCTCAGTTCCATGAAAGAATTATTTAATACTAATTTCATATTTATTTTATACTCATTTCATATTACAATAACAGTTCTATGCCCATTGTTAAAGATAAACAATAATTTCATATTACAATAATAATTCTATGCCCACCGTTAAAGATAAACAATACCAACTTGGCCACGTTTAAAGTTAAACAATACTCACAAAATTCAAAACAATACCCACTTTTAAATCAGCCCCCCACCCCCAAGAAAAGATAAATTCAAGTATTAAACAGACTTGAAAAAACAATATAACTACCACTTAATCTAAATAGAGAAATAAACATGTGGTTGTGTGAGAGAGGGTAAAGGATAGAAAATGAGAAATTAAGGGCAGAGTCGACTCAGTTGGGTTGCTACGAGTCGCAGTCGCCTGCGATGGGGCTGCTATGGAACTGTGATGGACTTGCGATGGGGCTGCGGTAGAGCAGCGATGGGTTCCGAAGTCGAGGAAAAGGAGTCGCGAAAGTTTCGGAGTCTCAATTTAGGCAGATAAGTCTCAATTTTTTATTTTAGGGTTTTATCTCTTGTTTTTAATCGATGGGTCACCCATGGGTCATTATGAGTTGGTTAAAATCATGTTTTAAAGTCTTGGGGCAGAGCTGCCAAGGCGTGCGCCTTGGTAGCTCGGCGTCTCAAGGCGTCGCCTAGGCGACAACATAAGACACCGAGCTACCAAGGTGCACGCCTTGGCAGCTCTTTGTCAAGTCAACCCACACCATGCTATGCTTGCCATCGCTGGGACGCAGCGGACGCCATGGTGATGCCATGACAACTATGGGTGAAGCACCTATTTATGATGAAGAACCAAGCTATGTAGGGCATCCGTTATATTTAAAAATACTCAAGCAGCCTTTAAGTCTTGAATTCAATGCAAAAACTGAAGAACACGAAGATGACCACCAAAAACAAGAATCGCTGAAGACTTGTGATATGCAGGAATGTCAAGAGTAGCAGAAAAACGATTCAAAGGAAGGGAACTAATCGGGTTGATCTGATGAAGGGTTATTAAACGAGTCTTGTGCTTCATAGAGATACTCCCATTAATTACATGGTTCTTAAGGCTGCAATATAGTTCAAGATGTTGAAATTCTGCAAGATGGTCAGCAGCATATGCTTCAGCAGATTCTGGAGCTGGAACAAGAACTAGCGGATGGACAGATTATGATTGCAAGTGATGACTTTTTTTTAAAGCATCAATGGGCAACGTGGATTACCATAGTCTCTCATGACCAGGCTGTTGTTTTATTAAAAAACCAAATAATGAAGTGGAGGAGGAGATTACGTTGCCTCCAAATTACAAAAATAGGGCATTAACCTTACCTCTTAGAGAGAAAAATAGAAGTGTAAAATAAAATGATATGATAATTGTATGTACAAAATGAAATATGGGAAAAGAGCAAAGTTGCTGACCATCTGCATTTATAAGGAAACTCGGTTTTGCCTAAAATTTGCAAGTTGGAAACCTGCATAGCATCCTGCTGAATGATGCCTTGAACATTTTAGGATAGAGAAGCTAGGAAGTTGAAAATCCTCAAAGATTTGTACCATAGTTGTCACGGCGCCACGGCGAGGCGGTAGCTGATCGCTAGGACGCCTAGGCGATAAGGCGCCAGTCATGGCGTCCATATGGCGAAAGTCGTTCACAGTGTACAATTTATACATTATATACATTTAAACACAAAATATAATAACTAATACCATGGAATAGCATTAAAAACACATTGCAATATATATTTAATTTGAGGGAAAAAAATATTATTTATATATTTTTTGGATTTTCATGAGTTTTATGATTTATGTGGTCCAAATTATAACTTTTAAGGGTTAAAATTGTACATGCAATTAAACTAAATTGCATTTAATATTTCATGGAGAAAGAGTGTTACTTTTTAAAATAACAAAATAATTATTTACTACTTTTTATGAAAAAAATAGAAATATTTATTATTTTGTTAAAAAGAAAAATTAATTATGGTTAGCACGTAGATTTACAACACGTGGAACACCACTGTTTTTGTCTTTGTTAGGGTCTAATTAAAAAAAGAATAGAAAGAGGACAAAAGCAGTCAAAAGTCTTTTTCTTCTTCTTCAGCCGATCCTTTTCTTCTTCTTTTTTTTCTTCTTCTTCTTCCATTTTTCCATCTAGTGCTGTTGCGGTCTGCGTGTGGCTGCGTCATCAATGTTGGTGACTTGCATCGCTAATGGTCAGCGACTGCAAGTTAAAATCTTTTAGGACTCTCTTCGCAGTCGTTCTTCTTCCATCTAGTGCTGTTGCAGTCTGCGTGTGGCTGTGTCATCAGTGTTGGCGACTTGCGTCGCGAGCTGCTAATGGTCGGCGACTGCAAGTTAAAATCTTTTAGGACTCTCTTCGCAGTCGAGTTTTGGAATACACTTCGCTGTCGGCAGAATAAAAGTTGCAGAGGACTTTTAGTTTTCTTCTCTCCCTCTTTTAATTCGATCTGTAATGGATAAAGCCCATGGGTCTTGGGTTACGAAAAAGTCAGCTTGAAATCAACCCACATCAACCCACCTACCGAGGTGCTCGCCTTGGCAGCTAGGCATCCACAACGTCACCTCGGCAGCAACTTGTGGATGCCTAGCTGCCAAGGCGAGCGCCTTGGTAGCCTCCCCCAAGGCGAGCATCGCCATACTGCTTGTTGTTACACCAGGACGCCTAGGTGTCGCCTAGGCGACGCCGTGACAACTATGATTTGTACTGATGAGCAAGGGCATCAGTAGCCTATTGCCTTGCCTCCAAGTGTGAGCAATTTAAAAAGTAGCTTGCATTAAAGACTTCCATTCTTTATATAACTCAATCAACTTCCAAGCAGGCTTAATCTTACCTTGCATAAATTTCACCACAAGGCTTGGGTCTGTCTCCAAAAAAAATCTGTATATCTCATAGCTGATAGCATTATGATACACCAAGCTTCAAAGAAAAGTATTACATTCCCCCTGTTATTAGACCCCTTACCATAAAAAGAAGAAAAAACCAGTAGAACCCACCATTGAAATCTCTAATCAGCCCCCCCTCCCCCTCCTGCTGCTGCAAAAGTTCTGCCTTCATGTTAACTACGCATGACATACCTAAAGTAGTGCCCAAAAAAAAAAAAAAAAGACATGCCTAAAGTTATCAGCCCTAAAAGAATTAAGTCAGCCCTATCTAGCATCAAACCATGGACAGAAGGTAGTGTAATGGGGAAATTACCCTAGCCTACTGGCTCTTATGTATAGGAGGGAAACTGCTACAACATTACAAACAAGATATGCAGCCAGCTGTACTGGCACTCTGGCAGCAAGGGGGATTTTACAACAACCCATAGTGCTACTGAACCTTCAAGAAGTAAGGCCTAGTGAAATCAACTGTCTCTCACACTTTCCAACATATTTTCTAGGAAAAGCTTGTTATTTACAGTGGTGGTTGCACCCCATCTCAGTCCATACTCCATAGACAAATGGGATACAGCTCCTGACCCTGGGAGAGACAAACTCAGCAATGAAATCACTCAGCCATCCATCTATTTTAGGGAGGTTGGAAGTAAAGTAGGGACTCACTGAAAGGGAGGCTCATCCCTTAGTTTGTGGAAATTATAGAAAAGTAAAGAGCTTGAATTAGTATTGAGTAGATTTTTTTTAGCAAGATCTCCAAGATGTGTCAGTTTGAAATCAAGATAGTTTGGACGAGATTAAGAATGACTTCACATGGCACATGCGAAGTCATTTGAGGTGTAGGATAAGGATAGTGTAGTTTAATGGCACTTAATTCTTCATTTAGACATTTAAATATTATCTAATGGACTTGAGTCAGTAATCCTCACCTCAAATGTATTTAAAATTTGTCCTTAGACTTGATACCTTGTGAACAGTTCAACTGATTCATTTGAAACTAGTTTTGTTCATGAACATCCATTTATACTGTCTTATAGTATCTACTTCTTCCGATCCACATTGTTTGCAACACTTTTTCAGTTTTTCTTGTGTATGCATGGATTTAAGACCTGTCAAAAGACTCAAAACTCGAAAGTATATTTTAAATTATATTATAATAGGTATTTATTTATCTTAATATATTCAAATGTTATATCTGTAACTATATTACAAATATTTTAAATAGATATATCCAAATGCGTTTGGCACATTTAAAAATCCGTGCACAAAAAAGTGCCACAAATAATGTGGTATGGAAGGAGTATATATATTAATCAGTTTGCTTTCTGTTTGCCCATGCTCCTACATATAACATGATATGCAATTCTGCATTTTTCAGGGTGTACCCAACTCTGTGCCAAGGCGCAACAAACCAAGACGTGTTGATCTGTTCTATTCAAGTTGGTGCATTCGTGCAGGTAACTAAAGGTCTTTTTTTTTTCTTCTTTTTTTTTTCTCTCTTAACCATTCAAGGCAGCCCCTACTACTGGAAACTGTGTTGTGCTAGAGGAATCCATGTCATGTTGAGGTAGGGATATAACACATAAATACCAACACAACCATGACACAAAGAATTAAATGTGCCCATTTATCTGTTTTACAACCCTATTGAAACCTGACATGTTTAAATAAATTAGTCTAAAAATATAATCATAGAATTTGAAAAATATCAATTTATTAGCAAATGGAACATATCAATATGTGAATTGATAGTTTAGCCAAGAATGTAGAATTATAAACCAAATTTACCAATTCAATGTTTTCAGCCGCCACAAATTATGGAAGATATGCAAATCAGTGATGAATAATGTTCAAAAGGACTACCTAGAAACCAAATTTATGCTCCCAAATATAAGCAAGATTTATTTGTTTTTGTTATGTATTAATTTATTTGTTTTTGTTATGTATTTATAAACAAGATGATATAACAATGTCTAATAAGATATTTGTTAGAATATGTTAGGTGGGAAAACATGTTTCCATGTTTTCCTCCCCATGTTTTCCTATATTGTGTGCTATCCTATTTCCTATATAAACCAATGTAATGCTATGTAAATACAACAAGAATTAGAGAGTAATATTAGATAATGGAATTATTTCTATTCCTTATACTTATTTGTTCTATTACATAAACACTCTTAGACTCTCACTTTCAACATGGTATCAAAGCTTGATCCTTTATCAGAATATCAGGCGACTTTTCCGACGACTTTTTCCGACAAGTTTTTCCAGCGTGCCTTTTCTCTCTCCTCCTTCCATCTGCAGTGGTCGACTTTTCCGGCTACTTTTCCGGCGACCTTTTTCCGGCGGTGATCCATTGATTTTCAGCCGCTTCTCGAGTGTCCAGTATCTCCCCATGTTGGTTTTCTTGCTGGTCCTTGGCTGTTTTTCAGCTTTCTTCTTTGATGCACCATATTTGCTATGCTTTCTTCCCATATGTTACCCATTGTTGATGTCTCTTCCAACATGGAATCCATTGTTGATGTCTCTTCCAACATGGTCCCGGGTCTGAATTGGTTAGAATCTGCAACTATGTTGTTTGCATCTTTCTGATTTTTTTTTCCTTTCTTTTTTTGTCCTCCTTTTTTGTCAAATGCACTTTATTTTGTCATTTTTATATAAAGCTGCATTTGAGGGGGAGATATATGAGATATGAGATATGAGGTATGAGATATGATATGGTCTAGGTTGCATGAGGGGTAGTTCATGCTACGTCATGCTCATTTACAGTCGTATGGTTTTTCGCTTCGCTTCGGTTTGTTCTTTGTTGGCTTGTGCAACTTGGGTCTCACATGGGAGCAACATTGGTTCTCGGCGTTGGTTGCTTCTTGGTGATTCTAGCTCACTTTCCATGGCGCTTTCCTCATGTTCTTCAGCTGCTTGCTAGTCATGATGGCTCCTTTATGTTGTTGCAATTTTTTCTTCATATTTTTGTCAAATGCACTTTAGTTTGTCCCTTCTATGTAAAGTTGCATTTGAGGGGGAGTGTTAGAATATGTTAGGTGGGAAAACATGTTTCCATGTTTTCCTCCCCATGTTATCCTCTCCATATTTTCCTATATTGTGTGCTATCCTATTTCCTATATAAACCAATGTAATGCTATGTAAATACAACAAGAATTAGAGAGTAATATTAGATAATGGAATTATTTCTATTCCTTATACTTATTTGTTCTATTACATGAACACTCTTAGACTCTCACTTTCAACAATATTCATTAGATTCCATACCACCGCTGAACAAAATATAGACATTCCACCAGTCCTAAACCACAAAAAAGAAGCAGATAGACTAAAATTTCATCACTATATTTCATAAGATTTCTTAACATCACAAAAACCACACGAGTGGCTGTCATAATGAGGAGTGACCGAGTGAGTTGGCTAGGGTTGAGACTAAGCGACAAGAGTGAGACACTCATTAGGAAACGTTGAAAGTATATTCATTATTCAATTATTTGATTGAAATTCCAAAAATTCCTCCTTTAACCAAGTTCCTAATCAGTTATCTGTGTTTGTGTTTAGTGTGTTGCCCTAATAATTTAAGTATTTAACTAATTAAGTCATGTTACATGGGTGACTCGTGTCACACCACAAAATTGACCCAGTTAAAATTATGTTAAACTTGTCGACTCGTTTACGCTGAATATAAATCCTCTCAACTAGTATTGAGCTAGTGTAGGAAATTGCAGCCCCTTCAGCTGAGTGTATATAATTCATTAAACAACTATGAAGGATGAAAGCAAATCTAACAGCTTCTCAAACTGAGTCACTTTAATTTTTGGGATGTGTCAAAATGTTACTGTTTTACAAAGTCGATAAAAGTTAACTTGAATGGACCATATTACTCTTTATGGATTAGAGATAAAAGTGGTGGACCCCACAATATTGTTCTTTGCACTTCTATAGTAAAAGGGATATTAAAGGAAAAGTAGTTCAAAGTTTATATTTCTTAATTTTGCACATTGATGATAACACTCAATCCTGGATAGAGGGAGTATATCCTCGGAGTCTTGTCCATGCAATATAATGATAATCTCCTTAGGCACTATATATCTGTTATCTGTAAATCCGAAATTTAAATAGTATACTGGCTAAAAGATGATTTTCGTTGTTTGGAGATCAATGATCAAGATGTATGTATGTTTATATGAAACAGCTGAATCAAAGAGAGGGGATGGCCAACTGACTGCGTGTGAGGTGATACTTTTCCATCACGAAGATATGGGTATACCTTGGGAAATTGCAAAGCTTGGTGTCCGGCAAGGTATGTGGGGTGCGGTTAAAAAGATAGACCGTGGCTTGCGTGCATACCAGAAGGAAAGAGCATCTGGAGCTCCACTCTCACGTTGTGCTTTCATGGCCCAGATCAACACAAAAGTTAGTGCAGACTACCTGAGATATTTAGAGGGCACAAGAAGTTGTCCATCAGAAGGGGAAACCCTTGATTTGGCAGAGAAGCCATCAGGGAGGAGCATACCAAAATTTCTAATTGTTGGTGGTGCTATTGCCCTTGCTTGTAGTCTTGACCGAGGTCTCTTGACCAAGGCAGTTATATTCGGATTGGCCAGAAGGTTTGCAAAGATATGTCCCTCAAAAGTTTTGATTTCGCCCGAGTGAGGATATTTCCCGAGGCAGGATCTCGTTGCTCCAAAAGAGGGGGAGTTGTATTTTTAATTTTTTGTTTTGTTTTGTCTAGATCTCTTTCGTTTGAGCAATTCGGCAGCTAAAGGTCAGGAAAAAGAGAATATATCATATAGCTGTACTACCAATGAAGAATCTCATGCTGCAGAAATAACATGCAAATTCATTTTCTTTTAATGGTTAATTTTGTCATTCAACGAGGTTAACATGATCTTGAGTCGAGTTATAGATCAATTAGTTGAAAGACATCCAATCTTCTTTTTTTCTTTTCATTTCTTTTTCCGCTTTTAACTGGTATACATGTCTATTTAGTCGAATAAACATTTTGAACCACCAGAAAAGTTAGAAGTCAGGGAGGGTCGAGCAGGGTTTTGATTCCATTCTTCATATGGGAATTCTCCACGCACGAGCAGTTCCTCCAGTAACTGGACGGGTATATGCTGTCACCTAGTTGAGTAGCCCAGCAAAAAAAATAAAAAATAAGTTGCATGTAGACTACTTCTTTGGGCCTTGCTCAAACCTGAATCAATAATTCTAGGGCGACATTTTTTTGTGGACATTCCAGCGACTTTTTTTTTTTTTTTTGGTTTTTTTTTGGCTATGACTTCAAAATAATTTATATGATTTATTGGTACAAAAATTTTAAAAAACAAACAGTGATTTAGGTGTGATTTGGATACATATACAAAACAGTGTTGTACAGTCTGTACAACACTGTTTTGTATATGTATCCAAATCACACCTAAATCACTGTTTTTTTTTTTAAATTTTTTTACCAATAAATCATATAAATTATTTTGAAGTCATAGCCAAAAAAAAAAAAAAAAGTCGCTAGAATGTCCACAAAAAAATGTCGCCCCAGAAGAACTCAACCTGAATATGAGAAAATTACTGTTACAATTAGGATTTGGGTGTTGGACCATCCGTAGTGAAGCACTCCACTGGTTAATTTGTTGCATTTTGCTGCTTACTACACTTGTTTATGCACAACAGTTGTGAATAAGGTTGTCAATCCAATTGCCTCAAAAGTCCCACCCCAACATTCATTAGGCATCATTTGGGTGAACAAACCATTAGTCAATCACACACGACTCTGCTTGGGTGCAATTATAGCAAAGTTACTGCCAACCTAGTCAGACAGTTGCTTCGAGTGCATAGCAGAGTGTTGCATACAAAAAATTATAGGTAATTTTGGGCCCTAGTATCAGGATTGAAAAAGAGTAGCTTGAAAATATTTGCAGAGTCCTTTATCTTCAATAATAATCAAGAACATTAACAAACATATGCAGAACAACAAATTTTTTTCAAAAAACAAAAAAAAACATCAGGACCATAGGAAGTTTACAAAATACTTATTTATTTATTTAAGCAAAAAAAAAAAAACTGAAAATTGTACTCGTATGAAATAAAGCTAATTAATCCAAGCACTAGCCAAAATAAATGCTGCAAGCATAGGAGTTGACATTGACATATCAGACATGAGCAGTGCCCTCCGTGAACTTAGGGTCTTCACATCTATACCTCCCGTCGGGGCCAATACCAAAGCCTTTAGGATCTGCAAACACATTCTCCAAAAGTTGGCTCCTGACTGGAACGGGACTTGCTTCTGCAAATTCTACAGCATCCTCAACCACTTCATCAATCTTCTTCTCAATGACTTTTAGCTCAGCTTCGTCTGTGAGACTGTTCTGAATCATATACTTTTTTAATGCAGCGATGGGATCTCTTGTGGCGTAGTGAGCTTTCTCCTCTGCCAAAGAAAATTGCTGTTTTAGTTGGACTACTAACCACTATAGTTGAAAGATACAGAAATTTGTACACACCCCACCAGTGAAAAAGCTATTTCTTTTTTCAAACATGAAGCTTACAATCAGGAATAAATTTGAATGGTAGTTAAGAATCCATTTAAAATTAGGAAGATATGACTGGAAAAGTCTATGCATTCAGGTGTAGCATGAGGTTACATGTATAGCTCTTTTCAAGCTAATCATTTTAGGATTGGCATAGTAGGGAATAAACAGAAGGACCAATGCTACTGCCTTGCAAGCAGAACTCTATCACCAATTTCACAAGACACCCCCAAGATATACATTTCGAAACAAAATATTGAATTTATCCAGTTCTTCAAGCAAATCTATTGGACAGGTACCAAAATGATTGCAACAACCAAAGACTTGTGTTAAAAAATTTCATATCAGGTGCAAGCAATTCAAAGGCAACGTTGAGCCTCATAGTTGCCTTCCTTTCCTCAATATATTTCTTTAGGAATTGGCAGGCATCATCAGGGACTCTTATTCTTCATAATAACCAAAAAAGATGACATTTTTTTTCTTTCAACTTTCTTGTGACTTCCTTTCTATTTCTTCACTCTTTCTCATCTACTTAAGACTTTCCTTCCAACAAACGACATTAAAGAAAATGACCTACGAAGTAAGGATGTACTCCCTCAGTTCAAAGAAAAAGTCTCATTTTGTTTATAAATTTAAAAGCAAAGTGAATCCATTTAAAGTTTCAAAAGCAACAAATTTGGTAATCAGCAGTACCTTTAGATAGTTTGAATTATTCGTGATTGTTTTGAGTAAAATAAAATGAATTCATATCAATTTTTTATTTGAAAAATGTCACAAAAATTGCCTGCAAAATGTTGAAATGAGACAGTGGAAGGGAGGGAGGTAGTAGGTAAACCATGAATCACAACACACAAACAGGGATAAAGCAGTTCCTTCAGTTGTCAGTGATTGAAACTGACTAAAATTATAAGTGGTTAGAGCAGACAATTTGCAGTCATAATAATAATAGTCATCAAGTAAATACTAGTTAGAATTAAGTAGTAAAAAGGCTGCAATGGCCACTCACTCACCAGGGTCACGAAGCTCATCAGGATCAGCCAAAGAGTGTCCCCTAAACCTGTAAGTCTCGCACTCGATCAAAGTCGGACCATCGCCCCTCCTGGCCCTGGCAACGGCGTCTTGAGCCACCTCTCTGACCTTCAACACATCCATCCCATCGACATGAACTCCTGGCATCCCGAAGGCTGGCCCCTTCTTCCAAATCTGAGGGTCTGAAGTGGCCCTCAAATGGGACATCCCAATAGCCCACAGATTATTCTCCACAACAAAGATAATAGGGAGCTTCCATAGAGTAGCCATGTTCAAGCACTCAAAGAACTGGCCATTGTTAGCAGTTCCATCCCCAAAGAAGGCCATGGTGACGTGATCACAGTCCCCCTCTTTCAGCACCTCTCTCCTGTACTTGGAGGTGAATGCGGCGCCGGTGGCCACCGGAATTCCTTCACCAATGAAGGCAAATCCACCCAGAACATTGGAATCTTTGGAGAACATGTGCATAGAGCCGCCCTGGCCACGGCAACAGCCGGTGGTCTTGCCGAAAAGCTCGCTCATAACGGCGCGAGCCGGGACGCCTTTGCTGAGGGCGTGAACGTGATCGCGGTAAGTACTAACAATACAATCCTCCTTCTTCAAGAGCTTGATGAAGCCGGTGGAAATAGCTTCCTGGCCGTTGTAGAGGTGAACGAAGCCGAACATTTTGCCCCTGTAGTACATCTGCGCACACATGTCCTCGAATGCTCTCCCCAGTACCATGTCTTCGTAGAGCTCCAAACCCTCCTCTTTTGTGATTAGCTGCAGGATAATTATAAACCCAAAAAAAGAAAACCAAAACAAAAAAAGATGAGATCTTTAGGAATTGATTTAGAAAATGTGTAAAGAAAGGATAAATTGATTACCAGATTGGAGGAGGAGAGGGGGGAGGTTTCGGGTTTGGACGTGTTCTTGTTGACGACATCGGAGACGGCGACGACAGAAGAGGAGAATGGGCGACGAATTGAGCTGGTAATGGGACTGGAACGGAGTTTGTGGGTTGATCCGAGGAAAGATAAGGAGCAAGTTTTGAGGGTATTATTATGATTATGAGTAGGTGTAGATGGTTGTTCTTGGGAGGTAGAGGTAGAGGCGGAAGCAGGACGAACAACGGTATTGATCGAGGAGAAAGGAGAAGAAGACATTGTGCTTGCTTGATCGATCGGGGGTAGGTAGTGAGTGAGTGAGAAATGAAGAAAGGGCGAGTATAATAAAAGGGGAGGGCGATATGGGGGGCGGAGAAAGCAAGGGAGAAGACTCAGAAACCACCGCCAAGCACCAGGGTGAGACACATTGCAAACTAGGGAGTAGTATTCAAATTTGCATGATCCAACTCACCCCCACCCTGTAACCTCTTATTAATTACCCTCGAAAAATAAAAATAAAAATATTCCTTCCGTTTGAAATAGGAGATTTTTATACTTAATTTTAAATATTTTCAAATTTATATATTCATTTAATTTTTAAATAATACATATAACTTTTATAATTGTATTATTCATATTGCGGATCCCAGTTGAAAAATGGGGTAAAAGGAACGTATTCATGTCAAGCGCTGACGTACTTGAAAACTGACATGTGTTTGATAATACACATCATACCACATTAATCTCTTATACTACGTACGTTTAGATTAAAAAAATAAAATAAATAATAATTAGTTTACTTGACGGGTGACAAATCTCAACAAAAAAAGTTAGTAGTTAGTTATCGTATTAACGTCAATGAGACAAAACCCTTTAATCTTTTAAGAGAATAATGAACCCGTAAAGAGAATAAAAGATAATTTCAATAAACTAATAAAACGTCATTGTAAAGAAGTCCTAGAAAGCTTATTTATAATGTTAAGCTACTTTCTTATGACTATTTGAAAAAGAAAATAATAATAATCCTAAACAAATAAAGCTAGAAAAACTGAAGCATAAAATAGATTATAAACTATTGGATTTTCCTAAACAATAGACTAAAATATATTTTGCACCCCAAAATTTTAAAGGTTGGTAAGTTTTACACCTCAATGTTTAAAACGTATCTATGTGCACTTTAAGAATCTTTTATGCTAAACAATGCACTCTCTGAGGTTTAGACTGATCAAAATGCACCCAAAGTTCTTTTTAGCTCAACAAAATTCACTCACTTTTGAATGGTTAAAACATCGAAAAGAACTTTGGGGTGCAGTGGTGCACTTAAAATTTAAAATGACTTATAAGTTATTTTAAATTATAACTTATAAATAAAAGTGTTTGACATCATTTTTACTTATAAGTCAGAAAGTAAGTTAAAATAAGTTGTGAATGTGTTTGACTAAAATGACTTATAAGTTAAAATAAGCTATAAATATTAGTAAATGAGGACAAAAGAGCTCTTATATTTGGTGAAACCTACTTATTTTAAAATGACTTATAAATCAATTTTTGAGAAGTAAAAATTATTACTTCTCAAAAAAAAACTTATAAATCAATTTATAAACTAAAAATTAAGTCATTGTCAAACACTTAAATAGTAAAAAATAACTTATAAGTTGGTTTAACCGACTTATAAGTCATAACCGAACAGACCCTTGATGACTAAAAAATTCATCGAATTCTAGTCAAATTATAAAAAACTAAAGACTATTTTTTTTTTTTTTTGGTATTAAAATCGTAAACTTTCAAACAAAATTTAAACATATGAACAAACACATCAATTGACGTATATGTGTGAAATGGTCAAAATTTTAAGCAAGACGATTCAACTATTATAAAATGATGCAACTTTCCCACTTGTTTAGAATGATAATTACCGTTTATCCAGCTTCTTATGTACTCCCTTTGTCTCAAATTAAAATTTTTATTTTGATTTTTTTGATCAAATTAATTATTTCTAAAACTATTTTTTGTACCATTTCTAATAAAATTTAGATTAAAAGTTTATAATCATAAGAAACTAGATACAATTTACTACCAACTCTAATTTTATAATTTTAAAAATATATTTATATATGTTTAATTATTAATTTTAAAAATAATCAATTTGATAAAAAAAAAATAAAATCAAATGAGGCTTTTAATTTGAGACGGAGGGAGTATCATTTATTGAAATTGTATCATCTTGAAGAATTTTTTATTTTTTGAAAGCATCATCTTGAAGCTTAATTGTATGATTTGGCACAAATCACTTGAAAATATTTGAGCACACATTTATTTTGACTAGAATAACAAGTTATGTTAAATCAACTCTTTATCCAAAAATTTAATTTATTAAATTGAGATTTCACCGTACATTATTAACCTATTAACATTATTGAATTCTCCCAATGTGAAAACTCTACCTTTCACTTGAATACTCCTCCCAAATACCACAACAAAGAAGTAACCAACTTATCATAAGCACCTAATTCCTTGAGTTTTCCGGACCATCCCTTTCCTCGACTCAAATCTTACTCCACTGCTATCAAATAACGTAGTAGTGAAATCCTACTCCACCCAACTCATCTCTTTTGCTCCATCATGTAGAGAACGTGACATGTGAGTCAACCTGATACTTCGAACCCGTCAAACCTTATTCTAATAGCACTCATAACGGAATTGTATGATTCAACCCATATCATGATTTTGTTTAAACGTACACCTAAGTTAACTAGACTAACAAGCATGATAAAACACTTCTTCAACCAAAAAGTTTTTTAACTTATTAGCTTCAAACTCTATTATACATTATCAATCATTAACATTTGAATTTTTTCCCAATGTGAGATAAATGTGTTAATCCCAACATGTGGGATAGAGAAGTTTGTATTCATTTGTGATCTACTGTTAATTTTACATGTTAATTCTTTTATTTTGAAGTTTGATAGAAATGAAAATAGAATCTAATGCATGTCATACATTTTAAAACACTTTCTTTAAAATTCGACCATTAAGACATGAGAAAATTAGAGTCATACCAGTAAGTTATCGCCAACGGAGCCAACTCTTGTATCAAGAGTAAAAACCAGCACCCCAAAAACAAATTACATGTTTAACCATCAACTTCGTCCACAGCACATTACTTCGATATATTGCCACAAGGATACATTCATCCACTACAAAATTTAAGGTTAGGTTTGGGAAAAAATCTAAAGACAGAATAACAATCCGATAAAACTGTATACCTGTGATAAATATAGAATAAAAATGACTACTGATACTCTAAATTATAAAAGTGCAAGAAACAAAAACAACTTAGGTTTCATTTGTACCTGAATGACATTCAAAATTTCTTTCTAAAAGTCTCTAGCTATATAATAATGCTAGTGCCAACCTCTGTGCCATGTTTAATGTACCTCTCTTTCTTTCCCTAGGTGTGCCGTAACTTAGTAAGTACAAACCTTGAGATGGGGATCAAGGTCCACCCCAGTAAAACATTCCTCTAGCTGAAGCCTCTTTGCAATTCAAGAACATCACGCCAAAGATCAATACTGATTCACAAGGTCCCCCAGAATGCTAGCACAAGAACTCCATGAAATGACAAAAGTATATATTAGTGCATGGAAACGATCTTTAAGAAATCCCATGACCCTGGGATGACTCACCAACAACTCCATTCAGTTCAACTTTAACTCTTCGGTAGAACAACACATAAGCTGCTGAGGTTCTGACATCAGCTTCACCAACGGGCGAAACGTGGGAATCATCAAAATGGTACCATCTATTATCATCGATTAACTGCACAATTGGGAATGGAAAAACATGAGTTCTTTATCTTGAAGCGATGGAATACAGATTCTTCAACTTTCAGCTTTATGCCATGGCAATTTGGCAGTGATATAGTTATCCAGAAGAAAATAGAAAAACTAAGCTCATTGAATTATATGCCAAAGATCTATTTGCACCAACAATGTTTCCATTTTCAATGGGATATCAAAAGTGAGATCCAGCTGACTAATAGAAGTATAACCACTAATAGACAAATCCAAAATGCAGTATTTACAATTTCCAATAAAATAAAAAAAAGGTCTGAGGTGTGAATTATGAGATTACCTTAGCAAAAGCAGAGTAGTGCCCCCCACCAAGGCCACCATAATGGTTGCTGATGGCATATAGCTCATAAACATGTGTTTGTCCAGATGCATCCTTACTTTTCACATATTTGCTTAGATCAAGATTATGAACTGGAAAATTCACAAAGGTGTCAAGTTTGTTCTTTAGATATCGGCTGTATGAGAACCGCTTTAAATGAAAGACAAGTATCTCTGGCAACCTCCACAAGTCTAACTTCTTGGTGGCTTGTCTATGTTCCTTGCAACGAGGGCAGTACCTGCAATATAATTTTAAAAAATAATATATAGAAGGATTACTCCAAACATTGAAGTACATTAACTAAATTCCTACTTTACAAGGGAGTCCAGTATTACCACATATCATCAGGCCCCAAAGGTTCCTCCTTTAGAAAAGCATCCAAACATGAAAATAAGGATATAGCTTCCTGCCGAGTTTTCTTGACTGTAGGCCCCGTTTTGTGCACCTCAGGAAGATCCTTGAGGTAGCTGGCATCGTACAATTCATGGTCTTTTTCAGTCCAATCCAGCATAACCTTCACCAATCGCCCGGGTTTTATGGGAGAATCCTTTACAACAGGTCTGCAGCTCAAACCCCTGTCATCTGTTATGCAAAGATGGAAGGACAACTCCCTACTGGACATTTCCTCCAGATCCAAGTCATCCTTTGATTGATTTCCATGTCCAGACTGGGCACTGCAGTTACCAATAACCTCTGAAGTGGAACCATTTTGCTCTTGAATGTAAGCCTTAATCAATGACAAATATGCTTTCCTCCTCAAGGGAGAGAGCACCCTATTAACTGCAAGATCTATATCAGATCCACTTCGTATGTCTTCTAAATAAGTAACTAATGGGGTCAAGAAAAGCTTCCTCTCACTACCCTTCAGATTACCTGACAAACATCTGGAAAAAGGAGTGATATTCGTTATGAAATACCACGTAAAAAGCAAGCATAAACACACAAATAGAGTGAGAAGTTTAGAAGAAAAGCTTAATAAATGTCACAACCAGGAATTATGGCCTACCTAGATGAAGAACCAATTTAGATACATGCACATGCAAACAGTAGATTTATTAATTTTTTCATGATCAATGAACCAAAATTTTGTTCTTGTTACTTTTTGAGTTCCTCTGTGGATATAGTGATCCTCTTCTTTCTCAAAGAGTAAACTGCAGCTAAGATCTAAATATTATAAATATACCAACATCCCCCAACAAAAAGCGACTATGGCGAAAATATAGCCTACATGCTTCCTTGTATTCAAGCAACGTAAGTTGTGATATGCCCCTCTCTCTTATCTTCCAGAAAAAGCAAAAAAGAAAGAAGCACAAAGAAAAGAATAAGGAAATAACGAAAAGTAACCAAGGTGAGACACCAACTATGCATACTTGTTCCACGCATGTATAGTAGAAACCATCATGCTACGCATAATTGCAGGAAAGAAAGAAATAAATAAAATATAGAAATATAGAAATTCTTGTGTAGCCATTAGCAAAATTTGAACGAGCACCTTTCTGAGCCTGTGATTCTTTTAGTTCAGATTGATGCAATAGCTGCTGCTGGAAGCCCATTAAAGTAAGGAATTCCTACCTCCCCAACACACACACACACTGATTCTTTTAGTTCGGACTGATTATCTTTTTAATTTTAGTACATAAAAAAACACATCTAAGAATATAATCTCACACAGCGAGTCATTTAGTTCAGACTGATTATCCTTTTTATCAAGTAATTTTAGCTCAAGACAATAATGCATCTAAGAAAATAATAGCTGGCTGGAACGCAACTGAACTTAAAAAAGAACTATTCTCAATAACTAAACCATGCCCCACGAGAAACCACAACATTTGGCGCAGTGGTGCAAAAGAACCGCAAACCCGGACGACTCAGGATCGACTCCCACTAGCAACATTTGGAAGGCACTAAAAATGCTCTACTGTGGCCACGGTACCCCCGGCGCAAGTCGGGTAGCAAACCGCTCTGGTATCGGGCTGGGGAGATTAGTCGACCCGCGGGTCGGAAACTCCACATTAACAAAAAAAAAAAGAAAAAAAAAAGAAAAGAACTATTCTCATTCTCTCCATCTGTCTTTCCAATTCTTTTGGTATATTTACGAAGTCAAAGCATAGCAGCAGCTATATTAATTCAAGTATGAGAACTCACTTTTCCAGGTAGCGATGACATATTTCAAGTCTTGTCAATTCTGCTCTTTTTTTGGGAAACCTGTAGGCAACAATATGTTCATTGTCTTTAATTGAAGACAATGGTTCCAAAGGGACATCCAGGTATCGATATATTGCATGTTCATAGACCTGGAGAATAAAATACTATTTCTTCAGAAAAACAGGTATATAGTAGTTAAAAAAACAAGAATAATAATAATAATAAATAAATAAGTGATAATCACACTAAGAGAATATAATACTACCTCCGCAAGCAGCAGGCATTCATCATCCTTTAAGCAACAGGCAGAAGCCAAAGCTAAGCAGAGATCTTTGCAGGCACCATGCTTTAGGACAGTAACGGTGTATGGCATTGGAAGACCACTCCCATCTCCATAAAAAACAGTTACTGTCATTGCACGGGTGGCAGTTGATGGTAATGGCAAGGACAAGTACATGAAGGGATCAAATGTAATTGAAATTTTGCTGCAAACTGGACACACCAATGTTGACTTATATTGACCCTGAGAGTTGTAGCACATATTTAACTTGTTACAAAACTAAAGCTAAACGATGTTCACTTACTCATAATAAAACAATATTTTCGGTACCTAAAACAATGAAGAGCCATCTCAGAAATAGAAGTATACCAAACCATAATATCTTATATTAATCCTGAATATAAACAAAGGGGAAAAGTATATCTTTATTAATACAGTAATACTTGGTGATTCTATGGTTCTAAGGAAAGAAGAATGAAAAATGGAGTGTTTATATTACCAATCAATCGTACAATAGTCCTAGATAAAAATTTAATGGAAAGAAAGAAAATCACTATCTCAAACGGCAATTCTATTCATGCATTTCCAAAAGCACAGCAGACAAAGCAGCCCAATTGTTATATATAATGAGCTAGTAATGTCTATATAGTATGTTTTGCAACAATTCTAACCACATTATATAGGTTTTTGAGCTGCAACATGATTATTAAAAGTGAATTATGCACCTGGCAGACATCCACTATAACAGAGTCATTCCGGGCCTTGTGATATCTCCAATATTCATCTGCAACTTCCTCATCAGGACGACCATCAAAATCCTTTGTTTCAAAGTAAGGCTTTTGCTTAACACGATTTAAATCTTCATGTAACCCATCCAGCAAAAAAGCAAGGAGTTCCTAGAGAAACAAATGCTTATCATTACACTCTTTTATATTAGATAAGGAAGAAAAGAACAAGTGGTTTTCAGTCAACAGAGAAACACAAAACATAACAGCAATCAAGCACCAAATTTTAGCATGTTACCACCACGTAAAGATCGCGGTATAATGACATTCAACTAAATGCCAAAAGATTTCAGGAGCATATATCAAGAACATAAATTATTAACTCTTGATAATGACGAATAGAACATCTAAGAGTCCTAATTCATGTTAAGCAGCTTCAGTTGTGCATACGTGACTTCCCAATACATTACAAGAAATTGGAAAATGGAAGTTCAAATTTATAAGCCACAAAATAGCAAATTGAAAGAGAAAGTTATTTCTTTGTTTCAGCAACTCTGATTGTTCTTCCAACAGTAAGCTAAGCTAACTCATATTTACATGATTATAGGAGAAAATTCACAATGGAATTCAGTTAGTAGGATATACAGTAAATTAAGCAAATATAAGTTTGAAATAACTGCATTTGATCATTTCAACACTGGTAGCAGTAATTGTGCCTGTGAACTTCTATAAACTTCCTAATTACACCAGTTGAACAAGACCACAATGCCCTATGCAACAAAGCAGATCATCTGTAGAAATACATTTGAATAACAAGGGTTCTGACCAAGCTGATTCTACAGAAGAACACCATTCTGTTATATACCCATAATCCAACATTTTAATTACTTCCTCACCCTTGCAGCTACTATATATGGGAAACACATACATCTAGAAAATTGGAAAGATTATTAATGATGTTGCGCTGGCAATTAGCACTAAAATTCATGGATGAGCATTTCAAACACAGAAAAGCCATTAAACTAGTAATTGCAGTTCCTTTGAGAAATTCTCACAAGAGTAGTGGCCAGAAGAATCATAAAGTCTATAATTTAAAGTTCAATACTAAATAGGAGGAGATATTGAAACAGTCATTGGTTAACATCGACTCTTATGAACACATTTTTATTTCTACCAATAAGAATTGCCTTTTATCTTGTACAAATAAAAATTCTGTAAACAATCTCTGCCAAACAAATACAGTTTTATCCAGAGTTCAGTCACTTGCAAATAAAAAAGGAGACAGTGAAGTGCAAGTAAACTCTGGTACTTAGCAAAAGATCATTTAAGACTTAGAGCTATCCCATATCTAACAGTGCATCAAGTAAGCAATACTATATCAATTTAAGCACAAGCAATCATAACAACATTAGATGAACATGTGACCCAAGAAACTAATATTTTAAAATGCAAAACAAACAAACAAACAAACAGCATAAGTTAGTCTATCAACTGTATCTACAATTGTTATAATGAAATAACCTTAACAGCAAGAGCAAGCAAACTACATGTGTTTATTCAAAAATTAAAAATAAGCAGAGTAGACAAGCATTATGCACTACTAACTTGAGAATCATGCTGATTATATCCACTAAACTGGGGAGCAAATCGAGCAAGTTTTCCCTTAAATGCCCTAGGTGCAATTGATGTTCGCCCAGAGGACCAAAGTTTCCTCAATAATTCACCAAAGCTAATTGCAAGCTCACCCTACAAAACTACAATAGTTAATAGAAATTTCAGGAATAGTGCTTCATAAAATAAATAAATACTTCTACATGACAAATAAAAACAGCCACGTACATGCATTCCTAAAGGATTTTGTTTGTTGATCTCATCAGTGTAATCTTGCAAGAAGTATTCAACAAGGGGCGGTGTATGGACTAAACATTGAAGAGAACTATTCATAAAACAAGTATTTCCCAAATTTTGCAGTCCTGCCAAACCTCCACTATCTCCTTTCGATACAGGCTTTAAAATGTCAAATCCATCCTCCATATCTGTTAATGTTGAATTTAAAGTACTGCTCTGATGCATAATACTTGAACTATAACCTGCTGAATTACCATTTGACAAAGTTGGGCCTCCAGCAATTGTCAAAGATGATCTCAAGGGTTCTATAGGAACCAACGCTAGCTCATTTCCTGTTGAATCCATGCCAAGACCAGAGGGAAAGAATTCATCAACTTGCACCTCTAGAAGAATCTGCAGATATGACATTGCAATATTGCATCAAGAAACTTATTACAGAGTTCAGACTGATCAAAATTAGAGAAACCCAAAATTGAGATGCATATGATATAGAACAAAGACAGACTACTGGAAAAAGATAAAACTTTTTATGGTATCAACAATTCAAAAAAAATCACGGCAGAAGTTATTTTATTTTTGACAAGTTTCAGTGCAGAAACTAATTGCATATTGCAGGCATGGTGCATGGGGTTACCTAAATCCAACGAAGATTGCAAGAATAAATTTAAAACATTACATACATAGAGCTAGCAACCAAAAAATTAATTTTCTTCATAATTTCTTGTTGCTTAAAACAAAAATTGGGAAAACACAAAACCTTATTAGGAGATCCTTTTACTATAACCTATGCTTTCATTACCTACCCCCACCCCTGGCGCGGCCCACACTGAAGGAAGAGAAGGTGAAGTGATGGAATTAAGAGCTTACAGAATACTTTGAATTCTTGGAGTATATAGAAAGGGTGCATAAAAGCTCATCTTTATCAAAATAAAAACGAAAAGAAAGGCATACTGAAAGAAAGTTTAAGCTATTAAAAAAAATAAAACTGAATTTCTTAGCATATATATCAGCCATGTACTTTTGACTAGATAGACAATCAACAAGACAAGACTGGTAAGACATTGTTAGATATCCATGAAAAAAAATTCTTTATCCACTTCAATTTCTATTCCACTTAACTCAACATAACAAAGACCCAACTCAAACACAGAAAATTGTCGTAGCAAATAGATAAATTTGAAATTTGTTTCACTAGTCATAAGAATCTGATCAATTAATGTTTACGTTTTAAGGTGCTCTAAGACGGTCCAAGACTTCATCTTACAATGTATAATTGGGTATTGAAAAACCCCTCATATGCACAAGTAGATGGCTAGAAGTTGTTCAGAACTTATGACCGCGGAAACATTTGACTGAAAAGATAAATTCATTATCGGAGACGTATATTCACCATCCCAAAAGAAGCATACTTCAAAACTAATGATAAAAAGTAAACTTAATATGTTACTTATTATGTTAATGTCAGGTATACTCACAGGTTGATCCATCTGCAAGTTAGATTCCTCGAGAGTTTTACTTGAATCAACTAGCCATGTGTGCTTCCTATTATTGAAATAGTCCCAGATGCGTACCTGATCAATCATCTAAAAGTAATGATGCGGGAAGAGCTTATAATAGAAGACTAAAAAATAGTAAAATACTTTTTGGTTTTTAAAGAAGTGTACTTGGTGGTTTAGGAAATTATCATTAGTATTATTTTTTCATTAAGTGGCAGGGTTAGGACTTTGGAGATGTAACTATTTCCTTATTTACCATTATTGACATAGTTTACTTGGTGTAATCCCCAACAAATAATTAGAGTCTGAGAGAAAGTCTGCGTGGTTGTGTGGTTCTACCAACTGCGTGCAAGGATAGGTTTACCTTCTTCTCTAATCTTTTGTTCTTCTCAATAAAAATTGCATTAAGTAAATATATACATAGAAGGAAAGATCTCATTAGGAAGAAATAAGATTCTTGCTTTACAGTATCCTAAAGGAAAAGGTAATGGAAAAATATATATTTGAAAACAAGAACTCAAAAAACACACCTTCTCTGACTCTATCTCTTTAAGTGCACACACTCTCTCGTAGAGCTCATGCAAAGAAGCCTGAAACATTTTAAACTAAACATAAGTTCATAACATATTAACAAGTAGAAGACTCCCCATTCAACAAAAATCCAAGTGCATATCTGGCATAAAGATTCCACTTAAAAGGAAGGGGGGGAGATGGACATTGATAGAATTGAAGGTCTGCCTTCTAATAAAGAAATTATTTAACTAATAAGCCCAGATTGAGCAGTTTGCTTGATCTGGCTCGTGAAGGATGGCAGAAACAGTTTAGTAATGTAAGTTACAACTTAATTTACCTGTTTACTCCTTCAAGATTTGGAGATAGTCTATGTACAATTTGGATTATCATAAGCATATGCATTCAGCATTTCAAAATTTGTCTACCCCAACATGATGTAAATGAGGGCATCTGACTTTCGAAAGATTTATTTCTCTAATTTGCTACTATAACCAAGCCAAGTACTTTGCAAGCTTAGCAAGCTAAGCATGACATAGTGATGCCAGCCCAACATTGCTGTTATGACATATTTTTTATATTAATTTCCTATCAAGAAGAGCATGTCGCATTTCAAGCAAATAATCAGTTTAATTTTACTGGAAATTCTGGAAATTAGGTACTTGCAAGTTTTGATATTTTTAAGGCTGATTAGTAGTTATGTTATGACTAGTCCTAAATTCAGATTATAATAACTAAAGACTTCCATTTAGATAATCAATAAATTTTTGGTAGATGTTGGACTAGAAGCTTAGGAGCTCAATTAGATTTACTGTATTCATTGTTAGAGAGTATCCTGAGAGTCCAAGCTCATCGTATGACAGCTGATTGTAATTCCGCAAAATATGTTAATACAAGAATATAGCTGGTATATTGCCAAATTATCAGCCTTTTCAGGCTCACCGGTTGGTATCAGCATAGCACAGTGATTTCAGCTGTGCAACACCCATTTACTGAAGCAACTCTGGGCTCAGGTGTAGCTAAGCCTTCTTCAAAACTATCTAATTCGAGATTGAGAAACTAATTGTCATGCTTTTAATAATAGAAATTCTGGACCACATAAAAACTGAAGTGGATCCACAATTTTCCTCTCTGAATTAAAAAAACCCAATGCAATTACTACATGTAGATAGGTAACAATCTCTTGGTATGGGATCAAATCTCCTGTTTCAGGAGGCCGTGGGTATAATAAAACACATATTACTGAAAATTTAGAAAAAAGTGGACACGAGTTTACCTTTTTACTTAACCTTATAGTTGACTGGCTTTCATCTCTGGCATCAATTAACTCAAGACTGAGAGGGTAAACCTCCACAGCTAAGTTCTCGTGAACACCCAGAGAAATCATCTTCCTGGGTAGTACCGGTCCTCCATTGTACCTATTTTTGGGTAAAAAAGTATAATAAGAGCACAAAGACGTGTGCAGCATAACAGAAGCATATGCTCATGCTACGCCAATTCAAGGACCATAACATTCAATGAAATTCCTGGGAAGCAGACCAGTAAGCTCATACTATTTAGTTTGTAGAAAGAGGGCAAATACACTAAGCAACTGGAGTAAAAAGCAAGCATATATAACTGATTTCAAAGAGAGCAAACAGGTAGACATTTAGCAATGTAAAACAAAACAATTAAATAGACTTAATTCTGACAAGTGCACGTGATGTACTGATGTTTCTCGATATATGTAATGTCTGCTTAAAGGTTAATGTCAGTTCATACAGAAAGAAGAATAATTCAGGGGGAAAAAAGATGCCATACCTAACCTTCCTAACTAATTTGGCAATAACCAAACTCACAAAACCAATGTCTTAGAATAAGCTAGTCATCTCAAAGAGTCGAGCCAGAAACTATCATTCTTTGTTTTTTGTTTTATAAGAATGGCTGAACCTATGTCAGCATAGAACTCACAAGAATCATATATAAAAATCATTCACCCCCAGTTTTTATAAGTTTCAGGGTTATTCCAGCAGAAAATTTATCCTGTAGCAGAGATGAATTTTCTTCCTGATTGCAATGTATACCCTTTTTGAATGTGAAGAATTCTTCTACCTTTAGCCTGTTTGCAATTTTCTTTCCAATACATAGTCATTTTTGTTAGAGCAGAGCGGGGAGCCCGTGTGCACAAGAGCCCTAACATGTATGCATGGAACCAAATTAACCCAAAAGCATAAGGAATTAGGTCTTTGGTACAACCATGTATATTAGTTAATCTCTATTTTGAGATATGATAATGCTAGGGGTCTCAAATTTTTGGTCTCAAAAAGTATCTCAAATGATGTGGCATTATACATTAGTTAGGTAGATCTCACGTGATTGCTATGCCATAAATATTATTAAAATATTCAGTGCCATAAATATTATTAAAATATTCAATACCACATCATTTACGACCCAAAAATTGAGACACCTATCATTACTCTTGAGATATTAGTCCATCTCTATTTCAGTACTTTAATATGAGAGTTGAGATTCTTTGCCTCATCAGCTAATCCTTTAAAAGCTAAATCCGCCATCATATTTTGGCAAGCATACATCATCCAAATAATTGAGCAACCAAATTGACAGAACTTTGCTGCAGAGATGTTAAAATTATAGTCTAATAAACATTAAATGACGATTAAAATAAAGTAAAATCAGAGCGACAAAGAAAAGACCTAACATATGTACTTACGTACGACATACGTACATGCATACATACATACGTGCGTATATGATTAAAAGGCATCTTAAGATTGACTTAGATAATTTATCTAAGGTCACTTCACACACGAAGTAATTTTGATCTTCAGTAGACAATCTAATGTTACGAATGCGCATAACATGCAAAAATATGAAAACAAGTAAATTTTCATATAATTTAGGGTTGTGGAGGACCGTTATTATATTGGCGTAAAATACGTATATTTTTTACGGCTCAAATTCTAATATTTTTTATTTTTATATAGTCATTGACTCGTATCAATAAATTATATAAAACTTTACACATTCATTTGCATGTTATATACATCCGTACAGTTGGATCGTCAAGTTTAGATCAAAATTGGTTCGTATTAGAAGTGAGCTTAGGAATCTTTTACCGTATATAATGTGTCTGTGTGTGTGTGTGTGTGTCTATTATATATATATGTATGTATATATATCTGTGCGTGTATGTGCATGTGTATGTGTGTATATGTATATGTATATATATTTAAAGTATGTCTGTGTATGTGCTAGTGGAGATAGATGGAAAGAGGTTGCTTAAATTAACACTACTAGCAAGTAAATAAATACAAATAGTTACAAGTCTTATTCTATTCTGTAGTCAAAATGCACCTTCAAAATAAGAAAACAAAAATATAGAGCAATCTTTGTATATGACAAAACCAAGAACTTCATGTGAGCCTTAGTTCACTGTACAGGCACCTAAAACTCTAAACTCAACTTGAAACCAACTCAAATAAACTCAATTTTTAAGAGGAATCGAAAATTATAAACTAAGAAAAATCGGTAGAATGACGAGGAAGTACAACAGCAGACAACAGGAAGACCTCCCAAAAAAAATGCAAAAAAAAATAAAGATAAAAAGAAACAAAACATGTTTAAAAAAGACACAAATTCATTAACGTAGTGAGGACTGCCTTTCAATCTCTGTGAAAATGTCATAAACAAACATTCCACAAAAAAAAATTACTTGAAGCTAGGAGTTTAAACGAATATTATCGGATGCGGATACAGGAAATCCAAATTAGAAAATTTAATACGACAACCTTATCCATTTCCATTATTTATGGATATTTAAAATTTGTATTTGGATTTGGCAGATAATATTTGAATACGGATATTATCAGCTACAAGGTTCGAAAAAGTTAAAAGCGGTACGAAGCGTTTTTCTCCGGACGAGACGAGGCGTAAGCTTCGAGGCTGAGCGAGGCGGAAGTCTCGATTTGAAGACCTAAAAGTCCCCCCAAAAAAATTATTAATCATATCTACAAAAAGATTTTGATTTACAAATTAATTTATTAACTTAATTTGAAGAAACAGGGGCAGAACTGAAACTTAAGGGGCTGAAATGGAAGAAAACAAAACTACAGGGACTTATATGTAATTTTTCAGGGACTATTTTGAACTTTCAGAAAACATGAAGGAATAAATTAAAAAACTATAAAAACTATGGGGTATCTAACTGTAATTTTCCATGGGATATTTTATTACCCAGACGTGATCTCAGATCTGACTAACTCTCTTATTTTCCTCCTCTCGCAATATCTTCTTTCTTCCTCCTCTCCCGTCTCTTCTTCTCTTCTTCCTCCTCTCCTCCAGTCGCACAACCCTCGCAGCACGAAGCCTCGCCTCGACACGCCTTCTTCTTCTTCTCAAACCAACTCTCGCGTCTCTCTTCTTCTTCTCAAACCAAGGCCCAAGCCTTGATGCGCCTCGAGGCGATTCGCACTGAGGCGTAAGCCTCGGCAAAAAAAGGCGCAAGCCTCTCCTTCTTGGTCTGATGCGGTAGCCTCGCCCCTCCTTTCTCCCGCCTGTAGCGAGACGCGCCTTAAGGCGCGTGCCTCAAACGCTTTTTCGAACAATGATCAACTATGAACAATCGAATTCAGATAACAGTTTAAAATTGAACATCCGCATATCCACGTAAGTATCTGGTTATATTGAAACTTATATCCGATAGTTTACAAAATTACTTATTAACCAAAATCCAAAGTATTGGTCATCTACAAAAGTTTCCAACTCACTACACCATAAATCATAACATATCTAGAAAAGATGCATAAATTAATATTAACATTGTTGTTATATTGTGTACAAATATTAAATAAGTTCATCGATTTTTCTTAAAATGCATACTAGCATGATAATTCTATTATCAAAAGGCATACATTCTAATGGGGAAAAAATATGAATTTCTTATTTAATATATGTACACACTATAACAACAAAATTAATATTACGTGAAATTAATATTAATTCCTTAATTTCAATTCCTCTTAAAAGTGGATACGGATACAAGGGGATACAGATGTGCCTATATAGCATCCTAATTTGTTTCCAATGGATGGATGCAAATATGAATATATATATATTTTAACAAGATATCGAATAATATTCACTTTCACCGAATAAAGTTACTCCGTTTACAGCCATACCCAAAGTAAAGTCCTAGAGCAACAAAAGAAACAATACTTTAAAAGGAAAAAGAAATCCAAGCATCACAAGGCAAATTATTCCAATTAGACACTTCAACAGAAGTTGGTGAACAAGCAAAGAATAAATAAATATACCATTCAAAAAGCTTCTCCCAAACTTCCTGAGAAACTAAAACATAATCACGCTGTTCATCCAGGCTTCTGAGAAGCTGTAGATCATCACCCTCACAGTTACTTCCATTTGAAACTATATTGGTATTATCAATTGGTCCTGGTCTATCAGCAACGTTTGACAGTATCAGAGGCTGATGATCTGGTGAAATCTCATCAAATGGATAAGCACCAATGTCTAGCCCAACATATTTCTGCCATCTTGTGAACCACCTGCACAAGTACAAAATAAAGGAGTTACAAAAAAAGAGCATTTTTCCAATAAATAGATAAATAGGAGGGAAAATGTGTCTTTTAAGTAGACTTTTTAAGACGAACAGCTTCCCTGCTGCATCATCAACATAATGAAAACATGTGTTGCTTAAATGCAAGTTGGGGCTTCTGGGGTACATAAGTAATTTTATGACATGAGCAGTGTTCTAAAAATCAAAAAATCCTCGCCTAGGTCCGATTCATCCCCACCTAGGTGCTAGGCGGTCCTCTACCGCCTCGATTTGGCTGGGCGCCTAGGCCCCCGCCTAGGCAGAATAGAATTAGACCTACTTTGAAGCTTTACAATACTTAAAATTAATTTGTTAAGCCTTAAAAGATTGTCTTTTGATAATTTTTCATGTAATATTTTTAAAAATTACACCTATATTTTTTGTATAGTATAACATGTATCTACAGTAGGAAAAAATAAATAAATGAGACCGCTTAAGGAAACGCCTAATTCACTTAGGAAAATGCCTAGGCACCGCCTAGACACCCCTCTGCCGCCTAGGTCCGCCTAACGATTTTTAGAACACTGGACGTGAACATTTTATTTATTCAAAAAAGAGCTAGAGTGTTCTTCGCAATTGTGTTTGTTCAAGTTTAAAATAAGAATAATAGTTTTCTAAAGAAAAGGTTTCTTTAAGGTCCATAGCTCCTACTTTGGTCACATTATGCAATTACAAAGAAAAGAATCATTTAGGCCAAGTTAATGCTACTAAGTCATAGTTAAAGTCATCAAAGCTATAAAAAGTTTGGACTCTATTACATTAACCAGCAGCCAAATAACCATAAATTCGATGTAATCTTCCTATTTAATAATCTATAAGGTCGAGACGTGTCATGAGATTTTAACTGATCCTTCCAAGAGTTAATGTGCTCCTTTGCTCTTCCTAGTGTTTTCTCATCTAACATTGTAAGGTGATTTGACGAATAACATGGCTTGAACCCCTGACATGGCTGACCCCCCCCCCCACCCACATAGGGAATAACCATTGAGGTATTCCAAGCTTTTCGTATTCCTGTCAAACATTGTAATTCCCTAGTTAGTACACATGGTCTTAAAACATACTCAACTACATCACAAAGTACACTTAATCAAATCCAAATTAACATCAATTTCTTTCCTTATCCTTTGATCTTCACATCAAAACACCAAATTACCTAGAAAAACTAATCTACAAAGATACTTGCCAACTTCATCGAGAAAACCTATAACCAAAGACAACCATATATTACAGTCTCCAGTTGACAAAGCTTGCAACCACCATTGTGAATCGTAAAGAATCCTCGAGACATGTATGACCAAGAGGCACAAGCAAATCCCAATTTTTTGTAGGATGGACTTCCTCAAACCTCTTATGCGTCTTCAATTTTCTTATTTGATATGGTCAAACTTTTCCACATAAAGGAGATAACTCATACTTTGATTGTTCTTTTCTAGCAATTATACTTCTAGATTCTAGAATGAATCTATAGTGAAGTTTTGTGCATGAGAATGTCATTCACATGTTGGTGACCTGTAGAAGAGGGGTCATCCAAATCTACAAAGTTATATGCTTCATATTTGTCATCCAAATCTACAAAGTTATATGCTTCATACTAAATGGTCGTTTGATAAAACTGAATATGAATGAGCTAAATGAAGCAGAATTTTATACATATCTGAATACTGAATGAATACTGAATGAAAAAAGTTGTTTGATAATTGATTTGTCTGAAACATCTAAATAACAGTCTTTTACTACTTTACCCCTCTGAATTATGCTGAACAAGTACATAATTTTGTTTAAACGTACTAAAAAATAAATTAAATACAATATTAACTGTAAAATAGATATAAACAAATAATTCAAACAAAATTACCAATAAAGTATCAAATATTATATCTAAATAATTAAATAGAAATAGAGACTTTGATTGAAAACATGTAATGAGAAAGCAAAGAAAAGCAGAAAAGCTATTTAAATTTCTTACGGATAATATAATATAAAATAAGTACATATAGAATTGAAAACAAAATATTTTACATATGCTTCATCCATTTCATAAAAAGAGACTCATTTAATTTTTCTTTATAGTTAATTTACAAAAATTTAAAGTTAATATAAATTTATTTAATACTACTTAATATAATAGTTAATATTGTAAACTACTTAAAAAATATTATTAAATATTAAATTATGTTTTTTTCAAAACTAAATAAATTTTCATAACAATACAAAATTTAACAAATTAATTATCATGAATATTAAATGTAATTACTTTTATAAAACAGGGAAAGTATTACTTTATTTTATGATAGTTTTTTGCCTCAACATAAAACAAAAAAGAAAAAAAAAGACAGTGAACTTGTCTTTCATGCTTATTTTCAAAATTTTCCCTTTATCTTATATTATGTGATTCAAGATAGCAATAACAGTCTTTACTCTTCTCTCTCCCCAACTAATATACTTTTGTCCTTAAGTTCTTCAAATTCTAAACTTTCTCTGCTGCTCCTTCACAGGGTATTTAAGTAAAGAAGTCATTCAGTGCTGCGGCTTACCGAATCAGCCAGAAAATTTTGGCTTTTTCGGTCAAATTTATTAAGACTCATTCAAACCCTAAAATATCTAAACAATTAAGACTTACCGATTCAGATTTGTTGTTATTCAGTCCTATTAAGTTGTTATCAAACAGGCCCTAAGGACATGTTTGACAAAACTAAAAATCAAGTTCTGAAAATTTTGAAGTGCCAGTTAGTAGAACTAATTAAGGTTGTGTTTGATAAAATTGATTGTTAAAATTTGAACAGTTTAGACATCTGACTAATATAGAGCATCTGAATAGAATTGTATCTGAATGAAAAAATGTTGTTTGATAATTACTTTTTTCAAAATGTCTGAATAACATATTTTTACAATTTTAACCCTAAAAAAAAAAAAAACCAGCTGCACTGCAGCTTCTTCTTCTTCCCCGGCCCCACCCAGCCTGCCCCCGCCCTCCCTTCTCCTCCTCCCTCCCCCCCGCCCCTCCTTCTCCTCCCCCTCCCCACCCCGCCTGCCCCCGCCCCCTCCCTTCTCCTGCCCCCTGATGTTGTTGGTAGTAGATTTGGTAGTGGTGATGGTAGTGGTAGTGGTGGTGGTGGCGGCGGCGGCGGTGGTGGTGGCAGGTTGCAAGTTGAGGTGGATAGAAAAGTAAAATAATAATATTGAGGAGGGTATTTTTGTCTAAAAAATAGTTAAACTCATTCAGACATGCCTCTTAATACTTTAGACTTGATTTTGTATCTTAACTGGTTAGAGGCATTAAAAGGTAACAAAAAAAAAAAAAACCGTCTGCCTCTTACCGAATAAGAGGCGGTCTATTAAGAGGCAATAAGAGGTAATCAAACACACCCTAACTGAAATTTATTTTAAGCTACGGAATAATAAGTCATGAATGTGTGATAATTTAGATGAATGAAAAGTTCAAACTCAATTAGGCTGTTTGATAGACACATGATGATAAGATCTAAAAATTATTATTCTTACGATTCTAGCCTTCTACTCTTAATAAAACTCTGACATTTCCAGTGCAAATTGTGCAATAAACAGTTGTACAGTTTGTATAATAAGTTGTAGATTTGCACTGGATGAATAAAACTTGCATTGAAAATATCAGCTCTCTTTTCTATACATGAGCCTAATATGCTATGAGCCCATTAGACTCCTCTTCGGAACACTTTGATAGCTAGCATTTCCAAGTCAAGATTGCTCTTCAATAGTTAGAATAATAATAACAATTATGCTCTAGCCATATCAAAATGAGAGTAACTACATTAGGCTTTCCCATCCCAGAATTCATCTTTCCTGCTGAAATTGTAAACAACAAATCTGACTATCTGTTATCTATAGTTCCTCATCAATCATCACCATCTTATTATTATTATTCCTCAAGTAATCAATTTCAGTACTCTTCTTCATAGTCTTCTTCTTGGTGTTGACCTTTTTCTTGGAGTTACTCGGGTCCAATACATAGGTTTTCCCAATTGAATCCATCCTCCGTCTCCTTCCACCACATTCTGCCTCCCCTCAAAAAGGTTGGATGCTAAAATTCTCTTCCACTCCTTTTCGATCATATCATATTACATATATCTCATGGAATTATTGAATGGTGACAAGATTAAAATAGCATCAATATGGGATCGATTTTCTCGCAAAACTCAAGAATGATCAGAACCTTGAAAATAAACCTCATAAGAATTTTAAATTCTCTGCGCAAAGAACCCAAATTGCTCGTGGGTCTTCAAAGATTTTTCTCTATTAAATGAAGATTTCCCATACATAATTAATCTAACATATGTCTGTAGAGTTACAAAAGAACTAGGAGAGGAACTTATGATCTGTACGAAGGGAGATGAGGGGAGAAATAGATGAGAGAGGTTGTAATGCAATGCAAGTGGATATTAGAGAATGAGCAGCGGATCAATTTTATTTCAGCATAAGTTCATCTTACGTCATAAATTTTTCTAATGAATTCCTTGCTAACCATGTTCAGACTTCAGATTAAGTCTGCAATTTCTCAACTGTTCCTATATGGGACTTGAGTCACAATTATTGAACTGCTCCTACATGTGACTTAATCTTTCAAGCGATGCAAGTCAGCATCATAAAATGTGCTGATTTTTTATTTAAGTTTTTTTTTTGGGTGAGGGGAATAGATTAACAAAGAGGGTAAGTGTATATGCTCTTCTTAGTTAATGGTTGATAAACGGGGGAATGATTGCATTATTACAGAAGTTTTCATCTTATGCTACCACATTCCTGAGGCCAAAGATTATTCATTGACACAAAAACATTGATATAGACATGTAAGTATGCAGGGCTGGATCTCATAACTGCGGCAGCAGCACAAGTAAGGAATACTAAGAGGAACTGAATGCAGTATATGGTATCAAATAGATTTGCAGAGTGGAAGCATAAAGTGATCATCAGGAACTAATATTACCTGTTGGAGATGACATAATACAAGTTGCCTTCTTTCAAATTAGACTCCGCTTTGTTTGTTAACTCCATTATGATCCGTTTCTCTTCCTCAGGCGTGCATGGCAAACGAATTGATCCATTCTCCAACATGTAACCCGAATCGGGAATCGTCATGATCAATAAAGTCTACGCAGGGAAAAAAAGAATATTGAATAAATAGCTAAGATCTTAAAATTCTCTTTGAAGAAATATGACTTTTAATAGGCTACGAATTTAACCAGTAATTTCGATTGGAATGAGTATGAAGGTAGAAAAAGTGAGTTAATTTCTGGTCACAATATCAAATAGTTAGAAAATTTGAACTAACCTTAGATCGGGAAGATGGGGAATGATCGAGGGAGGAGACAAGGGGCGCGAAGGGAGTTGTGGGAAAGAGAAAAGTGTATGTACTTGAATTGGGATAAAAATATATAGAAATCTACTTACAATCGGTAGGATTTGGGAATTAAGAGACGTAGAGAACCCTAGATTGCAGGATGATTTGATCCCAATCGTAAAGATACTAGCTGCTAGAGAGGGAGAGAAATTATTTCGTCTTTTTCAACGATCTGTCTTCTTAATTTAGATACTAAATGACACTTTTTGTCCCATAGGTTGGCCCATTTTCTACTTTGTATCCTAAACTTCTTCTTTTTTTTTTAAATGTTTGCACCCTAAACTTCAAAAAGAAAAATTATATATATTACGAATATTTATGTTAACTATTTGATTGTCAGTTACATAGATAAATATTAGTGGTAACTTTTTTGGAGAGATGTGTAATAATGGAGCCTTTTTATAATTTTTACAAATCTCATGTATTGATGAACTTCGCAACTCATAAATTTATCGCAATATATAGTAGGAGTCCTTCAAAAATATGCACTTTGCATCCCATATTATCTTAACGTTTGTACACCCTATTAAATAATTATATTTCTATTTTAAATCAATATATGTTAACAAAATAAATACATTTTATTTAATCTTTTTAATCACTTTAACTGAAATAGTTTAATAGGTCAATAATTTTTTTAGATTTAAAAAATAATTTTACCAACTTAATGAATATTTATTCTGTGTAACCATTTTTAATAAATTAATTAAATTTACCAACTAAGCATATTAATTATAATTTAAGAAAATTATCAACTAGATAACTAATTTTTTTACCTGTTTTAATTAACTAAAGTTACCAACATAAATACGTTTATATTATGAAAAAAAGTTATCTAATGCATGTTTTAGTTAAATTTGACTAAGACTACTTAACAAAATAACATAATTTTATTATTTAGGGTTAAGTTTTTCGTTTTTCGTTTTTAATAATATATATATATATATATATATACACACACACACACACATACATACATACATTTAGTTATACAAAATTACGTCGTTTTATTAAGTAACATTAGCCAAGTTTCGTTCATGCAATGTCTTAAATTACTTTTCTCCTTATATTATTGATTTTTATAAGTATGACTTGTTTCATTTAATTATTTTGGATTAATTAGTGGGTAAATTATTTTTGTATGGGTTAATTTTAAATACTCTAATTTATTAACTATTAGGTTAATTGCTGAGTAGTAATAATTATTGATAGTGCAAACATTAATAATTATATTTTTTATTTTAAATATAATTATAAAATAGGTGCACATTTGTTTATCTTAAAAACAAAATGTGTAATGCACATGTATAACTTTGTTAACTTATTTGACGATTCTTTGTTCGGAAATTCCAATTTATCACACCATTGAATGTATAGGATATAAAGTAAGGGGGTGTTTGTTTAGAGTTGAATGGAACTAAATGGTTGAATGGCTAAATCGGTCAGTCATTCAGTACGTTTGTTTTGAATAAAAATCGTTTGAATGGCTGAATCGGTCAGATTTTTGAGCTGAATGATTAAGTGTAATTTTTTTGGCTGAATGGACTGAATGACTGTTGAATGAAGTATTTTATATTTAATTATTTTTTTTACAATATTAACTAATATTAAATAAATTTACAACAATTTTGAATTTTTTCAGAGGGATAAAATAATAAAAATCTGTTATTCAGATGTTTCAAACATGTCAATTATCAAACAACTTTTTTCATTCATTATTCAGTCATTCAGTTCTATTCAACTCATTCAGATTACTTAAACATTCAGAATTATTTCATTCAGTTTTATCAAACACATCCTAAGTGTATTTTTAAAGAGTACGTACAAAATGAAGCAAAATATGGGAATACAAAATGTCATTCGCTCTGATATATATAAACCACTTTCAACGAATGTGTTTTCAACGATTGAGAAGCATTTGCACATATAAAAGAAAGGGAAAAAGTTACAGAAAAAAATAATCAACAAGTCTACAGTACTCTAAGTTAGTGTTCTTCAAAACTTTCAAAAGTCTATAGTACTAGCTTTAAGTTCAAATTAATTAAAAGTTTCAACTTAATTAAGCTTAGAGTGATCAAGATTATGTACTGAAATTGAAGATGTTAAAATCCATCTCTTTTAATTAGGAGAGAGATAATCAGGGGCGAATTCAGAAATTTTTTCCAACAGGAGCGGATTTTAACTAATTTTTTTGTTGAAGTTAAATAAAGAAAACTTGAACTAATCATAATATTAACTAATCATAATACTCCCTCCGTCCCAAATTAATTGCTTTTCTAGGACTTTTTTAAGTCAAATTGACTATTTTTAAAATTAATAATTAAGCATATATAAATATATTTTTAAAATTATAAAAATTGAAATTAGTAATAATTTGTATATAATTTCTTTTGGTTATAATATCTTCACCTATATGTTAGCAAAAATAGTAAAAAGATTAGTTTTAAAAATAGTCAATTTGACTTTAAAAAGTCCTAAAAATGCAATTAATTTGGGACGGAGGGAATAATATTTATAAATTGCAATAAATATTCATAATCCAAACTAAAAAAGGAATTTTAAATAAAAAACATTTAGATACAGTTTAGAAATTTATTTCGGTTACTTGTCATAGTTCAATTTGAATGATTCTCCAAGTACTCAAAGCCTCAAACCAAATTTGCTTTCTATATTCAAACAATAATTTCAAAGTATAAACTAGTTTTGTACTTCTAAGATTTCACCGAGCCTTAAAACTAAAAAGATTTTTGTACATGTATTTAGAATTAGTTTATGAATTTTATTTTGTCCCCTCCAAGTTTAGCTCTTCCATTAATCTGCCTCCTTAAATTTATTAATTTACATATCTGTCCTGCCCTTATACCTATAAAAAACAAAATTTCCAGCCGAGACAGCCGTCTATATTGCCCTGTATATAGATCCGCCCTGGAGATAATATAAATCAATATCTCACCAGCAATCTCTTATTCAAATTGAAGACTAATTAAGCTCCGTTAACATAAATGGCGATGTCTATCTCTTGCCAAGTGTGAAGAACGCTACCCGAGATTGCAAATAATTAACTTGGTGCATGGTGTTCTTCAAAACTAATTAAGCAAATATCGATCTTCATATGTTTAAAGTAAAGTAAGACATTATTTAAGGTCTGTCTTAATTAATTTATGTTACTAATTAATTCCAAGTGAATCTTAATTATTCTACGTACTGGAGGAATCTTTTTCGATCTTAGTGGAAACGAAGAAGGGAAGGGAGTAGGGTTTTTAGTTATCTCAAACCACATCAAGCTAGTTTTATGTGTCATTTATCTTTTGTGTGGTTTATGCTTGCTTGAGTTCCATACCAAACTATGATCTTTCAAAAAGACTAAATGAGGGAGTTTTACGTACGTAAAATCAACAATTATGTATTTATCTGCATGCGTAAACTAATTAATTAATGACTTGATAATTAATTTAAATAAAAAATAATTAATAGTACTCTATATATTCAATTACCCCCTCTAGATCATCTATTTTAACCTTTTGAAACCTAATACAATAAAATGCAATCACATAAATTATAGAACCAGAATTACTAATACTGTTTGATTCTTTACAAAGCTAGCAAGTTTTTGTGCTTAATTCGCACAATTGTAAAATCTAGCTCGTAATAATAATAAATGGCGACCAATCGCGGATGAAGTTACCGGGCGACTGAATTGATTGTTGTGTTATTATATAGTTGTTTTTTTTTTAAATTAAAAATGTAATTAAAGAATACGAGTATTGACCAAAACAGAATACTGTGAAAGGAAAATAATCAAAATATAATATGTAGTATATTGATCTAATTAAAATATTTTTTAATAGAGCACACTTAGGAGTGAGCAAAAATCGGTTATAACCGAAAAATCGAATTGAACCGAATTTTTTTAACCGAATTTTTTCGGTTATTCGGTTATTTTTTGAAATTCGGTTATATCCGATTTAATATACGGTTTTCGGGTTCGGGTTTGGTTTAAAAAATTTTGTTATTCGGCTAACCGAATAACCGAATAAGAAAAATAAAATAAAATAAAAATATTTATTGATAAAATTTTGTGATTGGAAACTCTTCTATTGAAAATTTGAAATGACTTTTGTTTGTTGGAGAAATATAGACCTTAATTTCGATTATTATCCGAATAACCGAATAGTAAATTCGGTTATTCGGTTTTCGGTAATTCGGTAATTTGTTAATTCGGATAGTATTTCGGATAGCAAAAATTAATTCGGTTCGGTATTCGGTTATAACCGAATAAGCTATTCGGTTCGGTTATAACCGAATGCACAGTCCTAAGCACACTCACTACCTTCGATTTTAGTTGAGTTCTAATACTTTGGAGGAAGAATATAAAAAAATAAATAAATAAATACTGAAGTCCTTTGGCCTGAGTGGTATTACTCAACTCATATTAACCATAAATTTAGGAGTTCGAACCTTGGCATACCAAAGTAGGGTGGGTGAGTGTGTTTAAATTAACAAAAATAAAATAAAATTATGTGGCCTACGTCAATCACCTTAATACCCATATTTAATTTATTTTTATTTGTAACACTGTGTCCAACTAGGAGGTGGAAGAAGGTCAATCAAACAACATAATTTTCATATATATTCATCTTCATATTAAATGTTGATATTTAATTTATTTTTATTTGTAACACTGTGTCCAACTGGGAGGTGAAAGAAGGTCAATCAAACAACATAATCTTCATATTAAATGTTGGTTTATAATTTATTAAGTGCTTTTGTTAAATTTCCTGCAAAATTTTCAAATTAACAAAAACAATGGCCAACACATAATTGTGGTCATCTTCCGCATAGAAGTTTATATATAATTCAAATTATAAATTTTTGTTTGGAAAAAAGAAAAAAAATTTATATTTATTAAGAGAAAACAATTGATTTTTTTTTTTAAAAAAATTCTTTGATCTAAAAAACTAAACTACACCTACTTGCACTTTATGCAAGCCATTAGTATTAATATTTACACTAAATCTGTTTCAATTCAAATTATATATATAAATCACAAGAAATCAAGAAAAAATAAAATAAATATGAAAGGGTGATTTGGAACAATGGGAGTACATATTTGTTTATACATGTAGATATATTTTCTCTTTGAAATCCTAAATTTTTTTTATTTAATTCTTCAAATACCATACTTAAACTTCCAAAAACTTTGATTTAAAACAAAAGTGATGAATTAGTTGAAGTGATGGTGATTGTCTCGGCTCAGCAGTGAATCAAAAGAGGTAAAGAAGAAAGAGTAAAAGATATACTAAAAAACAGAAGATACAAAGGAATATGTAAAAAATAAAATAAAAAAAATTGATAGGTCTAAAAACAAAAAAATAACTACCAAATTGATAAAAACAACATAAGAAAAAATGTTACTCCCTCTGTTGTACAAAATAAATCTCATTTACAATATATACAAACTTTAAATTCATACTTATCCATAAAGATAATGAATTTAATTTAGTAATAGACATAATAGTACAATTATATTGTTAACTTTAAGATATTAAATCATTTATACCATCTTAAAAAAAGAAGATAATCTTTTTATGAAATAATTTTATTTTTTTGGTGAGAGGAGACTCTTTTTGTAAAACAGATAAATACAAATTATAATAATAACAAATAATAATAATACAAATAAACAAAAATAATAATAAACGAAAAATAACTAAAGCCGCACTGTTAACACTCAATTGTGAGTCAACAACAAATATAACTTATATATTTATTCATTTTTTGAGCCAAGTTTGTAGTTATCTCAATATCAATAGCAAGTTAAATTATAAAATTCAAAAAAAATATCATTTATAGAATAATCAAGAAATTTAAAATAATGATATATAAAAATAAGTTAAATATTTTATTAAAAAAAAACCTATTCGTGCCAATCAACCACGGGATACTTAGCTAGTATATGTTTCATAAGTTAACTTCATGGTAACCGGATCCTATAATAAGTAGTTGTACGCGCAAAATTATATGTTTCATGTTTACAATGGTCAATAATATAGTAATATATATATATATATATATTTATATATATATAGTAATATAGATATATATATATATATATATATATATATATGTGCCGAAAGAAATAAAATAGTTATGTAGGCCCAAGTAATTAGTCGTATACACGTAATTAGGAGTATTATTCAAGGACACGTACGTAGTAGCAGTAGTAATTGGATATATAAATACATTATACATATGGATAATTAATTAATTAAGTAATTAATTTCAGAGGTGAAGAAGGCATCTCAAGGATTTTCCATCAATCAGCAACTGAAAAGCTTCATTAATCTTGGTGAAGGGAAGCTCGTGGGTTATAAATTCATCCAAGTTCACCTCCTGAAATTAAGTTATTCCAATTAAAAAAATTAAGGTGTATATATATATATATATATATATATATATATATGTCCCTAATATTGTTGAGTAAGAGAAAATTAGTGAATGAGATGAGATTTACTGTACTGACCCCACACATGCATTGTTGGGCAAAAAGAGGGAGTTGGGTCTTCCCTTTGAAGTCTCCGAAGACTGAACCTGTTATTCTCCGCCCATCGAACAACTCCATTGGATGGAGAGGGAGCATCCTCGCAGTTGGATGAACTCCTAAAAGTACTGTCAACCCCCACCCCTGTGCATATATTTAGTTTATTCTTATATATTAGTAATATCAACCTTTTCTTTTATTAATTTTCTTGCTATAGAGTACTACACACATGTATGTTAGTATGTATGAATGTATATATAACGCGCGCGCGCATATATATATATATATGAAATGAATGTATGCAGAAATGATGGAATTATTACGTACATCATGGGTGGACAAGAAAGCCTCCCGGAGAACGTCCACGTTCCCTGCGCACTCAAAGCTGTAATCCACACCTCCTCCTCCGGTCATTTCCCTTATTTTCTGCATTTATTTAATTATATAAGAACCTTAATTATTCATTTTAGAAACTAATCTAATCTTCAGTTTCACCGTGTGTGTGTGTATATATATATATATATATTCTAGGAACTTGATAGACTAAATTAAAGTGATCACAGTTAGTGACACTGACCTCGTGCACGGGCTTTCCAAGATCCCTTGGGTTTATGAAATCAGTGACTCCCATTGTCATTCCTATGTTATATACATATATATCCATACATATATGGAAAGGGTTAGCATAACAATAAACTAAACAAGATTGTGTGTGTGTGTGTGTGTATATATATATATATATATATATATATAATGTTACTATTTCGTGTGTTTTTTCCTTTAAATTTGAAGTACACCAAAAAATATCCGTATGCATTTTTGTTTTGAAGATTGACCGTTTTAAATTTGTAATGAACGGGCTATAAAATTTTGTACTCTACACAGAACGTTGAAGAAATGAAGGAAAATGTGTCTCTCTTAATTTGTTTACAGCTACTTTTAAAGCTAGTGAACTTCTTTAAATTTAGTCAAAGCATTTAACATCGATCCTGACCATCAACTAAACAATTTACTGGATAATATGAAATACATTTAAACGTGCCGGTCACAATCTTTGTAAACAATCAGATATAGATGATTTGGCTTAAAAATTGATCCATAGTCAACTTTACTTAATTGTGGATTGATCTCATATAGTCATAAATACATTTATATGAGCAACATTCATGTGATCAAGGACTATTTATGAAATGGTACTTTTATAATTATATATGTAGCGGATGCACAATAACCCGCTGAGATTTTGAAAATTACTTTATAGAATAGTATATTGCCGTAAGTTCTTATGTTTAAAATCGAGTGAACTACGAATTTATTCCTAAAATTTAGAAAAGATATTATGATTTGTTAATCCAACATATAGGAGGTTACATCTATATAGTTTAATATAATTAAGTTCGTAAATAATTTTAGAGTTTTGAGAATTTTCACTATATATCTAGCATTGACAATCAAGTATTCAATTTTAAAATTAACCCGAGATTTTAAAGAGAGTACTATATACTTCCATTTTTTAAATATTATTATGTGAAAATATTTAATATTAATATAGTAAATTTAGAGATTGTATTTTTATTAAAACAACGAATGAATGAATAATTAGCGTTAAGCTCCCTGTGGAGAAACTAAATTAAGTTGCTCCATCCGCCAGTGCTTATCTCAAGTCTCCCAAAGTTTGATCTTTATTATACTAGCACTAATATAGTATAGGAGTATGTTAATATTTGAGTAATTAATTAATGTGGGATGATGCGTGTATTGGATTACTACCTTTGATAAACTTGTCAGGGTTAATATCAACTCCTATGATTTTCGAGACTCCTCTGGTGCGAGCTCCTTCAACAACCTGCTTACAAATTAGTTGCATGCATGCACCATGCCAATTAAATCCAAGTAATTAATTAAGTTTGAATTTAAATACATACATACATAAATAATATGCATCAATTAAGTTTGAATAAAAGGACATTTACTTACTCCGATCCTCCTAGTTGTTTAATTGGTGAGTAATTTGAGTGTGTCAACGGATCATGCATGTACGTATAAATTATAATCAAGTCAAGTAGATTCACTACTAAAACTTGCATATGATCAGATATATGGGTAGGAGTACAACTGGCTCTAGTAGGAGTAGTAGTATATATAATAGTAGTATTTAAAGATGTAACGTGGATCAGGGCTCCGCGGCTGCTTAAAATGGTCGATGTTGCATGTGCCATTCAACCACTCCACCAACAATATGATTTTAATTAAGACAAACACGTGCTTATATATATATATATATTGTTTATTTCCTTTACTACTATGAATTTGCCTGGTCAGTGCAGGGCCCGGAAGGACGCATGATTTTCATTGAGGGGAGCATTATATATATATATATATATATATATATATATATATATATTTATAGTAATTAGTAAAAGTAATAAATTAATTATTTTCTAACAGGATTGACTTTTATTTCTGCGGGTTCGGCTAATGGCCACTACGACAGGATAATTGGGGGTCTTGCTTTCCGATAAGTAAGCGGTTGTTCAGCTCGCCGGTGATTAGTTGACAAGAGTTGCAAGAGGACAACGCCACTTAGAAGCCAAACATAATGTGTATTTGGGCTTGAGAATTTATTAATAACTCGCTCTTGAGTTTTACTCATGTATTAGGGTTTTTTTATTTATTCTATAAATTTTGTTTGACGTGTGAATTATTGTAGAATATAAGAGATATCTAATGAATACATAAGACAAGTATGACTAGCCAAATTGGTGAACTTGAATATATCATGTCTTTTATGTTTATTCTTTTTTAACTTCTTGTGATTGTGTACTATAATTTGGTCTTAAATCTAACATGCATCACCATTTCACAAAAATATATTATTTGTAATATATGCAGAGATGAATGATGTATTTTTCTATATATTTTTTTTTATTAAATAGAATGAGTTGTTAGTTTAATAGTAAATATGACAAATTTAAGGATATTGTATATTTTATACTATTATCAATAAAAAGATACTTCTTTTTCGAAATAAAAAATTTGACAAAGTGACACTCTTTAATTGTGAAATAGATGAAATAATATAACTCACTAAATATAAATTTCGAAAAAATACATAAAAATTTAAACCATTCTTTAAATTTTCGTTTTTAAATTTTTTTAAAACTTTTTTAAAGAGAGATTATTTTACTTTAATATACCTACATTAAAAAAGTTTAAAAATCAAGAGGGAGGCAGTTGACCCCCTCTACCTAGTGTGGATCCGCGAATAGGAGTGGTGGTAGATTAGTTGTAAATAAATAAATAAAGAGAATAAGTCAATGGTTTTGGATTAAATCCCGATGATAAATGCATGAACTTGCATGCACTACGTATGATCGATGACATTGATTGATGGATGGATGCTTTAACTATACATATATATACATACATACATATATATATATATGAAATTTTTTTCCAGCGAACCGTTGGAAGCGAACCGAAAACGAATCGGCTATAGTGACGGTTTTGTCTGTCGCTATAGCTGGTTCGTTTTTGGTTTACTCTCAACGGTTCGTTGAAGAGCCGGACTATATATATATATATACACACACATATACATATACACGACCAATCTCTCTAGCAACGGATAAATCCGTCGTTATATCTAGTTCGTTTTTGGTTCGCTCCTAGCGGTTCGCTGGAGAGCCGGACTATATATATATATACACACACGACCAGTCTCTCTAGCGAACCGCTGACAGTGAACCAAAGACGAATCGACTATAATGACGGTTTTGTCCGTCGCTATAGCATAAAAAACCGACGAACCGTCTATAGCGACGGATATAGCGACGGACAAAACCGTCGCTATAGCCAGTTCGTCGGTTTTCTATGCTATAGCGACGGACAAAATTATCGCTATAGCCGGTTCGTCTTTGACTCACTTCTAACGGTTTGCTGGAGAGACGGACCCTATATATACATATATATAGAGGAGATCTAGATCGATGATGTATCATGTACGTACCTAGTAGCTGAAAGTCAAGATGATGGATGATGTAAGAAGAAGTAATGAATGCATGCTTAGATCTATATCTATATATATATATAGCGATGGAGCTGAAATTCATTAATTAAGATTTCATGCTCCAGCTGGTCTACTGTGCATGTGTCAATTGTCTGTGCATACAAATACAAATAAAAATAAATATAAAAATAAAAACTTAGTCCTCGTCGGCTAGTCCTACTGCTTACCGCGAGTCCCACAGCACCCAAGCCGAAAACAGCTATACTTGATCCGGCTTCTACGTTTGCAGTGTTCCATACAGCTCCAAGACCTTCATCACACACACACACACACACATATATTGATATATATATTAATTGTAGTACTGTCATATATAATTAATTTCATACTAGCTAGCTAGCTAGTTAGTATATATCATGCATTAAAAAGTAGTAGCTAGGTACCTGTGGAGACGCCACAACTGAGCAAGGTCATCTTCTTGAGATCAGCATGCGGATGAATCTTGACTACACAAGCGGAGTCAACGACGGTGTACTCGGTGAAAGTGGAGGTGTTGAGAAAATGGAAGATGGGTTTGCCGTGTTTTTTGGTGGAGAACCTACACTTTCCATCGTTGACCATCACACTCTTGAATGGATCGACCCGGAACTTTTCACAAAGATTTGTTTTCTTAGACGACCTGCAGTAGATGCACTCCCCGCACTCTCCATTAAATATCGGAACCACGTGATCCCCTACTTTCACGTCCTCCACCCCTTCTCCCACGCTCTCAATCACCCTAATTAATATATATATATATTCCATCAATTAATTAATCATGAAATTAATTATAATTAAGCTAGCTTTAGCTTTAGCTTGGTGGATCAATATATATAAATCACGGAATTAAGTTTAACTATATATATGTATATGCAAATACTTACCCGGAGGCTTCATGGCCTAGAATTCGTGGATATACCTGCTGGGCTTCATTCTACAACGTTACCAATAATTATATGGATTCATAAATTTAATTAGAATACATCTACTAGCTATTATAATACTTGTTCGTCTACCAACTTAAATATGGAGCGTTAGTGTGTACCTCGCCTTGCCAAGCACTAAGGTCGCTATGACAAATAGAAGTAAAGAGGATCTTAATTCGGACCTCCATTTTTTGAGGGGGTTCTACACATATTTCTTCCACCACCAACGGCTGTCCGGGACCCCATGCCACCGCACCTGTATAACACTCATTCATGCACAAACAATTAACTAACTAATTAATGGATGCATACATACTACATATACATATTAGACGATACTATATATATATATATATATACACACACACACACACACACATATTGTCTGTATGTTAGATTAACATATACAGGTGATCGGAATCCAGATCGCTTAATTTCCTATGAATTAGCTCCAAACATCTATATTGATCATGATATATTAATTTTTACATATAATTAAGGAGTTTGTGAAGAAATTTTTATAGAAAAAGATGAATTAATATGTTAGTTGAACGCACCTTTGCAGGTTATTACCTTCCCAATCGTCTCATCACTAGGAGTGCTTACGAAGCCGTTAACTAATTTGGGATCCTGCAAAGTACCCATATGTTTTCTTGAGGGTGTAACTCTGGAAATGTTTTCTATATATATATATATATATATATATATATATATATATAGAGAGAGAGAGAGAGAGAGAGAGAGAGGATGACGACTGAGTTTTTTCCTATTACTACTTAATTAATGTCAACTGTAAAAATACAATATTAATTACTAACAGCTACCCAGTTTGGTCTTTACAAGGATGGATCCAGTGTACATATATGACCGCAATAATTGAATTGAATCATCATTTTCAAGCATCTATATATGCATGACAAGTCTAATAGTAAAAGAAAAAGAAATGGTACTTCCACTTTAAATTTCTCTATTTGTGTTTCAATTTGTAACAATTTTTTTATTATTGTAACCCTACGATGAAACATAAAAATTTAGAGCGTAAATATTAATTTTTCAAATAAATAAGTAGAATGATTTTAGGGGTCTCAAATTTATTGTCTCAAAAAGTATGTCAAATGATATATCACTATAATATTAGTTGAGTAAATTTTATATGATTGAGATTAATACTATAAATTATCATTAAAATAGTTAATATCATGTTATTTAAAATCTATTTAAAATAAAAAAAATTGATACGGTCTCCATTGCTCGATAAATTTACCTTATACAAAAATACTTGGGCCAGGAGTCACGGAGACGGCTGCCAAGGTATCGACCCAACCCTTTTTTAAGCAGAATCCGTAACTCTCTCCAATCAATTATTTCTTGATCAATAAATGACCATCAGTCCCTAGCAGCCCAAGTGTGACAGATATTTATTTCACTTGTTTAATATATTAGATATATATTTTGATCTTTTAAAATTATTTTATAAAAGTTTAAAATTTAAATTAATGTAATTTTATTTCATTTTTAAAGTAACAAACATAGTTATTTTCTGTTTATAATTAAATTACAATAATTATAAATGTTGATACTAAAAGTAAATGAATTGGTATCATTTTGTATTCAAAAAAATTGACCTAAGAAAAGAAAATTTTATCTGTATAAACAAAAAGGGTAATTACATTTGGCATCTCTCCACTCGGGAGTCGGGTGTATTATATAGTCCTTCAAGAATACATGTGTTAATTAGTTGAGTTCCACTGTTCACATGCGTCCTTTACTAATTCACCAGTGTCTTATACTCTTATAAAGCAACTTGTGTCACGTCGTGGACTTATTTATTATTATTATTTTTTATCAAGAGTCTTGCGCAACCCTATATTATATATATACACATGCAAAGGCGATTATATATATATATATATGAAAAATCTCAAAAGCGAATGGGTTCGTGAACGAACCGATTCGCTTAAAAGACAGACTCTCTCTCTCTATATATATATATAAATAAATTTCTCATTCGTGATAAACCAATTATTACATACACTATTCCAACAACCACCTCTTCACCCGTTGATCGTGATAACAAAGGGTTGAGATTAGGATAAATTTCACCCTGCCGCTAGAAGAAGTAGCGCATTGAGATCCTTATATGGCTTATCCTTACCTGCCGCTAGAAGGAGTAACGACAACAGGTAATTGGTTTATGAAATACAAAATTTTAATTTCCTCCAATATATCAAATGATAATAAAGTAATTTTATTTTTAAGTTAATTTATGAAATACTAAAATATAAAATACAAAAATTTTAAAAGTAACAAATATAATAATAAATAGTATCATATTAATTAGTACACAATATTTACATAATTACATTCATTTGAATTAAAATTAAATAAATTATACTTACTTTAAATATTAATTTAAAAAATTAAAATATAATCTAATTTTCAAAACAAAGTAAACTACTCCCTCCATCTCACAAAGAATAAAGGATGTCAAAAATACTACTTTGTTGTATTATTATTATTATTGTTTGATTTAAGGTTTATAATATCAAATTCGGACACTAAAATTCATAAATACAGTAATATGTTACACATGCAAAGAAGTATACTTTTATAATTAATTTATAAATATGTCTACTCGATAAAAGAATTGAATAAATTTATCACAAAATTATATAATATCATTTATTCAATCAACTTTATAGTGTATTTATCGTTTATCCTATCAAATTTATATTGCACTTATCATTTACTACCCTTTTTCTCACAATCGATCCACTGTTAATTGTTGCTAAAGTCCCTGATCAGCCAAGGGAATTACTCTTTTTATAATGCAAGAACATGCACACACTGCTGAGTCGAATCAGCAATTAATATCAGCCCTACATGATGAGCTGCCGAACCTACATTAAATATGGATTGTAATGGAAAGAGATAACCATTCATTAATCATAGTAACTCCCGGCTACACCTACAAGTTTGGTTTTTTGTGTGTGTGTGTGTGTGTATATATATATATATATATATATATATATATATATATATATATATATAATACTATTAATATCTGTAAATGGTAGTACATCTAAAATAAATATACATAAGTACATAATATTTGTGTTTCAATTTTATTATTTAAGCTTCATCATATCTTTAGGAGAGCAACAAGTAATATATTAGTCTCTTGATATATAAAAGATACTTCATCCGTCCCTTAATATAAGTCGTTTTATAGTTGTGCACAAGTATTAAGGAAATAATTATATAATATTAAATATAATATCAATTGTCTATACTGTCATTGTATTGAAAAAAGAGAGGAGTGCTTCTACACGGACATGTTTTTTGGACATGAAAATTGGACATTTCCATATTCCCTTGTTTTTTTTTTATTTTTTTTTTTGGTATATATCCAAACATATTTATACTATGAATTTATATAAAAAAAAAAAATTCAAAAAAATTAGGTGTAATTTGGATATATATCAAAAAAATGGTTGTATGGGCCCATACAACTATTTTTTTGATATATATCCAAATTACACCTAATTTTTTTGATTTTTTTTTAAATTTTTTTTATAAATTCATAGTATAAATATGTTTGGATATATACAAAAAAAAAAAAACCAACGGAACATGGGTAAACTAGGGGACCGGTCCAATTTTCCGGTCCAATTGGCCGGTCCGCCTAGACTTACTGAAAAGAGAGTTTTATTTATTGGGCAAAAAATAGAAATAAATAAAATTATATTTAATACTTGAGGTAATATTGGAAACTAAACAATTAATGCTCACTTGAAATTCTCATACGAGCGCTGGCTTGGACGATGCCATATTTCAGAAGGTTATGACGCGGGTGACGGAGGTCCTCAGTACAGGTCCGATCTTCTGCCAGCAAGTTACTTACTCGTGAGCGCCTGTATCACCTTGTACATGACATTCCGAGAGTACGGGGATCCCACAAAAGCAGTACATCGCGATACACGGCGAGATTATACAAATGGTGGTTACCCTATTTTTGGAGGCTTTTAACCCGCTGTTGCGTCAGCTCGAGCCTACTCAGGTATCTTATTTATTTTAAGTTGTATATTTCGCTTGTTCATTATCATTTATCTGTCTTCTTTAATTCTTATTTATGTTTATTAATAGTTATTATTTGTTATTGTATCAACATGGTGGCGATGTTGAGCGCAGTGGCGAGGATGACAAGGATCAAGATGTTGTTAATAATTTTCATACACTGGAGCAACAACATCGACCTGACCCCTCCAACGATTCTCCATATATTGGCAGTAGTACTAGTCGTAAGTTGTAGATATAGATTAGATGTATATTATAATTAGTTTCATTTTATATTTTATTGTAGTTAGTTTTATTTAAGATTAAATGTACATTGTAATTAGTTTTATTCTTTTCAATTTATATTGTATATTTTATTTCGACTTAGATATGCATTGAAGTTAGTTTTATTTTACATTAATTGTAAAACATTTCTTCAATATTTAAATTTATTATCGTTAGATTGTTATTGATTATATATTGTTGGTTGATTGCGTTGTTGAGATATTAATGTTATATTGTTGAAAAAACTGGCTAAACAGGTACATGTACAAAATTATGGATTAAAATCCTGAATTTTTAAAATAAGAAAATTATTTTAAAAAAAATTAGTTAATCTCGACGTAATATTAATATTCCATCGGAAATATAAACCCCGAAAAATTAATATTATAATGGCATGTGGAATTTTAATTTCGATGGAATTTGGATATTTTCGACGAAAATTTTGTCAAAAATGGCCCTTTAGATTTGAATGATGTGTTGACATGTGGTAGTATAATTCCGATGAAAAATTCTTTTAGAAATTAATTTTGTCGGAATTATATGATTCCCGACGCAAAGTCCGTCGGAATTATTTATTCTCGACAAAAATCCCAACTTACAAATTTTTGATGGAATTTTCGACAAATTTTTTCTTCGGAAATAACCTAATTTTGACGGAATGAGGCTAGTTCTGACAGAATTGTCCGTCGAAATTAAGCTTCTTTTTTTTTGTAGTGAGTCGACTAGGTACAACAATATAAGAACAAATTTGGGACTAGGAAAGAACTAATTCAATTTCATAAACCCTAACTTTAGAATTCCTTGATTCATTTTAGATTCGGAGAAGTCCATTTTGGGCGCCGAAATTGTCTTTGTAGATTTTTTGGTATATAACCATAAGATTCGGAACCCAAACTTTAGAATTCCCTAATTCATTTTAGATTCTGAGAAGTCCATTTTGGGCACCGAAATTGTCTTTGTAGATTTTTGGGTACATAACCATAAGATTCGTATCGTTAACTATAACTATAAGATTCAGGTCGCCTTTGTAAATTATTTTGTATAGTAATCTATTTGTAGTAGGAATTTTATTTTAGAAGTGTCTTATTTTGAATAGGAAAAGGAAAGTTGTGGGTACTTTATAAAAAGATCGAGTCCTACGTTTTGTTGTTAAAGTGTAGTACAATCAAAAGTCATGTAGCATCCTAAGAGTTGAGATAGAATCTGAGGGGGGTTTATTTTTGTGTGAGGGAGAGGTTTTTAATTGTAGTTTTTATATTTTGTGCAAAAAAGTTGTATTGTTGGAGAGAGAATTGTACAACTTTGTTTTCATGCCAAAAAAAAGTTGTGCCGTGGAGAAGAGTATTGTAATTAAGCCCATTATTACTGATATAATGGAGATTCGAAATTTGACCTGTGATTTTTTTTGTAAGGGTTTTTCACATTAAATCTTGTATTATTTTATCTCTCTTTATTTTATTATTTAGTTTGTATGGACTTAATTCCCAATATAATAATTAATGAGAAATTATGCTTATAAACTTCTTAAGTTATTTATTATGTCCAATACTATAGTGAAATGGGCTAGACCACTTGTCACCATGTCCAAAATTAATTGTGATGATTGCTTAAAGAGTTATGGCTTTGTAGGAGTCGAGTTCATTGCTATGAAATGCTGATGAAGGAGTTCTTGGTCCGGGAATTGATCGTATCACAAGTTCTTTTTCCGTGAATTGTGCTGAAGCACTTTTAATTCGGAGTGCGATGGCTTTTGCGAAGGAAATTGGGTTGTCTAAGGTAATATTTGAAAGTGACAGCCACCAAGTTATTACTCGGTTACAAGAAACTCATGTTAACCTATCATATGTTGGCCTGCTAATGGAGAATTGTTTATATCTCATGAATGTTTTTGAATTTGTTAGTGTTTCTCATGTTCGTAAAGAGAGTAATAAAGCGGCTCATACTTTTACCGACCTTAATCCTGATTTTTTGTTTCCATTGTACTTGAATCAAGAGGATCCTGATGTTATTACTGCTCTTATTACTTTATATGCTCAAAATTATTATATTTTCCGTGACTGTTTAAAAAAAAGATTTATTTTTTATGTATGTTACGTTACTGTAAAAGGAAATATAAAAGTGGTATTACGTATTTTGGAAATGCAAGTGTAAGTTGGTCAGGTTCCACAATGTACCAATCCATTCCACTTCTTTGCCTTAACTTTTGTTTTCGAGGCAAGCATGCATGCCGGTGTGGTTGTGTGTGCGTGCGTGTGTGTGTGTATATATATATATATATATATATATATCTCGTGTATCACACATATGTCTTTAACCCTCTATTATATATATATATATATATATATATATATATATATATATGATGTTTCCCAGAGATACTCATGTTCGTAAAGAGAGTAATAAAGCGGCTCATACTTTTACCGACCTTAATCCTGATTTTTTGTTTCCATTGTACTTGAATCAAGAGGATCCTGATGTTATTACTGCTCTTATTACTTTATATGCTCAAAATTATTATATTTTCCGTGACTGTTTAAAAAAAAGATTTATTTTTTATGTATGTTACGCTACTGTAAAAGGAAATATAAAAATGGTATTACGTATTTTGGAAATGCAAGTGTAAGTTGGTCAGGTTCCACAATGTACCAATCCATTCCACTTCTTTGCCTTAACTTTTGTTTTCGAGGCAAGCATGCATGCCGGTGTGGTTGTGTGTGCGTGTGTGTGTGTGTATATATATATATATATATGATGTTTCCCAGAGATACTTAGAGATTTAGAATGGGGTTGAATAGATTTTTTTTAAAATTCAACTTATTTAGAAAATTATCAAATAATTAGTTAATTAGAATTAATTAAGCACAACAGAATATATTTTTAGAAAACCCCTTTAAAAATTAAAAGAAATGTCAGTTCTAAATTTAGTTTATTTGGTTTTAAGCCACATAAACAATTTAAATAATATGTAAAAGGTAAGTGTAGAAAAGTAAATGACATATACAAATTTTAAGTGGTTCGGAGACTGAATAACTCCTAGTCCACTCCTCTACTTCAACAAATAAGAAATCCACTAAGGATGTAGATCACTCAGATCTTTACAACTTGAACCACTAAGGTTCTTTCGAGTCACTTAGTCTCGGAATGGTCATTCAGACCAGGACATTTAGTCATTTGAATCACTAAGATTCCTTCGAGTCAGTCTCAGAATAATGGCCACTAAGAACAGGACACTTAGTCCTTTGTTGATTGATTGTTGTTGAGAGGTGCTGCTAAGTTGGCAATATGATCTTCTCCTCAAGTACTTAGCAGCTTGAACTAGTTGTTTAAAATCGTAGAGTTAGTTCTTTAGACTTTGGCAGAGCTTAGGCTTTTTGATCAAAGTCCGTCCTACTTTGAATTTGAATCTTTGTTGTTTTTTATAGTCTGCTAAAAAACAATTTCGTTGCTAGGTTCCCGTTGGTGTATTTAATGCTTAGATATCTTGGAATCCTTGATGTTGACATTTTAAACTAATGTGTCAGTTTCTTTTTGACATGCCTGTCACATCAGCCAGCAATCTCACCTACCACCTGTGAGTTGTTACTTTCAGCAAACTAGCTGGTAGACACATCTTCTGATATTCGATTTCAACCTAGGATGCTTGGTGAATGCATTGGAACCTTCAATCAGCAACACTCCCATGTCAGGTATGTTGTCAGACTTGATTTTATCTACGAAGATGATGGATCGTAGAGTTTACTCTACGTCATGTTCTTCTACAAGAATTGCTCTACGATGGGAATAGTACTCTACGAATGAACTTTACGATCAGCTCTACGAAAATTTACTTGGCGTTTTAGGAGCTGACTTTGCGATCTTGTCTCAACTGATCGATCCTTGAGTCACTTTACGATTAAGACTTTACGGAGTGACCTCATGGAAAACTCTACGTTCAGTTTTTTGCTTGACTTTACGATTCTTTGTTCACTCTATGACTTGATCTTCACTTTATGAAATCTGTGAGAGCTTTACGATCAAACATCTGATGCACTCTGAACATGGATTAACTCTGCAATCCATCTTAACCTTATAAACTAGCAGAGTAACTTTACGATCAATGAAATCCTAGCAACTATACATCAGATCAACTTAATAAGATCAACTTAACATATTTGATCTTTCTAAACTAAGTCATTGTACATCAAATCATCATTAAGGACTTTACAAAATTTATTGGTACAAATATACATTAATCACATTCATCATCAAATTTAAATATGCAAGCTCTAACAATCTCCCCCTATTTGATGATGACAAAACCAGCAGTTTCATAACATTCATCAGTTCTAAAAATGCAATTACTTGAAATATAAACATGACTTAAAATACAGTAGGCTACTATATCGCTAGAACAAAACAGATGAATTTATTGATGTTTGATAATTTGTATAACATATGAAAATTTTACAATAATTCTATACTTAATAATTTTCTACCTTCTGCTCCTCTTCTCTTTTGGTAGCCATTTCTTTTCACTTTCGACTCTACGATCATATTTGGCTTTGTCTTTAGCTTCTTTTCTCCTCATCTCTTCAGCTGAGTCCATTGGACTAAGATCAGGCATATTAATCCTTTCTTCTCCCACGACACGAATCCCTTGAAGATTTCTGTGAAGATAAACGGGATCACCAGATGGAATACATGAGCCAATTGGGGTAACTCTGCTCAACGAATCATATCGTGAGGAAGAATGGCCACGATCAACTGGAATGGCTATTGGAGGAGGAGGAGGCGATCGCAATTTGTAGACCGGAGGAGTTATAGATATTTACTTTTGATTTCTTTGTCTTTTCTCCCCTGAGTCAGCTGCTTCTCCACCTGCTTTTGCTTCTGTTTCTCCCCCTTTTTGTTATCATGAGCGCTAGATAAATGCTTGACTGATTCAACTAGCTCTTGAGTTTGGGAGAAAGACATAGAAATATCAGCCCGAATTTTTTCTTAATGTGTAGCAGCTTGATCACTCTGCTGATGAACCAAAGCCATTGTGTCGTCAGTTCGAATGGTGATATCAATCTTGAACTCCGAAAGTGTGGAACTAAGTTCAAATACTTTGTCCGTTAGAGATTTAACAGAGCTTTCATTTTGTTTTTGAAGAACCAAGACAGCCTGTTTATGTTCCTCAATCGTTTTAAGAAAAATCTGATCTTGATCATGAAAACGATGAGACACATCTTTGAAGAAAGACTTTAATTGCTTGTTCAGCTCTCTGCCCATGTCTTTAGGAAAATGACTCGCAGCAGTGGTAATCTTTTCCATTCGATCACGAAGCTTAGTAGAGTTTTTTTTCAAACTTTTCATCGATGTCTTGAGTCATATGAGAAGTAAGATCAGTGAGCTGTGCAGTTGTTGAAACGATATCAAGACGCTTCATGATTTGAGAGAGAGGGTCTTCAAATCCTGCCTTAGGAGAGGAGACGAGTTCCACAACAAACATTAATTCAACCTCTTCCCTCAATAACTCCTATTGCACTTCTCATAGAGTATGGACATTCCTCCGCTTCAAGGCCTAAGTCGTCGAATGCAATAATGTCAACTGGCACGCGATTTTCGCTGGGTGATCTAATGTACATCAATAGACATCTTTATGGAATTCACATGGAAGGGGAAGAAATAATTGAAATGCCTTATCTTGGCCCAAGGGATTCTATGGAGGAGATTCGGATAATGTAATAACCCAAGATTTTTGATATATTAAAATAAGAAATTTTATGTATGAATTTTTTTTTATAATAAAATTATTTTTATTATATATTAAAGCAAGTATGGAAATGTGATTATGTAATATGTACATATATATTTATTTTATATATGGTTTCAAGTAAATTTCTTATAAAAGAAATAGTTGATAATTATAAATTATATTTTGTTAATAGGTTAATTTTATAGGAAGATATATGATTATTTACAAAAATATGATTACTATATTATTCAAATAATAAAAGTATATTTTAAGAAATGATTATTAATATTATTATTATTACTATGATTATTTCTTTATGATATGAACTTGTAAAACTAGTCAATTTATTTTAAATTGACTAAGTATGGTAATTGTGGCAAAGTGTCACTACGGATCAAAACCTAATTTGATCTATGATTATGGATTTTAATGATTAATACAATTATTGTTATAATTGTATTTAAATGGATGTATGATTGTATTATGGATATAAGAATCTATTTTCTTAAAGAAATTTGAATACTAAATATAAGTATTGATTATACTTGAATGCATGTATGTACAACATGTGGTACAATGTATATGATAATTATTTATCAATGATGATAAATATGTTATGACTTATGTGAATAATGTATGTGACTAATTGTTAGTTAAAATAGTGCCCACTAATAGTTATTTAAATTAGTGGACTAACTTAAGAATATTAATATTAAACAATTGATAAGATAGTAAGTTAATTAAATATTTAATTAAAGTGAATATAGTAAGTAAATAAATTTTGTACATTAATTAATATGGATATTGATTAATGAGAATTATGTGTTATATGTATAATTTATTTTAATAGTCCAATTAGTAAGGAAAACTAGTGGACTAGCTTAATTAATTTACTACCCAAGCCCACTCATTTAATTAATCATAGACTTGGATAATTAATGTGTGGACTAATTAAATTAGTCTAACATTTAATAAACTAGTAGCCCAAATGTGACATAAAAATAGTAGACAATTAGTAGCCCAAAGTAATTAAAAGTGAGCCCAAATTGAATCAAAACAAAACCAAATTGTTAGCCCACTTGGAAAAGGTTTGTAGCAACTTGATTAATTAATAAAATAATAAAAGAAAAGCCAAAAGTGGGGCAATTTGAGAAGGGGCTGCCGGCAAGGATGATATCAAAATGGGTGAAAAGTGTTGATTTTATAATAGCTTGCTTGTAAAGGTGAATAAGAAGTACACAATGTAATCATAACACATCACCAAGTTGTTTAATGAGTGTACTAGCTAATCATGATAAAATATATAGATATATTTCCTATATCTATAGATATTACAAGTATTAGATTTAATTAATTGTTCATCTTCATTTTCTTTTCCTAACTTGGAGAGAGGAGAGAGAAATTAGAAAGTTACTTCCTTCTCTCTCATCTACCATTCTTCTTTCCAAAATAATATCTTGAGAGAGAAGAGGAGGGGCTCACGGCAAGAAAGGAGAAATTTTAGCAAGCTTCAAGTTCCATAATCAAAACCTAGAAAGAAGGGGAAGAAAAATCAAGCAAAGGTATAACAAACCCTAACCTTAATCTAGTTTAGTTTCTTTTGTTTTGGTTTGATTTTTGTGATATGAAGTTTGTGATCTTGGACCCTAGAACTCTTTATCTACATGTTAGTAAGTGTTTTATGTTTAGATCTAACCCTTTTGAATGTCAAAAATTGGATCAAAAGTAAGAAAATTAAAACTATTTTCTAAAGGGTTAGAAAACCCTAACTTTTGTCCACTTTATATAGTTACCATTTGAGATCTACAAATTCTTTTTATGATCCGTCAAAGAGTGATGCTAGATATATAAGTTATTACAAAACTCAAGTGGTAGAACTCAAAAATAGTTGGTACAAAATTCGTATGGACTGTTTTGGTACAAACAGTCCACATTTTTTCTCAAAACTGAAATGAGCCCGCTGACTATTCACATCCAGGGGTAATTTTGTCAACTTTTTGTACTCTAAAAATTCCAAGAAAATTTGAAATGATAATATGGAAAGTTATGTGAGTCCTATAAAAATTTGAAGATATTTGACTATGTATAATGAAAGTTATGAATTTTATCGTGAAGGACTATTTTCAAAAGTATTCTTGAATAACTCTTTGTGGTTAACTCCAAATATTATAAAATAATTACTGGGAGTATATGTATATAGCAGGAACATATCCTGTAAATTTCAAAAAGTTCTAACAACGTTTCGATTTATTAAAAATGTAGCAAGATTTGGCAATTTTGGACTATTTAAATATAGTAAATGGATTTTAAAAATTTCGGGAAAAATATATTTTCATAAGGGGACTATATGTAGTCTATTTTCAGAAAAGAAATTATTTTGAAGATGATTTGCTATTTTTCGTGTAAATGATGAAATTATGTATAAATGGATTTAATTAATTATGTGAAGTTGAAAATTTGAAAAATGGGATTTTATGACTTGAGAACCTTAAATATGGTTTCATATAGATTTTTGATATGGGTTTTGGTCATTTGTAAGGTAGTATAATGTTTATGGCATTTTAGATCGATTAAATGAATTATTTAATAAAATAGAAAACAGTTTGAATCCAGCTAGCTGAATTAGTGAATCCAGTTTGCTGAATAGTGTAATTCAGTTTGCTGAATTGAATAAAGTGAATCTAGTTTGCTGTATTGTAGAATAGTTCGAATCCGGGTTACTGGATTGGAAAATAGTTTGCTAAATTAGTGAATCTAGTTTGCTGTATTGAAAGTTAGTAAATCCAGGTTGCTGGATTATAAGATAGTTTGAATCCAGGTTGCTGGATTACAAAAATAGTTGGTTGAATTGAATAATTTGAATCCAGGTTACTGGATTGTAATCCAGGTTGGAATCCAGTTTGCTGGATTGGGTACTTAACCTACGAGATCATAAAGAAAGACTTATATATAAGGAAAGATTGAATAATGAAGTGATTGAAAGATTACCAAAGGGTAATAGAAACACTAAGACTATAAAGTAATGTCTAATACTAAACTATGTGACTGGCTATTATACAATGTAATGTAAAGTAATGATATTATGGGTAATATATGTGATGCTAATTGAGAGATCAATCTTATAAATGATAGGTCTTTCAAAAGAAGTCATATTAAATTGCGTAGCAGTAGTCAACATCCAAGGCAAGTATCTAAACCTTATGCACTACTTTTATTTTATGCAAACAGGTATATGTTATACATGGTTCATGTTATACCAGTATTCAAATCTTACTGTTAATCTGCTAAGCAAGTTCCATCTTACTCAATCTATTATTGAGCAATTATCCCATCCTTTTCATTTACATTATGAACTGGATTCATATGTTGTGCAAGTATCTTAATTCGATCTTCTATTGTGCAAGTTTCTAACTTACACAACTTCTTACATTGTGCAAGTTCCTTAACTCAATCGTTATTGTGCAAGTATCCGAATCTACGCATTTATTTTATGCAATAGATGTATGTATGCAAGTATCTCATCCTTTGCATTTACTTTATGCAAGTATTCTTAAACTTTATTCAACCTATCTATTGATTTCAAATATCTCGATATTGTTTCATGTGATGCATTTATAATCAAAATTGTTCTGTTCTTTGTGCAAGTGCCCTCACTTGTACAAATTATTATAATTATTATAAATTCGAATTTACTTTGATTCGTTCATTGTTAAAAGTATCTTATTACTGAATTGCTATGACTCATATTGAAAATTTGTATTCTAAGTTTGGTTATGCAAGTGTCCCCACTTGTATAAACTATTGTACATTATCAATTACCCTTGAATTCGAAATTCGTTGATAAGTTTCGATACATACTATTAAATTTCAGTATGTATACCTAGTTTAAAGATTGTCTAAGCTATTTGTCCCAGCTAGACACGATTTGAAAAGTATTTGTCAAATGTTATTGGATATGATAAAGTCGTCCAACTTAATTGTTTTAGTTAGGACTCCAGACTGAGTATGAACAACCCTAAATGGGAAATTTTATGCGCTAAAAGCGGTGATGAAAATTTTATGCGCCAATGGCGGTGATGTATTATATAGTATTGATCAATACAAGGCACAACGGGACTGATCATCCTCTGTGTCCGTAAGACCAGGCGGTTTACAGATGAATTTCTGTTCAAACCTTTTCAAAAATAAAAAATAACAGTTCATGGTCTTTTGACCACTCAGTATTCAAAAGTCGCTCAGTTGTTTCAAAAAATTTTAAATGATTTGATCCGTTGTTAAGAATGGTTTTAAATGACTTCACCACTATTGATTCGTGGTAGAAGTAGTCCTCAAAGAAAACATTTACTTCTTTCAGCGCATTATTATTAATTATTATTACTTGCTAAGCAATTGAATGCTCATTCTTGCTTTGACTTAAATATTTTCAGCTAAGTGTGATCGACCAGAAGGCTCTGGCAAAGACAAGGGCAAAGGAAAGCTCAAGGATTAGGTTTTAAGGTGTTATCTGTAATGATTAGTCTTTTATATTGTGATCATATATATTATGTAACATGTAAAGAATGTAATTAAAGGTTGTCATACCTAGGAAATAGACAATTGTGATATAAATATTAAGTTTGTAATTTATTAAACAGCTCAAAGAAATGGTATCGTGATGCACCAAGTACGGGTTTCAAGTACCTGGATTTGGAGGCGCCACAGAGAAAGGATGCTAAAGGAAGGGAGTAATATATGCGGCATGTAAAAGCTGAAAGGAGGGATCCTTCGAAGAGCAAAAGAGGGAGAAGATAAGTAAAAGTATAGGTATTCATTGTAAATTCATTTGTTGTAATTTTTTTTAAACTCTGAATACATTAATAAATTCATTCTTTTAATCTACCAATACAATTGCTCAATGTATTTTAAGTCATGTTTACGTTCAAAGCAATTGCATCATAGAATTGATGAATGCTCTGAAACTATTGGTTTTGTCATCATCAAATGGGGGGAGATTGTTAGAGTACGTATGATTAAATTTGATGATGATATGTTGATATAATTAGTGTATATTTGTACCAAGTAATTTTTGTAAAGTCCTTAATGAGAATTTGATGTACAAGGACTTAGAATAGAAAGATTAAACTTTTTAGGTTGATCTTATGTGCTGAATGGATGCATAGATGATAACATTTAATCGATTATTTAGTCAAGTTGGGCGATCGCAAAGTTACTCTGTCAAATTGTAGAGTGTATTGTAAATTGCAGAGTCAGCCTCCCTATTGTAGAGCATTCAATGCATGATCGCAGAGCCTGCCAAAAGTTTGCAGAGTTAAGACAAGATCACAGAACCCATAATCAAATTATAGAGTTCATTCTAAGAACGTAAAGTGAAATATGGATCACATAGTGATTAAATAATCGTAGAACAAGTATCACAGAGAACAAATCGTAGAACAACTCTATATTCGTAGAGCAAGCATCACTGAGAGCAAATCGTAGAACAACTTAATATTCGTAGAGTAAGCTTCGTAGAGCATAACATAGAGTTCAGATAGTTGAGTGAATTAATCTCAACACTCTATGGTCTTTACATAGTTCTACGATCAGTCAAAATCGTAGAGTATGTCAGGTCTGACATACAACTGATAATAAGAAACGTTACAAATTAAAGAACTCAAGACAATTGCTAAGCATACTTAGTTGAAATTGAAGATCAAAATATGTCGTGTCTAATAACTAGCTTGACGATGTGACAACACCCATGTGGTTGGTGAAGTAGCAGACTGATGTGACAGGTCAAAGTCGAAAAGCAAGCTGACACAGCTCTCCTAAAGGTTAATATCAAAATCTTCGAGTATTTGAGCATTAAATACACAACGACAACTTTGCAACAGGAAGCTCTTAAAGAGGACTATAAAAGGGGCAAGGAAATTCAAATCAAAAGAAAAAAGAATCACATACTACAAGCTGAACATCTGCCCAAGTCTCGAGAAAGCTTTACTCTACGATAGAAGAACAACTTGTTCTACTACTGAGTCATTCAGTTGTTGAGCCTAAACGCAGCTTAGTAGTACCTCAGAAATCACTTTTCCTATTGTGATTCATTGGTTTAAGTGACCATCTAGTTGACAAGTCTAAGTGACTTGAATGTAGGGTTTCCGACAGATAAATGCAGCGGAATTTAAAAATTTTAAAACTTATTTCGAAACCCTAAAATAGGATCCATGCGAAAACCAAATTAATTCAGAGGTTTAGATTAGCTTTACCGATTATCCGAGCTTGAATGAAACGATGAAATTCTTGGAACGGCTTCGAATCTCCAACGCAATCCAACGGAACTGCGTCTCTACGGTATCCACACGAACGTCCCACAAATCGTCACACGATCTGCAGCAAAGAGAACTCCGGTACTAGCCGCCAAGATCTGGATTTTCTCAAGTGTTGCTCTCAACTCTCTTTTCTAAAACGGCTAGGGTTTTCTATTTCATTTCACGTAAACAAGACTGCTGATATATCTGATATATATAGAGTCCAAAAGGTTAAGCAAAACCCTAATCCTATTAGAAAAGTAAAATCCGAATTTATATATATATATTATATTTTAATTAAGTCTTACTTAATTAATATACATATATATATATATATACAAATTATCTTGTTAATTTAAATTCGTAATTTAAATACTATCAATCATATTGATATATTTAAATCCTTACAATTTAAATTAATTCTCTTTTAATTACGTTCTAAGTGTGTGACCCTATAGGTTATTATTATATTGGCAATAATTTTAAAATCATATTATAAAATTATAAACAGTGAGTGACATCTAGTAATGCATCACTGCTACCCAAATAATAATAAGATCGATGATTCGATGCAACCTTTTTGTGACTAATGTTTCAATGTAATTTAATCCTTTTAACCTTGACATCCTAGATTAAACTCGAGCCATGGAATGTGTCATACTCTTCATAATTTAATCTGAGTTTTCTTGATCAATGAGTAGACTATATGAAACAAATCACTATTTGAGCATGGCCATGCATTTTATAGTCCTACTCAATCAAGAGGCCTATGGATATCACTCCTAATATATAGGAGGGTTAAATTCCATCTAGATCACTCATATTCCTCACACGATTCATGATGTACCCAATAATCACCTTTATTGTCCACCCTATTAAAGGTGACCTTTGATGATATCAAAGTACATAAATTCTCGTATAGTAATATAGTGATTTCAGGTCGGAGGACCATTACATCATTGTCACTATGAGAATTGCTTATGACACTTTGCATAATGCTCCATGTAGAATTCTCATGTTGGGTCTGTCCAGTACATTGTTCTCTAACATGTACCTATGCATTGACTTAATATCTCAAATATTAATGACCAATGAGATTTGGCCATCAGTCAATCCACATACTAGTCTCAATGTATCATTGTTGTCCCATTCTCAATGATACTCGACTAGGGACATTTAAGAGTAATGATATTTATTGTAATTATATAATCTCATGTTCAAGTCACATACTTGAAGCTATATAATTTGTATCATTATTCTAAGGACTTTTATTATGCTAACATTTATATAACACAGTAAATGAAACCATAATAAAATAATTCATTTATTCAATCAAATATCAAAAGAAATGTTAAGCAATTACATTAAATAATTGGCCTCTAGGACATAAACTCTAACATTGAAGAGGTCCGAGTGACCCTTGTCGAGACTAAGTGACTCGAAGGAATCTTAGTGATTCAATTGTAATAGATCTTAGTGATCTAGTCTAAGTGATCCTCCAAGCATCCTTAGTGGATTTCCTACTCGTGGAGTAGAAGAGTGGACTAAGAGTCATTTATACTCTAAACCACTTAAAAATCTCTTGTGTCATTTACTTTTCAGCAATTTATTTCATTGTTGTGTGACTTAATTCCATATTAAACTAAATTCAGAGCTGAAATTTTCGTTAATCTTTAAAGTGGTTTTCAAATAATATTCCGTTGTACTTAAGTAAATAAAACAGATTATTTATAATATCTGGTAATTCATTTAAAACCAAAAGTTTTAAAGATCTATTCAAACACTAATTTCTAGATCTTAGTGTGCCTTTGGAAACCAACAATATTTCTTCAAAGTTATTCATTTTTTAAATATTTTGTCATTTTAACTAATCTAAATAATATGGAGATATATTACTACTATGATTAGTTGTATGTTTTAAGTTCAAACTACTTATTTTTTGATGGGGCAAAGGTGCATAATTACCCCTGAGATTTGAGTCGAAGTCCTTGTTAGCCCTGAAACTTTTTTTTTCCAAAAATACCCCTGACATTATAAAACCCAGCTTAACCATGCCCCTCCCGTTAACGATAGTGCCAGCTAGACAAACGAGGGTTAGAACCTCTATGACGTGGCTGACACGTGGCAAGATTTGTTGACATGTACAAAAATTCATTAAGATAAATAATTAAAACACTTTAATATATCACATCGATACCTCCACGGCCGCCTCTACCTCCACCTTCTCCGATTAGCTCTTTCTCTCTATCTCATCCTCTTGCCCTAATCTTCAACACCTTCGTTTTCTAGCCGACCCACTTTCTCCACTCTATCTATTTTCTCTCTCTACTTCTTGTCCTCACCTCTGTTCTCTCACTATTTTCCTCTCCAGACCACTCTCTTTCTACTGGCTAATTCATTTTCTCTCTATTCGGAACCTCTCCTACCGGCATAGACCTAGTAGAATTTGACCCTATTCAATTTAGTCCCGATGCTAATTTTGAATTAGAGAGTCTCTGCTTGACCTTATCCGAGTAGGTGATTATGGTCTTAATTGGCTATGGATCTGAAGACACAAACATACTCAAAGTTCTTTGACATCAAACCAAAACCCAAATTAAATTCATTCACATCAATTGAAACTAATTAATCTAAAAAAATTCATGAACCCATGGCTCATTTTCATATCCGAAAAAGAAAACAACAATTTTCGATTCACCAAACTTCCCAACAAATCCAATTCCAATAACATAGAAAAATCATTAAATCACAGATATACCACAATTCAAACAACATAGAAAACCCAAAATCGAGAGATCCAATTATTAATATGAGTTTACTAATCTGGTGTAGAAAAAAGATGGCGTGATGAGCTTTAAATCGACGGACCCGAACAATTGCGACGACGAAGTTGACGATGACGACAAACTAACGGGGACGGTTGGGAGGATTAGGAGCTCAGATGTTGGGAGGATGAGTTTTGTCGGGATGACCACTGTTGTGGCGGCGATGGAGTTCCAGCAGCTAAGAGTGGATATGGGTTTTTATGTTGTGATGTTGGTCATGGATGGAAACAGAGAAATTAACGGCTATCGAGCCGAAGTTCCATTGCGACTTAATCTTTAAATCATATTTAGGATTTCTCTATTGCTTGAATCAGATCTATTTCTCCGTTTTCTCTTAATCAAATCTAGGTTACTTTTTAAAAAAAAATGAATTCAATTCCTTCTGGTAATCTTTGAAAATGAAGGGGGTTGTTCTAATATTATTTATTTTAATCCTTTTTTTGTTTCCAAATTACACTTAGACATAAGTTTACCAAATTACAACTTGTTTTATTTTATTAGTTATTTTGATTAATTAACAAAATAATTTGGATTTTAGTATTTTGATTAAATGATGTAAATATGTTATGTTTTTTTTGTTTTGAATTTTATTATTTTTTTGTTTTGATTAAATGATATATGTTATTTTATTTAGAAAATGTTTTATATTTAAGCTTTAATTAATTTCTGTATTAATTAATTTTAACAAATCTTATCACGTGTTAGCCACGTCATAGAGGTTCGAACCCCCGTTTGTGTAGCTGACACTATCGTTAACGAGAGGGGCATAGTTGAACTGAGTTTTATAACGTCAAGGATACTTTTGAAAAAAAAAAAGTTTCAGCGCTAACATGGACTTCGGCCTAAACCTCAGGGATAATTATACATTTTTGCCCTTTTTGATGATATTTGATCTTATGAAATATAAAGATTTTAATATTTTTATCAATAGGTTGTCAAAATGAGTTAATGTCGTTTAAATAATGAGTTGCATTATTTTTTTGTTATTTATTAATTTTGATTTTTTATTTGGGCTTGCCCGAAAATAAGCCTTAAGCTCGTGATCTCATATGAGTTGAGCTTGAACAACATATTATAAGCTCGAATGAGCTGAGCCTGAGCCCGAGCTCGTTAATATTTGAATGGGTTGAGTTTGGACAACCTTAAACTCGACTCACTTAACCCAATTGATAGTCCTATATATAAGTATAATAACTCGTGCAAAACACATGTAAATTTAAAATAAACTTATCAAATAAACTTTAAATTAACATATGTAAGCGATAATATTTATAATAATAGTAATAATAGTAATTTATTTAATTTCAAATGATTTCATTATGATATATCTTTTAATTAGAATAAGAAAAAAGGGATACAATATATTTGGTTTGTGAATTTAAGAAATTATTGTAAGTTTATGACTTTGAGAAGTCATTGTAAATGAATTTATGACGCGCAAAAACAGAAAAATTAAAAAAATTAAAAAAAATTGAACTATTGAGTCACTAATTTTTTTTCTTAGACTACTGAGTTGATTTGGAACCAACAAAAATAACTTAATACTTGTCTTGTTATATACTTATATTTATATATATATTGGTATTGATATCAATATCGATATTGATGATTAATTGATAATGATGTCTCTTTGAGTACCTTGACCAATGATCTTTATGGCTGGGCTGGGTTGAGTTGGATACATTGTAAGATGAGATGTTCAGTCATCCTGTTTTTTTTTCTTTGGTGCATCATATTTTTTTTTTAGGAAAAAAATGAAAGATAGGTAAGATATTCCAAATTTTCAAAAAAATACATTGTGTCTACAACAATTACATACATAACCCTCACCGATTGGTGCATTATCTAGCCTTCCACAACGACTACCAAATTACCCAGCTGCTAGATATTGGTCAAATTTAATGAAAAGTGCTATCCTCTGTCCTATAATACTTAATAGGGGTGAGCATGGTGCGATTTGGTGCGGTTTGAAGTCCAAACCGCACACGAAATCGCTTATGTGCGGTTTGACAAATTCAAAATCGCACATGAAACCGCTTGTGATTGGTGCAGTGCGGTTTTGAACCGTGCGGTGCGGTTTCAGTTCCAAAACCAATTAAAAGAACAAAATTTTATTCAATTTAAATTAACAATTTAACATCACACAATATTAAATACCACTTTGATAACACACACAACCTTACCTTATTATGTGTTCTCATTTGTTTCAGCTTTACGGATCCATAATATTTTAATAGGAAAATTGAGAATCATATGTTGTACAGTAGCCAAACAAGTCAAATTATGCAGTTGTTGTGATTTAGTGCTTTGTGAGTTGGCTCATAAAGTATTAAGAGTTTGATGACATTTATTAATTGATAAGTTCAGTTATTTGCTTCAAGATCTTGCTCATTATTCATCTAGTTGATTAATGATGTGATTAAAATGTACAGATATGTTCGTTTGTGCACCTCTGTTTAGGCTGGGAACCTTTTTGTCTGCCCCATCCTCATTTTTATATTATTTTAATACTTATATGCTTTCCTGTTGTTTGTTGCTTGGCTCTAAAACTTTCATTGGTCACCAAATCTTTTTGAGGGGGAATAGATGGACCAAGTAAATAGGTGTTCATCTCATTGTATAGGAATTTCTTGTTATCTTCATATCACTGAATATAACAATTTATATGTAAGAACATTTGAATTTATATGTAAGAAGCATTGTGCGATTTCGGTTTTATGCGTGCGGTTTTGGCCAGTAACCAAACCCAAATCGTAAATTCGGTTTTTTAACCCACTTAAAACCGCTACATACGTCGGAACCGTTGGTGCGATTTTAATTGGTGCGGTTTGTGCAGTTTTTGGTGCGGTTTCGAAGACAATTTAGTTCCTTACTCAGCCCTAATACTTAACAACACATTTTTTACGTGTTACATTACTTGCAATATTTTTTTATTTTTATTTTTTCTTTTTATTAAAAAAAATGTAGTAGATTAAATGACCAATTTACTCTTAATAATCCATCATAATAAACACTTTAAAGTATTATAGTTTGACCCAATTAAAATTTGTTGCCCTTCTGAGCGTGGATGTATTTGAAACACAAAATTTTGGCTTCATTTTAAAAAATTTAACATGGATATTTTGGAGAATTAAGTAACCAAAGTTCAATGCAAGTTTTTGATATACTCGATCGTAAAATGTCAAATATTATGAGATGGAAAGAGTAATATTAAATGAGGTGGCCAATGGAATGCTTTGAATAGTCAACAGCGTCAAACCCACTTTCTTAGTTGCCACTTTCTTGGTTCTCTCAATTAGATCCTGCTGATAAAAGTTCGCTAGCTCATGGTAGGGCCTTTGATCAATAATAATTGACCGGGAATAGTTCGGAATTTAGAAAAAGTAATATTAATAATTTTAAATTTTTGTCTCAATTGAGAATTAAAGAATGTAGTATAACTATTAAAAAAAAAGAAAAAAAAGAGATACCTTATAACATAGTTAACCGCGAAATATATTAATGTCTGGTTAATTAGTTTATACATTTCTTGAGATAAAAGTATAAATATTTAGAGATGGGACAAAAGAATTGTGTGTTGGGCCACTTTGAGTATAATATTTACATTGATCATAGATGTGTGGTAACATTTGATACTTCCCTTCGATTCTCAATCTCTCTTTTTTCTTTTGTTTTTGGGCTTGTCGGGCATAAGAAAGAAAGCTCCAAAGAAATAGTTCAATAATATTAATATATATCCCATGCAGTACTAGTCCCACCGACGAAACAGGAAGCAAGCAATTCAGCGCTAGCTAGCTCCCTTCCCACCGCTACCCTAGTTAGATATATCTTTTACGAGTAGCTATATATAGAGTTTTTCTCCTATAAGGACCTAAAGTAAGGACCTAAAGTAAGGACCAATTTTTTTATTTTTTTTTTTTGCTTTTTTTTTTAGAACAACTAAAAATAAATAAATAAGTAATTATGGAACTGAAATTTTTACATAATACAGTGTTTTGGGCGTGATTTGGATACATATACCAAAACATGTATGTACAGTAATTATGTTTTGTTATATGTATCCAAATCACGCCCAAAAGACTTTATTATGTAAAAATTTCAGTTCCATAATTACTTATTTATTTATTTTTAGTTGTTCTAAAAAAAAAAAGCAAAAAATAAAAAAAAATAAATTGGTCCTTACTTTAGGTCCTTACTTTAGGTCCTTATAGGAGAAAAACTCGCTATATATATATATATATATATATATGAGTTTTCTTAATTAGTTGTTACATTACACATATACATGGCCTGGTCTCCCTCCAAAACCAAGAGATTCATGGAAGAATAACATTTATATATTACCCTTAATTATGATCTTACACAACACATTACATTACCAAGAGCCAACGAGTACTGCCAGTCAGTCGGTTAGTGTAGTACACTAGTACTAAACTAGAGATCTAGTGAGTTGAGTTGAGTTAGTTTGTTGTATAGTTTCCATGCATATACATTAAATTATTATATAAAATGGGAAATTGTGTGTTTGGAGGGGTAGTAGGAGGAAAAGAGGTGATAAAAGTGATAAGATCCAACGGTGGGATAATGGAGTTTAACGCGGCAACGACGGCAGAGAGCATCACGGATGAGTTCCCAGGGCACGCCATATTCCCAAGCAATCATCTTTTCTGGAAACCAATCCCTCACCATCAACTGCTATTACCAGGAAACTCTTACTATCTCCTCCCGATCATCCCTGATCTCATTAATAACGCTACTACTACCTCTACCTCTGATCAACTGCAACGTCGTCGTCTAGGCCACATAAGATCCAACACCACCACATCTTGTACATCTGCTGCTGCTGTTGCACCTTATAGGATGTCGTTTCATCAGTACCGTACCCGTAAATTCCTCAAGACGAAAACAACATACAGTAGTAGCACACAACATGATGATCAACAAGCTGGAGGACGACCAAGAGGTGGAGTCTCTACAGCTACTAATAATAATAATAATAATTATAGTATACGTAATTGTGGGGTTTGGAAGGTGAAGTTGGTCATCAGCCCTCAACAGCTTGTGCACATCCTGTCACAACAAGTCCCCACTCAGGACTTGATTGACAGTGTCAGAACCGTCGCCAAGTGTGGAATTCATTATGGATCAGATATTGCAGATGTCGCCTTTTCTCATCATCACCAGTACTGGACTCTCTCCACCACTAGTAGCTAGTACCGGCCAACAATTAAGTACTAGTAGTAATTAAGATAGATAGATAAATGTTAATTGGTTTAATTCCTAACTACGCACATAGAGAAATATCAATCCCGTACGTACCTCAATTTTTGCTTTTAATTATTTCTTCTTTTAATTTCTCTAGCTCATTGTTGTATTTCTTCTTTTGTGCCTTTAATTTATATACCTATCAAGTAGCTAGATATATATATATATATATATATATATATATATATATATAAGATGCATGTCTCTCTATACCTTTCATCATCTATCAACGTGGATTTGGATTCATTCTCGTGTGTGTGTATATATATATAGAGAGCAAGGATCAAGAGCAGAACTTTTAAAGAGCATAATTAGCAGAACTATCTTTAGCGACGGACAAACGACGATTTTGTCCGTCGCCATAGGTCCTGTCTGTCGTCATAGCTTTTAGTGACGGACAACATATAGTGTCGCTAAAAGCTATGGCGACAGGCAAGACTTATGGCGACGGACAAAACCGTCGTCTGTCCGTCGCTAAAAGTAGTTATGCTCTTTAAGAGTTATGTTTTTGATCCGCCATATATATATATATACACACACACATTGTCTCTCTCTTAATTCTGAGTCCTAGAAATTAATGTTTTTGTAATCGACTACTACTATGACAAGAAATACCAAGGCTGCTGCATATAGGCCTACTCCTTTTCTCTTTAATTTTTTCTTCTTTACTCTCCTTTTGGTTCCAAGTCGGTCATTATGAGTAAAAGATACAGATTAAGAATAATATGAGACCACAAAACTAATGTAAAATAGTATACGTACATGGGCCGAAGGTAAGTTTAAATGTCATGGACCTAGAGTTTTGCAAACGACTCTAGCCTGACATGCACTGACACTCTCTGAATTATGTGTATTAACTGATGTAACACTATCCCTTACGATTTAGTCTTTTATTAGAGCTTGCATCACTTTCACACAAGCATAATGACACACGATCGAGTTGGAAGGATACCGAAAAAATAAAATAAAATGGAAGCAATAAGAACTTTTTAAATGCTTGGATTCACGTCCAAATAATCCACGCAATTGAAAATCTAATTATAAATACACTAACTTTGATTCAAAACTCTAAAATTATTAGGGTACTTCAAATTTTGGTGTTCTCAAAATCTTATCCCTTCAAATGAATTGTATGGCTAAGATAAAGACACATATTACAACACTAAAATTTTACTTAAATAATTTCCAAACACATCACCATTTCTCTCCTCTCCACCATTTCTCTCATATTTTGGGTTTATCTCTTCATTTCATTAAACCGGCAATTACCATGCACCGACAAACTAAATTCACCACCCTTTGCCAAATTCATCTCCACCATCATGTTCACCAAATTGACTAAATTTCACCATTTAATTTACCGCTACAACGAATTTACTGTGACTATTAGACTTCATAAATTTAATTACTATCAAAAGCAACAAATCAACCAAATTATGGTTTACTGTATGGTATAAGTATATACTTTAATAATCCAATTGAATTAGAGTAAAAGGCAAAAGTGACCACTGTACTCTTAATATATTTGGATATTGCGCCATTTTTTGTTGGTCAATGCAAAATAAACTAGAAAAATTTGGATAACAAACCTTTATGTGACAACCGGACATTGATTGTCCTACATGGCAATGATGACAGTAAGCCAAACTAAGACTAAAAAATTCGCTTCTATCAAGATTTGAACTCAAAACCTCAACATCATAACATTAAACAATTGCCACACTGAGCTACATGATACAGATTTAAATAAAACAACATAAATTTTATTTATACAAACATCTTCATTTAAACCAAAAAAATTAAAAATAAATAAATAAGTGGGTAAACCCTTTTTTGGCTTGATAAATACTTTGTAGTGTATGTAAAGTACCTCGTCACAATAGATTTACATGCAAATTATCAATCCCAATTGATGTAAGTGCTTTTATTATTTATTATTTTTTTAATTAATTTGACTTATTTAAACCATTTAATTGAACTATTGCATGTTTTTACTTAACTATTATTAGGACACAATGGAGACCCCAACAAGCACTACTGAACATAGTAATATAACCAATGTTAGCCCACCAAAGAGCCGGAAATGTGTTGCATCTCAGGTGTAAGTTGTTCTTTATGTTGTTTAGTACTTAATGGAAATGTTAGTTTGTTCCCATGACAAGTTTTAACAATTATCAAGTAAAGAAGGGTTTACTTACTTATTTATCTTCTTTTTTTGGTTTAGAAGTTTGTATAAATAAAATTTATATTGTTACATTTATATCTACATCATGTAGCTCAGTTGGGCAGTTGTTTAATGTTATTAGGTTGTGATTTTGAGTTATTTTTTAGCCTTAATTTGGCTTACTTACATGTCATCATTGTCACGTAGGATAGTCAATACCCAGTTGTCACATAAAGGTTTGTTATCCAAATTTTTCTATAGTAGAAAGCTTATTTTGCATTGACCAATAAAAAGGAACGCAATATTCAAATATATTAAGAGTACAATGGTCACATTTACATTTTACTCAATTAAATTATAAGGAGCTATTGTGCTGGAAATCATTGTTTTTAGTTAGTGACAAGACTCAAAGAAAAACCCTTTCAATAGTTATTGGGATGTGATTTTTTTCAAGTAGTATAAATTTGATTTTTTTTTTTCTTTCTCACTGATCCGTTGTTCTTCAATTGTATTATTTTTCACTCTTGTTAATTTAACTTCTTAAAATTATTGGTTTTACAACAAGAAGTTTACGCATAAGCATGGTCTGAGAAATGGAACTTTTGGCCGGTGTTTTCAAATTTAAAGATGATGTTGAGGAGAAATTTTTGGAGATGACGGAGAGGAAAAAGAAAAGTGATGTTTTGCTGATTTGGAAATTAAACTAAATTAAATTTCAATGTAAGTGGCTTTATCTTAATGGTCTAATTCAAGATTTTAAAACTTCAAATTTAGAGTATGCTAAAAACTCTAGAGGAACCGCATCCAACATCATGCTCTTCTAGAGTTTCTAAGATATTCCAAAATTTGAAGTTCTCTAGATCTCAATCATTTAAGATCAATTGTTAAGGTGTTGTCAAATATTCCCTCCGTCCCAAATTAATTGTATTTCTAGGACTTTTTAAAGTCAAATTGACTATTTTTAAAACTAATTTTTTTACTATTTTTACTAACATATAAGTGAAAATATTATTACCAAAAGAAAGTATATACAATTTATTACTAATTTCAATTTTTATAATTTTAGAAATATATTTATATATGCTTAATTATTAATTTTAAAAATAGTCAATTTGACTTTAAAAAGTCCTAGAAAAGCAATTAATTTGGGACGGAGGGAGTATTACTAATTCAACTTTTTTTAATTAATTAATATCGATGTCATCCAATCAACTCACCCATTTTCTTTCATCCTTATTTCCCCCTATAATTAAGTTTCTTTCTCTTTCCAAATAGTCAATTACAATTCTTTCTTTCTCTAGTTAAGTTTTTTTTTCTCTCTACTAATTACACACATTCCATATATATATATTATATATATAGAACGGATCTTAAGCATACCCCCTTAAATGACATACCAAGCATACCCCCTTTAGCGACGGATCGGATGACAGTTTGGTCCGTCGCCATAGGTCCGGTCCGTCGCTAAAGCCTTTAGCGACGGACAACTTTTAGCGACGGACCCGTCGCTAAAGGCTTTAGCTACGGACCAAACCGTCGCCCGATCCGTCGCTAAAGGGGGTATGCTTGGTATGCCATTTAAGAAGGTATGCTTAAGATCCGGACTCTATATATATATATATATAAAGGAAAGATAATAAAAGACATGTCTTAGTTAAATTTAGAAACTTAATTAATTTCAAAAATAAAAAACTTACCCCTAGGGGTAAAATTATGTCGTTTTACTAAGATTTTACTAAGTAACCGTCTCAGTCAAGCTTCGTTAAAGCATGCTTTAAGTTATTTTTTTCATATATATATATATATATATATATATATATATATCTCACTTACCGGTTGAAAAATCATCCATCATCATCTCAATTGTGAAGGAAAATATATAGTTTGTGATTATTTTCTTATTATTTTCTTTAATTTAATTTGTTTGTACTTGTGAATTTAACAATTAACAAAGCAAACAAATACTATTAAAAAGGTAGATGAATATTAAAAACAATCACCCTGAATAAAAAGCCATTATCTGGAAGAGGAATTAAGACAACGAGTTAAAACTAGTTATCACGTTTTCAAAAACTGAAAATCAGTTTCCATAATTATTGACCAATAATTAATTTCAAACAAGATTAATGTGCAAGAAATAAGGAAAGTTGTTAGCTAATGCTCTAGAATGAGCAAACAGTTCGGGCTCGATTCATACTCGACTAAAAGTTCGATTCGAGCTCGACTCGAAGTATAATAAA